>JAJHSJ010000007.1:31912293-32199526 GCA_021015155.1 Magnolia officinalis
ACACAAAAACTACACACAATCTTTGTCTTCCAGACTTTGGTGGCGATTCGATTAGGGAAGCATAGTTCCAATGTTGGTCGATGGGTCAGATGACGACATATCTACACTCAATTTTTTATAAAAAAATTAGAATGTTGATAAATAATTTGAACTTGATATAAGAACAAAATAAAAGCAATATAAATCTATAAAAAACAAAAAATAAGCAAACGATAATGAGTAAATAAATATCATAGTCTCACAGACTTATATTGCACCACTTTCAAGTTAAATAATATTACATAGCATTTAAGTTTCAACAAAAAAGAAAATAATTGATAAACGCCTTCATGTACTTGTTATTGTAGGTAGTCTCGTTATGAATCTTGATCTCTTCATCTTCCTCATCATTAATATCATCTCCTCCTCATATCAGATGCAACCAATCTTCTGTACAAATTAATGCTTCAACTGTTTTTGATGAAAGTGAGCTTCGATACTTGCTCACAACCCTACTCCCAGTGCTAAATGCGGATTCTGATGCTACTGTTGAAATTGGTATTGATAATATGTCTTATGCCATCACAGATAATGTAGGGTATTTTGATTCATTGACCCTCGTCTTCCACCATTCCAAAACATCAAAGTCGGATCGCTTTACGATTAGCTTATTTCAGGTACAATTTCAGTCTAATTCCTTAGTCTAAACTCCTATTCATTCCTGTGCTAAGTAAGATATGTATTCATTTAGCACATTGTTATCATCAGTTATAGAAACATTCGTATCTCTACCTTCTTTAACATCTGCTGTAGGTAAAGTAGTAGCATATGAATTGTACAAATCTTTGAGTGTTTGACAAATCTTGAAAATTTCCGTTATCGCTCTTTCATTAGAATAAATCTTAATAAAAATAAACTTGACTAAACCCATATTACAACGAGGATCAAGAGCAATTGCTAAGGACATCAACAAATGACATTCGTCTCAGTAATTTTCAAACTTTATTTGCATACCAATTGTCATTTGTCGTATAAAATCTTGACTCGCACTGATTTTTTTTTTTTATAGAGGCGTCCTTAATCTTCCAAACAGACGAAAGAAACAGATTCACAATTGGATACTTATTTCCAAAAAAAAATCTTCGTGCAATTTTAAAAAACATTGAAAAAGTTGTGAACTTATTTTGCTTTGATCCAATCATCTGCGCTTCGCAACCAAGAATACATTTTGTTACGCGCCGCATATTCAGAAAATGCAAGTTGTAATTTCATTGTCATTATCTAACATTTCATAAGTCGAGTTCTAATGTGTACACATATCTAACTTTAATGTTTTTTTAGATGACACATTCAAACGTTAGATAATGGCTTCTATACAGTCTCGACGGCGACCCTTTTATATATTTCACACTTTCTCTTATGTTTTCTACAGTGTGGTCAATTGTTTTCAGCCCATCGTGTACAATTAAGTTTAGAATATGGGCACAACATCTGACATGAAATATTTTTCTATCAAAATAAATTTCGGGTTGCCCTGAACTAGTTACGTAAACATGAAATTGCACTGTCATTTGCTGAAATATTGTTTAAGTTATTGCTGAAATTTTCTTTTCAATGCCTCAGTATTGTAAACAACTGTATATGTAATCTGAAATAAGTAAACTAGTATAAGAAGGAAGAAGATGGCGGAAGTTCAAAATTCTGTTGCAGAGTTTTCAATCTTTATCTACGTGGTATTCGGTTAATGAAATGTATTATTTTCTTTGATTGGATGCCATCCATAAATCAGACGTTTAAACTTATTCTTAATACTGAAGCCAACACTTCTTTCGGTTTCATCTTCTTGTTTTGCATCATCTCATGCCTCTTTTGCAACAGTGACGCGTGAGACTTCTCAGCTCGAGGGTTAAGGAATGACAGAAAGACCTAAACCCTTTACTTCTATATTTCTGAAAGGTTTTCTTCAAGTATCACTAATCTAGCATACTACTCTTTTCAGCTTTTCTTTATCAAACTTATGAGTGGATACTACGCCCTGTGTAGTGTCCCTTTTGACTTGGTGGTAAATGACACAATGTTGTTGAGGTTTAGGTGGTTGAGTCTTAGTTTCTTAGAACAATTTTGCTTATGTCTGTTTAAATGTGTTGTTGATCCCTCTGGATTCTTACTGTATAATGACTTGCGATGAATACAATTGATCTTCAATACACCATTAACCGTAACTTTTTAAAAGTCATTCCACACCGCTGATCTCTTCTTTCCTTTGCCTACAGTTGAAGACGTGTCTCCCTCTACAAAAAGATAAGATGTGGCTCATGCACCCACGCTAGGGGTATTTGGGGTTTCCTCTTCACTAGTCATCTATAAAATAAAGTTCTTGATATGTTGTAATCTTCACTACACCGCTCTATAGAATTGCAGGATGTAATGCTTACCTATACCTAGATAGGCATACTTGCTTAAATATCTAATCAGTTACCTATTCAAAATTGGCTAGATTGTAATGTCTTCATTTTCAATTTAAATGCCACGTCAAAATTCCAGCAGCATCTTCCCTTATCTCTCTAGAATATATTCATCATGTATTTGGTTCCTATATCAAGCATCAATACAAAGTGTGGACATTTGACAATGGAAATAAATGCAGGAAATATATCCAGAGAGAAAAAGGAGAGACGAAACCGGAATAGGCATATGCATTCAAATTAGAATAAATGAAGACATTACAATTTATCTAACCTTCACAGTTAAAAAATGGAACAATTTGAAAATTTTTCTATCTCAAAGAACACACTGTATCTATGTTTGGCAACATAGAAATCCTCAAATGGGTACTGATTATCTATCCTTATTCCTTACAATCTATTAAAAAAAATAAATAAGAATCTCACAATTTAACAAATTTAAAATAATTTAACTAACAAAACAACTTAACAAATTAACAAATTAACAAATTAACACTTACATTTAATAAAAAAAAATAATATCACAATTTAACAAATTAACTCAAAAACAACTGAACAATTACAAATAGCATGTTGGATTGTAGAATGCTTTAAGATGGATAGTTATACACTCTACATATGGCATGTTGATATACATATATGGAATATGTAAAGTGCTTAAAGACAGATGGCAACACGTGACACAATAGCAAACAACATATTTGCAAATGTAGCTCAATATCATAAATAATATACAAAGGTATTAGAAGATAAGAGTGGTACATATTGTACATAGCACATTGGATTGTGTGGCACATTAAAATATGTGTCACTAAAAGATAAGTGATAACATATGTTAAATGAAACATGTATGTCACTTTTAAGATAGACGACTACACATGTGGAGCATATGTTACATTGACACAAGTGGGGCACTTTACAACGAGGATAATTATCTTTCATTTTTCTCAAAATTTTTAAAATCTGTATTTAATTTGGGCATGGAAAATGAAAATAAGGACTATTCAAAAAAATTAAACTTGGATGTATACCATTGACCACTTGTAAATTTATTTGTCTATCGATTGATAGATAATATCATTTTGTGGCAACAAATCCACTTTGCCCATGGCCAATTTGATTGTCCGAGTGGGCCACAGCCACCGGGTATTGGTCGAGAGGCGTCCGACCGTCCGAATGAACCAGGGCCACATGGCCCAGTGGTCGGGTGGGGTTTGACCGTCTGATTGGGCCATATACAATGGGCTAGTGGTCGGGTGGGGTCCGTTAATCGGATGGACGCTGCTTGTCAGTCGCTACGGCCTGACTGGAAGCAATGCGAGTGATAAGAGAGTGAGAAGAGATGAGAGTTTACCTTTAAGTTGCTGCCGGCTGCTCGATTGGATGTTGGAGAACGGAGGGAGGAGAGGAAGAGGAGTGGCAATGGGCTAGTGGTTGCCGGTCGCTCAATCGAACACGGGAGAACGGAGGGAGGAGAGGAAGAGGAGATGGCAGTGGCTGCCGGCCGCTCGATCGGGCTGAAGAACAAAGATAGAGGAGAGAAAGAGGAGTAGAGTGTCGGAAGTGGAGGGTTTAGAAATGGAAAGAGGAGTCGGGCGCTGGAGGGTTTAGGGTTTTCTAACTTAACACATTTGGGATATATACCTGGTCAAAATTTTGAACCGAGCTAAACCGAGTTGGGTTTGAGCTCAATACCGAATCGAGTTAAGTCGAACTCAGGCAAGCTTGAACTCAGCTCAAAATTTTTTCAAGCTAAAAAAATTAGCTCGACTTGGCTCAAACTCAGTTTCGAACCGAGTCGAATCGACGAGTCGAGCGAGCTAACTGAGCTACCTCGGTTCCTGTACAGCTCTAGTCTAGACTACCTCTTTACCAACTGCTCAATCCTACAAATTGACCTGAATCACTTAAGTACATCTTTTTTGGCTCGAGCATCATATAACTCCTCTTTAATAATGTGGATCATCTTTCAAGCATGTATTATTGAGTCCAATGAGAGCCCATAAATCTCACACATCTCAGGATGCGATCGGTCAGCAGTTACGAAGACCTGACTGCCATCCTTCACTTCAACCCAACTGCACCTGATCTCCATACGGCACATAAAATACGTATGGAAATGATAATTACGTGATTTTCAAGACTGCAAGGTTTTGAAATCTCACCACACCACGTTAAGGTAATTACATCAAAATATAGGAAAATTCTTAGCTCATCCCAGTAAGTAGCTAGGAATGACCTTATGAACGGTATGGATGGTGAATAATCATCACGGTAGACCCAGAGACGTTTCAACGGTAGTGATTTCCCTACCCGGTTTTTTCTATCGTGCGGACCACCTGAGTTTTGGATCTGCCTCATTTTTGGGCCTGCGACCAGCTAGCTTAGTGTAGTAGGCAATCTTGGCAATTCCAATTCCTCGGCCAATTTAGTCGGGTCCAAACTCCAAAATAGTAAGCCGATTTCTAAACGGTTTTGAAAATTGGATCTGATTCGTTGATATTGGTAAGATCGGGTACCCGTTGACGGTCCTATGTAAAGACCTTCCGCTTTCTCTCAGCCACAGCACATCATCATCATCATCATCATCATCATCAGCATCAGTCATCTTCCATGAGCAGTATCAGATGGCCGAGGCATCTCAACCCCATCCACGTGGCCCACCTCATCCGCCTCCAGAAGAACCCCATCACTGCCCTCTACATCTTCAACGAGGCCAAAACCAGGTTCCCCACCACCTACCATCACAACGGCCCTGTCTACGCCACCATCATCTCCATCCTCGCCAGCTCCAACCATCTCACCCACATGAAGCACGTCCTCTACCAGATGAAATCCGATTCCTGCCAGTGTAAGGACTCCACCTTTGCCGACGTAATCAGAGCCTTCGCCAAAGCGGGCCGCCTCGACGATGCCATCGAGCTCTTCGCCAGTATCCCGCAGTTCAATTGCGTGAATTGGACTCGTTCCTTCAATACGCTTCTGCAGATAATGCTTTCAGAAGGGGATCTTGAAAATGCATATAGCCTCTATTTGGAGAATTCCAATAGATGGGAGGTCAAGATGGGGATTCAGTCTTTTAATCTGCTGGTCGCTGCTCTTTGTAGGATGAACCGTTCCGATCTTGCGCTTCGGGTGTTTGTGGAAATGACAGAGCAGTGCTGCTGTCCCGATCGGGACACGTATCGGATTCTGATGAAGGGATTATGTGATGATGGGAGATTAGACGATGCGGTCCACCTGCTTTACTCTATGTTCTGGAGGATCTCGCAGAAGGGGTGTGGCGCTGATGTTGTTGTTTATAGGATTCTTCTTGAAGCTCTCTGTGATCGTGGGGAGTTCGAAGAGGCTGAGAGGATACTTGGGAAGGTTTTGAGGAAGGGATTGAAGGCTCCCAAACGTTGGTGCCGGGTGCCAGATCTTGGGGCTGATTTTGCGGGCCACGGGAGTTTGGATGCAGTTAAGGGTTTGATCAATGATGCTTTGGTTACAGGTGGGGTTCCGAGTTTGGCGAGCTATAGTGCTGTAATTGTTGATCTTTACTCCGAGGGGAAGATTGAGGATGCAGATCGACTGTTGGATGAGATGTGTGAAAGAGGGTTTAGGCCATTGGTTTTGATGTACGAAGCAAAGATAGCGGCATTGTGTCGAGATGGGAGGGCAGGAGATGCAGCGAAGGTGGTGGAAGAGGAGATGATGGGGAAGAATTGCGTTCCCACAGTGAGGACGTATAATGCAGTGATGGGAGGCCTTTGTAAGGCAGGGATGTCAATGCAGGCTGTTGGGTATTTGGAGAGGATGGGCAGGCAGGTGGGATGTGTGACAGATCAGACTACGTATGAGATTTTGGTCGATGGGTTGTGCTGTGAAGGACAGTTCATTGAGGCGGGAGGTATAATGGAGAGGATGGTGGATAGAAGGTGTTGGCCTTGTAAGTCTACTTTCATGATGGGTAGGAGATATGAGGCTGTGCTGTGGCTAGAGGAGATGGTCAGCCAAGGAAAGACGCCTGAGGTGTTTGTGTGGAACTCTCTGGTGGCTGCATTCTGCTGCGATGCTGATTGTGTGGAGTTACTTCCCCAGATGAAACTTGAAGAGGACTGAGGCTTTGGGTGTATAAATGATCTTCATGTCTTTCAAATTGCTGCAATTTGGATGAGAGATTGCTTGGAAATTGCAGCAATTGGGTGATTCTAATTGTCCGATCAGTGGCCTCAAGGTTAGTTTGTTAGAGACGGTGGGCCACATTCATGGAAAGTTGCCAGAACTGTTTAACTCTCTAGCGACTGCATCCTGCTGCGATGCAGATTGTGTGGATTTGCTTCGGCAACTGATGCTTGAATAGGATCGAGGATAGGAAATTGGAAGCAACTGATGCTTGGAAATTGCAGCAATTGGGCTAATTGTCCCATCAGTGGCCTTGAGGTTAGTTTGTTAGAGACAGTGGGCCACATTCAAGGAAAGTCGCTAGAACTGTTTAACTCTCTAGCGACTGCATTCTGCTGCGATGCAGATTGTGTGGATTTGCTTCAGCAACTGATGCTTGAAGAGGATTGAGGATTGGGGCCTGTAAATGTTCATGTTCCTCCAACTTCCTGCAACTTGGTTGGGAGAGTTTTTGGAAATTGCAAGGATTAGGTGATCATAGCCGTCCGATTAGTGGCCCTAGGATTAATTTGTTAGAAACAATGGGTCACATTCAAGGAAAGACACCAGAGGTGGTTGTGAACTCTCTGGTGGCTGCATTCTGCTGTAATGCAGATTGTGTGTAGTTGTTTCATCAACTGATACCTGAAGACGATCAATGATTTAGGTGTATAAATGATGTTCATGTTCTTCCAGGTTGCTGCAATTTGGATGTGAGATTGCTTGGAAATCCCGAGGATTGGATGCTCGTAGCCATCTGATTAGTGGCCTTGGGAATAATTTGTTAGAAACAATGGGCCACATTCAATGGAATGGGATGCTCAGCATTAAAGCTTCGATGTGCAAGTTGAGCTGGACGTTATACTTTATGAGATTGTTCATAGTGTTAGAGGGAAATTTTCAATTATGTAGCATCAGTTGCTTCATCATGGATTTGAGTTAATAGTCATGTGTACGTGGTCAGTGGAGATCAGTAATTAAGCAAGTCGACCCCAGCCATCTGATTAGTGGCCTTAAAGTGGTGGTTAGAAACAGCAGTCTACACTCAATGGACAAAATCTGCATTGTGGGATCGTTACTCGGCCCACCCATGTTATTGCTGTCAGATTTCCAATCAGTGCAGATGAGATATGATGTGACTTTACCGATGATGGAATGCGAGGAATGATCATATAGATTCTGAGTGCCGATATGGTTGAGCTATTTAAGGCCCACTGTGATGTGTCAATGCCATCCAACCCATCCATCAGATGCCCCTCATGTTTGGCCCAGAGCCCAAAAATCAGCCTAATCCAAAACTCAGATGGCCACACCATGGGGAGCTTGGGTAGGGGGACGTGTTGCGTCCCTAAGGGCCTGATTTGATTACTCCTTTACCATGGTAAATGCTGGTAAATGGATAATGATTACTTTTAATCTATATTTGGTATATGGATAAGGGCACGTTTATTTATTTATTTATTATTTACAAATATCAACTTGATCCCAAACTATTGTGGCCCCTATGAAGTTTTCAACAGTAGGTGTTTAATTCCCCTGTAGTTTGTAGTGTGGTCCACATGCACTTTAGATTTGCTTCATTTTAGGTCATGAGCTTAATAAAACGAATGGACGGTCTGGATCAAATGAATACATCATGGAGGGCTCCATTGATTTTGTGTATTTCATTCTTACTCACAATTTTTTGTGAAATTGTGAACCTAGAAACCGCAACTTATATGAATTTTCCTTGGTAAATAATTATTACCCATTTGCATGCGTTTGTCATGATAAATGATGAAACCAACATGTCTTAATGATACATGTCTTAATGATAAAAACACAGCGGAATACAATGCAATACAATTTAATATGGAACCCATACAAGGAATTTGCATTTGTAATAATATATATATATATATATATATTATATATATATATAATATATATATGATATATATATATATATATATTATATATATATACACCATCTCGTATGATACCTTGGTGCGGTCCAATTCCTACCGCAAGAGACCCTTGTGCGGTGCGGATTGACTACTGACAGGTTAACTAGCGAGATTGCTATTGAATTTGTGGCCCCACCATGATATATGTTTTGTATCCACACCATTCATCCATTTGAAGAGATAATTTTAGGGTGAAATCCAAAGAACGAGTGACTTCCAAAGCTCCAGTGGACCAAACTATAGAAAACAGTGGAGAGAGTGACGCCACTGTTAAAAACTTCTAAAGGCCACAAAAAGTTTTTGATCAAGCTTATATTTATATTTTCCCTTCTTTAATGTCTTTGTTAACTTTTGAACAGGTTGAATTTAAAAAAAAAACATCAAGGTGGGCCTTAGAAAGGTTCCAACGGTGTGCATCAATCTTCCCTTTTATTTTTATTTTTATTTTATTTTATTTTTTATTTTTGTGGTGGGGGTCTACTAAAGCTTTGGATCTGCCTCATTCTTTGGCTCATGGCTTAAAATAATATCTTCAAATGGATGGATGTTGTGGATATAACACATACATCATAGTAGGGTCCACATAACTTCGTGACATCACTTCCGTAGAGTGAGCTCCGGTGTATGGATGCGGATTGCGTGGTGAGTAACTAACCACGCTTAGCAGATTGTATGGATACGGATTGTATGGATACTAAGTAAACTTTGTGAGGTCCACCATGGTTTATTTATTTTATCCACTCCGTTCATACATTTTAACAGATAATTTTAGTACTTGAACCAAAAAATAAGGTATATCCAATGTTCGAATGGACCGTTGAATTGAATGTCTACCGTTGAAAAATACTTGGAGGGCCATGAGAGTTTTGGATCAAGCTTATATTTGTTTTTACCCTTCATCCATGTCTTTATGATCTTATGAATAGGTTGGATGAAAAATAAACATCACTTTGGGGCCTAGAAAGGTTTCAGCGGTGGAAATCATTATCCCCACTGTTTCCAGTGGTATGATCCACTTGATCTTTGGATATGCGTCAATTTTGGGCTCAACCCCTTAAATTAGATGGAAAAACGGATGGACGGTCTAGATAGACCACATACATTCAATGTGGCCCAACTTTGTTTACTTAGTACGATAAGAGCAATAAGAGCTTACCGAGTAACTCAGTATGCAATCTAATTTCCTGTACAAATTGGTTAGTGCTCTATGGGCCCCACCTTGATGTATGTGTTTCATCCATTCCGTTCACCCATTTTTAAAGAAGGGAAAATATAAATTTAAACTTGATCGAAAACTTTTTATGGCTTTAGAAGTTTTTAATGGTGGTGTCACTCTCCCCACTATTTTCTGCAGTGGACCCCACTGGAGCTTTGGATTTCACTCATTCTTTGGATTTCACCCTAAAATGATCTCTCCATATGGATGGATGGCGTGGATACAAAACATATATCATAGTGGTGCCACAAATTTAGTAGTAGCTACCAATTAGCGCCCACACAAGGGTCTCTTGCGGTGGGAATTGGACTGCAAAAAGGTATCCTGCAGGATGGTTCGCAGGAGACCATTACTCTCTCTCTCTCTCTCTTTATATATATATATATAATATATATATATATATATATATATATATATATAAAAGGTTCTATGTGTCGAGCTCATGTGAACTTCCCATGAGGTCGAGCTGTGTGGGGCGTGATGCGTGTCGAACATCTACCCCGTCAGTCAGATGCACCATTCCATGGTGGGCCTAAGGCTTAAAAATCAAGTCAATCCGTGACTTGTGTGGGCCACGCCACATACAAAAGTTCAGAGGGGTTACCCTCCATTAAAACATTCATAATCATTTGTTGGGCCCACCGAGATGTGGTTCACAAATCCAGCCCATCCATTATGTGTGTCCTACTTGGATGAGGGGTTAGACCAAGTTTCAGATGCATCCAAATTTCAGGTGGGCCCCACCAAGTGCTTTTATATGTTTTAGGCATGTCTTCACATGATTTTAAATGGTATGGCCCACCTGAGTTCCATGTACAGCTGATTTTTGGGATATCCCATAATTTAAAGGGGACCCATCAAATGCACTGTGTTGATGTTCGACACACATCATGGTGGGGCCCACACAGCTCGACCTCATGGGAAGTTCCCACGAGCTCGATCGCATATATGGGAAAAGGTTCTATGCGGTTCGAGTTGTGTGGACCCCACTGTGATGCGTGTTGGACATCTACCCCATCAGTCAGATGCACCATTCCATGGTGGGCCTTGGGCTTAAAACTCAAGCCAATCCGTGACTTGTGTGGCCACACCACATACAAAAGTTTTGAGGGGTTACCCTCCATTAAAACATTCATAATAATTTGTTGGGACCACCAATATGTGGTTCACAAATTCAGCCCATCCATTATGTGTGTCCCACTTGGATGAGGGGTCAGACCAAGTTTCAAACGCATCCAAATTTCAGGTGGGCCCCACCAAGTGCTTTTATATGTTTTAGGCATGTCTTCACATGATTTTAGATGGTATGGTCCACCTGAGTTCCATATACGGCTGATTTTTGGGGTATCTCATAATTTAAGGGGGACCCATCAAATGCACGGTGTTGATGTTCGACATACATCACTATGGGGCCCACACAGCTCGACCTCATGGGAAGTTCCCATGAACTCGACAGCATCGAACCTTTTCCCATATATATATATATATATATATATTATATTATCATAATATTATATATATATATATATATATATATATATATATATATATATAGATATATATAAGTGGTGGAGATCATACTTGCATGCAATGCTAATCTCCTAAGTTAATTAATATCTCCTTGATCTATTCCAATACTAGAGAATTAAGATGGCATAACATCTAATCATCTAGTAGGTGTTAAAGAAGACGTATACCATACACAAAAGTAGACCATACATGAGAATGAGTGGATCTCCTTTTTTTTTTTTAAAAAAAAATAATATTATTATTATTTTATCCTTTAAAACTTTTTCTCTTTTCATCATACTCACGTGTCACATAGGGCGGGGATGCACAAAGCTAGATATATTCTTCTTTGGGATGATCATATAAATAAGGAGTTAGGGTTTCAGGGGTACATTTTGAAAATTCACCTATGGTGTAATGGAATTATCACGGCTGTGTGTGCCAAAACTTGGCAGAGCTAAGGAATGAAGGCTATGTTTTAGAGGAGGGAGGGGGGATGATTAGGACCAATTAAAAAAATTTCATCTTTTAAATCACAATTGCCTACTTAAATTAATATGCAACTTAAGCTAAGCAAGACAATTGACCATAAGGCTTCCAAGCCAATAGAGAATCCAATCACATACACTATAAATGATATGCCAATTAAGCAACTAGTATATAGACACGATAGTGTGCATGTGTGTGTGTGGGATATGCTAATTATCAAGCCCCAACATTAATCTAATCATGTATACAAATAATTAGACATTCAATCACGTAAGCATAATTAAACAAGTGCGCAAATGACAATTTCAAACACAAGCATGTATAGTGGTTTGGTTTCTCTACTCCACACTCGGAGATGCACTCAACCCGTGAGTGTATCAGATTTCACCATCGAAAGTTTTAAATCAGGTTAACCTTTAACCTTTATAATCTTACACAAGGAATGACTCCCGTAAGAGACTTTATGTGGTTTTCTATAGGCTTACTACAAACATCGGTCCTACACAAGAACTTACTGATGTACACTCTCATCGGACGCACTCGCAAGATACTTTAGTTGGTTTTCCGTAGGCTAACTGTTCACAACCCCAAGTGTAGGGTTACGATGTAGTAATAACTCGGTGAGACCGTGGTCGAATCTACAGGGACTAAACTTGTACGTATTCTGAAAATAATTAGAACTAGAAAAAGATCTAAATTGAAATCTGAATAATTGAGAGTAATGGTAAATAATGTTGATTAAAACTTATGAATTTAAAGGTGGGAACTAGGGTGCCAAGGATCCACTTGTAGCTGAGATGCTATCTTACTTGATTCAAGGAACACAATTAGAATTGGGGTCCTATTCTATCCAATTGGAAGATAAAATAATTTAAATCAAATATGAACTTTTCATTGACGTAATTCTCAATGGAGGAGAATTGTGATGATTGGAAGGGATTCCCTCACTCTACCATGCCCAAGAGACGATGGTGAACAACAAGATTTATTAATTTTACAATCTCAAAATAGGAAAAGAAGATATCCAAAGCTATCACAACATTTATTGTAATTTGAGTCACAATAAATCATAAAAAACTGAAAATATTCCTTTAATATCAAGCTATAAATCAATGAGGTTCAATAAAAACAAGAATCAAAACAAGATAATCATCCAAACATGCTACAAGCTTTACCTCTTAGCCTTTACTAAGAGGTTTAGTCAACCATAGACATGATTGAAACCAAATCTCTTAAACGAAGCATGAAAAATAAACTAGAGAAGAAGAAAAACTCTTTGACGGCTGCTCCACCCTTGTGCTATGCTCCTTAAGACCTTTCCAAACCCTAGAAGATGCTTTGGAGCATCCTAAGGAGTCCTATTTATAATTGTGGAACTCCAACTTTTACACCAAGTTGAAAAAATTTAGAAACCGCCTCAAATTTACGCACTCTACGCATTTTTCCAAAATAGACTTCCAGAACTTTTATTTTTTAGACTCGGAGTTTCAGAATATATTTTTTCAGGATAATTTTCAGGAATATGTTTTTGAGGACAATTTTTAGGATTCATTTTCTTTTTCTTCACTTCAAATCTTCGATTCTCTTCATTCCTCACTTGGTTTCCTTGGATCTTTGACATGTGAGTTCTTCATTAATGACTTTTAAATCTCTAAATTTTTATTTAGTAATCTTTTGAGCATAAATCTTCATTTTGACATCAATTTAACCTTAAGCTTTCGAAATCACCTCGCACATGAAAACATGCATAATTAGATCGATTAAGCACTATCATATTTATAAAACCAAGGTATAAATAGGAAAAATATGTAATATTTCACACTCAAAACTAACCAACAACCACGATTTTAGTTCAAGGACCTACGTTTACTCTCGCCGGAGGCTCCCACGGAGACTAACACGTACACACCCATGTCCGGTGGCCTGTATAAGGACTTAATTTAAGCTATACACAAGAATCAATATCCTACATAAGAACCTGGATTTAGGCCATACACAAGAGCTAAGGTCTTACACAAGAGCTAAGGTCCCCACACAAAAACCTGAATTTAGGCCCTACATAAGAGCCAAGGTCCTACACAAGAGCTAAGGTCCCACACAAGAACCTGTATTTAGGCCCTACATAAGAGCCAATGTCTTACACAAGAACCTAAATTTAGACTATACACAAGAGTCAAGGTCCTATACAAGAACCTAGTCGAATTTGGGTCACAATTTTTTACCCTCAATTGTTCACTCCCCAAGTATAGGGTTGTGATGTAGTAATAAACTCGGT
The DNA here is from genome assembly GCA_021015155.1 of Magnolia officinalis. Lineage (NCBI taxonomy): Eukaryota > Viridiplantae > Streptophyta > Magnoliopsida > Magnoliales > Magnoliaceae > Magnolia > Magnolia officinalis. Next base: position 31,926,319 of record JAJHSJ010000007.1, read on the forward strand.
AAGATCGAGGTCGAATCCCACGAGGACTGGTCGTCACAATTCAAATTCACAATTCTTCTTAACTAATTCAACAAATAATGGAGCAATTTACTAACACAAATCTATAAAAAAACAATTGAGAACAGGGAAGAAAATTCAATCAGAGAGAGCACTAGGACTTTCGAATCCACTCCTAATTATCCTAACCTTTGTTTTGTCTGTTAATTCACCTTAATTTAGATTGATCTAACTTATCTAGAGAAAGCACAATCTGTGTCCTTAATCGGGCATACAGATTGTCTAATTCCTTCAAGCAATGCCATGAATAACATATCCCATGTCCTTTGTCGGGCACATGGAATATACCGTTCATTAAAGCACTCTGTCTCTTCCTCTATAGGAACCTGTTCATAATCAGACACAAGTACCTAGCATAAGCATCCAGACCACATCCATGCATAGACTCTGATCAAAGTTCATAGATGGAGAAGTATAGAATTTAAAACAATCAAGCACACTAGGGAAAGAAACAAATTAATCTAATTAAAGTAAAATCAACATAGAACAATGGATGTTCAAATTAGGGGTTTCATCTCAGCCCTAGCTGAGAGATTAGTTACCCATAAAATCCATTAAACAGATGGATAAATAAAATTCATAAAAGAACATCAAACCAATTTCTCTATCTCTCTCTTCCTTCTCTTTTCTTCTTTCTTATTTCTTCTTTTCCTTCCAACTGAGCTCTGGATCTGCTCCCCAATTTCTGAATACCTTTCCTACGTCCAAAACTCCTCTTTTATAGCTGCTGGAGGACTGGAGCCAGTGGCAGAGTTGTAGCAGGACATGGAGTGCAAATTTTCGCAGCCATGATCGGCGGGCCCCACCGAAGTGTTTTCTGAAAAATCCACCCCGTCCATTGGATTCAGGACGAAATTTCAGTCAAGAATAGGTGGTTTTAACTGTACATTGACACGGCCCAGAGAAGAAATCACAACAAAATCAGTTTTGAACGTCACAAGACCGCCTGTTTGTGGCCTCTGTATCACGCATGTGTGTACGCATGGGAGTGGAATATCAGCATGGTTTTGAAGCTCTCAAAGCCCTCTACACGATGAACGGCTCGGATCGGCCGTACGGGCCATGTGTGGGGCCCACTGCCGTTCGCAAAACAGACCAGCGGCGTCCGTTACGCGGACGAAAATAGGGAACGCGGATCGCTGTCCGTTCTGGTGGGGCCCACTCCATCGATGCTTCAATAAATCCACTCCGTCCATTGGACAGAGGACGAAATTCCAAGTGGGAAAGACTACTTTTGGATTGATTTTGATGCGGTCCACTTTATTTTTTTCTCTACCGTCAGTCCTGCGTTTGGACGGTTTAGATCTGATCTCTGTTTTTATTTGAAATACGGCCACTTACACCTTGGTAACATCGACTTTATACAGAGAATGGACGGTTTGGATCATCTGTACGAGTAATGGGTGGGGCCCACTACCTTCCGCAAAATTCGACAGCGTCGGTTACGCAGCCAGCGAAAATGGATTTTTCTGTTTTGATGAAAACGCGGGTCAGCGCTTGAGCTGACCAGGGTGACGGTGCGGTGCAACTCGGGTGGGCGTGCACTATATGCACGTCCACCCTCATGTGGGGTCCTCTGTGATGTTCGTGCGAAATCTGCTCCATCCATCCGTTTCCTCAGATTATTTTAGGCGTTGAGTCCGAAATTGAGGCATATCCAGGTATCTGGTGGGCCAGGGATCAACGGTTTGTGGGCTGATTTGCCAGTTGGGGCACTTCTATAGTGATCCAAGGGATGAAATTTTATATGTACGGTTAATTTGTGGCCCTTAGAAAATGTATGAAGTTTCGAGCCAATCGGATGGCTGGAACCATGTGATCTTGCATTCTGGACCATTTTCGGGCCTCTTCAACGTGAGCAGCTTGATTTCCTCGGATCCTTGGCGTGTAAATTCTTCAATATGGGTCCTTTGGAGTCCGTCCCTTTCTCTGATGACTTCAGAGCGTCAAATACACGCTTGTAGTATCCTTTTCAGTCTAAGCTCTTAATTGCTCCCTGCAACAAAAACACAATTAAAATACTCCATTAAACATTATCATGTACATAAAGTTAGGCAATAATTGGGGTCTGATATGCAATATTCGACCCTCATCATCAATCCTATATAAGGAAGGAGAATATACAGACTCCTAGATATGATAACTTATCGAATTGAGCCCCTTTTGTAGCGCCGTTTCAGGTTGCTTGATCAATGCTCTCCCGATCGTGATGCCGATGCTTTACCAATGCATCATATCTAAGATCAAACACCTTGCATATAGTGCTCCTTTGAGGTGACCAATGTGATGGGAGGTTGGTTGAATCTCTTATAACTAATAAAAAGTTGTGTTTCTCAGAGGATTCACCTAGATGAGTCTTCTAAAGAATTTAGATAATGGTATGCCTATAGAGGTTGAGTCTAATATCTAAAAAATGGAAGAGTTCAAGCATATCTTCAAGATGGAGGTTGAAATCCTCATTAGAGTGTTAATCTCAAGAAAGATGACTTAAAACTCTTTGATTTAGAGGCTTGGGACGAGGGATATGATTATGAAATCACCTAAGCTTCTATTGCACAAAAAACCTATAAGAATGCCCAAGAACTGAATTCCCTTTATAAAAAGTTCTAGTTTCAACGGTAAAAAAATGAAAAAATAATGGCTCTGTTGATGCCATCAAAAAAATCAGATAATATGATATATTTCTTACTGGACATATTTGAGTTACCTATTCGATGCTATTGAGTGGTCTTCGATGCCATAAAAGTGAAGCTTCGATGTCATCGAAGGAGAGCTCAATGCTATCGAGAAAATAAAATAAAATTATCAATTCTTACTGGACATATCTGACTCTCTGTTCGATGCTATCAAGGAGATCTTCGATGCCATCGAAGACCCCTTGAGGTCTGCTTGATGGGATCGAGCATCACTCGAAAACTGTTGTTTCGGGCGTATGTTTTCACAGTAGCTTCGCACCTCTTCTAGCCTTACTTATCATGTTCTAATTAGTTTTTTAAGGCTAAGGGATGATTAACAATGTTTACTTATCAAGTCAAGATCATCCAGAAGTTCAAAAGTTGTTTTAGGTTAAGGGTTAGGGTCACCAAGACACCTCATTCACCTATTCTTTGCTCATTGATGCTCTTGTACTCTCGTGTCTTCAGTTTTCAGCTTCTAAAGGCTCAACCGACTACATGACACAAGGAATCATGTGATTAATAAATAAGATGCACAAATAAGTGCACTAACACATTTAGTACGGTGCTCTGCCACCTTACGGACTTTGGTGTAACCTATTATGAAGGAAGCCCGTCAATCTACCTCATCCATGCATACACTCATAATTCAATCCCTTAACTACCATGGTGTATCTACCAGTAATTATATCCCATGCCAATTAGAAGTGGACCATCAGATTTGGGCCATCAAGTTGTTATCAAATATGATCAAAGTAATTTTAACGGTAAAAACAAAACTTCAACAATTAAAAATAATTGATTAAAATATTCAGAATGCCGGGCCCAATGAAAAAAATCACTTAATGAATCCCTGATCTATCTATATCAAATTCATAAACATGTTCTTAGGCAAACTAGTGGATCCCTTGCTGACATGTGTAAGAAACAACGGCTATTGATGGAAGTGTTTAACTACGTCCACGTTATTGGCCTCCTACATGGACCTCACAGGAAGAGCCAAAGCTAACCGATCAAGATTGTGATTCTTCTACGTCCTTAGGTCTAATGATCAAATCATCTTTCATGCATCATTAAGTCCTAATCTTATGATCACAGTCCAAGCTAATGAGTCCCCAGATTATTAACTTGATCTTGATCTAATAATGTGAGTGACTAAAGGTCCGAACCTAGATCCTTTGTTCATAGCACATTCAGACTCTTGTGTAGGGTAAGGGCAAGACATAAATTGACACCAAGTCGACTCTTGATGGCGGCAATTATCCATCCTGACCTAAGTCAATCCCCTCACATAAGATGACCGTACATCTTATGAATTGATGTCAATAGGTGTGTCCCATGTATCCATGATGATCATGGTCTAACAGGGTACTGAGATCCATGGACCATGACTTTCCCAGGTCAATGATCCTAATGTTCAATCTCAAGTTCCCAATGACTATAAGAGGAATCACTCCTCAACAAACCTAATCATCACAAGATCATAGTAAAACTAAATCTGTCTAAGGCATAACACATGTCCAATCTAGGACCCATGGTCACTATGATTAATGGATGAGATCTACCCAATCACATCCACGTAGCTAGTGGATTAGGGTATGACTGGTTTTCCAAGGCACTGACTCCAACAATCTCCCATTTACCTTAAAACCAATACATGCTCGCATCAAGCATGCACACATGACTTTTTAGGCAGAGGATTATACCGATCCGCAATAAAGTCCATTAAGCCTCTTTAATGGTACCTCCCATTGTCTGACACTTAGCCAGGTGCATCTGGTTTTCATAGTTATCAAACCATCTCTTATGCCATTTATCATTGTGATCAGAGATTAGATCACCCGACAACCATAGTTCACTTAAGAACTTAATTGATCTTTTTCATAAACAATAGATACAATGCACATTGTACACTAGGATCATCATGGAATCATAGACACATCACATGCCAAACTAACAATGCTACCATAGAAGTGACATTATACATTCACGATATTTGAGATTTAATCACAAGAAGCACATCCATCCATAAGGATAGTTATCAATCACCATACAAGAGTTTATCATTATGTAAATTTTCTCTTATTGACTAAGACATGTCTAAAGTCATAACATGCTCATAATGACTACGTAAGAGATTAAAAACACACACACACACACACACACACACACACACACACCACCACAGTAGGATTTCACCACAATGGGTACTCGAACCCATGACCTCGTGTTGAAACTCTTACAAGTCACCACCGATGCATGAGTAAGGATCTAATTAAAGAAATCTAATGAGCAGGTAAGAGCAATCCCAACAATTCAAATTCGTTAGTTATACCTTTAATTGGAATCATCTAAGCAACATCTTCGATCCAATCATATAGGCAGGAAACACATAAGTGATATAGACTATGATGATACATATAATTATCTTGTCACATAATGGTCACGTTTAGACGAGATAGAATATGTCATATAATTACCACAAACATACATACCAGGTAAACATGAAAGTTATCTTAAAACCGAATCACCATGCATCAACCAATTATGCATCTAAAGCAATAATTCTTATCACCATTAGTTAGTTGATGAATGTTGGAAAAACTAGGTGGTGCCATATGTCACACCCCAAACTCGAAAACCGGGCTAAAAAAATCCCTGATCACCAAATCCGGTGCCGACAGCCTCTGTAGTACCCTATTCTTGGCTCCTAGCACCCATACACTAGGTTCCGATCCTGGGATCATACAAGGAGGATTTATGTATCACAAGTCTGTCTCAAATAAGCATACCCAAGATCATAACCATAGGAAATAACTGCAAGAACAATATTACAAAATCCACTAAGAATTAAAACTTTATAATACAAGCTGGAATAGAAAAGGTACAATGATGGATAATAACAACTCCAAAAGAGAGATGGCTCCATGGCAAGCTCTTGCTCCAGCGCCTGCTACAGCCTAGTGTCACCTACACGCATCAATTGTGCGTAAGCGTATAGAAAGCTTAGAGGGTGGTGTAAGTGTGTACAAGACAGGTGCCAATGGTCCAATATTAGAGAATGCGAAAAAGTTGGCAAGACCATGATACCATCAATACTAGATGGGCTGAATGTCCAGCAATAGGCTAACCATCCACCCCACCTTAGGCCCACCTTTGGGTTTATTTTTATCCTAACCTTCCATCCATTGTGTGACCCACTTAGTAAGGGACCAGCTCCTAGGGGGACGTCCTAAAGTGGGCCCACCTGGACCTTCAGATGGGCTAGCCGTCCCACCCTTGGGGCGCCCAAGGGTGTGGGTTGGCCTTCCACCTTGAGGCCCATTGGATGTATGCGTTTTATCTAGGCCGTCCTCCCTAAGGGTGGCCTACTGATGTGTGGACCACTCCCTGGAGGGACGCCCGCCTCATGGATCCCTCTTTGATGTATGTGTTCTAGGCCGTTCGAGTCCTGGGATGCCCAGGCCCACCTGAACGTTTAGCTTGTTGGTGGTGGTGCTGGTCTTGTAGTCCAGCAGTAGGCCCACTTTCTTTTGAGTGATGTATCCATGCTCTCCATCTGTTGGGGGCCCACTATAATTATTAAGAACCACCACTAGATCTATTTTCTTCTATAAATTCCACCTGCTGGACCTCAACAAGCCCAGGAAGCTGGGTGGGCTGAAAGTCCAGCAATATACTAGAAGTTGTATGATTCATATTGGGATGTTTTGAGGGATGTGTGGCCCACCAAATGGAGTGTTGAGTACACACATATCCAATCTATTTTTGAGGCATATTTCTGGGCTTAATTGATGCATTATGAGGCCCATTCCATGTGGTACAATGTGGACCATGTATGAACCACATTTTTATGGTCCAATAGGCCTAGATGGGCTGGAAACCCTCCATTTGAGCCCAGTATTGTGCAAGGGCTTACCTTATTGTGTTATGGGCCCCTATGATCCCAACTTGAGCAAATAAATCTTGAATGCCCATAGTTAAACCCCTAGTATGGGCTGACTTGCAAGGCCCACTTTGTAACTTGTTGGTTAGGCCTTGCCAAGTCATGGGCTGATGTTGAGAGGCCCACATAAATAATTTGGGCCTTGGCCTTGTATCCTTGGGCTTATGGGCTGCCCATTTGATCCATTTAATGCAGGGATCCGATGACATATGAGGGTTGGGCCATAAATGCTCCATTTGGCCCATAATGATGGTACTTGGGCTATGTTTTGTGTCCATGATATTTATGAGGACTTTGGGCCATTCTCTTAAGGCCCATTATGTGTTGTAATGTGAATGTATGGCTGCCCATTGTACTTTTATAGTAGTTTTCGGGCCTTGGGCTTTGGTTTAGTTAGCTATCTTAATTGGGCCACCTTCTTGGGGACAATAGTGGTTAAATGTCCCCATTGTAGACCCCTCTAGACCCATTGGTGGTTGAATGTCCACCTTAGGCCTATTTGTTAGGTCCATTCTCATCCTTGGTGGTTGGAGGTCCACCTTAGACATTGTTTGGGCCCGTTCCTAACCCTTAGGCCTGTAGTATGGCTTACTTAGACCTTGTGGGCTATCCCAAATCATTGGACCCAGTAGTATGTATATTTCATTTTAACGATTTGTCTAAGTAACTAGACTTAACCATGGTAAGAGGAGGGTACATTATCGTCTCATACTTAGTTATCTTGACGACTCATCCATGTGCATCATATGTATGCTTGGAGCATGGATTGACTGATCATGACTCATCCTATTGGGCAGATTGTTTTTATGAGACTTCTGGAGATATGGAGTGCCTTACATGAGCGCTGGATGCGCAGGACTGATGCATGGTTAACTGGCGTGATTCATGCATCTTGCATTTGTATAACATAGATATTCGTCCTAGCTTCATCAGGATTGTAGCCTCCACAGGCATAACGTGCATGGCCAGATTTGGACACCGGAAATATTATCTTGAGCACTGTGGGCACTTAGGATGTCCTTGGGTGAAAGTCCCAAAACCTTCATGGTACCAGGAGACGCTATAAAGTCTAGACCGAGTGGATATATGAGTGCCGGTGCCTACACCTTGAGGCTGTGTCTCCTACTGTAACGTGGTGGGTTGGAAAGGGGTGTGGCCTTATCCGCCCAAGTGAGAGGGTATTTAAGCTAGGCTGAGTTTGACCAGCTCGTAAATGGGTCCGCTATCATCGAGCCTTGTTGGTAATTGGTTGTCCACAGGTGGGTAGTGAGGTCTCTTACGCTCGCTAGTCTGTACGGCTAGGGAGGTGGCAGTCAACATATAGTGTATTTGACCCCGGTGGCTTCCTTGAGAGGAATTATATTGATATGTGGACTTGATATGAGGGCTGGCATGATTGCATTGCACCTTACTGTAGACACTGAAAATCGGCGCCCACGCTGATTTGGATGTTATGGATTTGGTGGTGGGAGTTAGGTTGATTTGGGGGTGTTGGAGTTGCCACTAGCCAATTAATCTCAGAATCCCGCAGTCGGCTAGAAACTGCGGAATATGTAAGGTTGGAGAAATCTGAAGACTCTCCTACCTTAGAGTGACTCCTGATCTGCGATCCGGGATTCCGGGTAAGGTACCTCGGTTACAAAGAGGGAAGGTGTTAGGCACCCTCTCTGCCCATACAAACATATGGTCTCTACTTTGTGTGGTAAAACAATCTCAAGGGATGGATGATGTGGTCGAGATAGGACTAGGCACATACATAGATTTCTGATGTGGCAAGATCTGAGATTTCAGCAAGCCACAAAGCATATATCCAACGACATGTCTAGAAGGCTGATGTATGATGCTTATGCAAAGAGATAAAAAAATGGATTGGATCACTAGAAATTTTTGATGTGACAGGATCCGGTGTACGGCAGGTCACAGAGCATACGTTCACTAGAGATCTAGAGAAGCAGGGGGGTTGAGAAGGAAATAAATGTTATGATGGATGCTTGTATGAAAAGATCTTTGGCTTGAACTTGAATAGGCTAAGACATGAACCAAATCATGGATCAAACTGGGCTGGGTTAGATGGGTTGGAGAGGTCAAGAGGAAAGGCTAAGGGGTGGCTTTGAAAGATTTGAACTTAGAAGGCCTGAGAGCTCCTTCCCTCTCCTTCCCTCTCTTTCTCACTCTCTTTCTCTCTTTCACACTCTCTCTCACTCTCTTTCTCTTTCTCTTAGTTGTTGGGTGTCTTGAAATGAGAAGAGGAGATGGCTATTTATAGCCTTCTCCAATGGTATTTTGGTAAATATGGGGTTTAGGAAGGGTGAAAGCTGATGTGGCAAGTGATGATTGGTGGGGAGGAGAGAGACGCCACGTGGCGTGCTCCCATTGGCTATAGAGGCTGGTAAAATTATAAATAGTGGAGATGGGAGGGGTAAATTCTAGGAAAAGTTGACTTTTGGATGCTGGGACAACTGTCCACACACAGGCCGCGAGTGGCCGTACTCGGAGTACCACAGGAGGTAGTCAGACTACCGCCCGGGCCGCGTTTGGGCCGAGCCCGAATGTGTGGGCTTTGCTGGTCTCCCTTTTGGATTTTTATGGCTTGGATAGGTGGATTTATGTTTGGTTGAAGGGTTCTGGCCGTGGTTTAAGGTATAGGCGGGGCTGTATGTGTGCTGAATGGTTTATATTACGGTTTCGGGTTGCGGATTGGGAGTTTGGGGACTTTTGGGTCAGGGCTGGGATTAGGGTTTGGTTCAAGGTATGATCATGGTTCCCGGATAGTCTTAGCCTTCTCAAGATATTAGCCTAGGTGGGGTGTCTACAGATGCCCCTCTTTGGCCGAGGTTGCAAGCAACCGAAGGCCAAAGCTAGTGGACACCCTACCTTTCTGGTCAGAAAGGATAGTGATTCAAATCTGTTGCTTACCATTGTATCATTGTCAGTCGACTGTTTGGAAAAGAGATTACTTGCACATATCACGAGGGTTGAGGAAAACATTGTGATTGTCCCCTGCGCATTCGTCGCGGTTTTACGGGTCACCAATCACAACCCTTTCACGTTAGATTGTTGATAGCATTAGAGAGTAAGTCTAAAACGTAAGGGCCTCTGCGCATTTGTCGCGGGTTTATGAGGATTGCCATACTGTTAGGTTTGTCGTTCCTTTGCTACGTAATCACCCTAGGAGTATTCGATCCATTTGATTGTCAAAGTGGTTAGCTGCCCTGCGCGTTGGTGCGGCCTTATGGGGAACTCACTACGCCGACTTGGACTCGATCAAATTTTGTGAACATCTCGGACTAAGTATGTGCAGGTAATTCTTTGCCATGCAGTCCACTAATTCTGATACTTTGGTTATAATGGATGGTTGTCACTTTGAGTTTGATTATTCTTTCCAGAGATAGATCCACTCACTTCTGCAAGCATTCGTACGACTGTCCAGATATAGAGATCGGGCCAATTGTACATGTATCATGTACGAATTTAATCATCCTCCTGAGAAACTGGAGGAGACCGAATCTTATTTAGCTGTTTTCACATATCGCAACTGGAGAATATGGAAGATTCCTTAGTGTACTGCGTGCCGCGTGCGTTTTTTTTTTTTTTTTTGGAAATTTTTTTTGAAACTAATCTTTTTGGGGCTAGACTCCTTGGGGATTTTATTTGTGAATATATATATATATATTATATATATATATATATTATATATAGATATATATATATATATATTTATTGAAAACTTTTTTGAAACTATCCCTTTTGGAGCTAGACTCCTTGGGGATTTTGGAAAACTTTATTTACACACTCTCTCTCTCTCTCCTCTCTCTCTCTCTCTCTCTCTTTTGTATTTATATATTATTTTTATTTTTGTATTTTCTTTTTTTGTTTCTCAACAATTTTCAAGGTTCAATTTCTCGTGAGAATTTGGACTTGTCATGAGATTTTGAGAGGAAACCCTTTTTTCCTTTTATTTTTCTCTTTTGTCTTTTATGGGATCATTATCTGGTGGGCAAAAGGTGGGGACTTTCGATTTCTCATGAGAATTTGAACTTATCTTAAGAATTTGAGAGGAATCTTTTATTACATATATATATTTTTTATTTTATTTTTTATAAGGTTATTATCCGGTGGACAGAAGAGAAAACCTGTCACTCCAACCCACCTGAAGAGACATGCCCGTTGCCTTAGGGCGTTTTTGGTCAGGCTACCGCCGGTCCTCTCTTTGGTCCGGTGGTCCGAGTCATGCACCGGTCCGTTCAGTGGCACCTCCTTCCCTATTTGAATTCTTTCTTTTGGGACGTCCAGGGAACCCATTGTGGTCCCTGGAGCTATCTTAGGTGGAGTTTTCTCTCATCTGGCCTTTATTTCCCTGTATTTTCTCTTTTATTTTCAGGTAATCTGATCATGTGGCTGAGACTTGGGCCATTTTTGCTGAAGCTTTGGGAGAAGACCTTGGGTGTATATATATATATATATATATATATATATATATATATATATATATATATATATATATATATATATATATATATTGTTTTTTTGGGTCACAAGAATCCATGATCGTGACCATTGGCTCTTTTGTTACCAGATCGCAACCGTTGGGTCTTGTTGGATCCTTATTCTTGGGCCCAATGGTGGGCCAGATTTTTTTTTTTTTGGAGTGGGGTGTGATAAGAAAGGAGCCCCACCCTTGGAATTTTTGTTTATTATTTATTATTATTATTATTTTTTAGTTGTTTCTTTTTTTTTTTTTTGAAATTTTTGATGATGGTATGGACTGTTGGATGGGTGATTTGGAGCTTACTTGTGCATATGGATGGTGAAAGTCTTGATGGTTGGCCATTTTTGGTGAACGATGAACGGGTGGGATTTTTCAAGTGGGCCCCACATCATGATCTTGACATGCCCCGACACATGGATTTGTTATGAGCATGGATGGTGATTTTGGAGATGGGTCTCTGGACATGGATTTTGGAGATGGACCTTCGGAACATGAGCCTTTTGAAGTGGGCTTTGGAATGGGCCTTAAAAAGAGCCTAGACATGGTTTTTCTTGGATGGGCCTGGACATGGGCTTTTTGAAGATGGGCTTTGAAATGGTCTTGGGCCTCAAGATGGACTTCTGAAATGGGCCTTGAGATGGGCTTTTTGTATGTGGGCTCGAGCCTTGAGAGGGATACTTATTTGTGTACATTGCTTGTACAGCATGCCTCGGCGCGGTAGAAATGAGGCTAGTACTTCCCGTTAGTCAACTGATCCTTGCTATGTGTCACGAGAGGGGCGACACCGTCTGACATAGCTCGGGAAGGTGGTGCGCCCGCGGTCTTGAGAGGACGAGGAGTCAGGACGTATTGGCCTGATTGGTTTCATGACCCACAACCACTGTTCTTTGAGGTTTTGGAGCAGACGCCATTTGCATATCTATTTCGAGTTCGTCTAAGCAAGACGAACATGTCCCTCTTGTCCGCTTTAACTGAGCGGTGACACCCTGAGACCCATACTTTCCAGCTGCCTTTTGGAGAGTGGGGTATTACCCGATACGATATATACATGCAGCTGGGCCTTCGGTATGATGGAGGATCTGTCCCTTTCGAGGATGAACTTCCGGTGCCCACTGAGGATGACTAGATGAGATTATTGGGGATGATGCCAGATGTTGCGGATTTTACTGGTCCTCGATTCAAACTTCTTTGGCTATCGTCGAACTTTGCCAGGCGTATCCCTGAGACCGAAGCTACGGCTGTGGTGAAGGCTCGTGCCTTGATTTTGTACACTATGGGTGCGGTGATTTTCTGCCACGGGAATGAGCTTGTGAGTTCTTGCCTGTTGTCTCTCGTGGTAGATATCACTTTTCCTACACCATACAACTTGAATGTGGCCCTCTTGGCCCATTTGTACGAAGGGCTGGACAATGCCAGCAGTTGTATCAGCTGATCTTTGACTGACTTTTACCCAGTCATCGAGGTACTTTCTTGGCCTCCTTTTTGCCCTGCGCTCCCTGGGGATGATTTGGTGCGTCTTTTCTGATCGCGGTTTTGTATAGGTCTACTTTTTCGATAATTTTCCCCACTTGGCGCCTACCTTGATTGATCATTTGCCTCCTTTTCCTCGCATGATGCTGTGGTACAACGATAATCGCAACTGCATGGGCATGTTTTCCGATCTTGCTTGGAGGTCGAACATTGATGTCCTTATTCCCGATGATGTGAGTGTCTTTGCCTCATTTTGTGTTGCCCATGTGTTGCCCACTTTCTGCTTATGTCTCTGCCTTTGACTCTTTCTCCTCTTTTGCAGTTTCATACCAGGCCGTATCTCCGGTCGAACGTGGTGCTCACTCCTGGAGCTCAGGAGGCCTTTCAGGCCTCACGATGACGCCGTATTCTAGAGGATCCACGTGTAACGAAATGGTACCTGGGAGAGAAACTTTTTTGGCAGTTGACCGGTAGTCCCATGGTGCCACTTAGCCCGCCGTTCGGTCCTTCTAACTGGAGATCGGTACCCGAGAGAGAGCTAATTTCTGCATTAGAGGGCTATGATGCCAGTGCCTTCGTTGATCCGGATAGAGAGTACAGCTCCTGGTGTGAGTAGTACGACATCGGTCTGATCTTGCAGCCCGGCTTTGCTCCTGGTGGCGGTGCTCGTTTTACTGGAGGAGGGATCTTAGGATCCCATTTTCGCCGCAAGGACACTGACGCTTATCTTCCTAATGATGATTAGTTCATTGTATCATGCAATCTTGTATCCTTGGATGTGTAATCTTCATGTTTATATGAAATCTCAGTTGATCATCGTTGCTCCCTTTTTTATGGTTGCTTTTGATCATCTTTGCCATCCCAATTGAGTGTGTGGAGGTATGTCCCTGGGTTCTGGCCTCCTGAAACAGATCCTGCCCGAAATTCATCCGAAAGTGGGTCCGGGCAGTAATCGGACTGCAGCGGGCTGTAGTCGGGCCGCCGCCCACTGACTTTTTCCCTCCCATTCCGTTCTATCAGAGCTGCAGCGACGCCAAAATGTCAGTTCTGAGGGCGGTGATTTGATTACCGCGGGCGGTAATCAGGGTATCACCTCCGTTCATCTTTTCTTCCAGCGAGTACCCCTCTTCTCTGTTCATTCTTTTTGCCTCTTTTCGGGTATTCCTCCTTGTCCCTGTCCGTCCGATCATTTCCTTTGTCCATTCCCTCCTTTTTTGTCCTCTTTTTTTGTCATCTTCTCTCTTTTGTCCTCTTCTCCTCCTTGTCTCTATTATGGCTGGTCAAGATGGGTTTATGAGTGGTGAGGAGGTAGGTGAGTCCATAAATGGTGGAGGGGATCCATTTATGGATGAATTAATGGAGGTTGGTGGAGGAGTAATGGATCCTTTAGGAGAGGTAAACACTGTTCATGGCTTGGGTCCTTTTTTCGACAATGGTGGTTATGTGGATGGATGGGATGGGTTTGATGGATCCACACCAGATGGGCCACTAAGGTTTATGGACGTGAGGTTGGATGGTTTGGATGGTGAGGATAGTGTGATGATGGTGAGGAATGGCTTGATTGACAGAGCGATGTCTATGGGCGGTGTGGATGATAGCATCGTGGCAATGGTCGGTGTGGATGGGATGGATCAGGTCCGGATGGGTGGCGGACCCTGCCTTGGCCTTTCGGACGGTTTGGATTTGGCGGATGATGGATTTCTTGCAGATGGCTTGGCTCAGATTTTTGGCATGAATTTCGAGACAATGTTGGGACAGGCAGCTGATGTCACGGATCTAGTCAACTATTGGGATACTTCGGGTATTGTAGCTCCTGGGGCTTGTGTATTTTAGACTGCTCCTGAGGTAGCGATTGTCAGCGGCTCGGGCCCACCTGTCACAGCTTTTCAGACACCTTACGTGATGCGATGGGTGAGGCTGGCTTCTTTCACCACCATGAGGTAGACTTGTTGGACGAGGGGATGCCTATTTTTGACGACTCCCCCGTTGACTCGGGGATCTAGATTATGGAGGGCGTGCCCGTTCGGACCTGTCGATTACAGCCACGTGCCACCTGCTCTGAGCGACTGCATTTCTGGATAGAGAGCCTGATCGAGTCCGAGATCTTCGAGCTGAGTTCTTTGGGTTTTCAGGAGGTTCTTCATTTCCACCGAGTTCGCCTAGATTGGCGATTACTGAGTGCGGCGTTGTATGACTGGGTCCCGTCCCTGAATCTGTTTTCCTTCAATGATTTGGAGCTGGGCCCTTCCCTGAAGGAGTTCTCTCGTCTGTCTGGTCTTCCTCTTGCCCAGGAGCCTTATATTCCCTCATCTGAGCTAGTTCGTTCTTCTGATCTGATTTTATGGTTTGGGTTTCTTACTGATCTATCTACTCTAGAGGGTAGGGCTGGTGAACTTTCACTTACGATCCTGTATGATCGTTGTTCTACCTCCTGAGGTGGCCCTCGATCAGATCGCCAGCTTTAGTGTTTGAGTGCGCTGATATTTTGTGTCCTGGCTGAGCTGCTTTTCTTGTGTTGGCGGCAGTCATCATTGGTAGTCTTGCTGGATGTATTCCGCCGTGTCCTGCATCATAGGAGCATTACCTCCGTGGTGCTGGCGGTGCTCCTTTTTGGGTTGATCGAGTGCTCCCTTGGACGTACCCGTATCCTTCGAGGTTGTTGCTCATTCCTTCAGGTATTTCCCATTTTTTCTTTGCTTAGCGTGGTTATTTGCTTACGACTTGAGCTTGACCCGTATCTCCTTGCAGGTTTGGTTGTGGGAGCACTTGTTCATGACTCCTCAGTTTCTATTGCCGGACTCCCGTCGTGGTGACGTGCTGTGCTTGTTGCTTGACTGCCTTCCACTTGGTGCTGAGGCTACTGAGTCGCTTTATCGTTGCATGCTCACTCAGCTTCGAGCGTGGGAGATCAGTTGGGAGGCTACCTGGCTTTGTCGGGTGCCCCTGATCTATAGCGCTACTCGCACCCCTCTATTGTTGTTCGACCTTCGGGGGTACTACTCCTACCATCCTGTACGGTTCCTTCGTCAGTTTGGTTTCTGGCAGGATATTCCGGAGTTCGCTTTCTCTGGATTTGGGCATACCCCTCTTCCTTCTGATTTGATTGCTTTGTATAGGCGAGTCTAGGTTTCCTAGTAGGGATCTTTGGACACGACGATGCTGGAGCTCAAGTCTTGGGCTCCTCCCTTGGCCACAGTGCCGTATCAGCGATGGGTGGCCGAGCAGTCACTTTATCATCAAGTTCCCGGATGGTATTTAGCAGATGAGGCTGCTGATCAGGATATGGTGGGCAATACTGCTTCTTCCTCTTCATGTGCTGTTGACTCATTTGAGGCCTTTGAGGAGCGACCTTTCATTAATCCTTCCTTCTTGCTTGCCACACATGGTCATCTGATCTCTGAGATTGCTGTCCTTCGTCACACATGTGAGGATATGGCTCGTCGACTGGCAGTGGGGCGGCGGTATGATGAGGATATGCACGAGGCATACCGCCTGGATAGGGATGAGGCCTTTTACCTGCGCATGGAAATAGAGAGGCTTAGACAGAGATTATCGGTGTATGAGGGATAGGAGCTTACCTATGGATCCTGGTGTTGATCACCCGCTTGTTCTGTATATATATATATTGTTTTTTTTAATAATGTTTTTGGCTTTTTGTGAAGAAAGAAAACAATGCACTCGTAGGAAAGTTTTTTAAAGGAATGAAAGAAAATTTTGTTTGTGCTCAATCTGCTCGTGTTTACTTGTGTTTGGATTTGTGCTTTGGATGATTGGGATTGGAATCTTGGGCTCAGCCCACGTTGCATGCAGTATCCTAGATTGTGTTCATAGGGTCTTGGTTCCCTGAGAGGGTGTCTGGGATCACATCCCCGGATTCAAGCAGAGTTTGATAGAGAACTGATCTGCAGTTGATCTTTTCTTTGTATCTCGCTGTGATGGTCGCTGTCTTGGCCTCTTCTGTACCTGCACTTTTATTATTATTTTTTATTTCTTGCCATTTTTTGCCTGTAGCGCCCTTTCAGGTTTTCACTACGTTCGACTCTTCCCGTCATTTTTGCCCATAGCGTCCTTTTGGATTTTCACTATGTCCCAAGTTTTTGATCTTGCCTGCCCCTTGTTAGCTGTGCTGTTTTTACCCTTAGCGCCCTTTCAGGTTTTCACCAAGTCTGCTACATGTCCGCTGTTTTTACTCGAGGTACCCTTTCGGGTTTTCACCTCGTCCCTTTTGCTTAGACATGTCTTTTTATCCTTTTTTTTTCGAAATGCCGAGAGTGATGGAGAGACTTCCTTCATAGCTGGCCAACTGGTTACCTTCCTGTCCTTGTCTTTGATTACAATTGTAAGCTATTTTTTGAGCGGATTGTTTGGGGATGCGGGATGGACTTGTTTTCTTCCCCCTCTTTTTGTTTTCTTTCATCTTTTTTTGTGCTTTTATTTTCTCTCTTTTTTTTTGTGTGGGAGAAATGACAGGTCTTTCTGATGGGAGAGATGTCGGATATTTTTATTTTTGATGGGCACAGCTTTGCGATTGTAAAGATTGACAAGGTTAGATGTGGTTACCCGTGATAGATTTTCATATTATCGGCGTTGATGGGCTCGAGAAGATCCTCTCCTCTCAGATTGGTGAGCCGAAGAGCTCCTCCTGGGAGTACTTCCCGAATGATCAACGGTCCATCCCACGAGGGTTTCAATTTTCCTCTGGGATCTGGCAAATGCGGCGTTAGGATGCGTTTCATGACATGTCACAGACTTTGAAGCTTCTCTTTCGGACCCTTTTATTGTAGGCCCGAGCGATCCTTCTTTGATAAGATTGGGAGTGGCTTAGCACCCGCATGCGTTTTTCATCTGCTAGATGCAGTTGATCGTATCTTGCTTGTTGTCATTCGCCTTCCTCGATTTTTCTTTCCAGCTGTATCCGGAGTGCTGGGATTTCAATTTCGACTGGCAGCACTAATTCCATTCCGTATGCGAGTTCGTATGGAGTTGCTCCTGTAGCAGATCGTACAGACGTCCGATAGGCCCAGAGTGCGTAAGGGAGCATTTCTGACCAATCGCGATATGTTTTCATCATTTTTTCCAGTATACGGATGATAATTTTGTTTGCTGCTTCGACCCCACCATTCATTTGAGGATGGTAGGGGCTTGATCGGTGACGTTGAATCTTGAACTTGTCGAGGAAGTCGCTCATCCTTTTATTGACGAATGGAGTTCCGTTATCTATGATGATGGCCTGAGGGATCCCATATCGGCTAATGATGTTGTTCTTCATAAACTGTAGACTCCTTGGATGATGGCCTGAGGGATCCCACATGAGATGCTATGATGGTGGTTGAAGGATCGCTTGTAGAGGATGCCCCCAGTAATCATGAATTGTGCTGACAGGCGTTGGATAGTATGCCGATCAGCTGGGTACTTCTGATGTTCGAGATATTCCTTGATGTTTGTGTATCATGGCCGATCATTTAGGGGAGGTTCAGCTTCGTCAATCTGTAAGCAGAATGCAGGTTCCTCTTGGAGTTCGATGGTGAGTTCCCATTCAGCGATTCCTTTTGGGATTTCCAACATTGAGGCGAGGGTAGCCAGAGCATCTGCGAATTGGTTCCTGGCTCGGGGCATGTAAGAGAATGTGATCTCTTCGAATTCTTCGATTAGATTCTCCAGGTAGACATGATACGAGATCAACTTTTATCTTTGGTCCTCCAGTCACCATTTATTTGATTGATGATGAGTTGCGAGTCTCCGAAGACTCGTAACTCCTTCACGTTGAGGATTATGACTTCTCTTAGACCGGCGATACATGCTTCATATTCAGCTACGTTGTTGGTACATTGGAATGCCAGTCGCCTGGATATGGGAATTGGGACGTCATCGAGAGAATAGAGTATGACGCCTACTCCACTTCCTTTTGAGTTTGCAGCCCCGTTGAAGAAGAGTGTCCATTCTCTTGCCTTTCTTTCTTCTTCTTCCTCAATCAGGAGGATGTCCTCGTCAGGGAAGAAGGTCTTCAGCGGTTAATAGTTAGGCAGGGTGTGAGTTGCTAAGTGGTCGGCCAGTGCTTGCCCCTTGATTGCCTTCTGAGTGACATATGTGATGTCGAACTCGGAAAGCAATAGTTGCCATTTTGTGATTCTGCCCGTTAGTGCTGGTTTTTCGAACAAGTACTTCAACGGGTCCATGCGAGCGAGCAGAAGAATCGGGTGAGCGATCATGTACTGTCGTAGACGTTGTGTTGCCCAGACTAGGGCGAGGCATGTTTTCTCCAAGCTGGAATATTTGGCTTCGTAGCTTGTGAATCGTTGGCTTAAATAGTAGATCGCTTGCTCCTTTCTTCCCGTATTTCGTGCTGGCCAAGAATGCATCCGATTGCTTCTGCCGCGACGGAGATATACAACACTAGTGGCCTATCTGGAGTAGGTTGCATGAGCACTGGAGGACTTAGTAGATACTTCTTGATCCTGTCGAAGGCCGCTTGACAGTCGCTATTCCATTCCTTTAGCGAGTTCTTCCGTAATAGTTTGAATATGGGCTCACAGACCGGAGTGAGCTGTGCGATGAATTGGCTGATATACTGGATTCTCTCGAGGAAGCCCCAAATTTCTTTTTCAGTCTTGGGTGGTGGCATTTCAATGATTGCCTTGGTCTTGGTTTCGTCCACCCGGATACCATCTTCACTAATAACGAAGCCTAACGGCTTGCCTCCGGTTGCACTGAAGACACATTTTTGTGGGTTGAAACGGAGCTTGAACTTTTCTAACCTGTCAAAAAGCTTCTTGAGGTCTTCGAAATGTCCTTCAATTGAACGAGATTTGATTATCATATCACCTACATAGACTTCCATTTCCTTATTTATCATGTCATGGAACAAGGCAGTCATGGCTCGCTGATATGTAGCTCCTGCATTCTTCAATCCGAAGGGCATGACCCAGTAACAGAAAGTTCTCCATGGTGTGATGAAGGAAGTCTTCTCATGATCCTCGATGGCCATCTTGATCTGATTATAACCAGAGAAACCGTCCATGAAGGAGAAGATCTTGTATCTAACAGTGTTATCTACCAGTGTGTCGATGTGAGGCAGAGAAAAATCGTATTTAGGGCTCGCCTTGTTGAGATCTCTAAAGTCGATGCACATCCTGACTTTTCCGTCTTTCTTTGGAACTGGTACGATGTTTGCGAACCATTCCGGGTAGTTAGAGACTACCAGGAATCCCGCGTTGTATTGCTTGATGACTTCATCACGGACCTTCAGGGCCCATTTTGGCTTCATTCTCCACAGCTTTTGTTTGACAGGCTTCATGTCTGGCTTTGTTGGCAAATGATGCACCATCAGATCCTCATCGAGCCCTGACTTGTCCTCGTAAGAGAAGGTAAAGTTGGACAACCTTGGTTTCAGAAACTTCATCATCCTCTGCTTGTGTTCCAGAGACAATGACCTTCTGATGCGCACCTCTCTGGGAGATTTCGCTGACCCTAAGTTCACAATTTCGAAGTCGTCTGCTTCAACATTGGCCTTTGTTTCAAATTTTTTGAGAGAACCCTCGAATTCGAGAGTTGTATCATCATTTCCCTCATCCAGTGCTTCATCCAAACCCATGAGTTCAAAGTCCAACTCTAGATTGAAATCATACGAGTCAACCTTAAACTCCTGCAATGTGTGTGAGGTGTTTGGCACAGTGATTTTAAAAAATTTTTCTATTATTTTGGTATTTTGAGGATTTTTTGATGTTTTGGGATTTTGAGAAATATTTGATTTTTTTATACTTTTGGGAATATGTAATGTTTTTGTGTTTTGAAAATTTTCTGATTTTTTTATGTCGCCTGGGAGCCTCGAACAGGACGGTGTTACCAAAATTGGTCTTGTCCTAATTCGGGGTACCAACTGCTATTTACATTGGCATTTTTTTTTGAGGTCGGCGTTCGTGAATAGTCCATTGATCGATTCGATTGTTAGGGGGACAGCTGTCCATCCTGGTTCCTTCCCCCTTTCATCTTACTGTTCTGACTTGTCTATTCTTGTGGGTCATCTGTCCTGATGACCATGATGTCTGCCAGGCTGGGCTCAGAGTCAAAATCTGATTTGATCTCTCCACTTAAAAGTTAGAGTTCTTCCGGCCCCTCCGACTCCTCTCATGCTGAGACCTTGACGTCTGACCAGTCAAGGGCGAGCCACTTTCCTTTATCAATCCACTGGATGGGCTACTTCTGCCCCTTGTGTTGCTGAGCTGGTGGCGGGGATGTGTCCCCTTGACTGTGTGTGGAAATGAGTGTCTCTCCTATATTTCCTGTAAGGGGCACTCTCGGCTTTGGGTCCTCTATGGGTGGACCCGTTTCCATGCCCCTGGCCGCATGCGATGGGTCTGGGGGTTCTGCCCCTTGCGTCGGATGTACTTTTGAAGTTCTGAGGTTCCTATCCCACCTTATTGGTGGCCAGACGGACTCCTGGTTGGAATGTTTCGAAAGTTTGAGTTGCTGGAGGTGGTCCTCGAGAGAAATCATCGTGTCTCCACAAACTGTACCAGCCTTTATGAACTTAATGGGTGTACACTTAAACAGTTGACCCCTTTTTGGCCTTTCAGCATGATCCTCTGGTGTCGGTTGATATCCCAGTCTCTGTCTCTGTACGTTGGCAGGTGCTGATTTTATCACCATGTCTTTTTCATGAAACTCGGTACGATAATTCATGATTAATCTCTCAGCAGGGGGGATGACATATTCAGCAGTGAGAGGTCGAGGATTAGCGATTGTATTTACATTTTCGAATTCGAAGCTGTGATATGATATGTCACCCTCGACATGCTGAATGTCGGTCACTGGGATGTCGGTTTCTGGGATATTGACCGTCATTGGTAAGATTGTTTCTGGCTCGGCCAATACTGAAATGATTTGATTTTTCGAAGGGAATTTAACCCCTTTAATGGAGGATAGACGAGATTGCTCCAACAGTGTGGAGCCATGGCCGCCCCAACAGAAGGTTAAATGAAGCAGGAATGTCAATGACCTGAAACGTGACAAGGGTCACGTCTGGTCCGATTCGTAGTTCAAGGTCAATTTCTGTCTCGACCTGTCTTCGAGAGTTATCGAAAGCTCTGACACTCATGGTGATAGGTCTGAAGGAAGATAGTTCTATTCCTAACCATTCAGCAGTCCTTAAAGGGCAAACATTAAGGCTAGATCCATTGTCAATGAGCACGAGCGGGACTTTGAAATTTTTGTGGCGGGCAACTATGTTTAATGAGCGCCCCTCAGGCGATAATTCATCATCAGAGAAAGTGATGGCCCATGATGCGAGGAGTTGTCCAATCATACTTGTCACCATTTCAGGAGGTACATCAGGAGAGATATGGGCATCATTCAATGTTTTCGTAAAGATTTCTCTATGCGATCTTGATGTGCATAGAAGTTCCCAGATGGATATTTGTGTGGGAATGGTTTTGAGTTGAGTTGCTATGTCGTAAGCAGCATTGGTTTTGCAAGTGGTTCTTGACAAAGTTCCCCGGGTTTCTCTCGGGTTCTAATTATCTCTCCTGAAATACCTCCCGTTGTTATCTACTTCATCACATTCTGGGTAATGCCATGGGACTGCTTTTGGGTCGTAGGAGGGAACCAATCTTCCTTCTTGGTATATCATTGGTTCTTGAGGTTGAGGAGTTGTGGTTGGAATCATTTGTGAGAGACTTAGTGATTTCTCTTGAGGTGCTACCAAGTCTTTGTGAGATTTGACATTAGGATTCTCTTCCTCCATTTGCTGTGTGGGAGAAGTCCTCTGGCCATGTGCCAGTTGGTGAGGCATCAGAAATTTTGGGGCTTGAACCGGGGGTGCCCCTTGTAAGGTTAACGGAGTTAGATCAGGGAGACCAATCGGGAGAACAACGGGTTCATAATTCGACCTTTTTTGATGTAATGAGGATGGAGTTGAGTGTGCCCCTTGGGGGGCAGGATGCTGAGGGTGTGACCTATTGGGTGCTGCTTCAAGGATTACGAGAGGCGGTGTTGTTGGTGCTGCTTCCAAAAATATGAGAGGCTGTGTTGTTGGTGCTGCTTCCAAAAATATGAGAGGCTGTATTGTTGGTGCTGCTTCAAGGAATACCTGTGGCCCAGGTGATGGCGCCTGTTGGTATCCCCATGTCTGACTTGCTGTATTGGGTATGATTGTTTGTATGGAGTGATGTGGAGAGGAGTGCGTGGGTTGCCCTCCTTCAATGTGGTTGACAGTAGAAGTGCTGGACGTGCTGGGTCCCGCTTGATGCGATGGAAGAGGATTTTGGAGAATGTTGGCCTGACCTGTATTGTTGGCCTGTGGGGTGATCACAATCTTTTGTCTTTCAATTAAATCTTGAACCGCATGTTTCAAAGCGTAGCAGCGGTCTGTTAGGTGGCCAGGAGCCTGGTGATATGCACAATATTGGTTTTCATTGTAACCTGGTGGCAAGGGGTTAGGTGGAAGTCGAGGCAGGAGTGGTGTCAAGAGTTACTTTTGCATTAGCATTGTCAAAACTTGACTGTATGTTTATGCTAAAGGGGTGAACTTCCTTCCTAACATTGCCTGCTTGTATGGACCTTGCGCATTTTCCCTATGCTGTTGCGATTATTGTTGAGACGGTTGTCCCTGATATCCCAGTTGGGCTTGCTGTGGTTGGTACTGTGTATTTGGCTGTGGTTGATATTGCTTGTCTTGTCGTGGTTCTGGTTGTAGAGCATACTGGTTGCCTTGAGTGTTAACGACGATGTTGTTAACTTCCATAGTGCGCTATGCGGGAGCAGTACTGTTTCCATTCCTGTATCCAACGGGTTTTCCCTCGACTTTGTTTCTTTTGATTGAAGGGGCCTGGTATGGCCACGGGGAAATGGTTCCAACCCTGATCCCGGCTTCCACTTGTTCTCCGGCTCGAATGAGTTGGGAGAAATTTACGTATGAATATGAGATTAGATATCCTGAAATACTGGGATTTGCTGAATGTATGATCATGGATATCTGCTCTTTGTGTTCGATGGGGTTTCTCATTCGAGCTGCCATGGCTCGCCATCGTCCTACGTATGCCGATAAAGATTCATTGCTTTTTTGTCTCAAGGCAGCCAGGTCAGATCTTTTCGAGCTATATTCAGGTTGTATGAGAACTTGTCAATGAATGCCTAGGAAAGCTTCTCCTAGGTTCTGATTTGATGGCTGTCTAGTGATGTGTATCAATCCAAAGCGTCACCCTTAAGGGATTTCTGGAAGAGCCATATCAAGGCTCCATCATTCCCTACTACCGCATTTAGTTCCCCACAAAATGCTTTTAGGTGTGCTGTGGGGCACCTATTGCCGTCATACCTTTTGAATTTTGGTATCTCGAAGTTCGGAGGTACTCGGGCATCTGGGAATGGACAAAGGTCCCTGAACTTAGTGGATGGGTGATACACTCCTTGTTGTTTCTGGAGCTGATTTTGCACCGTTTGTAATTGCTCTCGTAGTTCCTCAATTTCTTACTTGCCTTGCTGCGGGTACCTTGCCCCTTGCTGTAGGGTTTGTGCTGCTTCTTCTTCATATGGATCAAGGACGGGGTGTTGTTGGAAAGATGGTGGACTCCCGGTGGCTGGAGGTAGCTGGAATTGAGCACCGCTCCCTTTCGGAGGAGGGTGTGATGTTCAGAAATGGCTCCCGCTTGGGGGATCTGCTAATTCCGGAATGTTACTCCAGTTAGGAGGAGTGAATTGGACTCGAAACTGGCCCCCTTCGTGGGCATCCACCAGTTCTTGTCTGTGGTTCCCGTTAGGGGGAATCTGTGTTGTAACCTGATTGTTGTGATGTGCTGAGTAGAGATGTGTGGGAGGGTTGCTGTTGATCTTGTGCTGATTCTTCTGGAAAAGGGAGAACGGGATTTGCTGGAGGAATGAGGGAAAAAGTAAAAGGGGTTTGAAGGAGTGAACTGTTCTGTACACTCGGTTGGGTTGCCTGTGTGTTTGTTGTGGCATTTGGTACTAGGCGAAGTAGCAGCTCTTGCACTGCTCGGAGACTCTGAGCCATTTCTTGCATGGTGGTGTTGGCTTGTGGATCTATTTGAGCCACTGGTAGTGGTGGCGCGGGTGCTGGTGTTTCGAGAGTTGGCTGAGCTACTTACTCTTCTTCATGGGTGGCTTGAGAGGTCATGGCTGCGCGGGATCGGGTGGTCATAATTCGAGTCTATGCCTAAGAGATCGCAAGCCAAAAATGTTTTTTTTTATTTATTTTATGAATGCAATGATGATGTCCCTTGAGATTAAAGTACCACACACTTTCGAGTCAGGTCTCAGCTAGTGCGAGCTAGCAAATCCCAAGTGGAGTCACCATTCTGTAGACACTGGAAATCGGCGCCCATGCTGATTTGGATGTTATGGATTTGGTGGTGGGAGTTAGGTTGATTTGGGGGTGTTGGAGTCGCCACTAGCCAATTACTCTCAGAATCCCGCAGTCGCCTAGAAACCGCGGAATATGTAAGGTTGGAGAAATCCGAAGACTCTCCTACCTTAGAGTGACTCCTGATCTGCTATTCGGGATTCCGGGTAAGGGACCTCGGTTACAAAGAGGGAAGGTATTAGGCACTCTCTTTGCTTGTACAAACGTACCGTCTATACTTTGTGTGGTAAAACAATCTCAAGGGATGGATGATGTGGTCGAGATAAGACTAGGCACATACATAGATTTCTGTTGCGGCAAGATCCGAGATTTCGACAAGCCACAGAGCATACGTCCAACGCCGTGTCTAGCAGGCGGATGTGATGATGCTTATGCAAAGAGATAAGAAAAATGGACTGGATCACTAGGAATTTCTGATGTGACAGGATCCGATATATGGCAGGTCACAGAGCATACGTTCACTAGAGATCTAGAGAAGCAGGGGGGTTGAGAAGGAAATAGATGTCATGATGGATGCTTGTATGAAAAGATCTTTGGCTTGAACTTGAATAGGCTAAGACATGGACCGAATCATGGATCAAATTGGGCTGGGTTAGATGGGTTGGAGAGGTCAAGAGGAAAGGCTAAGGGGTGGCTTTGAAAGATTTGAACTTGGAAGGCCTGGGAGCTCCTTCCCTCTCCTTCCCTCTCTTTCTCACTCTCGTTCTCTCTTTCACTCTCTTTCTCTCTCACTCTCTTTCTCTTAGTTGTTAGGTGTCTTGAAATGAGAAGAGGAGATGGCTATTTATAGCCTTCTCCAATGGTATTTTGGTAAATATGAGGTTTAGGAAGGGTGAAAGCTGATGTGGCAAGCTGATGTGGCAAGTGATGATTGTCTATAGAGGCCGGTAAAACTGTAAATAGTAGAGATAGGAGGGGTAAATTCTAGAGAAAGTTGACTTTTGGATGCTGGGACAACTATCCACATGCGGGCCACGAGCGGCGATACTCGGAGTACCGCAGGCAGTAGTCAGACTACCGTCCGGGCCACGTTCGGGCCGAGCCCGAACGTGTGGGCTTTGCTGGCCTCCCTTTTGGGTTTCTATTTCTTGGATAGGTGGATTTAGGTTCGGTTGAAGGGTTCTGTTCGTGGTTTATGGTATAGGCGAGGCTGTATGTGTGCTGAATGGTTTGGATTGCGGTTTCAGGTTGCGGATTGGGAGTTTGAGGACTTTTGGGTCAGGTCTGAGATTAGGGTTTGGTTCAAGGTATGATCATGGTTCCCAGATAGTCTTAGTCTTCTCAAGATATTAGCCTAGGTGGGGTGTCTACACTTACATATAGCATTTGTCTATGTAGGCCTCTTATTGCATCGCCTTGATATGACGCCCAATACTCATATGTTGCATTGCATAGCCTTGTGACGGCTGATAGCATTCATGCTTGGTATAACATAGCCTTGGTATGGCTGATATTATTGATGGTATTCATGGTTTTGCCAGCTTTTCCGCATTATCTGATATTGGACCCTTGACACCTGTCTTGTACACACTTACACCACCCTCTAAGCTTTCTATAAGCTTATGCATGATTGATGCGTGCAGGTGACGTGAGGCTGTAGTAGGCGCTGGAGCAGGAGCTTGCTGTGGAGACATCTTTCTTTTGGAGTTATTATTCTCCATCATTGTACCTTTTCTATTCCAGCTTGTATTGTAAAGTTTTAATTCTTAGTGGATTTTGTAATATTGTTCTTGCAGTTATTTCCTATGGTTATGATCTTGGGTATGCTGATTTGAGACAGACTTGTGATATGTAAATCCTCATTGTAAGATCCCAGGATCAGAACCTGGTGTATGGGTGCTAGGATCTGAGAATGGAGTACTACGGAGGCTGTCGGCGCCGGATTTGGTGATCGGGGATTTCGTGAGCCCAGTTTTCGAGTTTGGGGCGTGACACCATATACCTGATTGACAACATATTGTGCCCATCCTGAATTCAACTAGTTAGTCATCACATTAGGCTACATTACTAATAAGTATGCATATGCCTTTAGTGGAATTCCATTGATGCTTGTATAGTATCTCTCTCAAGTCTTGGATGGAATTCAATGCCAATTTTCCCTAACATGGGATAACTTAGAGAGTGGAGATATCTATAGTTAATCACACATACCCATATGATTCACAAGAGAATAATGATAATTGTAAAGTACAACTAATGAAGAAAAATCATATATATAAGATGAACAATCATAAATTATTTGC
Source organism: Magnolia officinalis (assembly GCA_021015155.1). Classification (NCBI taxonomy): domain Eukaryota; kingdom Viridiplantae; phylum Streptophyta; class Magnoliopsida; order Magnoliales; family Magnoliaceae; genus Magnolia; species Magnolia officinalis. Next base: position 31,953,569 of record JAJHSJ010000007.1, read on the forward strand.
CTCACATGGAGTGGATGGACGGTCCACAAAACAAGTTTATCAAATCGAGTAGATCGTGAGGGTTGAAGGCTTAATATCAAATCCTCATCAAGAGCTACTCTACTCCTATCATACTATGCCTACGATACCCTCATGCTCCTGGTAAATGCATGCTCGTCCTCTACTTCACTTTTCATTTTGTTCCTTCTGACTTTCTACACAAGCAGGTTAGTGGTCTATTAGATGATTCGTCATTCCTCGGGATCCATGGAAGGTGAACGGAGAGAGACATTCCTCCATTGTTCTCCCGAGTGAGTCGCTTATAGTAAGGTGTTAGACTTAGCCTTTAAAGACCCAGTTTCCCACAATGGTAGCATCCATTATCATACATGCCCTTATCCTTCCCTTTGTTTTTTCTTATTAGGACAATGTCCAAACTCTTTAGGTTTGTTTTTTGTTTTTTTGTTTTTTAAAATTTTAAATTTACTTTGACATTCCATTCATTTTTAATTCATTGGTCAATTCAAGCACCCTCACAATGTGCTCATTGATGAAATCCCTTACTCAAGTTTCATAGAATACAATTGCTTCTCCAGGACTTGGGCACCAAACAAACCCTTCAGGCATAAACACATGTCTATAACCTCAATCATATTCCGTACTTGTTTATGGAGCACATCATAGATAATAGCCACATGTACACTTTGGGTACCTTATTATCTCATTTCAGTTTGGCAAACTTGGAAGAGATCACTAGGGGCTCATTTATATACTTTAGGTTAGGTTCAAGTGGAGAAGGTTCGTGTATGACATATAGCACTCTACCTAAGGTGAGTAATAACTTGAGCCTCTGAGATTAGTTTTCCAAAGAGCTTCGATGATTTAATAACCTTAGAAATCATGTTTAACTTCGTCATGTCTCTGACCATAAGCCTTAGAGTTTAGTGTTCTTTTGTCTTGTGCCAGGGAATATAATGTTTTTACGCACACATACGTGAAGCCTGTCCTGTCATGTCCCTAACACGACTGATGACTCCCATTGCACCAAGCAGTCAAGAGTAACATAACTTAAAAGCCTAGAAATTAAAATAATCCAAAATCTGACATCCTATGAAGAGCGTGCACCAAGGCATGTGGTCGCCAACTAATGCAACACCTTACATGAACTCAACACATATACTATCTCATAGCAACAACAAGCATGTAACATAATCATATGCTAGCTTCAAGGCTTCTATTTATATTATGTTTTCCTCCCTTGCGTATTGTGTCGAACATCCACCTATGCGACCAGGGTGTTGTGGACATTTGTAAGACTTCGGGACACAACTCACATCAACATTCATGGGATTGTCATGGTGGGTCTAACACAACCCACGAACCATCATCCATAAGATAGGGGTTGATATGATCAGAGAAGTGCATGATCGAACCTCCCACTACTCAATATGGACCATCAAGTGTGTTCTCATATTAAACTTGGGCCAACTATCAAGTTATAGCTCAATCCAAGCTCTAACTGTGAGCTGTGAGATTAATTTACCAAGGATCCAATGGTCCATATTTCACTCGGTATAGATCTAATAATCAATACTTAGATCCTAAACATCCAGAGGCTTCATCACAAGAAATAACACTTCCCTGTGCAATATGGGACCAAATGGCCTACTAGTGGGTGGGATACGGTCCGATTAAGCACAAGCAATCAAAACCATCCAATACTTATGGTTCGCATAAAAGAGAGATATAAGGCGATCCAATGACCACAACACTCACTGTCCAGGGTCAGATCATCACTCCATCAATTCACCTAGCTTTAGCCAAGCCTACAACCGAGCGATCGAATAGAAATCCGATAGAACAAGCAGCTCTCATGATCGCATTGGCAGGCTTATCGAAATAAGGGCCCCACACGACTGGACATGTGGTGCCATCATCCACCAAGGGTGTGTGGCCCCATATATGTCACATGCGTGGTCACTAATCACAAATCAAACAGAGATACATACAATCATGCACATGATCATCAATTCTACGTGAATCAACTGCTCAAAATGACCAACCAAGGTTCATGGAATGATCTGATCCGATCTCCATGATCAAGCACCCCATGAACTAATCTGAGTCAACAGAATTCTTCAGAACATGAAAATTAGGCCAATGTTCAAGTTTGGGCCCAATCTAACTTCAGATCTGACTGATATGATCAAAACGATCCATTTCTAGGAAACTTTTAACAATAGACTGTTAATAAATTTTCTGAGTAGATCTAGATACCTATCCAATCCATTCTATTCACTCCCACAAGAATGAATGTTCAAAAATTTAATCAGAAAAAAAATTTCATCTCAATCTAATTCTTAGATCTTGAGATATGGCCCGCCCAACTTAGGCCATTGCTCGAACAATGGAGAGTCGATCTTATTGGTCCAATAACTTCGCGGTCCGAACTCAAATTAGAGCATATGACTTCACGTTTCGAAGCTGACGCTCAAGATCATAATCTCTTTGAATTTTATTCTCCAAAGGACACTATCAAATTGCCCGAAAGTGGGCTGCAAGTCACCGGGCATCATCTTGAATTGGGTGACGTATGCACCTAGACACCCAACTTGTTCCAACTAGATCTCAGCCATCCGATGTCCAATTCAGGCTTGTGATGGCTCTTTTCAAGAGTATCAATAAGTACTTTCAGATGAATGGCATACTTTTACCATCGGACATAAAAAACTAGGTCAAAATGAGCTGCAAGCTGACTGTCCAAAATAGTCCAGTAAGGTCTCAAGTGTAAGCAACATATGACCAAACAGGTGGGCCTCATATGCAATTTTCAATATGGCCAGGGGTGTGGGGTCCACCTCATATTACCCCATATTAAGGCCCTATAATCTTACATGCCCCACATCCCTAGTGGGCGCCACACCAATCATGGATGGGCCCGCTTCTGAACAAACATATTAGATCTCTTTGTACAAGTGGGTCCCACAAAATTCTATATTTTAGAAAATATTCCAGGACAGAGAAATTATGAAACTATTTTTTTTTTTCAATTAGAACATAATTAGGACATTATAGTTAGGAAACTACTAAAAGAGGGAGAGAGAGAGATGAGGAGAGACTAAAGAGAACTCCAAGGTGCCTTGCACACTAAGAAAATGGGGCGCGTACGACACCCTTCACACCTCCCAAAACTGCACAAAAGCTGTCTGTATGGTGGGCTCCACTACAGGCCTCTTACCTCAAATCCACTCTATCCATCTTGTTCCCTATATTTGTAACACTCATGTATACACAATCTTTTTCTTTGCCCAACTATCATGGGCCATAGATTCACATGAATAGTGTAGAACGCATGACCACAGATCTTATATTATCATGGCCTTCTTGATTAATCCGAGCCCACCATGATGTACCTCGTGGTCATTATAAGATTTAGGATGATGCTATTAGAATCATAAGAGATCATGGCTATCTCTCATAAATAAATACAACGTGAGATATTTAATATGTTGGATCTTCCACTATGGCCATCCACATCATATCCGTGTAATCTAAGATCATCAATCAATAGTGCAATAAACATAAAATCATCATGTGCAAAATTAAGAAAAACAAATCACTCAAACATTGTGATCTCAAGTGTAAAAAGAAAATCAGATCCCAAAAGGACACGCCCAATAAGGTCAACTTCAACATACTAGATCTCTCAATCCAGAAATTCGATCGATGCATAACGAAAATAAGTTTGATACACATTTAAAGGACAACAATCTGTTTGATTCCATCCATAAGAAATGTCATTGGATTTTCTGGATCTAATTAGAAATCAACAGATATTGTGAAACAAGATCGCTCTAATATTGCTTTGTTTGGTCCTTAGCGTACAAATGCATCGAAATACAATACAATATAATTTGATTATGAGACCCATCCCTAGAATACTCATTTGTAATAATATCAAAATTCTACAATATAACAATATATAAACAATGGGGATCACACCTGCACGCGATGTGTACGTGGAGATGTCTGCGATGCCTATCTCTTAAACTAACGAGTCTCTCTTTGATTTATTATAGTACTAGAGAATCAAGATATCTTAATGTCTAATCCTCTGGTAGGTGCTAAGGAAGATGTACACTATTCACAAAAGTGGACCACACATGAGGATGATAGAAAAGGGTGGAGTGGATCTCCTCTCTTTCTTTCAAACTCTCTCTTTTTCTTCACACCCACAGGCCCCATGGGATGAGGACGTCCAAGGCTAGCTCTTCTCTCCTTTGGGATAGGATCAGATAAATAAGGATGAGTTATAGTTTTAGGTAGGGTTATTAATGGCCCGGGTTAGGGTAGGGCCAAGCTTTGTCCAAGCCCAACCCGTATTTTTGAACATAATCCCAAACCCAATCCGGGCACATGATGGGCCAAAATAGTCTAGCCCGAGCCCATAATAAATATTTAGATAAATGCCATTTTTGTGGGCCTCAATACTAGGGCTGGGCAAGACCAGGCCGCCTGACCCAGTGCAATCTGATTTCCAGCACAATACTAGGGCTGTAGATGTGTGGCAATCTACCCCACCTGACAGTCTCAGATATCCTATCTTTTCCCAGCAGATGGTTTTTTTAAAATATTTTCCCTACAGATGGATGACAAAAAATAAAATATAGCCAACGGTTCATATGCAACAGAGGGTCTGAATGGAGACACCCAATTATAGATCTGAAGTACGGCGCCCACCAATTAACAGCCTGGATCCCGGAAAGATAAATCCAGACCGTACAAAATGGTGACCTAAATGGAGACACCCAATTATAGTATGATACCAAAGATCAGAACACATACACGTTGATGGATCAACATTTCATTTCATGATCAAATTAGAAATAGTCATGGAAATGGAAAATGGCATTTTTGGTTCCTTATTCATTTAAACTGGTAACTATACTTTGGACATTTTATTTTTGACTTGTATGCAATTTTTAAGTGCCTTTGTATCATATTGATGGGTTAGATCACAAAACAATGCGCCCACAATCTGATCATCATAACCATTGTATGAAAATTCCTTTGATCAGATTATCATAACCATCCAATCACTACGACTTCCACCATTACTCTCTGAAAGTGCCCTGGTTTGTCAATTAGCGTGAGTATTGAGTTGGCTAGACAGAGAAGCTCCATAGGAAGATCAATCAACCGTCTGCCTCAACTGGATGTGGGCCCAAACTCACTGCAGGTAAACCTTAGCCTCACATCCCATGTCCCAAAACACCAGGTACTTAAAACCCTTAAAACTGATTAGATGATCATAGGGTTTATGGGTTAGAAAACTTTTTCAAACAATAAAAAAATCTCTAAGTTTTCTACCTCTGTCGATTTATCGATAGACTGGTCGATGTTATCGAACAGTGCTGTCGATGTCCTCGAAACTCAATCGATAATATCGAAATGAGGACATAAGATGTCCAGCAACCACATTACTCTTTGGACGGAATTATGGATGTATCGATAGTCGTATCAATAACATCGAAATTTGAATCTCAAGTCTATCAAAGCTGACTCGATATAATCGACATCGTATATGTTGTGTCCCTGTTTTTCTAAGGAAAATAATAAAATCTTCGATATATCGAAGTTCTCATCCTCGAAATTCAAATTTCGATGATATCGGAAGGCCTTCGATGATATCGGTCTTGGACACTTAGTTATCTAGCAATATTTTTCAGGTTGGTTCATCCTGGCTCGAGGGCCACTCGATAGAATCGATATTCAAATATCGATGATATCGAGGCTGGGTCGATTGCATCGAGAATGGACATAAACTGTCCAGCAAGCTCACTGGTAAAATCCTTGGATTTATCGATGCATCGACACTGCCATCGATATCATCGACATTCAAATTCCGATGATATCGAGTGTGCCTCGATCATTCTTTTGACCTGAAATATTTCAAAGGCAAGTCTCTCTCATGTTTCAAATGTCGAGGAATCGAACCTCGTATCGATGCAATCGGAGTTCGAAATCCGATGATATCAACACCTGTTTCGATGCCCTCGACCAGCTGGCAAAATGTTTCAAAAGCGTTTGACATTTGAGTTTGTGTCATCGAGCGGCCAGTCGATGCAATTGAGAGTATACGCTGGATGATATCGACTCTGCTCGATGATATCGAACTCTGTCATAAATGTGACTGTTTTATATCTGTTGGAACCTTTTGCCTATTTAATAAGAGCTTGTCTTTAGTTGCTGGTAGAGAAAAAAGAGAGTGCTTTTGAGTGTTTAACCTTAGATCATATACCCAAAGCCCTTTCTCTCATGAAAGTTCATCCTCCAATCCACCCTCATCATTGACATTCAATAGAGTAGATTGGGGAATGAACTTCTGCATTCAAGGATCCTCCAGCTACCACCTTAACGGCAAATCATTAAGCTGGGATGCCTTAAATGCATAGATGATTGGAATCGCTCTCTCCCTTATAGGAAAATATTCAATAAAGTAGGATTCCATTATAACCTTGACCCAACCTGTTGCCATGTATTGCTACATCATCTGAGTTGCAGATCAAGAAAGCTGAAGTTCTTCATCAAAGGAGGAGATCTTCAACAATGCACTGAAAGGGACTCATCTGCTTATCCGTAAGTTATTAGAGTCCAGAGGACCCTTGTGATCATTCCTTTGTAGGATTGGGTCTAAGGTGTTTCTCACCCCTTGATAGCCCTCGTAGGAGGCCTCCGGCGGGAGTGTACATGGTGGGTGCGTTGTGTTGACCCTTGCTCTGTAGAGAGCATAAACGTTAGGTCCTTTGTGTAGGTCCTTGACCAAGGTGGTCTAAAAGTTGGGTGCGTTGTGTTGACCGTTGCTCGTGGGAGCATAAACAAGTATTGTTCCTTGAGTGGATCCTTGGCCAGTGTGCCTAAAATTGGGTGCGTTGTGTTAACCCTTGCTCTGTGGAGAGCATAAATAGTGAGGTTCCTTGTGTGGATCCTTGGCCAGTGTGCCTAAAATCGGGTGCTATGTGTTGACCCTTGCTCGTGGGAGCATAAACTGTCAGCCTAGGTGTAGGTTGTACTGGTTAGAGGTGAACTTGATTTAAAACCTCGGGTTTGAGGTGAACCATGTGAAACCTCCTTAGTGAAATCCGGCACACTCAAGGGTTGAGTGCGTCTGCCGGGAGTGGAGTAGACAAGTAGTCGAACCACTATAAAAATGAATGTATTTGTGATTGATATTTGTCTTTAATTACTTGTGTGTTTTCTCTAAATGCTTTTATATTTGATCACACTTCACACACAGTCACATCCATCATAAACTCTGATTTGTATCTTGTCTATTTTGCAAAGTAGTTCTATGATTGGATCCTTTAGTTGGCTTGGAAGCCATTAGAGTTACTCTGATGAAATCCTGATTTATGTACATTTTCTCAGGATAGGTTTGATAGGATTTTAAATAACCATAAAATATCTAAAAAGTCCTATTCACCCCCCTCTAGGACATATTGGCATATTCCGACTTAAACTTAAGCAGTCATGACCGCAATTTCACTCTCCACAATCAAACCCATAAATCCAATAATCAATAACAAGCCCCATCTTCACACCATGACTCATTAACAAGTCCTCATGGCCATCTATTATCTAAAGTGAGACCCACTTTAGATAAGTTATCTTTTACTTTTCAGATTTTCCAAAAGTTTTTAATATTTGATATTAACCATTTATCCTTTTTAATTTACATGATTGACTGTTTTTATTTGGCCATCTATTATCAATCCATTTAAAGAATCAAGTCATTTTATATTTGCTATTAATATCCATCTGAATCAAAACATATTACTTGCACTTGCACAATTTATTCTGAGCTCATGTTATTCCTGGTTTTGAAAGCCATTAAAATTTGCATATAGAGGTTTAATCTGATCCATCAAAAGTTCTAAAGTTGGACCTTGGATTTTACAGTAAACAGACCTCATATATTAAGAAGTCAAATATGTATCCTATGGATTGCACAGTTGTGCAAGCATGTAAGATTGAGAGTTAGTTATCTTTCATAAATTTTTCATTAGCCTACACACACATACCTCAAGGGATTGCTTATGAGCATTGAGCTTCTTGATGTTGAAGAACACCTATCAAAATATGTTTGTTATCTTTTCTTATTATGGAAACCATAAAAATTCAAAAACCAAAAAACCAATGTAAACTTGATGTAGTTTTTACCTATCTAAAACCAAAGTAAATCAAAACTACATGATTTCTGCAATACTTTTAAGTAAGCGAATAATTAGGTTTTAAGTGTTGAAAATACCTTATCCAAGTGATAAACTGATTTTTGTTTCAGCAAACCAGCATTGCCATCTGCTACTAGATCCAGAACAATAGTTTCTAGTCTGTAAAAGTAAATAGCATCAATAGTAGCAAACAATAGAGGAAATATTATGAAACTCTTTTTTCCCTTCTCCAAGTGGTAGCTGTATTTTCTCTAAGCAACCATTTATACGCTAATGGTTTAGATCACCTAAACATTGGCTCACTTGCACATACTGGCGCATTGGGACTATTCATGTTCTAACCTATTAGAATCTGTATAATTTCTCATCTCAGTAGTTATATAACATAAAAGGAAAAAAACAAGTTGATATGGATAATTTGGGCACAAAAAAATGAAACCCAAGTCAGCAATTCTTCCACTTTTCTTCCTCAAAACTAATATTTGATTCATTTTTTCTCTCATGCATGTTGATCAACTCTCGAACAATAGCCCATTACAGATATAAGGAATCAAGAATATAACAAGGTCAGTTCACCTTTACTAAGATAAAAAAGCATGAAGAAATAATTGTTCAAATCATCTTATAATTTTGTGAATAGTATACATGGCCTCACAAATGATAAAAAACTATGAATTATCTAGAAAATCTTCCAATGCCTTCACAAATGATCATGAATATGCCTTCCAATTGCATAATATGTTCAAGTGCATTTTAAAGTAGCAGTTTCACACAATATAATAAATACAATTTAAACTAAATGATTATAAATAACATGAATAAAAGATATTTAACGTTTAGTCTCACTACCTCTATCAATTGCCCAATCTATTTCGAAACCAATCTTGACCACAAATCAAGGCTTCCACGATGTGAGGAAGCAATAAGCTATGATATTTATCAAGTACTCTACCTCTGGTGCTAAATGCCGCTTCCGAAGAAACTGTTGTTATAGGAATGGCCAGAACGTCCCGGGCCATATTTGCTAGAGTAAGATACTTTGGTGTATTTAACTTCCACCAACTCAATATACTAAATTCTTCTTGGCTATTTTGAGGAAACACAAGCCCCTCTAAATATTGATCAAGTTTAAATTTTATGCATGAGTTATTTGATTGTGAAGAAATATATTGGTCATATCCTTCTAATGCATCAAACCCATCATTCACGTCATACGAAACACTTCCCGACTGTTCACGAACCCCAAGTGCAGGATCGCGATGTAGTAATAACTGAGTGAGACCGAGGTCGAATCCACAGGGAATGGGGAACACGGTCTAAAACTATTCTAAATTTAATGTGTTGGTCTGGGTTTTTAATCCATCTATTTAGGAAGAGTTTTAAAATAAATTAATAAAAGACTAAGGATCTGGGAATCCACTCATAGCAATCTCGATATTCGATTTACTGATTCAATGGATAACTCAATTGGAATCGAAGTCCTCTCCTATCCAATTAGAAGATGATTCAGTTAAAACATTCATAAACATTAATAAGAATATGATTTCAATTGATTGATTCTCTCGTGAAGCATTCAAATCTCAATCACAGGGAATCGAAAGCATCTAAATCACCCATAGGCGACATTAAATCAATCAATTATATAGATTGAATCCTTCTCTAATTCATTTAAACAATTGTTAAATCAAAGCATTCATTGTACCCGGAGTGCAAAACAAATCCATACATGAACAATTCAAAGACTTTAAAGTAAATCCAAAACCAAATCAATCTAATATCATCATTCAAAATAATGTTATTGAATCCAATAAACTAAGTATTGAAATTAACTACAAGCTTCATCACTTAGCCTTAGCTAAGAGATTAATTGGTCATAAACATGATTGAACTAAAAGTTAAACAGAAAAATAAAAAAAACCAAATAGAATCGAAGGATTAAATGGGAGGGAGGGTTCCTTGAAGCACCACAACTCCTTGCTCTACTCATTTTACCCTAATCATGCTTAGAAATTCCTAAAATATTCCTTTAAGGAGTCTTGATTCACACCGACTTCAAAACTGACTCAAATTTATATAGTTATCGCAGATTCGATGGCATTGAAGTCCCATCGAAGAGTCCAGGTGAAAACAAAAATTGTCAAGTAATAAATTGTTGATTTTATGATTTTTGCGATGAGATCAAAGTGGCTTCGATATCATTAAACACTTATTTCAATGACATCGAAGGTGTCATTGATGGCATCGAACTTGTGATTTCAGCACTTCCGATTTTCTGCACTTTGCAACTTCGATTTTCTTTCTTACTTGGTTTCCTTGGATCTTGGACTCTTGAATTCTTCAATCTTGACCTTCACAGATCCAATCCTTTACTTGGTAATCCTTTGAACATTAAATTCATACTTTAAGCATCATTTTCTCCTTAGCTCTCACAATTACCTTGCAAGAGAAAACATATGTAATTAGATCAATTAAGTACATCCATATTCATAAAACCAATGCATAACAAGGGGGCAATATACAATATTTCACACTAAACACCGACCTTGGCAGATTTTGCTCCATGTGGATGGAATAGGTCATATACTCTTTGTAAAGAGCATGGATAGTTTCTTTAATTCCAATAATATGAGCTTGGGCTTCACTTTCAAACATTTGTAAGAAGCTATACTCCAACAACTTCATCTTAAATCATGGGTCAATAATTATCGTCATTACAAATATTAAACTATAATATCCCAAATATTCATTAATTTTTTGCTCATTCATTGGGCTATTGTGTAAATAAAAGAATCTTGATTCATAAACTCTTTCCTCAACAATACATGAAAATTTCAAATTTCATTAAAGTAAAGGTTAGAAGTTGGATGTGTGGTGCATGAAAAGACATTCGTAGCATCATAAAATGCTTTAAAAATTTTGAAATAATTTCAAATTTTCTCCAATCCTCCATAGTTGGCGCTCCTTTATAATTTAAATCATGAGAATCGAGACGAAAAAATGCTTGTTTGAACTCTATAAGCATTTTAACATGTGATTTTATAGACACCCCACCCCAGGCTAATAAGCTAATTGAGTTTGAATGGATGGATGGACAACCGAACCTTGATCTTAAACCCTAACCCTATAAGCCTAAACCCTAGGAATCCCAGTCATAAACCCTAAACTCAGTCCAGTCAACCCAGTCAATCCTAAACCTAGGATCCCAAAATCCTATAGACTTCAGTAAACTCGGCTAGTCAATTCACCCGGTCAACTCACTCAGTCAACCTACCATATCCAATAACCTAGTCAACTCACCTAGTTAAGCCCAAAACCAATATCGAACTCCATGCCCAAAAGCAACCCCAATCGGACAAAAGTTCGAAACCCGAAAGCAACAATCCTCACATCAGAGCCTCTACACACTTGGAGGATGCTGCTTGCCAAAGCAGGGAGTCTAAGTGGGGACCGACTGCCGCTAGCCAAGTGGCGGTCCCCCTCTTTGGGGCAAGGACCCTCAAGCATGTGGAACTCACCTTTTTCAAGCCTTAAGTGTGCGGTTAAAGTACATTTACTTCGATACCCATCTCCTTATCCAAAATTGCCACCTCATCCAACCCATGAGATTATGTCATGTGGCAATCTTTAATCCCAACCCTTCAACTACTTTTTACCCCTAGTATCACCAAGAATTACAAGAAAACTAGGTTGGAGGCCATAAATAGCCCCCTTCCCTTTTCATTTAAAGACATTCAGAGATACCCAAGACATCCCAGAAGCATCAGAGAGCATCCATTCTCACCCAAAGGCTCCATAGCCCTAGCTATCTAGCCATCCCTCCACCAAGGAGAGTGAGAGTGAGAGTGAGAGAGAGAGAGCCCAGCCATGGTCTAGTTTAGCCTAGCCAGAGTCCAAGCCTCCTAAGCCACCCAAGCTCAAATCTGAGCCACTCAATGTAGCCTTGTGACACTACCGTTCATCTAATCATTCAAGCCTCTTTTAGTTTCATCAAATTAGAGCATTAGCATCGTGCAACATTTATTACCTTCTCAACCACTCGTTCCTCATATATATCAGCATCATAGTGTATTTTCATCATTTGCACACATCTGACTGGCGGGCATATGCTCTGAGGCTTACCGATATAATCGGATCTTACCTATCAGAAACCTTATCCAATTAGCCATCATTTTAACATATACATTGCATGCATTCCATCGTTTTCTCGTATCTGACTGGCTGAAGTATACTCTAAGACCTACCATATAATTGCCGCAGGTACACTAGAAACCTTAGCCGGTTGGCCGTCATTTTATCATATAGCGTCGTAAGCATCCTATACACATACCCGACACTTGATCTTTTCAAACGTATGCTCTGCAGCTTGCTGATATAGTCAGATCATATCCATCAGAAATTCGGATCGGTCAATCATCACTATCATTGCATCACATTATATTTTTTGTAAGCGAGAACTACCCTTATTCTTCAGAAATTAGTCAGATCTTGTGAAGTAAAGATCGTACATCCGTATGGGCAGAGCGGGTGCCTAACACCTTTTGTAATGCCCGACCCAACAACATAAGATATTGTCCACTTTACCGAAGCTCACGACTTTAAAACGCGTCTTGTCTGTTAAGGAAGGAGCCCACTTATAGCCACCATAAATTAGGACAACGCTTTCGATGTGGGACAAAGTTTCACCTTCACTGTGTGCACAGTAGCCTACCAACCACCTTTGGGGGTTTGCTCACATGCCCGTCCGCCCACATGTGCCCGCCCACATGTGATCACAGTGACGGGGCGTCACAATATCCCCCACCGAGGGCAGAGCTGAGCTGTAAGACCCATACCTAGTCCGTACTATTCTGTCAACTCCCGCGATCCTTCCCGTCGAATTCCGGTAACCCGCGACCTATAATCAACATTTGTGCGTGACTGTAAGTCGTATCCTGTAGATTTGAGTCGGCTTAATCCGAGACTTATACTATTGTGACCGCACCGTCGTCGCGGTTCCAACGCCGTGTCTTGCACATCGATCCGATACCTTGGCCAGGAGATGTGGGTCGACGTTTATTTTGAAGAAACGCCATGCATTTGCAATCCCAAGAGAATCTCTACAACCCATCCCATCAATCAATAAATTAATCACCTCATGTCAAGTACAAGAGCAACCCCAAAGTCAACTCTTTCTCACCCTCTCTCTTACACACCCATACATGTTAAGTACACCTATCAACTCACATCCATCACCCATCTCTCTCTCTCTCTCATTTCTCAAACACACAATCCAAGCAATAAAAAAAAGTGCACGTCCAACAATTCTAAGAGAGAAAAGTGAGTGTGTGTGGCCCACTTCCCACCCCAAAATTCATCATCCTAACCCTTCATCTCTCATCATCTTCCATCAAAGAGAGGCACAAGGAGTTCGGCGTTCCATCGGACCAAGAAGATCGAACGGTGGGTGTTTTATAGGCTAGATTTTCATGTTTTGATGATGGGCTAAGTAAGGCCTACAGATTGATGGTATGGATCTCACTTTGGACCCTAGACGTGGCCAATGACCCACCTTGATTATCATGATCATTCCATGATGGGGCCATTCTCCATGGACCCCATCATGATGTTTACTTTCTAGTTTGAAAAAGGACATCTAGACCTTCCATTTTGATGGAGAAGGAATCTCCACCATTAATTTTTGTTTTGGTGGGCCCACATGTATTGGGACCCACTTGATGTATGATTGAATGCATGGAAAGGGAGGGCTCATAGTGGCGGAGCCCTCCATCATCACGTCTCTCTCTCTCTCTCTCTCTCTCTCTCTCTCTCTCTCTCTCCTTCCTTTATTTTGTGGCCCACTTAATGAGTTATGTGATGTCCAAACCGTACATCAAATGGACCCCATGGCCGTCCAAGCCATGTGGGCCCTACCCTCTGGATGATGGGAAAAACAGAAATATCATATTTATCCAAATCAAGTGGGTCACGTCCATGTAGGACCCACCTTGATCAACACATGTACACGGTCCATCTCACTGAAGTGTGAATAGACAGTGAGGTGTACTCACAACAAAAAAAAGGGTTTAATTTTAATGCTTTTGGGTGGGCCACTCATACAGTCCACACCTTGATGTATGAACCTTATCCACACCGTCCATTCCATTCCCCATTTTATTTTAGGCGTTGAGCCAAAAAATGAAGCAAATTTGACTATCTGGTGGGCCATAGCATAGAAAACAGTGACTTTACCGTTGAAATCCATCCTGATGTTTCTGTATCCCAAAATATGTCGAATATTGGGCTTGATGGGTCTGTCTTGGGCCATAAAAACCAATGGCTAGGTCGGATTCCCCTGATGTGGTCCCAGCTACAAAAAACCTCAAGAAAACATAAAAAATTATATATATATATATATATATATATATATAATATATATATATATATATATATGAGAGAGAGAGAGGGAATAGTAGCAGCGCCTGCTGCTGCTGACCGTGAGAGGACGCAGCAGCGTCCTGCGCTATGGCCGCGTGAACGGGCTAGGGACGTGGGTCTCAGCCATGGGCCTCATTATGATGTGTGTGGAACATCAACACCTTGCATTTAGTGGGCCCCCTTAGGGCAGTGAGCCACCCCAAAAATCAGCCGTGTACATAACTCAGGTGGCCCACGTCACAGGAAACAGTGGGATTGAACGTCTGCCATTGAAACCCTTTTGGGTGTCCCAAAAGTTGTGGACCATTATGAAATTTGTTTTTCCTCTTTATTCGGGTCCATGTGACCCTATTAACAGATTGGATGGAAAATAGACGTTATGGTGGGCCCCACGTGGGACCCACTAATGTGGTGTTTATCCCACACCGTCTCCACGTGTGTGAGTGGGACGGCTGGTGTATCTCACTCCAGCTGCATAACAGCTGTTGTAGTGGCGTCACCAAGTTCTGTGGGTCCCACCTGCTTCAACCACGCCGTCCATTTATGGGACCCACCATGATGCATGTGTTGCATCCAAGCAGTCCAACTATTTTGAAATCTCATCTTAAGGCTTGAGACTAAAAATAAGACAGATCTAGGATCAGGTGGACCACATTACAGAAAACAGTGAGTTTGAATGTCCACAATTAAAACACTTGAGCTACAGGGTTTGGACCTATATGATATTTGTTTTCCCCTCTTAATCCAGGTCTTTATGACCTTATGATTAGATTGGTTGGAAAATAAACTTTATAGTGGGCCTTGTGATTTATTTAACCGTGAAAATTATTATCTCCATTGCTATTTGTGGTATGGTCCAAATGGTCCTCCAATATGATTTTTGGAGATGTATGAGGCCCATCTCGATTTAATTGTGGCTGTCCATTGAGGCTTACCTTAGTACATATATGAGGCCCATATGATTAGGCCCATCTTGATATAGTTATGGCCCATCCGTTGAGGCCCACCTTGTATATATGAGACCCATGTTATGAGGCCCATTTGATGTAATTGGGGCCTATGGGTCGAGGCCCAATGCGATGTATGTAAGGCCCTTTGCAATATGTGATTCTACCATGGTCTATGTAATGATGTTTATGGTGGGCCATGCCTTAGGAGAAATGTTGGTTTAATGTCCATATTGTAAGGATAATGTTGGTTAAATGTCCGCATTGTATCTCTCCCTAGGGCATATTGATAGGCCCATACTTGTTATGTGTAGGCCATCTAGGCCCATCTTTGTTGTGAGGATAGTTCATCACCTTATGACATGCTTAGTGTAACTCCATGACTCATGCCCATACACATCATATGTATGCTTGATATGAGTAGTGACTGATCATTGCATATGCCATTGGGCAGACTATTTATGGGACTCATTGATAGGAGTTACCCACATGAGCGTGTGGTACGCGTGAGATTGCTGCATGACTGTACGGTGTGACTCATGCATCTCACATATGTGTGACTTGATCATTGTACGCCTTAGTGACATCAGGGTCGTAGCCTCCACAGGCACATCGTGGATGGTCATATCAGATACTGAAAATACTTGGTTTTAGCACTGTGGACACTTAGGATGTCCTTGGGTGAAAGTCCCAAAACCTTTTTGGTACCAGAAGATGCTCCAACGTCTAGACCGATTGGATACAAGAGCGCTCGAGTGCCGAATACCATTAGGTTGCGTCTCTCACTGTGTCGTGGTCGGTTGGAAAGGGGTGTGGCCTTATTCGCCTGAGTGAGGGGGTTGTAAGCTAGGCTGAGTTTGACCAGCTCAGAAATGAGTCCGCTATCGACGAGCTGGGTAGGTATTGCCAGACTGGTTAGGCGGATAGTGTGGTCTTTTCCACTTGCTGGGCTGTGCGGCTAGGGAGGCGGCAGTCAGTGTGAAGTGTACTAGACCCCGGTGATATCCTAGAGAGGAACTATACTGATATATGTACTTGATGAGGACTGACATGCTTGTATTGCATCTTGCATATGACATTTGACTACGTAGGCCTCGCATCGCATGGCCTTGGTATGGCCGATAGCATTCATGCCTCGCATCGCATGGCCTTGGTATGGCCAATAGCATTCATGTCTTGCATCGCATAACTTTGGTACAGTTGATAGCATTCATGGACTTACCTACATATTTCCGCATTACTCTGATATTGTATACTTGGCACTCGCCTTGCGCACACACTTACACCACCCTCTAAGCTTTTGTAAGCTTATGCACGACTGTTGCGTGCAGGTGTCGTTGAATCGCAACAGCGCTGAGGCAGGAGCGCGTATCAGATCATTTTGGAGCTTTTTACCTTTCCGCATTGTACTTAAAGTTTTTGATATAGTGGATATATGGTGATGTTGTTTTGTGACTTGGTTATGCTTGTGGTTATGCTCCATTACAAAAAAAAATTCATACTGAAAATCCTCCTTGTAAGATCCTAGGATCGGAATCTGGCATATGAATGTCGGGAGCCGAGAATGGTGCACTAAGGAGGCTGTCAGCACCAGATTTGACGATCAGAAATTTTGTGAGCCCGTTTTTCGAGTTTGGGGCGTGACACCTTTCCTCTTTGTAACTGTAATCACTTACTTGGAATCTCTAGAACGTAAACTCATGAGTCACATCTTAGGGTAAGGATTCTCGAGTTCTTAGTTTTTGAATTAATGGGTGGGTGCAGAAGTGTGAGCCGTTAAGATCTGACGGTCTACACGATATGGAACCTTCACAAAGCTGAAGATGAACGGTCCAGATCCAGCGGCCCGCCTATTCACTACTAAAGCAGATGGGTTTAATCACCCCTCTGATTCTACAGTATAAATGGCCCCAGATCACGATCTATGGTTTAGATCGTCCCAAGGACAAGCTAAATAGACAATTATTTATGTACTACTATTCCTTCTTTTTACTCTCGTTATTTTTCATATCTGTAGACGAGAGAACCTTATCCTATATCTATAGGAAAGGGTGGGAGTTTTGGATGAGACTAAAAATTATCTGGTCTTATACCTATCTCCCCGTTTAAAACCAAATTCAAATTTGAATTTGAAATGCAATTGAAAAGGAAGAGGCTGGAAGAGCATAGGACCCACCCACTAGTGATTGCCCACCAGTGGGGCCCACTTGCCTATGTCCAACATCAACCCAAAAACAAAAAAACAAAAACCAAAGCCCACCGTATAAACGGCTTCGATATTTATGAAGTTATCTTACATGCGAAGGCTAAAAGACGATGCATTCTAGGCTTTCCAGCAAACCTCCTGCCGCAAGTCTTTCATGCATGTGTTCACGTGGGATGCTGGAGGCACAACGCAGAACACTCGGGATGCATGTGGATACCTGCCTGCCATGGTTGCCAAGTCAAACCGGACGCGGATTGGCTAGTGACAGGTTGAGTAGCGAGACTTGCTACTGAAGTGACGTCACCAAGTTCTGTGGGGCCATTATGATGTACGTGTTGTATCCACACCGTCCATCCATTTGGAGATATCATTTTAGGGCATGATCCAAAGAATGAGGCAGATCCAAAGCTTTAGTAGACCCTACCAAAGAAAACAGTGGGGAGAGTGATTTCCACCGTTGAAACCTTCTAAGGCTCACCATGATGTTTATTTGAAATCCAAACTATTCACAAGTTAACACAGACATGAAAGAGGGGGAAACACAGTATCAGCTTGATCAAAAACTTTTATGGGCCTTAGAAGTTTTTAATGGTGGGCGTCACTCTCCCCACTGTTTTCTGTGGTGTGGTTCACAGAAGATTTGGATTAGACTCATTCTTTGGCTATTTTCCTAAAATGATCTTTCCAAATGGATGGACGGCGTGGATACAAAACATACATCATCATGGGGCCCACAGACTACCACCCGTGTGATATCCTTCCACCTAGATCTACGCGGCTATTAATGCTGGTCTAACATGCATGTACGTATTACATCTCAGCCGTGCATCAGGTGGGACACACCATACGTGATCCCATTGAAAATGAAAGGAAATAATGGACGGTCTAAACAAACAAGTCTTTCTAGTGGCGACATGCATTTAGCACGTGCGTGGTCGCGCGCAGCGTCCTTTTCGCACCAAAAGCTAGGGAGCGGATTAGGTGCGGCCATTACCGTGGGGCCCACCTTGATGTATGTATTCTATATCCACACCGTCCATCAGTTTTTCAAAGTTATTTTATGGCTTTATCCAGAAAAACTGAAGCAGGTCCAATGGGCTATGCCATAGGAAACACTGGTCCTTGACCATTAATGGGCCACATAAGTTTTGAATTAATCTGATATTTGTTTTTTCCCTTTGTCCAGGTTTATGTGACATTATCAACGGTTTGGATGGAAAGTAATCATTAGGAAAAATTATGATGCCCTGGGAAGTTTTCAATGGTAGAATATTCAATCACCACTGTTTCCTATACTATGGTCCACATGAGATTTGGATCTTCTTCATTTTTAGTTTCGTATCATAAAATGATCCGAAAAAACGGATGAATGGCGTGGATATAGAATAAATACATGTAGGTGAGCCCCACGGTCAGGGCTGCACTGTATTTGAGTGCGGCAAGGACCGCACCTAATCCACTTTGAGTTTTTCCGAGTATATGTCTCACTTTTAAGCCACTGTCCTCTCTCTACCCCTCCAAACTTACTTTACCAAACTAAGAACCTTTTGCACAGGCACATTTTTACCGGACCAAAATGCCCCTACTTTTTTTAAAACATAATTTATGAAAGTTGTTGTATGCCTCATGTGAAACCTATGGCTACGGATTATAACCGTAGCCATAGACAAACATGAAATTCACTGATAGTAACTTGAAATTGACCGAGCCGAACATAAAATTGACCGAGCCTAACGTGAAATTGAACAATCCTACCATGAAATTCACTGAGCTTAGCTTGAAATTGACCAAGCCTAACATGCAATTAACCGAGCCTAACTTAAAATTCACCGAGCCTAACTTGAAACTCACCGAGCCTAACGTGAAATTGACCAAGCCTACCATGAAATTGAGTGATCCTAACATGAAATTCAACGAGACAAACATGACATTGAGCGAGGTAAACATGAGACTACTTACCTTCTCTTTGGCGTCTCTTGTGTTTATGAGCATTATTAAATTGCTTTGGTCTACATTGGATCCCATCTTTCAACTCAAACTTGAAAACTTTGAACCCATGATTTACATCCTCCTACCCATGCATCATCATGTGAATCGTTGCCTTTAGTTTCTTCAAACTTTTCAAGTTTGAGTTGAGAAGAATGTCGGGGCAGCTTAATCGAAATAAAACTTAATATTTATGGTAAAAACAAAAATAAAATGGACTTTCGGCCATCGATTGGTTGGTTAGCTAAATTAGCTTCTCCTACCCCAAAATCATATATGATATGTCGAAAAACTCATTCTGATTTGCAACATACGAATGTTTTAAGATTAGACATGCAGCTAGTCGGGGTTGACCCCGACTGGACCCGGTCGGCCCCATCTTGCTCCCTGACCACCTAGCTATATGAAATTCAACAAGTCTCAAAGGAAATTGAGCGAGGCCAACATGAAATTCAATGAGGCAAACATCAATTTCATGTGAAGCTCAGTGAATTTCATTTGAAGCTCGGTTAATTTCATTTGAAGGTTGGTCAATTTCAAGTTTAGCTTGGTCAATTTCAAGTTAGGCTCGGTGAATTTCACTCACTTCTCGGTCAAGTTCACTCACTTCTCGGTCGATTTCACTCACTTCTCGGTCAAGTTCACTCACTTCGTGATCAAGTTCGTTCACTTCGCGGTGAATTTCACTCACTTCGAGGTCAAGTTCACTCACTTCGAGGTCAAGTTTACTCACTTTATGTTCAAGTTCACTCACTTCGCGGTGAATTTCACTCACTTCGCGGTCGAGTTCACTTACTTCACGGTGAATTTCACTCACTTCACGGTCAAGTTCACTCACTTCTAGTCAATTTCACTCACTTTGCAGCGAATTTCACTCACTTCTTGGTCAATTTCAATTTCACTCACTTTTTGATCAATTTCACTCACTTCGCAGTCAATTTCACTCACTTTGCAGTTAAGTTCACTCACTTCGCATGAATTTCAATCACTTCGCGGTGAATTTCAATCACTTCATGGTCCATTTCACTCACTTCACAGAGAATTTCACTCATCGGTCAAGTTCACTCACTTCGCGATGAATTTCACTCACTTCTCGGTCAAGTTCACTCACTTTGTAGTCAATTTCACTTACTTCACGGTCAATTTCAATCACTTTACGGTCAATTTCAGTCACTTCGTGGTCAAATTCAACGAGTCTAACATGAAATTCAACGAGCCTAACGTGAAATTCCACGAGCCTAACGTGAAATTGAGCGAGCCTAACGTGAAATTCAACGAGCCTAACATGAAATTTACAATATTAACATCTTTTATAGTAATTAACTATATGGGTTTAAAGTTTTCAAGTTTGAGTTGAGAAGACCGGTCAAAGGTTCGAGTACCCATAGGTGGTGAAATTCCACTAGTGTGAGTGTGTGTGTGTTAAAAGAAAAAAAAAAGAAGAGAGAGAGAGAGAGAGAGAGAGAGAGAGAGAGAGAGAGAGAGAGAAGAATGCTAGGGCAGCCTAATCGAACTAAAACTTAATATTTATAGTAAAAAATAAATAAAATGGGCTTTCGGGCATCGATCTGATGAAATCTCGCAAATATGATAGGTTGGTTGGCTAAATCAGCTTCTCTTGCCCCAAAATCATATATGATATGTCAAAAAACTCATTCCGATTTGCAACATACGATTGTTTTAAGGTTGGACAGACAAGCAACAAGTAGAGGTCAACCCGACTTATTGCATGTCTGTCTGACCTTAAAACAGTCGTATGTTGCAAACTAGAATGATTTTTTTGACATATCATATATGATTTTGGGGTAGGAGAAGCTGATTGAGCCAGACAACCTAACGGATTTGTGAGATTCCATCAGATAGATGACCAAAAATCTATTTTATTTTCGTTTTTAGTATAAATATTAAGCTTTAGTTTGATTAGGCTAACCCAGCATTCTTCTCAACTCAAACTTGAAAACTTTAAACCCATGTAGTTAATCACTATAGAAGATGTTAATATTATGAATTTCATGTTCGGCTTGGTGAATTTTATGTTAGGCTCGTTGAATTTCACATTAGGCTAGTTGAATTTCATGTTAGGCTCGTTGAATTTCACGTTAGGCTCGTTGAATTTCACGTTAGGCTCATTGAATTTGACCGCAAAGTGAGTGAAATTCACTGCAAAGTGAGTGAACTTGACCGTGAAATGAACGAAATTGACCACGAAATGAGTGCAATTGACCCAGAAATGAATGAAATTCACCACGAAGTGAGTGAACTTGATCGTGAAGTGAGGGGGCTTGTCAACCAATTAGGTCATGCATCAAACATGTGTGAAAGGGAACCATTCACATGATGTGGCACATGTGTGACATCCAAGCCATATTCAGATAGGCCACCATATAGATGCCCTTCGCGGGGAATTTCACTCACTTCGCAGTCAAGTTCACTCACTTGACCGCGAAGTGAGTGAATTTGACTGTGAAGTGAGTGAAATTCACCGCAAAGAGCATTTACATGGTGGCCCATCTGAATATGGCTTGGATGTCACACATGTGCCACTAGGATGTGAATGGTTCCCTTTCACACATGTTTGACGCATGACCTAATTGGTTGACAAGCTCCCCCCCTAATTGCTTTCTAATGGAGTGTATACATGGCATACAATGACAATGGCTTGGGTGTTCCAAATCACTTATTATATTTGGATGATGTAATTCACTACCATTTAAGTCTTATAACGACCGGTTGGATATTTATATTGAATTTATCCATTCACAATGGGCCATAGGACCTATCTGGTTTGAATCGAATTGCAAGAGTACTACGTAGGTTAGATGAAATTGACCGAGCTGAACTTGAAATTGACCGAGCCCAACATGAAATTGATCGAGCTTAACATGAAATTCGCTGAGCCTAACTTGAAATTCACCAAGCCTAACTTGAAATTGACCAAGCTTCACATGAAATTCACCTGGCTTAAAATGAAATAGAACGACCCTAACATGAAATTGACCGAGGCGATCATGAAATTGATCGAGGCGACCATGAGAGTCACTAAGACTAACTTGAAATTGACCGAGCCTAACATGAAAATCACCGACCTAACAAGAAATTGACCAAGCCTAACTTGAAATTCACCAACCTTAACATGAAATTGACCGAGGCGAACATGAAATTGACCGAGGGGAACATGAAATTGAACAAGCTTAACATGAAAGTGAACAAGGCGAACATGAAATTCACCAACCCTAACATGATTATTATTGAGCCTAACATGAAATTGACCGAGCCTAACATGAAATTGACCGAGCCGAACTTCAAATTGACCATGCCCAACTTGAAATTGACCGAGACAAAGATGAAATTCACCACGCTTAAATGAAATTAACCGAGCTTCACATCAAATTCACCAAGCCTAACTTGAAATTGACCGAGCCTAACTTGAAATTGACGATCAAGAACTTCATGATGAAATAGCGGTGAAGACAGCTTGAGTTGAAGTCGGAATATGCCAATATGTCCTAGAGGGGGTGAATAGGACTTTTTAAAGATTTATGAGTTGTTTAAAAATCATATCACTCTAATCCTATCATGTATACAATTTTTAGGATTACTCAAATGTAACTCTACCAGCTTCCAAGCCAAGTAGAGGATCCAATCATAAACTAACCAAGATATAGCAATATGCAACTTAGTCTATGTTGGATGTGACTGTGTGTGTGTGAGATATGATCAGATATATGAATATGAATGCATTGACATGAATCACTCATAGAGAAAAGTAATCACAAACACAGTCATTTTATAGTGGTTCGACGATAAGTCTACTCCACTCCCGGCTATCGCACTCAACCCTTGAGTGTACCGGATTTCACTAAGGAGGTTTCTCAGGGTTCACCTCAAACCTAAGGTTTTAAATCAGGTTCACCTTCAACTTTACAAAGGTTTTACGTGGTTCACCTCAAACCCAGAGTTTTGCTGGTTCACTCTTAACCAGATGTTTATACTCTCCATAGAGCAAGGGTCCACACAACGCACCCGGATTTTAGACCACACAGGTCAAGGACCTACACAAGGACCTAACAGTTTATGCCCTACACAAGAGCAAGGGTCCACCCTGTGCACCCACAACGTACACTCCCGCCGAAGGCCTCCTTGAGGACTTCAAAGGGTGAGAACCACTTAAGACCAAGACCTAGAAAGGAATTATCACAAGTGTCCTCTGGACTCTAGATACTTACAGATAAGTTGATGAGTCCCGTTAAGCACAACGCCAAAGATCTCCTCCTCCTTATTGACGAAGAGTCTTCAGCTCCCTTGATCCGTAACGCAAGATGATATACCGATGCTCGGCTTCGGGTTGGGTCAAGGGTGAGATGGAATCCTACTCTCTAAAGATTTTCCTATAAGGAAGATAGAGTGGTTCCTCTCTTATGCATTCAAGGCATTCCAGCTTAATGATTTGTCATTAAGGTGGTAGCTGAAGGATCCTTGAATGCGGAAGTTCATTCCCCAATCCACTCTATTTAATATCAATGGTAAGGGTGGATTGGAGGATGAACTCTCTTGAGAGAAAGGGCTTAGGGTATATGATCTAAGGTTAAACACACAAAAGCTCTCTCTACTTTCTCTCACAGCAACAAAAGACAAGTCCTCTATAAATAGGCAAAAAGTTCCAACGGATATAAAACGGTCACATTTATGACAGAGTTCGATATCATCGAGCAGGTTCGATATCATCGAGCGTATACTCTCGATAGAATCGATGGTCTGCTCGATGACTCGGACTCAATGTCATACGCTTTTGAAACTCTTTGCCAGATGGTCGATGAATCGAAACTATTGTCGATGTCATCGGATTTCGAACTCCGATTCCATCGATGACAGGTTCGATCCATCGACACTTGAAAAATGAGAGAGACTTGACTTTGAGATATTTCAGGTTTTCATGAATGATCGGGGAAACCGTCGAGGTCGTCGGAATTTGAATGTCGATGACATCGAGATCAGAGTCAAGGCATCGATAAATCCAGCTGATTTATCCTTGAACTTGCTGGACAGATTATGACATTGTTCGATGCAACCGATCTGGTGTCGATATCATCGATATTCGAATATCGATTAAATCGAAGGGCCCCCGATCATATTTAAACACAACCTGAAATAAATGTTGTAAGAAATGCGCGCCCACTGTCGATATCATCGATGAACCTCCGATCTTATCGATATTTGAATTCAGATAATATCGGACGGTTATCGATATACCGAAGAATTTTGAGATTTTCATTAAAAAACAGGGGCGCCGAAAATCCGCCTGTCGATCTTATTGAGCCACTCTCGATGGTCTCGAGATTTGAATATCAATGGTATCGATATGAATATCGATACATCGATAAATCGTCCAGATTAATATATAGTTATTGGACATTTTGGTCCTCGTATCAATAGTATCGTTAAGGTATCGAGGACATCGACAATGCAGGTCGATCATATCGAGGGTGCTTCGATAGAATCGACAGGGTGAGAAAAACTTAGAGATTTTTCTATTTTGCCAAAAGTTTTCTCACCTTAAAAACCCTAAGATGCCTATCTTGTTTTAAGGGTTTTAATCACCTGGTGTTTTGGGACAAGGGATGTGATGCTATGATTTACCTATTGCGAGCTTCCACACATCCGGTTGAGGCAGACGCTTGAAATAATCTTCCTATCGAGCTCTGCAGCCAGTCTGACTCACCACACACGTAACTTGATAAACCAGGGCACTAGCAGGTGCACTTTCACATGAGAATATTTAAGTCGATTAAGAACTTCATGAGAATATTGTTAGTCGGTGATATTCCCCAATGAAATTCATGTTCGGCTCAGTGAATTTCATGTTCAGCTCGGTCATTTTCATTTGAGGCCCGGTCATTTTCATGCTACGCTCGGTCAATTTCATGTTACCCTCGGTCAATTATATGTGAAGCTCGATGAATTTCAAGTGAGACTCGGTGAATTTCATGTTCGGCTTGGTCAGTTTCATGAAAGAAATTAACCGAGCCTTAAATTAAATTGACCGTGCTTAACATGAAATTCAACGAGCCTCACATGAAATTGACCGACCCTAACATGAAAATGATCGAGTCGAACATGAGTTAAATTGACCGCAAATATTATGAAATTCACCGAGCCGAACATAAGCCATTGACCGCGAACTGAGTGAAATTGACCGCAAATTAACCGAGCATTAAATGAAATTGACCGACCCTAGCATGAAAATGACCGAGTCGAAATGAGTGAAATTGACCGCGAATATTGTGAAATTCACCGAGCCGAACATAAGCCATTGACCACGAACTAAGTGAAATTGACCGCGAACTGAGTGAAATTGACGGACGACGAAGTGAAATTGCCGATAACTACTTGAAATTGATGTCTTCAATTGAGTTAAATTGACTGCGAACATCGTGAAATTGACCGAGGACTCAGTTAAATTGACCGAGCCTCAAATGAAAATGATCTAGAACTTAGTGATATTGACCGCGAACATCGTGAAACTGACCGATAACTGATTGAAATTGATCGAGAACTTGCTTAATTTGGTGAAATTGACCAAGGACTGAGTTAAATTGACCGATAAGTGAGTGAAATTGATCGAAAACTCGCTCATGAAGTTGTTGGTCAATTCCAAGCAGTTATCGGTCAATTTGACTCAGTTCTTAGTTAAGATGTTAATTTCAAGTAGTCCTCGGTTAATTTCACTTAGGCCTCGATCAATTTCACTCAGTTCGCGGTCAATTTAACTCAGTTTGCGGTCATTAAAACTTAGTTTGCGGTCAATTTAATTTAGTTCGCAGTCAATTTAACTTAGTTTGCAGTCAATTTAATTCAGTTCGTGATCAACTTTAGTCGATCCTCGGTCTTCATTCAATTTCACCTCGATCTTCGTTCTTTGTTTAAAAAAGCCTCAAAGTTGGGTCATTTGAGCATTGAATTTGCCTTATTTTTCGAGACATGTCCTGAAATGTTTAAATAAAATAATTGGAATGTGGACGGTGCGAATATATCATATAAAATACGGTGGGGGTCCACATGATGAAGTCAAGAATATGAAATATACATACCATTCGTAGCTTCTTTGATGAGGGCATCATTTTCGTTCTATCTTGGGTTGACAAAACTCGAAAATGACGTACGTGGCAAGTGTATTCTCGACCAAAGAAAAATATACTGAAAATTGAGATTTTACTGCTAGAGTGGACGATCACAAAAGGGAGAGAAGAAATAAATAAATAAATAATGAGAGTTTTACTGCTAGGGTGGATAATCACAAAGAGGAGAAAAGAAATCAGAAAATGAGAGTTTTTCTGTTAGGGTGGACAATCACAAAGAGGTGAGAAGAAATTTTTTTTTTTTTTTTTTTTTAAATAATAAAATAAAATAATAAAATAAAAATGCTGGTTTTACTGCTAGGGTGAAACAGTGTGAAGGAAACAACAGTTTTCGAAGTTGCGTTTCCGATCAAGTAGGGATTTTTTGGTCCGTTGAAAAGTGGCCCGTAAAGCATGGTCTTAGTTTGGTAAACTAAGTTTGGAGGTAACGGCAGAGGTGGGGGTGGCTTAAAAGTGTGTCATACAGTCAGACAAAACTCGACTACTTTTGTCTTTGTGCAGAAGGGGTGGTCATGGATTCTGATTGTCCAGTAGGCCTTGGTTCGGAGATCCCGACCGTTGATATGAAGGAATCCTCAATCGATTGGAGATGCCTAAATTCTCTTAGATTAAGATAATTTTAACCCTTGGATCGGCCTACAAATAACTGATTAGGAAAGACACTATCACGGTCCAATGTAACGGTCATAAAATCAGATATATCAGGGTCACGTTTCAATTATCGAAACCGTTTATATGGTGGACCACGAGGTGGAGGGTTACCCAAACGAATTTTCAGGAAGTGAAGATCCTATCAATGGCCTGAAAAACAACGGTTAAAAGAGACTTTTAACCGGTCCCTATTCAAGTGGCAAGGGTTAAATGATCAGAGTACAGAAATATTCAGTTATTTTAGGGGTATCCTAATTCACGGTGTGGCCCACCATATAAACAGTTTGTATAGTTGAAGACTCCATATCCAACGGCTTCACTTGCTTTAAATAAAAAAGAAAAAAAAAAAGAAAAAAAAAAAGAAGAGGTGTTTTAGCAAGAGGCGAATTAGATGATACTCATAGAAATTATACACGTGGAAAACATGAGTCAGTTAGAATGCAGATTTAAGTGTTGCTTATATGTTTTATATTCACATTTTCACTCCAGTTTTTCAAGGTTATTTCAGGGCTTCAACCAGAAAATTTAACATATCTGAAACTTAAGTGGATCACATTTTCTTTCTAATTTTCCAAGGTTACTCTAGGGCTTCAACCAGAAAATGCAATAGATGTGAAGCTTAACTGACCACATAATTGTTCATCTCTGTGATAACCATCCCTTATGAGAGTCAATTAGAATGGATTACGTGTGAGCTGTACAAATCCACGTATTTGAAGATTTGAAAAGATTTCTTGGATAACAATAGCAGGGACTATCTAAGCAACTGATAAAGAACCAATCGTTAAGGAGCGATTACAGAACAGATGATAGAAGAATAAATAGAGGAAGCTAGGTAGCGGTGAACGATTATAATAACCATCAGAACGTGAGAAAAAAATCAGATGATCAGATTAAAACTATAAATAGCAAAGGAATTCGACATGAAGAATTCGTCTCATACCAACCTAATCAAAACAAACATTACCTTTCAATTATCCTTTCAACTTACCAGTCAATTTATATTCCATAGTGTAATCATTTAATTTCTTTATTAAGGAAATTATATTTCTTAGTGTAATCATTTACTTTCAGCTTGTTGTTTACATTCCGTAGTATAATTCATAGCGTTAATTAAGTAGCTGGTAATCTTAGTTGTAATTTAAGTATACGCTCGTACGCTGGATATAATTCTTTTACTCGAGAGGATGTTTTGCAACTGTAAGAATCACTTTCTTATTTTACTTTATTGGTATGGAAAAGTCCTTTTATACGGAAGAGAAAAGTACAATCCATTATCGGATAATGAAACTCATCCTCTGAATATCGCCCGATCTTTTTTACACATTAAAAGAGTGATTGAATAGGCGATTGATCTCATCATATCTCGATCATACACTACGTGTATGCCTATCTTGATACTTAGGGTCATAATTGTTCAGTTTGAATGGAGCCGCAAATCCAGTTCTAGCACACACACTTATAGCAAAAAATCGACCACCAATAATAACAAGAAATAGTATGAATAATGACACTCACAACTGAAACCTTTGTAAGGCCCTCCATGATGTTTATTTGTCATCCAACTTGCTGATATATAAGGTCACTTGGACCTGAACAAAGGTCTCACCATAATGCTCATTTGTCATCCAACCTGTTGATAAGGTCACTTAAACTTGGACGAAGGAAAACTAAATATTAGCCCGATCGAAAGCTTGCAAAGCTCCAAAAGTTTTTAATGGTTGCCTTTTAATTACCACTGTTTTCTATAGTACAGTACCCTTAAGCATTAGATGTGATTCATTTTTGGATTCATGCCCTAAAATTAGTGAGCAAAACGAATTTGAACAGTTTAAATGCTGTTCGCATACAATTTCTAAGAAAATTTTAAATACCTTCCCGTTAGCCATGTCCTATTTCTAACAAGTCAAGTTCCATTTATTAAACCCGTTCAGTTCCGGACTCACCTTTTCCGCTAGTTAAAATTAGGGTGTTAGTGGGTTTCAACCCATTTGGTGAGACCAGGTAGAGTAAAAAATATAAAAAAAATAATAGGCCGAGCTTAATTAGTTTTAATAGTAAATTTACATGCATGATTATCAGCAGGAGGTCGTTCGAGTACCCATAGTATCCAT
This sequence comes from Magnolia officinalis, assembly GCA_021015155.1. Classification (NCBI taxonomy): domain Eukaryota; kingdom Viridiplantae; phylum Streptophyta; class Magnoliopsida; order Magnoliales; family Magnoliaceae; genus Magnolia; species Magnolia officinalis. The sequence goes on from JAJHSJ010000007.1 coordinate 31,983,233, forward strand.
TATGGGGAAATTACACTGATGTGTGAGTGGTGCGTAAAAATAAAATAAAATAAAATAAAAATTCCTAGAGCAAGAGATAAGGCTTCCTGACTCACAGTAACCCGACTGTCGTAGACACGGCAAGACGTGAATAGATATGGAAGGTATAGGAGCCTACCGAATCCAGCCTGTTTACAGCAATACGGACGTGGATTGCGTCCTACCCCTGCCCGGACGGATTAAGCTATGATCCCAAAAATGACGTAGGTACACAGCTCCAATGGACCACAAAGTAGGGATTGAACGTCCACCATTAAAAAGTTATTGGGAGCTGGAGAAGTTTCGGATCAAGCTTATATTCGTGTTTTCACTTCATTCACGTCTACATGAACTTATTAATAGGTTCAATGGTAACAAAAAAAAAAAAAAAAAAAAAAAAACAAAACAAAACAGTGGCCCTTAAAAAGGTTTCAACGGTGGATGTCATTATCACTGCAGCTTCCTTTGGTGTGGTCGACTGTAACTGTGGACCTGCCTCTTTTTTAGAATTAAAATTTAAAATGGTCTGATAAAAGCGAGTAACCGCGTGGATAAAACAGTAACATTACGGTGGCCCCACAGATCCCTGCCTTGACCGTCCGGGCGGGGCTAGGACGCAATCCGCGTCCCAGCAATACGTGGTATGAATGGACGCGGTTTACCTGCTAAAGCAACTTACGTGACGGACGCGGATTGCGTCCTACCCTCGCGGGTCTCCAGCTGGGAACGGGCAGGAGCTTTGAGTTGCCACCGTGATGCATGTGTCTTATCCACACCGTCCATTCATTTTTTCTTATCATTTTAGGTCAGAAACCCAAAACTTAAGAAGATACAAGGCTCGAATTGACCACATCACAGGGAGAAGCGGTGATAATGATTTTCACCGTTGAAACTTTTCGAGGGCCCACCGTGATGTTTATTTCCCATCTAATCTATTTATAAAGTTACATAGAACTGGATCAAGATGAAACACAAATCCTATCTCCATCCAAAACTTCTGTGACCCCAAGAAGATTTCAACGGTAAGAGTTTAATCCCCATTGTGCAGTCCACATCTGGCTTGAATCTGCGTCAGCTTTGGGCCGATAATCTAAAATGATAGGAAAAAATGGATGGACGGTGTGGATAAGACCCATATATCAAGGTGGCCACTCAAAGGAGTCAAAGCTCCTGCCCGTTCCCAGCTGGAGACGGGCGTGGCGAGGACGAAGTCCGCGTCCTTGCGGTGACCCGAAACTAGGTGGGCCCACCGTCATATTTGTGAGAAATCCAAGCCGTCCATCCGTTTTTACATATCATGTTGGGACATGTGCACATCCAAGTACGAATGACTTAATGAGCTGTATGAATGTCACATGAACATGATGGTGGACTCCAGTGAGGTTTCAGCAGTAGAAAATTTTCTACCCACTTTCACATGTCTTGTGGAGCACTTGAGGGTTGGATCTACCTTAATTTTGGGCCTGCGACCTAACATTATGTAGAAAAACGGATGGACGGAGTGGATTTCTTACAAACAACACGGTGAGGCCCCACCTAGCTTCATGTTGCTGAAAGACTTCCAGCGGAAGACTTTCGCAGGCGATCCGCGTCCAGTACGGAACGGGTCCTTACATGAACTGGCAGAGACGTCCTAAAAGGTCTTTTGTAAAGGAGGTTTGCTTGGACCGACTCTCTATATGACCGGTCTGTAGCCGTTGATTCTGGATCATGTGTTTCAATAATCCAAACCGTTTATATCATAGAATCTCCGGATAGGAATACCCAAAGTCTTCGAAAATCAAAGATATTATAAACAGCCCATGAAACTGGCTCAAGCCCAAGAGAAAGAGTTAAATAATAAATGGCTGAAATAATTACTAAAATTGGGGAGCCATTCATCATTCATTTCACACCGAGACCCACCGTTTGAAGGGTTTGGATCATTTAAAAATAACCGCACGTCAAGGGCTACAATCCTGACGTAGAGTAGAGTTGGTGACGATGTATCGTACCAAACCTTCACTTAAAAGCACGAGGAGCGTGGATTAGTGGCCGAGTACCTGACTAGTTTCTCTAATTGTTTCTTTTTAGAAGATCATTTCAGGCATGGGTTAGAAAAATGAAGAAGATCTAATTTTCAGATGGACGACACAACATGAAATAGTTGTAAATGGCCATTAAAAACTTTTTTGGGCCATGAAAGTTTTGAATTAAGCTGATATTTGTGTTTTGATTTGATGGAAAATAAATATTACTTTGGATCATAGGAAGTTTTAATGGTGGGTGTTCAATTATAACTATTTATTTTGGTGTGGTTCACCCGAGATTTGGATATACTTTATTTTTCGGCCGATGCCCAAAAATGAGCTGAAAAAATGGATGGACGGCGTGGATGTACTACACATACATCTATGTGGGACTCACCCACTAAGCTGTTACCCGGGACTCACCTAACCGGCGGCTGAGAGAAACATCCATCCATACCAAAAGACAATTGGACGAACTCCAACTACCCTATCTTTACAAGTTTTGATAGTTGAATGTGGTCATTGTGATAACCGTTCCTTTTCAAGACCACTAATCAGATTGCTACCACCATTGAATCCCTTTTATCTTTTTGGATATCACTGTCCTCATGGTGGCCCACCAGAACAACGGTCCTAATCAACGATACGTTTATCACTTGTAACCAAGGGACGGGAATGCATAGAACTTTTATCCGTCAGCGTGATCTAAAACAAGTGATGAAGAATGAGCATGCTTTTTTGCCACGCAACCAAGTTCTCGTTTCTTCTAGAAAGTACCGAAAGAACTTCTAGTTGTGTTGCCGCACATGGGCCCACATGCTAAGGTGGTCTGAACTGTCGAGGTTGTGTACTCTATCGGGCCCACCTTAAAATTTTATAATGTATGTTGTCACTATCACTACGTGGAGTTGAATTTCAACAATGAAAAGAAAAAATTTTCAATGAATCAGATTCAACTGTAAAATCGGAGGCCAGATAATCACTGAAGCATTATTAAGGGACAATTTATTCAATTGATTAATCTTGATGGTAAAGAAATTACCGACAGCTCCAATCATACGACCATCTCAACATGTGGACCCATAAGTCCAATAAATGCTGGATTGAACTTATAAGGACACATTTGAGAGCTCCTACTTGAAATACATAGCAATTCAAATCATAATTATACTAGAATCAAGGTGATTTTAAATTTTTAGTTGTTTTTAGCAACTTATAATTGAAATACACTAAAATTTAAATCTGTGTATAGCTCCCTATAATTGATATGCATTAAAATTCTTTAATATCTTTATAAGAATCTGAATTTGATTAACTAAACTAACTTTAATATCCTCACAAGCATCTAAATTTGATTAGCTAAACTATCTTTAATATCTCAAATTAGCGTATATATGTGCTATTTGACGGAGTGATTGTAATAAATTATCTCTTGGAACATATACTTTGGTCAAAATTGAGAAAAATTTGAGCCCCAAGTTGTCTACAAGTGTCGAATTGCTAATGCTTCTTAACCATTCATTTATGTGGCTAAATTTGGACAATTCAAATTATTGTATTGGTGTGCTTTTAGTGATGTAGTTGATAGTTAAATTCTTTAAGAGTATCATTAGCATACCACATTTATAACATATTAACAGCCTAACAACACTTTTGTCATACATATGCAACTCTTCGGCCTCTAAAAAAAAAAAACAGTAAAAAAGGCATTTCATTCTAATTACATTGGAATCACTATAAAAAGAAGACATTTCAAAACACAAAAACTATATATATATATATATATATATATCATTTACCTTTAAAGCTATGTTGCTAAATGATGGATTTGGACAAAATTCCCTAAATCATTTCAAATTCCCTCAAACACAAGATGCCTAACACCCTAAGAGTTGAAACAATTATAAAAAGTAATAGATTTTGTGCACACAGTGTGCAACAAAATCCAATGGGCGAATCTCTCTCACTATTTTAAAACGGTTGGCTAAATCTTAAAACCCTTGCAAAAGGTACATTTATAAAATTTTCATTCTAAAAATGCTTGTTTTGTCTTTAATCGTTGCGAGCACGCACACACCAGCTCTAGCGCACGATACACAATTGTTGAAAATTAAAAATCTAGAACACAAAGAGGATATAGAAAAAATGTAATGAGACAATCAAATCTATCGGGTTCAAGACCCAACTTGAATAGTCAATTTCTCAAGACAGATTTGCTCTCCTTTTTCTGGTAGTTCTAGCATGTGCAAATGAAGGAAATCTGCAAATTATCTTCAAGATATAATGAACTCACAATCCAAATTTCAACACGAAAATTTACACATTTAAGTGTTGAATAGATCTCTAGTTTTGACACCGATATGCCTTTAAAATGTATTGAAAAAATACAGTAGAGAGAGAAGAATACTTTTCTGGATTATAATATCTAGGATCTATATCAATTAAATGGTCATGGAGTTCTTCCGGTAGAGATACCAAAGTGCCTCTTCAAGACATCCACACCCATTCCTAGCAAACAACATCCTTCCATGAAAGGACATAACCATTTGTTTTATGACAGTTATTTATGTACCTATTTAGATAGAAAAAGGTCATCCAATAGTTTAAAACTGTTGCCACATCAGTGACACACGGCATATGTCCCACATGTACAACCATGTCACAGTCACTCTCAATCAACACTAAAGTTAATAATACTTCAAGGTAGTCAAGTTGCACCATGGCCAAAAAATTTGAACCACGTGCCAAAAAGACTAAGGCTCTTTTGGCTCTATGCTATGATGCGCACGTACGAAGTGTTAAGTGCGCCTAATTATAAAAGTGTCCAAGCAGCCGTACAACCCATGCCGCGCACGCGAGCGCGGATGGTGCTTCGCATCATCCTTGAGAAGATTTGAACCCTGGTTGCAGAAGCAAAAACTCGTCTCTTACTGACTAGTTATACACACTATTTATGAAAAGTTTAAATAATTAATATATTTATTTACTTTCAAAAAATAACCTTTATTTTTGAAATTTATTTTTATTACAAAAACACAACAATCCCCTGCAATTTCAAAAATAAAACCAAATAGTATAACGAATGGCATATCAGTATAAATAGGTGCATACGTAAAGATATCTTATAGATTTGAACTTTTACTTTAGTGTATACGTATCAAGATTTTGTCAGGTACTTAGTGACCCATTAGTCTTGAACTAAGGACCTTATATGACTCACTGGAAATATAACACACATCTATTCATATATAATTGAAGATCTAAAAGTTTGCACATTTATGACCTTATGTGTATCCTAATTTCATAAGTATTATAGAGACGATCCCAACCTCTTCAAAAGCGGTCCCACTTCTCTACTCATATAGGTAGATCTATCAAAGATGATTTTGTTTTATTTCAGAAAAGTCTGCTTATAGACTTATTAAGAGTTAATACTCAACGTCCTATAAAATGCAGAAACCAATCACTAGAGTTTTAGGAATAATACTCGATTTATTTCTAATGCATGTTTCAGTTATATACTTGACTTGTTTGTCCCTTTGAACCTAGCCTATATTTCAAAACTTAGGTAGGGTTGTCATCAATAGTGAAAGTTATATCTTTATGGATCTTAGTCTCATTCCTTTAGTGGTTCTTCTTATTTGATCTCTTAGTAAACCTTTTGTCAATGGATCTGCTAAGTTCATGATGGATTTAACATATTCCACTTTAATTACTCAATCTCTGAGCAATCCTTTAACAAAGTTATGCCTTAGACCTACATTTCTAAACTTACTATTATAATTCTTATTCATAGCACAACAATATAACACCCCGAACTTTTCAATACCCGAGTATTGAAAGTTCTCGAGTGTTACCATGGAATTTAACATAATATGTACATTTGTACAATACCGATCCAGTATCATAACCCTACATCCATCCTCCAATGCGAATCTGACCTTTGAGAACAGTCTCCATCCATAAATCAAGTCATCTGACCGTTGATCATGTGATTTGATACATGTACATTCCCCTAACTAAATCAGCAAATAACCTTTCATCCATAATGATTTAGATGTAAGTTCTTTTGTAAGAATTGTTCATAAATGTACATACAACCATGTAGAACTATTAGATTTCACAAAACTCTCATATCAACAATAATTATGAAAATGTCGATAACTTAAACTCTTGAATTCTAGATCATATGGTTCCCACGATCCGCTTAATGTGACATTTTGCACCATGCCAATATATCATAAATAAACCATATATGTTAAATTTCAACCCTTGGATCAACAAAATCAATGCTTAAAACAAATATCCACCTGAGGGTGGCCCACTTGAGCTTTAAACCTGCCTGATCTCTGACCAGGGGCCCCATTTGGACTGAAGAAAACGAATGAACGGAGTAGATTTTACAAAAACATCATTGTGGGCCCCACAATCAACCCTAAATGTGCACGGTACACGTGCACCAGTGGTACACTGAGCTAGAAATCGGGTCAAACCTAGTTTGACCTGACAAATTTAAAAAGAAAGAGAGTTTTCTCCCACCATTCGCAAATCGAACAGGCATCGTCCGTTGGGACGTGTTGTGGCCCACCATGATCGTCCATTGGATGATCTAAACCGTCCAACATGTCCATAGGACAAATTCGACCAAAACCTAACCTCTTTCAAACCAAACCCAATCAAACAGCCAAGCAAATTTCTATCGCAAATCCCTCCGTAAACAATGCCAAGAAACCAATATGGTTTCAAATTCTTCTGCACAGGAAATGCAGAGAGAGGTATCTGGCTTTGATCTAGGCCGTCCAAAATAAAGGGGAGGGATTTCTGATCCCTTCCACGTTAGCGGAAAGAAAGTGGCAGGAGTGTAGCATCCGCCGCTTTCCTCGGGGATGAACCATAACACGCGAAAATTCCGTTCACAAGGAGGACACCCACCAAGACAATCGGACGCTCAATCTTATGGCCCAACCAACACTAGTGGATAGGTTCAAACCGTCCAGAAGAGACCACTCGAATGAATACGAGACAAGGGACGATTCGCATTGAAGATGGGTTATCTTCCTTAGCCAAGATGACGCTACCGATGGTGAAGAATGGCTCCATCAGAAGACCCAAGCCATTCAGACAGTGACCCTTACGGATCCAATTCGATCCACGAAAGAAGGAAGATGAAATATGGAAGGAGACCTGTTTAGTGCGGACAACAATCACGCTATTCTGTTTTCTTGATTACGCAAATAAGGAGTGTATAAGGGAGTCCTTCGTCTTTCTCTGCTGCGCAAGAGCTACGCACAAAAGGTCTGGAGTTCTTACACTCTATAAATTCTCCCTCGTCTGATGACTGGAGAGAAACACAACAGGAGAAGGAAAGAAAGAAAGAAAAACGAGAGGGAGAAATGCGGCTGCCGCTATCGCACCAAGCTGGCCAGTCACCTAGCTACAGCGAGAGAAAGAGAGAGGAAGAGAGAGAAGAAACAAGAAAGGAAGAAGGAGAGAGAAGAAACAGGGGTAACAACGACTACTAGCTACTGATGAAGTGTTAGTGCTGCAACCACAATCCACCGAGTTGTCGACTCGGGTTCAAGATCGGATTGCGTCCAGCAACAAGTCAAGGTCACGCACGGTTTCAGATCCTATGATTGTTAAGTAAGATCATCCGAATCCCTTACTACTTATGAAGATCAAAGGTATTGATCTTAAAATTTTATATTAACTTAGTGAATGATAGATTAAAACAGGGCTTGATCAGTTGCTTAATCGAATACTCACTCCGATCCTAGCCTAAACCACAACCTAACCCTATTTTTCTAAACAGTACAATAACCTAATTAGATGGATCATATTCTATTAGATTTGGAACGTAAAGGACTCAGACCTAACAACGTGAGGGAGAGATCAAGATCCAAAGGTGAGGGTTTTATCCTTTAAGCTTACTTTGATTTAAGTTGGTATGAATTATCTTGCCTTTTACCTGTTCTCATGATTTTCTCTCTGCAATTGTTTAATTTATCATCAACAATTATTTATCCTTTAGGGATTATGGTATGATATTAATTACGAATGATCTTTATGAATTTATGTGGGGCGATGGATACAAGCCTTGCCCTTGCCCTTATCAATTTTGCTGAGTTATCCCCTACTACTATTCTCTTTATTGAGTTGGCCATTGCCACTCTCCTCTTTGTTGAGTTGGCCATTGCCACTCTCCTCTTTGTTGAGTTAGTCATTACTACTCTCCTCTTTATTGAGTTGGCCATTGGCACTCTCATCTTTGTTGAGTTAGCCATTGCTACTCTTCTCTTTTATTATATTAGTCTTGTGCTGCTTTCTTTTTAGGCTTGGGCACGTGTCTTGGATTTTTAAAACCCCGTAATTTAATTTATCCCTCTATCAATGCAAGTGATGTGTTAAGAGGTATCACAACTAGTGATTCAAATATTTATTGTGGACGTAATGCGTTACGGGTAGCGGCCCTCTTGGTCGGCACGTAATTCCGTGGGTTAGTTGGCGTGGTGCACATTTGATGTGAGTAAATGGTCATGCGTGTTACATCACTTCTCGAGATTGAATGTTGCAAATAGTCGCTTCATAAACACATCCTGTTACGTAAATCCCTTAATCACATTATTGTGTCGCCTTGAGATGTTCGTATAAATCCACGTTAACGTTGGACACGCTGGCGAATCTCCGTAGTTATGGGATGCGGAGCGAGCCGGGTTTCCATGAATCATATTCCACATTGAGATTATCACTATGTACGATGAGCCGCACACACTTTGATAGGCATGCATCTCATGTAAGTTATTTGTGCATACTAATACCTCTCATAGTGGGGGAGTAAGTGACGTATCAGAACCCTTGCATATCTTTTTATAATCTCTTAAATTATTGTTAATCTTAAAGGATAACCATCATTATGAGTAGGGAGTTGACCATCTCCAACCATATAGATGATACGGGTGATGTACAGATTGAAAACTTAGAGGATCATCTTCCTAAGGAAGATTATGCTGAAAAAATAAGAAGATAGTTTTATGATTTAGTTTTATACTTTCGCTCGATAAATGTAACGAACTCTCATTGAGAGGACATTTGATTATTTATTGAATTCTTTTAATCTAATAAAATAATCAATACAGTCGATTTTATTCTCGTGAATGTTACCTTTATGAATGTATCTAGATGTGATATAAATGAAAATAATAATAATAATGTGCAATTTTTAAAGCATCCAATTTATACATTATTAACACCCGATTTTCTCGGGCACGAGTACAAACTCTGGCTGTGAAAATTTAGGGTGTTACAGACAAAGAGTAGCCTGACCATCACAAAAGATAGATATGACAGTTGTAAGTTTTGGCCTATACGGGAATTCCCTTAGTAGGTATCTTAGGCATTCTCATTCTTTACAAGCAGCACCAAGTGCTATAAACTTACTTTCCAATGTAGAGTGAGATATGCACGTTTGTCTCTTCGATGCCTATAATATTGCTCATCATGCAAGAGTGAATATTCGGCCACTTGTAGATTTAAATTTTATGCTATCTGCATTCCAGCTTGTATCGATGTACCCTTCAAGTACAATGTGATACGACTTATAATGCAGTCCATAATCTGTGGTTCCTTTTAGATACTTCAAAACTCTTGATATTGCATTCCAATGTACTTGTCTTGGATTACTAGTATACCTGCTTAGCATTCCTATAATGAATGTTATATCGAGTCTAGTGCAATTCATTGCATACATTAAATTCCTAATAACACTAGCATATTCTTGTTGTGCTTTACATCTACCAATATTTTTAACTAATTTAAAACTTGGATCAAATGGGGTTGAAACCGGTTTACCATCATAGTGGTTAAACTTCTTTAACACTTTTTCTATATAATGAGATTGTGTTAAGGCTATTCTATGATTATGATTATAAATCTTGATACCTAATATTACATCGGCTTTACCCATATCCTTCATATCGAAGTTGGTACTTAGAAACTTTTTAGTTTCTTTCACACAATCCGCATTTGGTTCAGATATTAGCATATCATTTACATACATGCATATAATGATTTGACCTCTAATATATATGCATTTATCTGCTTGGTTTACTCTAAAACCATTAGATTGAATTACTTACTCAAACTTCTCATGCCATTGCTTAGAAGCATGCTTGAGCCCATAGAGATATTTAACCAGTTTACACACTTTCTTCTTTTGCCCAGGTTAAACAAACCCTTCAGGTTGTTCCATATAGACTTTCTCATCTAGATCACCATTTAAGAATGTTATTTTGACATCCATTTGATGGATTACTAAGTGTTGAATTGTTGCAATAACAATTAAAGTCCTAATGGTAGATATATGAGCAATAGGAGCATATGTATCGAAAAAATCGATACCCTCCTTTTGTCTAAATCCTTTGGCTACCAATTGAGCTTTATATTTATTTATGGTTCCATTAGGATTAAATTTTCTTTTGAAAATCCACTTACATCCTATAGGCTTTGACTCTAGTAGAAGATCGACCAAACACCAAGTGTTATTTGAGACTATGGAATCCATTTCATCGTCAATGGCTTCTCTTCAAAACTATACATCAAGAGATGAGAGAGTTCCACTAAGTATTGAAGGATCACCTTCAATACTTAGTAGTAGAGTTATCTCTTTTCTTATTTCATTTATATCTCATTTTATAGGGAACATATAAAAATTTGGGCCAAAAGATGTTTCTTTTCTTCCCTTTTCAATCTCCTTGGTTCATTTCCTTCTAGATGAGTGTTAGATTTATTAAGAATGCTGTTAGGTTTTTCATTGATTGGTTCTACTATATTTTCATCAACTTGCCTTTTTGTATGATTATTCATATAGTCTTTGTATACTGTATTTTCAAAAAATATAGCATCCCAAGACTCTATAATCATGTTTATGTCAGCAAAAGTAGATTGTTCCAAAACCAAAAATCTATATACGGGACTATTAATTCCATAACCCACAAAGGCACACCTGATTTCTCTAGGACCTAATTTTATTCTTTTAAAATCAATTATCCTGACTTCTGCTATACTTCCCCATACTTTGTAGTAATGAAGACTAGGTTTCTTCTTTTTCCACAATTCATATGAGGATACATCCAATTTTTTGTGTGAGATAGCATTTAGTATACGGTTTACTGTTAACAATGCTTCCTCCCACAAATTCAGTGGTAATGTAGAATTTAATATCATACAGTTGATCATCTCAACTAATGTCCTATTTTTTCATTCTGCTAGACCATTTTGTTGAGGTGTGTAAGGAGCAGTAAATTCATGGATTATATCATTTGATTCACAGAAGTAGTTGAATTCATTAGAAAAGTACTCACCCCCTCTATCACTTTTGAGGGCTTTGATCTTTGTACTCAACTAATTTTCCACTTCGGACTTATAAAGCTTAAACATTTCAAAGGCTTCATCTTTAGATTTTATCAAGTATACACAAGAAAATCTAGTAAAATTATCGATAAATGTAATAAAATATCTTTTTCCATCACGAGTTAAGGTGTTATTAAATCACAGATACCGAAATTAATTAACTCCAAGGGTTGTGATTTTCTGTTACCACTTGTAAAGGGTTTTCTTGTTATTTTATAATGGGCACACACATCACATTTCCCTTCTTATTCTATTCCATGTTTTAGTATAAATTCTAGGATTGTCATTATTTTCATTGAGTAATAATTAACATGACCTAATATAACATGCCATAAAGAAATAAAATCCACTATATAAATAGAAACATCATTATTATTATTGATATTCAATTTAAGCATAGCATTACATGAATATCCTTTGCTTATAAACTTTCCATTTTTGGTGATAACCAACTTATCAAACTTAAACACAATTTTAAATCATCTCTTATTGAGAAGATCGCTTGACACTAGATTTTTAGACATGTCAGGTACATGTAATACATTTGTTAATATTAGTCTTTTGCCTGATGTAAACTGAAGCTCCATTGTTCCTTTTCCAACAACATTCGTACGAACGTTATTACCCATCTTCACCTCTTTTCCATTTGTAATACCTTCATAGGTCTTGAAGATGTTTTGGTCCTTTGATATGTGAATGGTTGCACCAGTATCTAGCCACCATCCACCATCAGATATTACTGTGTTGGTTTCAGTAACCATTGGTACAAGTTGGTCTTCTGTAATATTAGCCTGAGCTTTCAATTGTTTCTTTCTGTGTCAACATTCATTTATGTAGTGTCTTGGCTTATTGCAGAAGTGACACTTATCCTTTTTCTTTCTATTTTTCTTAAACTCTATATCCTTTTTTGAGAGAATGGATTTAGAGTTTTGAAATTTTCGCTTGTCCTCTTCTTCTATATGTACTTTGGAATGATTTTTCGAAGAATTTTCTCTCTTGTCTCAGTTTTTGGACTCTTATTTTATACGAAGATGTCGTCGAAGCCCTTTAAGAGTGAACTTCTTCTCATCATATTTCAGTTTCTTTTTATAATCAAACCATGATGAGATTAATTTTGCTATTACTATACCGACCAGGAATTCTTCAAGAAGATCTATACCACAAATCTTTAATTCATTAGCCAAGTTTTGAAGTTCAGTTACTTGGAAGAAAATTGGCTGATCATTTTTAAACTTGAAGTAGACATAATTGTCGATCAAAAATTTTTGAGTATTGACCTCTTCAGTTTTATATTTTTTATCTAATTTTGTCCAGAGGTCTTTGGCAGAGGATATTTTACGATATGAGTTATAGATGGAGTTAGAGAGGGCGTTTAGGATATGACCTTTGCACAGAAAATCGTCATCCTTCCTATTCCTCGGTTCCGCCTTTGCTTATTCTGAGTCGTCGTCTTTTGAATCGGATGGAAAAAGCAGTTCATTGTCAAGGATGTAGGATAACTTGAAAGTTGTCAGAAAGAAAAGCATCTTCTGTTGCCATTTTGATAAGAATTGACCGTCGAAACGATCCAGTCGAATAAAATTTTGATTCATAACTTGAATGGAATGAATGACCTTCATTATTACTAGAGTTAAATCTGTCTTGAATGTTGAAAATTAACAATCTAGAACACAAAGAAGATAGAGAAAAAAATATATAATGAGACAATCAGATCTATCAGGTTGTAACATCTCGAAAAATCGAGGGTCGAGTAGTAACTCAACACTCGAGTTCCAGAACATCACTTATGCATCATAGATAATGATGATTGAATGTCGTCTGTATTAGAGTAGTGAACATGAGTGAGATTAAGCCAAAACAGCATATCATACTCCAGAGACAGTTAAATTGCAAGCGGAAGACTGTGATAGATATATAAAATATAAAAACTATGGTGAGTCTCCAGAGTGTGATAAGGTTACCAGGTTAATGAATTACAAGTACAGTTCAAATTATACCAAATGTGTAGTGTCATCTAGTCAACATCCTTATAATCCTGTCGACCAAGACACGGCTCGCATGAAGCCGTCAGCACACAGCATATACGAACAAGTATCATTGTCGCCACAAAGGTCCGGCTCCGCCTCAGGAGTAGTGTTGCCATCTACAATCAGACAAAGTCTGGTAGGTGTTCGGAACACCGTCCCGTAACATGGGAGTGAGTGATCAACTTAGTGGAACAATAAAGCATAGGTTAACATGTTATCAATTCAGTCAAGCAGTAATGATAAAGCAGTACAATCAAACCATTCTAACTACTCTTATTTAATGCAAGTATGAAATGATATGATGTATGCCCTTGCCAAACCACCCTCAAGTGACACCATCTTACGTTTGCGAATGCGTCCATCCCTCAGTGCTCCACATCTACCAGGCACATGCAATGCAATGATGAGCATGATTACCGAGTAATTATTAGTTCATTTCAAACAGCAGTATTGGGAAACTAAGGTACCTCCCTTGTATCATTCCCAAACATGATCCATTCTAGGGTCGTCACTCCTAGTTAGTCTCATACGATATTATGGATTGAGAGGCATAGCGAAGGCATCACAAGGGGCTCGTCACCCGTCAGCACTAATACAGATCTCACCGTATGCGGCTCAATTACTGGTCGTCAGCTCGAATACAGGTCTCACCGTACTCGGCTCAATCGTTGGCCGTCAGCTCGAATACAGGTCTCACCATACTCGGCTCAACTCAAGCTCTAGTTGCTGCGAAGGGCTCATCGTCAATCACAGACCTTAGAGTATACTCGAAGACACTACGGAGGACTCGTCACCTGTCAGCACGAATACAAGTCTCATCGTATTCGGCTCTCGCCGTAGGTGTCGACAGCTCGAATATCACGATGTCCCATACCACCATGCCCAGCTCATGAGTCTTAGCGGATCGAGGTACCATGGTTAAAAGAGATTTCACTGGTAAGTTTGGTACCCTAGATTCAAGCAGTAGCCTCCAAACATGGTGAACATACATTAGACAGATCGGGTTACTTGACGAGCTCGGCTAGCTCGAGCGCACAACAAGTTGAACGATATGAAGTGCATAAGCACTTCGTGTGGCCAACCACTATCGCCAACCGAAGTACGACTCGGGTTCATCGAACACATCTCACGTGACAAATGAAACTTAGCCACGCATTCATTTTCGTTACCGATTGTCTCCCAATCACATTCAATTGCAGATAGTTAAAGCAGTAATGAATCAAGATTCAATCATACAACCAAAGTCTGATATTATGCGTTTAGGGCTGCTAGGGCTGTTGCACGCACTCGTTGCTCCACTCCCCCATCACCCATGACGGATCATACAACGTAAATATGAATTTAAACATATGCATTACATAGATAAAATCATAAAAGCAGTTGAGTATGTTATGAAGCACAACACAAGCATGAGTTTGTACATATTCAATTCCTAATCACACAGCTATCCAAGAAAATCATACACATAGTTAAAGGAGTTGAGAATCATATCTCAACACCCTTATACATTATAATTTACTAACTACTACTCATTCAATCATTTCAACAAACACTTAGACTACATATATCAACATACATGACATATGTTGATCACATAGGTATAGGCCAAATCCTTTCACTAGAGAGTTGCCCCAATGGATAACATGCGAGCACCCACGACGGATAGTCATGGCAAGCAGGAATCCAAGTTCCATGTTCATTCAGTCAGTTCCACAAACACTTGGGCTACACATGTTAGCATATATAGTGTATATTGGTCGTGACGTGATTTAGGGCAAATCCTTTCGTCAAAGGGGTATCGCCAATACAACAATCATATATCCATGACAATTAGTCATGGCGAGCACAAATGAGAATTCTATACTCATTCAGTCATTTTCACAAACACTTAGAATACACTATTACAACATACATAGTGTATGTTAGCAAAACATGTATTAGGGCTATCCTTTCGCCAAGCAGGTATTTTATCCTTGTATAATATATTCATACAACAAATAATCATGGCAAATACATCTCCAAAATTTATACATATACGGTACTTTCTAGAATACACAATTTCAACATACATAGTGTATATAAGCAAAACATGTATAGGGCGAGTCCTTTCGCCAAAAAAGTAATTTATCCACATATAATATATTCATACAACAATTAATCATGTCAAACATATTTCCAAAATTTGTACGCATACGGTACTTTCTACAAATACCTAGAGTATGTAGAATTCCATATTTTTCATCTTTAATCGAAACGGAAAACAGATAGCACTTTGTATATGTGCAATTGCATGCAGATCATGAATTTATCATTATCTGACATTGAAAGCATTGAAAACCATAACCTATACACCTAAAGTCTGCACCTTTTGTCGTACAATCGTAACGAAGTCGATAGCTTTGCTAAGCTTTCGTATTTGGCAGATTGGTAACATATAGGATGCTTTAGGTTAGTTATTTCATAATCTACAACTATCAAATCCCCAAAACAGATTAGGGTTAGGGTTTTTTACCTAGAAATGGAGCTGGAATCGCCGGGAAAGCGATTAGAACGGAGTGGTGGAATTCGTTGAGCGGCAGGGAAGCATGACAGGGAGATTCTCACACATCTCCCACACTTTCTCTCTCTTTTCTCTCTTCTCTCTCTAGGGTCTCTCAAATTCGTATGGCTACAATGAGAGAGGGTTTAAGGTCCTTATATAGTCTAAAAACTCACCGAAATAGACTCCAAGTCAAAGTATACTTAGGTTATAACCAAAGCGGGTCAGTTTCAGCTCAACAGAGGACTTCTAGCGGGCCTCCTTGAGCCAAAGGTCAGACTTAAGCTCACCGACACCGGATCTACGTTTAGTTAAGTTTTCATTTTGGTCGGGATTCCAGATCGCAAATGGCGGACCAGTTTCAGTTCAACGGTCAGCGGATCTCGATCGGAGATTCCGAGTACATGGATATGTGTATGAACTTTCTCCTGATCCGAGGATGTAATTTGGTCTGATTCTGACAGTCTGGTTGCTTAAAACTGATCCACAAGCGAGAAGTGCCAAATTACTATTTGAGATATTTTATTTTGAAATAATTTCACATTTCTCACACTCTTCACTCCGAGCTCAAGCGAATAGCGCTGGGACACTATCTGGATTTGATTTCCGAGATGGTTGTTAAGCCCAGCAAGGCGGTCCTAATTTCTTAACTTTGTGTTAATCGGACTTCCGACGTGCGGTCCAGATCTGATATGGAGTTTCGAGATGCTCCCGAGAGTAGCCGGGTAATGATATTGATCCTAGATTTTAGGGTAACCTAACGTCAATGATTTTACAAGTTTTGGGTCTTGCAGATCGTATTTAAAGTGATTGGTGCTAATTTCACAGGCACTCTAGTTTAACACTAACTAATTCTTGCCTAATTTCTAAAGGATTTAGTCCTAGGTGATTTCGGTCTGAGGTGGTACTTAGTCCTTTGTAGCAATGTTTAGTTTAAGTATTGTTCTTCATTACCTAAACTTTAAGATAGTATCTAAGGTGAAAGTACCTAGAAAATATTGAAAGAACAAGGTGGTGAAGGGTGGGATTTGTGAAGGAAATGGGTTCAGAAGCGATTTTTAGACTGTGGGGTTCAGTTCTGACGAGTTAATAAGGTGTTAGGAGCGACCCATTGCCTAAGGACGTCTAATCCTAGGTTGGCAAAAATCCGGGATGTTACACAGGTTCAAGGCTCGACTTGAATAGTCAATTTCTCAAGACAGATTTGTTGTCATTTTTCTAGTAGTTCTAGCAAGTGCAAACAAAGGAAATCTGCAAATTGTCTTCAGGATACAATGAACTCAAGGCAGTAAGAGGTCAGATCATGGAATTCTTCCCGTAAAGATACCAAAGTGCCTCTTCAAGACATCTACACCCATTCATAGTAAACAACATCCTTTCATGAAAGGACATGACCCTTTGTTTTATGACGATTATTTATGTACCTATTTAGACAGAAAAGGTCATCCAACAATTTAAAAATGTTGTCACATGAGCAACACGTGGCATATGTCCCACATGCATATGAGCGCCCAAGCAGCCTTACAACCCACGCCACGCATGTGAGCGCAGACGTTGCCTCGCACCATCCTTGAGGAGATTTGAACTTTAGTTGCAGAAGCAAAAAGCTCTTCTATTACCGACTGGCTATACACACTATTTATGGAAAGTTTAAATAATTAATATATTTATTTACTTTCTAAAAATAACTTTTATTTTTAAAATTTATTTTTATTACAAAAATGCAACAACAATGAATTTATTTATTAATTTATTTAACTTATACTTTATTAAGAATTAATTAAAAATAATTGGACATGTTAGGTGATAGGACTAAAGCACATGTTTTGATAGGATGTGGGGTATGCAAAATAACTCTCATGCCATGCCTAGTTTTCAGTTTAGGATGGTACACATGTTAGAGACTTAGACATTCACCAGGCAGAGTACACTATAAACATATGCTAGACCCAAAATAATATTAATCCAAAGTTTAAAGAGGTTAAACATTTGTAGAAAAATGTGAGGTTGGAAATAGTTCACTAATCCAAATTTGTATATACGTATGTGGCTCAATTGAAGAGTCTAATGGCACGATTTTTGATATATGACATGCTTAATGAATGATCTAGATCGCTTAGTGTGGACAAGACCCACAAGCTATCAAAACCCAAGTTCTCAAGTCCAACTGGTTTTTGACAAGAGTATTGAAAAGTTCGGAGTGTTACCATGAAATTTAACTTAATATGTACACGTGTATAATACCAATCTAGCTATCCTGACATTATATATATTCTTCAACATGAATATAACAGTTGAGAATAATCTTCATCCATAGATCAAGTCATCCGACCGTTGATTTTAAGACAAAATTATCATATGTCCAAGTAAACCTACTTGCGATCATCTACTTATAAAACTGATCATATACCCACCTACATACATGACTAGATTACTAACCATCAAGATTTCCTATCTTGAACATGTCATCTAACCATCCATCATGTGGTTTGATACATGTACATTCCATTGATTTAGATATATGTTATTTTGTAAGAATTGCTTAGAAACGTTCCTATAACCATATAGAACCTTTATATTTCCCAAAACTCTTAGATTATCAATAATTATGAAAATGTCATTAACTTAAACCCTGGAATTTCAGAACACATAGTTCCCACTATCCATTTCATGTAAAATTTTATATCGTGCCTATATATCATAAATTAACCATACATGTCAAATTTCAGCCCTTAGATCATTGTAAAAGTGGCCCAATTGACAAATCAGCTTGTAACCGTTGATTTTGGTGTCCATCGAGTGAAGAAACCTCGTGGGTAGTCATAATAGGATATTTTCCTTCATATAAACAACGTTAATTGGCCATCATACTGGCAAAGGGTGGAATATGAAGACCCCACCTTGGTAAGCTTTCACTTATCCACTAAGTTATCCTTTTAGGGTTTATCAACTTTGTATAAACCTAAATCTTCAAATCTAATCACTTCTTGTCGTCCATCGCAACTCAAACTTGGACTACACCTTGGTCTCACATGACTACGATATCATACAAAATTTAGACCCCGATTTATGATCCTACGCCGTTGAACGCTGAAGTCGGTTCCTTCCTTTTGACGTGAAAGGTGATATTTTAGATTCAAGCTTTTCCCACCATCCATCAACCACCAAAATTTGTTCAAATATTTTCCTATATTGACTGTACATTCTTCCCAAAATTGGGCCCCGATAATTAAGTATGGACCGTTAATTAAAATCAGGTCCATTTTAATACCTGTTATGAGATTTTTCAAGATAAGCCAATCTAAGGCTCAGATCTGGTTCATATTTGAGCCCCTAAAGGAAAATAACTCTGCAGCCCTGATCAACAGAGTGGATTACTCAAACAAACATCATACTAGACCCCACCAATTCCCAACAAACATGTGGAACTCCTCACAATGCTATAGCGGGTGGTGAAAGCATTATTGTAACACCCCGAATTTTCATGACCAGAGTTTATACTCGTGCTCGAGAAAACCGGGTGTTAATAATGTATAAATTGGATGCTTTAAAAATTGCACCTCATTTTTATTTTCATTTAGATCACATCCAGATACATTCATGAAGGTAACATTTATGAGAATAAAATCGACTATATTGATTATTTCATCAGAGTAAAAGAATTCTGTAAATAATCAAATGCCCTCTTAATGAGAGCTTATTACAGTTATCAAGTTTGCAGCAGAAGTATAAAACTATCTTCATATTCTTTTAGCATAATCTTCCATAGGGAGATAGTCCTCTAGGTTTTCAATTTGTATGTCACCTGCATCATCTATACGGTTGGAAAGGGTTAACGCCCTACTCGTAGTGATGGTTATCCTTTAAGATTAACAATAATTTAGGAGATTCATAAAAGTAATATAAGGGATTTGATACATCACATACTCTACCACTACGAGAGATATCAGTATGCGCAAATAATATACATAAATGTATGCCTAGCAAAGTATGTGTGGCTCATCATACGTAGTGATCATTGTCACAATGTGGAAAATAGTTCATAATATTCGGCTCGACCCGCATTCTCACACTACAGATATTTGTCGGTGCATCCAACGTTAACGAGGATTTATGCAAGCATCTCAAGATGATACAACAATGTGATTGAGAGATTTACATAACACGATTGTTCATGGAGCGACTATTTGCGACATCCAATCCTGAGAAGTGATGTAATACGCATGATGATTTACTTAAATCGATTGTGCACCATGCCAAAAAACCCACGAAATTACATGCCGACCAAGAGGGCCGCTACCCGTAATGCGTTACGTCAATGATAAAATATTTAATTCACTAGTTATGATACATTTAACACATCACTTGCATTGATAGAGAATGTAAATTAAATCATGATTCCTAAAAGGGTAAATAAGTTTTGATGGTAAATTAAACAATTGTAGAGAATATCACAGTGTCATGAAAGTTTGTAGATGGCAGGATAATAATATCTTAAATCAAGTAAGCTAAAAGGAATAAAACCCTCAACTTTAATGTCAGATCGCTCTTTAGTGTGGTTATAGTTTTGTGTATACGCCGTTATGATTGGATTCTACCATTATTTTAAATAATTCATGGGATTAGATCGCTACATCAGATGACTCTAACGACTAAGGTCAAAGGCTAGGATTTTGCCTAAGATTTAAGTTTAAAGTTAGGAATAAAATGGTAGTGATTTTAGATTTGGATCTAACATAGGGTTATTAGTAGATGAGTGATCTACCTTAATCAGTAATCATCCTTAGTTAATAAAACTCAAAATTCGGTAATTTCACTTGCTGAGTCGATCCAGTTTGACTCAGCTTGAACTCAAATTATAACCATCGCATTGGAAGTTTAGATTTATCTAAGGATCTCTATGGAGAAATAAGCCTGGAGATCTTCTTACCTCTGAGATGTTAGATTCGACTTGGACACGATCTTAACCTCCAATTCAGTGAGTCGTGACTCAGTCCACAACTCTCTTTCTCTCTTTACGTTACTCTCTCTCTCTCTCTCTCTCTCTCTCTCTCTCTCTCTCTCTCTCTCTCTCTCTTTCCTATCTTTCTTTCTTGCGGATGTGTTTTCTAGCATGGGGCGTGTGACATTTATACCAAATCTGGACCCCTGAATCTTTCTTGCGCAAGTTGTATGGAGAACACCTTGCACGATCGACTGCGTATTGCCATGCGCGGAAGTCTATTTGAAGTTCTTCTCCATCTCTCCTCCATTCCTTTCTCACAGATTGGATTGTCTTTGGATGAGCTCCACAGATGGGAAGCTGGGATCACGTTCTTGGGAGCTAGATGATCCCATCGACTAATCAAAGGTGGCCCTGCAAGGTCTGATTTAGATGTGATTTGTCGGGTTTTGCAGTTACTTGCGGAAATCGGAGAGTGTCGGTCTCTCCGCACTCTTTCTTCCTTCCACTGCTAACGTGGACAGGGTCGAAAATCCCATCCCCAAGGATCGGCGGCTCTAATTGGAGCGGAGTTCACAGGTTCGGGCGGGTAAGTCCCTGGAATGCGGCTGACTTCTTGGTGAAACGTCTTGCGGAGGGATTCTTGCTTCTGGAATCGTGGAGATCTCCCAAGTTTTCTGGCGATCATAACTGGGGTCGGATCTCTCCTTGGTGTAGGTCGGATGGTTGGGATAGTTTCCATCCAATAGCTGATGTGGATTATCAGCGAGGTGGGCTGAAACGGTTTCCGTTTCCAAACTTCCCTCCCACGCTCAGTTCGGCTGAAGCTGGATTTGTCCCTTCATGTGGGTTCTTCATCATGTGAAACAAACTCAGGATTTCTAGGAATTGACCCAGCTGTCGGACGAACGGTTTTGATCAAGGAGGTGGTGCAAGATGGTGGGCCCAGATTCGACCCAAACGGACAGTCCGTTTCTTGCGTGCGGCAGGGGACTCTCCCTCTCTTGCTTTCGAATAGCGTCGGGTCAACTTCTTACTTGGTGTGCTACTGGTGCGCGTGCATTGTGCACATGCATTGTAAGTGGGATCCGCTTGTGACATTTTCAAGCGAATCCGCTCCGTTCATATGAAGGGAAATGTCCACTACGATTATCTACACGGTTTCTTCACGTGATGGACATCAAAATCGATGGTTATGGGCTGATTTGTCAATTGGGCCATTTTACAATAATCTAAGGGTTGAAATTTGACGTGTATGGCTAATTCATGATACATAGTCATAGTGCAAATTTTCACATTAAGCGGATCGTGGGAACCATGTGATCTAGAATTTAGGGGTATAAGTTAACGACATTTTCGTAATTATTGTTGATCTAAGAGTTTTGTGAAATCTAATGGTTCTACATGGTTGTAAACATGTTTCTAAGTAATTCTTATAAAAGAACTTTTATCTAAATCATTATGGATGAAGGGTTATTCGTTGATTTTAGTTAGAGGATTATACATGTATCGAACCACATGATCAACGGTCGAATGACTTAGTTTATGGATGGAGATTGTTCTCAAGGGTTAGATTCATGTCAGGGAATAGATGTACGGTAAGGATAGTTAGATTGGTGTCGTACACATGTACACATTATGTTAAATTTTATGGTAACACTCGAGAACTTTCAATGCTCAGGTATTGAAAAGTTCAGGGTGTTATAATTACACCAATGGGTTTTATCCCATCTCTCCGCTCCCTATGTGGGCCACCCAATCAACAAATCCACCTCAAATTCAGGCCCATAGGTCAACACGAGGTGAGGAAGCTAATGAAGGGTGTGAATTTCTCGAAGACACACCGTAAGTAGACCCCACTCGACCCAGCAATTGAACCAACAACCTACACTTTTTCCGCTCACGATAGCGAAGTCCCAGACGAGCAAGAAGATCACGCCACCAATCTCGGACTGACAATTCAGAGGGAATCTGATCCCTTCAATCTCCATTGAAGGGAGATCCAATCCCAATCCAAAACACCAAGAAATCGGAATAACCCCCATGACGCCAAGATCTGCTAGGATACGAAACTAGCCCACAAATTGTGCAAGAAATCCTCCCTGTACCAATCATCCACCTCAAATCTCCCGCTGATCCAGACTGTAAAATCTTCAAAGAAGGCAGTTCCAACTCCAACAAAAGAATTCTGAGGAAGATCGGAGAGTCTCGTTGTGCTGGAAATGCCAAAAGTTTCAGGTTCGGATCGCGTACGCATGCAGAAAATGCCACAATGGTTTTGTAGAACCCATCGGTTAAATTATTGTAGACCTCTGATTTTTAGGATCCTCAAGCTTTCATTGCTTAATCTAGACCATTCAGCAAGTCCCGTTCAAAGGAAAACATAATGGAGTGGAACCTTCCATGATAACACGCATCATCCTCTTCATTTTGAACCACAATCAGGATAACACAAGAGGACCCCGAAACAAGATAAAAGATGTCCATTGGTGGGAATCCTAATCATTATTCATCCCTAAAATCCTCACCAGAAACCCTCGTGAAAGAAATTAACTAATCATATAAAAGAAAGAAAATTTCGCGTTAATATTAGCGTGCGCAACCATGGCACTCATCCTTACACATGAACCTTCTAGCCTCTTAGAAAGCACTATAAAACTCCCCCTATGTAAGGAAAGTGGTCATAACAACTTAGGACCAAAGAGAGAGGAAATAGTGAAGTCGAAAGAGGGAGAAACGAGAGAGAAAGAAGAGAGAGTATAGAGACTCAAACACTGAGACCAACGCCTGGACTTACTAGAATCCAGCAAGAACTGGGTTCGATTGAAGTGATCCTGGCCAGCCACCCAGCTACAGAGAGAGAGAGGAGAGAGAGAGAGAGAGAGAGAGAGAGAGAGAGTCCTACTGGCGACTCGTTGCCATACCGAGTTACAGACTCGGTCGAGTAGAGAGGGAGCTCGGGCGTTAAACCGAGTTAACTCGGTTGATATTGGATGACGTGAGGTCCTAGTCCGTCCAGAATCTCTATCCAAGTCAAGAAGAAGGAGGAGGAGAATTCGGGTCGACTTAACACTTGAGTGCACTTGGACCTGGGCTGTTGGATCGAAATTCCGAAACCAAATAAGGTAAGACACCCACCTCTTTACCAAGGTAGTTTACATTTTTAAAATTAACCACATAAGTCCAGACTTAGCATCATCAAAAACTGAACCTTAGTAAAATCTTAGCCATTCATGTGATTTAGGATAAAATTTACACCTGGACATATAACTTTGGTAGTGGACTATCATACTAGTAAAGGTGAGGGTTTTTCCTTTAATCTTACTTTAATTTAAGTTGATATGAATTATCTTGCCTTTTACCCATTCTCATGTTACTATGATTCTCTCTCTGCAATTGTTAATTTACCATTAACAATTATTTTCCCTTTGGGATTATAGTATGATAATTACTAGTGATCTTCATTATTTTTATGTGGGGCGATGGATACAAGTCTTGCCCTTGCCTTTACTAATTTTGTTGAGTTAGCCCTTGCTACTATCCTTTTATTGAGTTAGTCATTGCCACTCTCCTCCTTGTTGAGTTAGCCATTACTACTCTCCTCTTTTTTGAGTTGGCCATTGCCACCCTCCTCTTTGTTGAGTTAGTCATTACTACTCATCTCTTTTATTATATATGTTAGCTTTATGTTATTTACCTTTATGGCTTGGGGATGTGTCTTGGAATTCTAAAACTCCCATAATTCAATAGATTCTCTCTTTGGTGTAAGTACTATGTTGGGAATCCCCTTATAGAGATCAAATAAATATCGTGGACGTAATGCATTTTTAGTAGCGGCCCCTGGGGCGATACGTAATTTCATGTATCATGGGTCGTAGTGCACAAATCGATGTAAGTAATTCGCAATGCATGTTACATCACCTCCGGGATTGGATGTCGCAAATAGTCACTCCATGAACAAATCGTGTCACATAATTCACTTAGTTATGTGTTACGTCGTCTTGGGATAACCGCGTAAATCCATTTTAGATGTGAGACACGCCAGCGAATCTCCGTAGAATGGGATGCGGGGTGAGCCAGATAACTCTAAATCATTTTTTTTACATTGTGTGATCGCTAAGTGTGATGAACCGCATATACTTTGCTAGGCATGCATCTCATGTAGGTTTGCGCATATTGATACCTCTCGTAGTTGTGGAGTACGAGACGTATCAGAACCCTTACATTGCTTTTAAGAATCCCTTGAATTATTGTTAATCTTAAAGAATAGCCATCACTATTAGTAGAGCATTAACCATCCCCAACCATACAGATGATGCAGGTGATATACAAATTGAAGACCTAGAGGATCATCTCCCTATGAAAGATTTTACTGAAAGAATAAGAAGATAATTTTATGATTTAATTTTATACTTCCGCTGCAAACTCGATAATGTAATAAACTCCTATTGAGAGGGCATTTGATTATTTACTGAATTCTTTTACTCTGATTGAAATAATCAATATAATCGATTTTATTCTCGTGAATGTTACTTTCATGAATGTATCTGAATGTGATCTAAATGAAATAAAAATAAAAATAATAAGGTACGATTTTTAAAGCATTCAATTTATATATTATTAACACCCGATTTTTCTCGAGCACCAGTACAAACTCTGGCCGTGAAAATTCGGGATGTTATATACGGTCTACCCGCTTCAATACCTTCCAACCTTTCATGTGCATATGATATCTAACTTGTCCAATTGGTTGAGGATTACCTTATTTTGAAATTAGATCAGAAAGTCACTCATCAAATGGAGTCAAT
Organism: Magnolia officinalis; assembly: GCA_021015155.1. NCBI lineage: Eukaryota > Viridiplantae > Streptophyta > Magnoliopsida > Magnoliales > Magnoliaceae > Magnolia > Magnolia officinalis. The sequence goes on from JAJHSJ010000007.1 coordinate 32,008,984, forward strand.
ATTGGACTGTTTGGCTTATTGTCTAACAGGTTGGATTTGCGGCTTTCTTTCAGTTGTATAAGAGAACACTTCTTCTTCCGCACATCTCACTCGAACTCATGACCTACGTGCATTCTGTCCATCACTGAGCCATTGGTCATTTCTAATAGAAGATCAATCAAAATGAGTAAGCTTGTGATGTTGTCGTTAAATAGATGGCTAGATAGAAAAGGTTTTGAGTAGGGAATCACTTTCCACACACTCCCTTCTTATCCACGTCTTGGGAATTTTTTAGATCCTAGCAACTCATCAGGCCCATGTAGTGGCCCAGGCCAGTCTGCGCATTTGGTGTGCGATGTTGAATGTAGACCATTGGCTGATTTTTTTTCTGTCCTTTCGAACACGTGTGGCCCACCTGATGAATGGATGAGTTTGATGTTTTAAGCTGCAACATCCACCCAAAATGGCCCCACGACTAGTGGCCTATAACTTAGACACGTATGCTAATCGGCACGCGTGCGTTGTGAGCACATGGAAAGTGGCTCATGAAGTGAAGGCCTCTCTTTGCATTAGTGGAGATAGTGGGGAGCAATGAGCCGCGAGGAAGTGAGACTTCTTCGCAGTTTATGTGCGAAGTCTCTATTGACCATGTGGACCCACACCTACGATGAATGTAGACCGTCGGATAAGTTCACTGCAGATTACACATGTTCTTAGAATCATCTGATCAGATGAGCACTAACCTGAAACAGTTTATGCATGAAAAAAGTAAATCGGACTTACCAATAACCATTGACAAATTAACACAAATATAAAAGCATATCTTCGAGGAAGATCAAAAGAGAATACATTTTAATGGTGGGCTCACATGATGAACGGAGTGGATTATGTCAAGCATGTGAAGTTATCACGTGTCACAACGAATCAACTCTTGGATCTCTCCTTGCGCAAATATCCTATTGCATTTCCAGTTTTACTTCGAAGCGAAGCAGGCAAGATCCATTTCGGGCAGCTCTTGTAACTTCTTTAAAAGTCGAAGGTGCTTCGTAAATTTCCAGATTATTAAGCAGTGAACCCTTGATGCTGGAAAAAATAAGACAGGGAGTCATCTACAACGCCTATTTTACACTAACACCTAAGCTCCGTGGATTCCACACATATACCACCATGTCGTATGTGTGGAATCCACTCCGTCCATCAGGTGAGAACCACTATGTTCACCATAGATGCAAAAGATCAGCTCAGTGAAAAGCTAAGATGAGCCACACAAATTGGAATAATGAATGATTAGATGAGGCTGATTTTTGTATCTTTCCTTCGTCAGTGTGACTCAAACTTAATGGACGAGTTTGATGAAAGATAAACACCACGGTCGACCATTACACAAACCTATCATTGGAGTCCCATCACCCTTATTCCCTTTGATGTGGCCCACCTGATTACACTTGGCATATCGCATTCCGCATTGCCCAATGAGCAATAATCTTGTGTTGGCACTTACATATGAACGATGGGACTCTAATCGTACTTGTGCTTCAAGAAATCTCATATCCTTCAGCATTGCATGGCATGCTAAAAGCAGAATGGCTCAAATTTCTTTGCACGTCTGCAGTTAAATAAAAAATTTAAAAAAAAAAATAAATTTTAAGTTTAAAAAAATTTTAACAAAAAAAAAAAAAAAGAAGAAGAAAGAAAACTGTTTAAAGACGTGTGACCGTCCCACAAGTGACATGTGTAACAGGATGCCAGATATCTGGCGATACAGGATAGCGCACAACAATGTCATCTCGCATAATCATTCTAGAAATGGAAACTTATTAAACAATGCTTTCTTGAAGTTTAGAAAGAAATTCTTTATGGAATTAGAAGAAAATCATATTGTGATGGCATAAAGAATTTGAATCCTGCTACAACACGACCGACTCACATTGGAGGACCAGTAAGGAAACCTCGGCATAGTCGCAACCTCTCCAAACCTATAAAAGTAGTATTCAACGAAGATTTCCAAGCCCTCGCCACACATAACTAGTCAATCTCTACAACGCAACACTGTCTGCCCTAGTTTTTAGCTTCTTAGCTTAGATATTCTACTTCTATTCAATCACGTTGTAGCAAGTCTGAAATCTATAGTTTAGCTTAAATTTACTACTCTCTAGCGCCATCAATATAGTACGACTTAGGAGTAGATTATATATCAACAACCTCTGTTGTCGAATCCCACCAATCACTGAGTTCTTATTTTACAAATCACACTAGTCACGTCCTGCAGACTGCACACTTTGGTTGTTCTGTCCACACAGTCAGTTGTAGGTAATTATCTTTTTGTTTCTTTGCTTAATTTAATTTTTCTTCGCTGATTGTATTGCTCATTTTTCTTAATTAATGCAATCAACGATTAATTCTTAATTTTTTATTTTAATCATTCACCATCACATTACTATAAAACCTAAAAAACTTTATTACCATTGAAAGAAAGGTCCTTAGCGCAAGGTAAAATATCTAATTTTGACGGACTAACTCTCTGATTTTAAATCGCCAAATCTCTATAATATTGGTAGCTAAACAGTTAGATCAACCTTTCACAAGTCTGATCCTAATCTAACTAGTTTGGAGCCTGGGGTCACAAGTGTTCAATTGATTTAAGTTGAGTATAACTCTTACACGCCCAACACTATTTATGATTGGTAAAAAGTGTGGCCACACATCTAGATTGAATAACAATAATATTTTTTGGCACACCTAGTGGGACATAGTGTGCTAACTTTGGAATTTCTCAGTAAAGTGATATGATTGGTAAAATGAAAACAATGGCTAATAGTCTCCCTGAGGTTATAGGAGAGACAAAAGATGAAGAACACCAAGTGGAATCAGTCGACGTGGATGCGGGATCCTCTTCTCAACCAAATAATATCCTAGCAGAAATCGTAAATCACATCCATGACATGCAAGGAGATTTGCAATAAACCGTAGAGGGCAATAGGACCCATGCAGAGAGCCTCGCCAGACTGATCAAAGGTTTCTTCGGGAGACTTTTGACATCGATGAACCTGAAAATGCCCTTGTTTGTCAATATACATGAGTTTGAGTCTATCAGTTAAGTGAGTCCTAAGATGAAGACATCGAGCTCAAGACTCATCAAGATGAAGGCATACGATTGTGATTAAAAGGCAAACTAAGCCTCATCTACCCAAAACAAACCCTGACAGGCATATACCTCCAAAAGAACCTAACTTACCCTTACTACTTTGAAAATCTTCTGGTAAGATTGGGTTGCTAGCACTTTGAGTATTAGAGGAAGTATGAACTAAACAGGTAAAACAAAGGTCCTGACGATTGCATCGAGATGTAATCGAGGACATCTTCGATAGAATTGAACTTGGTTCGATTGCATCAAAACCAAGCCCATATAGTCCAGCAACAAACTGAACAAATGCTGAGAATTATTGATTACATCAAATGCAGTTCGATGACATTGAAACTTAAGTTTTGATGACATCAAACCCACTTCAATTGAACCGACCTTGGGCTTATTTCCTCTAGAATCAAAGTGCACATCGATGACATTGAAGAGTGCTGATAAGATCAGACAGAATTGAAATGCCGGTGAAGACCGCACTAGTTGAAGAAGGAATATGCCAATATGTCCTAGAGGGGGGTGAATAGGACTTTTTAAAGTTTTTATGTTTTATTTGAAAATTCTACTTCACTAATCCTGTGATCATACAAATATCAGGATTACTCAAATGTAACTCTACTGGCTTCCAAGCTTGGTAGAGGATCCAATCACAAACTATCTTAGAAGTAAGCAGTATGCAAGCTAGCTTATGATGAATATGACTGTGTAGGTGTGTGTGGTGTGATCAAATATTCAGATGAGGAAGTATTAAAACAAATCACACAATCATAAAAATAACAATCTCAAAGACAGTCATTTTATAGTGGTTCGACAATAAGTCTACTCCACTCCCGGTAACCACACTCAACCCTTGAGTGTACAGGATTTCACTAAGGAGGTTTCACAATGGTTCACCTCAAACCTAAGGTTTTAAATCAGGTTCACCTTCAACCTTTACAACCTACACTGAGGCTGACTGTTTATGCTCTCACGAGCAAGGGTCAACACAACGCACCCACTTTTAGGCACACTGGCCAAGGATCTTCCATAAGACTTTACTGGAGGTTTCTACACGGTTGACCTCAAACCCTAAGGTTTTACCTGGTTCACCTAAAACCCAGAGTTTTATTGGTTCACTCATACCAGATGTTTATGCTCTCCACAGAGCAAGGGTCCACACAACACACCCACCACGTACACTCCCGCCGGAGGCCTCCTTGAGGACTTCAAAGGGTGAGAACCACTTAAGACCCAATCCTAGAAAGGAATGATCACAAGTGTCCTCTTGGACTCTGGATACTTATAAATAAGCTGATGAGTCTCGTTTAGCACAGTGTTAAAGATCCCCTCCTCCTTGTTGACGAAGAGTCTTCTGCTCCCTTGATCCGTAACACAAAATGATGTACCAATACTCGGCTTCGAGTTGGGTCAAGGTGAAGATAAAATCCTACTCTCAAAATATTTTCCAATCAAGAATATAGAGCGATTCCAATCTTATGCATTCAAGGCATCCCAGCTTAATGATTTTCCTATTGAATGTCAATGGTGAGGGTGGATTGGAGGATGAACTCCCTTGAGAGAAAGGGCTTTGGATATAAGATGTAAGTTGAAACACACAAAATCTCTCTTCTTTCTCTCACAGCAACAAAAGACAAGTCCTCTATATATAGGCAAAGAGTTCCAACGGATATAAAATGGTCACATTTATGACAGAGTTCGATATCATCAAGCAGGTTCGATATCATCGAGCGTATACTCTCGATAGCATCGATGGTTTGCTCGATGACTCAGACTCAATGTCATACGCTTTTGAAACTCTTTGTCAATTGGTCGATGAATCGAAACTATTGTCGATGTCATCGGATTTTGAACTCCGATTCCATCGATGACAGATTCGATCCATCGACATTTAAAAAATGAGAGAGACTTGACTTTGAAATATTTCAGGTTTTCATGAATGATCGGGGAACCATCGAGATATCAGAATTTGAATGTCGATGATATCGAGATCAGAGTCGAGGCATCGATAAATCCAGCTGATTTATCTTTAAGTTTGCTGGACAGTTTATGACCTTGTTCGATGCAATCGATCTAATCTCGATATCATCGATATTTGAATATCGATTCTATCGATGGGCCCCCGATCATAGTTAAAAACGACCTGAAATATCTGCTGTAAGAAATGCGCGCCCTCGATCGATATCATCGATGGACTTCCGATGTTATCAATATTTGATTTTAGATCATATCGGAAGAGCATCGATATATGGAAGGAATTTCAGATTTTCATTAAAAAAATAGGGGCGCCGAAAATCTTCCTGTCGCTCTTATCGAGCCACTCTCGATGGACTCGAGATTTGAATATCGATGATATTGATAGGTGTATCGATACATCGATAATTCGTTCAGATATGTTGTAAAGTTGCTGGACATATTTAGTGCTTATATCGATGATATCGATAGGTGTATCAATACATCGATAAATCCGTCCAGATGAATATTTAGTTGTTGAACACTTTTGGTCCTCACATCGATAATATCGTTAAGGTATCGAGGACATCGACAGTGCAGGTCGATCATATCGAGGGTGTTTCAATAAAATCGACAAGGCGAGAAAAACATAGAGATTTTCCTATTCTGAAAAAAAAAATTCTCACCTTAAAACCCTATGATTTCTAACTTGTTTTTAAGGGTTTTCTTCACCTGGTGTTTTGGGTCATGGGATGTGAGGCTTTAGTTTTACCTGTGACGAGCTCGCACACATCCGGTTGAGGCAGACGCTTGAATTGATCTTCCTATCAGGCTCTGTAGACACTATGACTCAACATTCACGTAACTTGACAAACCAAGGTACTTTCAAGAATCAGACTTACACCTAAATAAATATCTTGTATAGAAGGTCAATACAATTGGAGAAGGTTTGATGAAATCGAAATTCAAATTTTGATGGCATCGAATACCGTTCGAAGGCATCAACGATGTCGGATTTCTGCCCATTTTTTTACCGTTGGGATTTCAACCTTATAAATACACATGGCTTGCCTCTTGTAAAAGGAGCTATAATTTAAGAGAGTTTGAGAGAGTTGTTGCAAGAGTTAATACCTACATCCTCATTCTCTCTTTCCCATTAGAGTTCATCATTCAATCCTTTGCACAAGCATTTACTCATAACTTCATTGCTTGGATTGAATTGTGAACTCTGACATTCATTGAGTTTTCAGTAGTACCCTTCATAAGCAAATCATTGTGCTGAAACTCTTGAATGCTTAGCTCATGAAAATCTTCTCTATGTATTTAAATAATATCATTTGAAAGAGAAAATCAGACAAAACCCTAAACCTCACAACCTCGGAGCATTGATTGAAGCATCAGAAGAGGTTACGGTTTAAGGGAGCTGAAGACTCTTCGTCAATAAGAAGATCATCTTCAGATTGTGCGAGAAAGGGACTCACTCACTTGTAAGTATATAGAGTTCATCGAGTCTAAAGCCCTTTCCTTGTGTGGGATTGGGATTCAGATTTTGAGTTAACAAACTCGTCAAGACCTTTTGTAGGCCTCCGATGGGAGAATACGTTGTCCTTGTGTAGGACGTGTTGTCCTTGTGAAGGACGTATTGTCTTGTGTAGGCTCCTAGTTGTGTCCTTGTGTAGGACTTGTCATCTTGTGTAGGCATCTAAGGTTGTCTTGTGTAGGCTCCTTAGTTAATGTTGTATAGGTTGTGAAGGTTCATGGTTAACCTGATTTAAAACCATTGGATAGTGAAATCCGGTACACTCTAGGAGAGAGTGCGTCAGTCGGGAGTGAAGTAGGCAAGTAGTCGAACCACCATATATGATTGTGTTTGGGATTGCTCTTTGTGCATTGATTAATTATGCTTATGTCTATCAAATGATTATTATGATGCATGATTAAGTAAATGTCTAAGCATTGATAGGAATCACATCCCACACACTTTCACATACACTATCTCCATAGGCTAGTTGCTTTACATGTAAATCTTAAGTAGCCTATGTGTTTGGACCCTCTATTGGCTTGGAAGTCATAGAGTTACTTTGCCCTACTTATCTTTCTTAAAGTCAGGCATTGTTTGGTGTTATAAGAAAATAAAATTTTGAAAAGTCCTATTCATCCCCCTCTAGGATACTTGGACTAATTCCATACTTTAACTAAAGCGGTTTTACTGCAATTTCAGAACCTTCAACCCTTTTAACAATTTCCCGGTGGAACTACATTAAACACCCCACAAGGGTCAGTCGATCTGAACCTCAAGGCTATCATATACCACCTCCAGTGATGGCAAGGAGAAATAACTGAAACGATCGACAAAAGGGCTAGCAGGAATTTGTAAAGTCCCAGAATGTCATATCTCTTGGGGGGGGGGGGGGGGGGGGGAGGGGGGGGGATTCCACGAAAACTCTGAGCAGCTTGGGAGGCGACTGCCCGTACTGCCAACATCACAAAATTACTACATTAGAGCCAAATACACAGGAGGCAACCTCTTGTAGTATTGACGACACAATGGAGCTACTAGAGGGTTGAGATACTTGGGGGTAAACTTCTATCTCTCAACCCTAGTGGCCGGAAATCAAGTGGAGCAAAGGCAATATCCTACGCAACCACAACACCCTCTTAGTCTTTATGACGTCACTGGACTCATATAGTAATGTGGCGTCTAGCCTAACGACCGACGAGTTGCTCAACCAATTTATTGGAAGCCCTATCCTTACTGGGTTTATCAATATTTTGAACCACCTGGGGGTTTAGGGTCCTTGAGTTCATTCTCTTCCGTAGAGAGAATGAATAAACCATTATCAGGTTTATCGGTCGATTTACCATGCAATGTGGTGAAGCCCATGGCTTTTTGAAACTCATGTTGTTTGGTAACTCCTTGATAGGAGTGGACTTTACTTGGCACATACATCTTCCAACTAATTCAATCTAAACTTGACTCGAGATAGAGGAAAGATTCCATATGCAGTTTCACCAAATGGAGCATGTGGTTTCCATTGCCAATTTATCTAGGCTTCGGCAATTGCTTGGGAATCGGCCGAGCAATTTATTGCCCTGTTCAAGAGAGCAAAGAACCAGTATTTTGTGATCCTACCTGAGACCAAAATTTCCAAACTCACCCTTGACGGCATATGGAGTTCGAGCTTCGCAAGAAGTTTGTGGGAATGTACTTTGGAGACTTATTTCAGCTATTAGGCTGAGCCACCCATTATGGGTGGATTCTCCAAGAAGAGAATCAGAGAATGAACTCTTCACAAGGCACATATTACCATGACCTTAATTAGTAGTTGGTCATCTTGGAAGTGGTGGTCAAATGGTCGTACAAATGTTTGCATTAAAACGAACAAAGGCTCAAACCCCCACTTGGATGAACCCTTGAAAGAATAGTTTTGAGTTCTCGAAGTAGTATTCTTCTGACGTCTCCATGGCTGATGAGATTTTTGACCTCCTCTTGGAGGTCAAGTTTATTAAGCTCCCAGAATAACAGAAGATTTCATCCGTTAAAGAGTTGAAAAAATAAAAATATTATAAATATTACAGTTTCAAAAATCACTCCACAAAGAATTGTTCATTTTCAAGAACACCATTAAAAAATATTAACGAAGGCCTTCTGAAGTTCCTCAACAAGGAAGCTAAAAGGGATTTGTAAGTGCATTGATTTATGCACCGTATTTGTCAATCACGTGAGTCATTGTGTCACTTAGTCAGATGAGCCATTGCAAAGTGAAGACCAAAGACACAAGCAGAGCAAAAACATCAAGGACCATTAAACAGTTAAAAGTAGTGCCTTAGTGACCCTAATAACATATCAAAAATAACACACCTTTAGATGATCTTAGGGACCAAATTAGTAAAAGCTTTAGTGATCATCTCATAAACCGTAGGAGCCTAAAACATATACTATTATATTGGCTCAAGAGGTTTAAAGTTGCTGAAACAACTACAAAAATTCGGCAACCTTCGATCCCACTGAAGGACTCTTCGGTCCAATCGAAACTAGCCAAAATGATACAGTAAACTCATACTTGAAAATTGGCTAATTCGGCTCTAACCGAACTAGCCTTCGACTAGACTCGATGTGATTGAAGGTAACTTTGGTCTGATCAAAGCTGACCAAAATAGGACAACAACAAAATAGAATAATTCGGTCCCACCTTCAGCTGCACTCGGTTTAGCCGAAGCTCAAGTTCAGTCCGACTGAAGGTTAAGTTCGGTCCAACCGAAAGTGACCAAAACTGTCAAGCAGCTTTCAGTCAGAATTCGGTCTGACTGAAATATAATTCAATGCAATCGAAAATATTTCAATGCCACTGAAGAATCCCTCGGTGCAATAAAAAATTAGCCGTTAAAGATCCATTAAAGCTTTTCTTTTATAAATCTAGCATCCGGATCTATACATATATGATGGATTTTGGTATTTTAGAGACCCTAGTGCATCTCAAGCTCTACCAAACATCTTAGACTCTATCTTAATGAGATTCGTGCTCTCTTCTTAGTGATTCATCACTCTAATGAGCATTTCAAGTTCCTTTTCAAGAAAATCATGATCTCAAGCCTTTTCTAGAGTATAAAAACCATACTTATTGGTAAATTCTAATGTCTATCCAACTCTAGAGTGTCCATCCAGGTGAATACCCTAGGCATCTTAATTTTTCATTGATTATAGGAGATTCAACCAAACCTCCCATTACCTTGGTCACCGCATAGGAACTCTACATGTAAGGTGTTTGATCATGGAACTGAAGCCTTGGCAAAGTAATGACAACATGATCGAGGGAGCAACGGGAAGCTGATTGTAGCACGAGAGAGCGACAATCAAGATACTCAAGAAGGCACGTCAATGGGGCTCAAATCCAACAAGTAAGGTTGTCATTTGTAGAGTCCATTTACACTCCTTCCTTGTGTAAGTTTAAGTGTAAGAGTTTAATTACCAAACTTGACTATGTTCTTGAGTAGGACCTTGGTCCTTGTTTAGGACCTAAATCTAGTTCTTGTGTAGGACCAAGGTTATTGGTTAGCCTAAGAAAAACCAACCAAAGTCTCTTACGGGAGCCTCCGGCGAGAGTATCTACACCAGGTTCTTCTGTAGGACCTTAGCTCTTGTGTAGGGCTTAAATTCTCAGGTTCTTGTGCAAAACTATGGCTCTTGTGTAGGGCCTAAATCTTAGAGTCCTTATGTAGGACTATAAAGGTTAGATGTGAATCTCATTTAAAACCTCCGATAGTGAAATCTGGTACACTTATGGGTTGAGTGCGTCCGTCGAGAGTGGAGTAGGTAATTAGCCGAATCACTATATATGACTGTGTTTGAGATTATAATTTGCACACTTGTTTATTTATGTTTATATGTTCAACTATTAAATTATGTATACATGATTAGTTGATTACCAAGTGTCGATAGTTAGCACATCTCACACACAAATATACACTATTATAGACTAGTTGCTTATTTGAACAGTGGGAAATTGAACGCCAATAGTGGGAAAATTTTAAGGGTCCACTTTGATTCATGTATTTTCTATCTGCCTAGTCTAAAATGTTGCAGCCCACTTGCCTAAGTCAAATTGTAGTAAATATGCAGCCACCAAACTATCCGAGTTCGTGAAACTCGGTGGCCCGCCTAGTTACTTGAATTGGTGATGGATGTGCAACCACTACACTATGTGATGTTCATGATTTTTGGCGGCCCACTTAGCCGCGTGAAATTGTGATATTGTGAGGCCTGCTTACATTTGTGAACTTGAGATACTTGGGTGACCGGTTATCTATATGAATTTGTTACATGAAGTTTACGGTAGGGTTTAGAGTTTAGGGTTTGGGGTTAGGGTTTAGGATTATTGGCTTTTAGGTTTAGGGTTTGGGATTGAGGTATGAGGTTTAGGGTTGAGTTTTAGGGTTTGTAGTTTAGGGTTTGAGTTTTGAGTTTTGAGTTTAAGATTTGAGGTTTAGGGTTTAGCGTATAGGGTTAGGCCTAGGGTCTAGTGTTGACGATTTAGGTTTTAGGGTTTCAGATTTACGGTTTGGATTTATGATTTAAAGCCTGTTTGGATTCGCGTATAAGAGGGCGGTGTATCGTATTAGTAGTGAATATTCTCGAATATTCCACTTACACAACATTTGGATTGAACCGTAAAACGGGCGGTATCCCATGCCCGCGATTTCATTCCATTACTAGAAATTTCAAATGGCAGTATTGTGTTGTCAGAGATCATGCCTCCCGTCATTACAGCCGAAAGACGGCACTGCACTGTATTTCCCTTCTTGAGAAAGGAAGACTGATGACTAAAGAGAACTTCTTGTCATTCTATCACGTGGGAGAAAAGAAGTTCGCTACACCAGCGGTGATAAGCGTCACCCCATAGGTTGCATGTCGCCATAGCAACGAGTTTCGTCTTCTCCGAACCGCTAATAACAACTACCCGTGTGCTGTATAACTTGAAATGGCCAAGCTAAATGTCCTAGAGGGGGGGTGAATAGGACAATGCCAAATAAAACTTTAATAGCGGAATTAACGAATATGATAGCCAATGAACTAATTAAATAAATTGTAATGCAGAAATGAAATACAACCTCAACAATGAAATTGAGTGGTTGATACAAATGTTGTTCTAAGGACAACCTTTCACCAAAAACTCAGTGTTTATGGTAGGACAACCTTATGTCTAGAAATGTCTTTGTATCAAATACACAAATCAAAGAGGAATAAAGAACAAATACAAACTGCACTGAATAAATTGAATTTACAAATGTCTTGTTCTAGGGACAACCATACACCATAAAAATGGCAGGGCAACCTTGCTGGAACAATTTGGAATTTAAAGCTTGAATCAATAAAAAGAATTGCTGGAAATAAATTGTAGAATAAATCACTAAATTATTACAACATTCCCACACTTGCTTGTAATTTCAAACTGTTACAACATTCACATCCACAAGGAAAATAGAACTGAATGATAAAAGAAAACATTCAATCCACAAGACAAGAAGTTATAGTGGTTCGCCTGTGTGTTCACCAACTGTTCTCAAACAGCCACACAGAATGCTACTCCACTCCTAATATCCTCACACAGGGGATATTAGCGTTCTCTAATAAAACTGGTTTTCACAGGTTTACCAAAAACCTTCACAATTGTGTCTTTGTCACTTGGGCTTACACAATTAAAAAAACCCTCAATCTGAGTTTTCTGGCTCTCCTCAGATAACCATACACATAGAGATTTTTCTGGCAAATCTCATAAAAAACCAAAACAGAAATTACAGGAATTGTAAAATACCTGGATCTTATCCTTTTGCAGTAGCCCGAAGAACCGATCAGAGTAGAGATGATAGTTCAATGTCCAATACTCAAATTATTGAGGTTCTAAGTTCTAATTGATTTTAAATGAAATCTCAAAGGGCTAGCTCTATTTGATTTTAATTCCAAGAAGAAGGAATACACGATTTCCCCTTTTCAAATAGGATTGGAATTTAGAATAAAATCAAATATAAAAAGCTAACAAAAGGAATTAGAATGAAGCGCAAATTAGCTTAAATTTAAACACGACTTATCTCAGAGTGGAACCTTGCTTTTATAGAATTTTCAATGAATAAACTCTGAAATTCGTGTGCTATTTATAGTTACAGAAATTCGTCTTCGACTGGTCTAGAAGTTCCCACGACTGGTCTTCGAAGAAACAGATTTTTGAATTTCTGCGCGGATTCAGGAAAACCGATGTACGACTGGTCGTAGGCAGTCCACGACTGGTCGAAGGTCCTCCACGACCGGTCGAGACCCCTTCTCGACTGGTCGAGCAACAGTGAATTTAGTCGCTGGAGTTTGAGCCGAGGCTCCACGACTGGTCGAGCTTCGAGTCGAGGCCGTTCCACGACCGGTCGTGCAGACTTCAAGACTGGTCGTGAGCGAACCAGAAAATCCGATAAATTTGAGCAATTCCAAGACTGGTCTAGGAAATTCTTAGACAGGTCGAGCCAGTGCTAGGACTGGTCGAACCAGAACCAGGACTAGTCTAAGAGCAGCTCAAACACATGTTTAAATACATTTGGATAATGTATCCAAAGTGACCTACCCTAAGGTCAGTGACTATGGTCTATCAAACCTGAATAATGAAGTATGGACATTGAACTCACTTCATTCAACGAATGATAAATCTTTTAGTACTTAAAGCCTGAAGTACGAGTCGTCCAACCACTTGAACCTGAAGTCAGAGTCGTCCAAACACTTGACACCAACATTTATCTTGAACTTGAATAACCAATAAAGAATGCCGTGACTTCTTTGTATCTTCTTCTTTATATCTTCTCTTTATATCTTGAACTTTATATCTTCTTCTTTATATCTGAAGCCGCTTGAAGAGTCCATGGTTGTCTTAAACATAGAACACACATAGAACATACCAAGGTTTTGACACACAAAATTTGACAATCAAAGAGGTATCATATAATAGCACTAACATAACTCCAAACCTCGTTGCTCTCCGAGTCGTGCCGGAGCACCCCACAACGTTCGGCGGAAGGTCGTGCCTACAGGTATGAATCTCATTCCTCTGGAGGAAAACATGCGATACTACTCGCTTATAAGAGTTACCCTACCCACGCAGACCTCCTGTTTTGCTCTCCTTGAGTGCGATATTTCTGGAGGAGGATGCCGGGTATACGGTCGGTCGTATACACCTGTATCTGTGAAACCCCTCATCCCTGTCCAGATTCATTCGATGGAGATAATATGAGGTAAATCTTGTCCTGTATAGAATCCTAATTGGAATGTTAGAAAGGACGGTTGCATATCTTCCAATTTGCAGGTAGGGTGTGATGCTGTCAATGCATGCAGATAGTGGAATGAATATTTTCCCTTGCTCCTATTGATAAATACCGAGCATGGTCTCATTTCTTAAAAAAATTCTGTCAATGGAAATGATTTTGTATCTCAAATAGCTCTGCTACTGTCGGTTGATCTGTCTGAGGTATAACTCTTCAAAATCGCTTTTCTGGACATCTGCACAATTTTAAACTGGTTATTATGGATTCCTGATGGCCATTTGAAGATGAATCTCTCTTAGGACAACAGTTTTTCCATTTTCAGTTATGTATCCATTGCTAACTGTCAGGATTATCAGTGAAAGATGTTCACTGATAACATTACAGTATACATATTTACAACTCATTGGTCCTCTAAGGATATGTTTTTTTAGTGCTCCTATCAGTATATGGTTTTATAATTCAAATCACCATTTTCTACTTTTTGAAAAGAAGCAATGTGTGGTATAAGAACTCAGTATTAAACTACCATCTCCCTAACCAAAATTTTTTCATCACGTAATCAAACCTTAACCCCTATAACATATCACACGGTGATGCAGATAGTAGAAGTCTTGCAGCCCTCAGTGCAACATTTCCAACTCACTACAATCTCTTTGCCATATAACAGGTATGTCATTACTGATTATGAAATACTGTTTATATCACCATGTATGATGTTCATTGACAGCTAACTCAGTCATAAGATTATTATGTATATCATTATCATTAAGGGCCTGTTTGGGTAACTGTAAGTCTCTTATAGGTGATTGTCAATGGTAAGTCAATTACAGGTGAAGGTCACTTACATGGACATGTATGGATGCCTATAAGTCAGCTATAGAGAAGTGACTTCAGCCCCCCATCCCCTTGTAGGTTATTGGTAGATTTGCCTGTGAGTGACTTACAGGCTATAAACAGATATTAATACGATGTCTGCACGAACTATGAGATGTATCCATGCCTGTATATGTTCTAACCAAGGTGATGCATGTATTTGTTCTAATCAGGGTGATGACTGTTAAACTCCCTGAATATGTTTTACATTATGATTTGCATAAGTAACTATATGAAAATTTCCTATACCGTTAAATTACCATACATTAATATAAATGCATATAGTAAATAACCGTAAACGTTACATTTGCCTTCGCTTATTTTACAGTTTACATATTTTCATGTGTAGCTGTCAAATCTATATTGGGATGGTAACATAATAGCTAAATTATCTAATAACAAATATGTGCATGGTTTCATGTTGTGGTCAAATCTGTATATTAAATGAAACAGAAGTGTATATTAATGTATGAAACAGTTTGCATAAAAACATATGCATGACAAACATTTAAATTTTATCTGTAATGCTTGTCACATATCCAAACATACTTTCAAAATAAATTTTATGAATTCTTTGTAATTCCCAATCAGATAACTTTCATCTCCAATAGTCATATGGCTTCCGATAATGCTGAAAATAGCGATGAAAGGTCATCTGCTAGTGAATGGACTGAGAGTGAAGTAGCCGCTGTATTAACAGCCATAGCAACCTCTACATGTGTAATGGGTGCTGCAGAATATTATCGTCGTTACTGTATTAAATTAGAGTATAAGGATTGTTATATTGAGAGGGAGAGATTTGTCAATGGCATAATATGAAAAAATGATGTTGATTGTCTCGCACAGCTGAGAATGAGCAGGGACACGTTTTTCAAATTGTGTTCATTGTTGAGAGATTGGAAACTCCTATCCGATTCCGTGAGGTGTAGTATGGAAGAGCAGAGGTAGTAATGTTCTTACATACAGTTGGACACAATGTACGTAATCATGTGATTGGTCATCGATCTTCAAGATCTTGAGACCGTAAGTAGGCACTTTACTAGGGTGTGGATGCAATTATCGGTATATCCCAGAATATATGAAGTTTCCTGGTTTACACACACCCAAGGAAATATCTGACAACCCTTTATGGAGTGCATACTTTCAGGTAATATTAGAGAAGAGTTAGATGTCATTGGTAAGAATTTTAATTCGTATAAAGAGTGAACTAATCATGTGGCACACGTTTGATTGTAGGACTGCATCGGGGCCCTAGATGGCACCCACATACCGGCTTATATGCCAAGAGAAATGAGCTCAACTTTCAGAAATAGGAAAGGATATCTCTCTCAAAATGTTCTTGTTACATGTACGTTTGATATGAAATTTGTGTATGTGCTTGCTGGTTGGGATGGATCTGTATCCGATGCACGTGTCTTGCAAAATGCATTAACCTGTCGCCCTGACTGTTTTCTTATTCCTTATGGTAATCACATATAGGGGGTGTTTATGAATGAAACATAACTAAAATATTGAAATGCAATGTGTAGAAAAATATTATGTCGTTGATGCTGGATATGCACATACGCCCGGGTTGATGGCCTCCTACCGAGGTGTACGATATCATCTGAATGAGTTTCGTACTGGAAGGAAGCCCGCAAATAAAAAAAACTTTTCAATTATCGCCACGCCCAGTTGCGAAATGTCATAGAGCAGTCTTTTGGGCTCTTAAAAGGCCGCTTCCCTATTCTATGTACTCCTCCTCAGTTCAAGCTTAAAACACAAGTAAAAATTGTTATAGCTTGTTGTGTCCTTCATAATTTCATCCGTGTTAGTGGTGATGATGGACTTGCTGAGGTAGTAGAGGACAGTGGAGACAGTACGGAGGATGCTGCACCATCCCCTGTAAAAATATCTACTGCGGAGGAAGAAAGAGCTTTATCTCTGGTGACGGACCGCAGTTGGGAAGAGTGAGCAAGGAAGAGAGATGAGATAACTGAGAGAATGTGTAATGACAGTCTTCCACGCACCAGACAACGTATATAGTTTTCATTGGTTTTGTACTCATCTGCTATGTTTTTAGCAGGATATTTACATACTTATTTACTTTTACTGTGGATTTTTTTGATAGGATGGTTTATATAATCTTCTTATGAATTTTCATGAATTAATACTTTCGTTGATCAACTGTATGCTTATGTCATGTTACTATAAATATGTGTTACTTGTAGGTGAAATGAATTTCCTGAGGAGTTCCACAGATAATCCGAGGAATATAAATGTGGACTCGTCACCTACAAGAAGGGGTGGTAATCTACACCTAGTCCAAGATCAGCAAGACAACCTCTTCAAACTCCGCCAAGAATCGTTACGCCCTCAAGGAAAGGGCCCTCACCTAGGGGTATATCTACCCCAAGGCGTAGGCAAGCCTCTTCTCAGAAAGTAAGTAGAGTTCAATGGTCCGATAATATGGACAATTCATTGGTGGATGCCCTGGTTGAACAGGTCAATCTCGGCCTGAAGAGTGATAATGGGTTCAAACCCGAGGCCTACAAGGCAACTGTCAGAGAGATCAATGAGACATGTGGCATATTACTTAAAAACCATCACATTTTTAATCAGTTGCGAACCTTAAAGAGGTTGTATATTTCTATCAAGGACCTACTCGATGCATCCGGTTTTGGATGGGACTCGGACAGAAAGATGGTCGTTGCTACGGATGATGTGTGGGCTGGTTATATTGCAGTAGCATATTTAAGAAGAAAAAAAATACATTCATTCTAAAATTTCCCGCTTTACAGTATATGATTTCTAAATTTTCTTTCTTTGTACAGTCTCACCCATATGTGGAACGTGTGCGAGGAAAGCACTTCGATAGATGGGATGACTTGACCTTCATATTCAGCAATAACTGTGCCCATGGATCATTTGCGAGCACGACTTACTCATCACCCATTTATGAGAAGCGGCGCAACCGATCCAAAATGTATTCCGACGACGGCTCTGATGAGGAGGCCTCTGATACTGTACGACTCTCATCGGATGATGAGGACGGTTATAGGCCTACTCCCTCACACGTGCAGGTGAGGGATCCGTAAATAGGGCGAAAAAATATAACAAAAGCCCAGTGGAGGAAATGTCAGGATCTCGTCATAGTCGTTTGGATGAGAGTGACATTAGCCGTTGTAGGAAGGGTAAGCCGAGTGAGCAAAAAGGGGACAGGATGAGAGAGATGGTAGAGGCTGTAAAGACCCTGACTATAACTATAGCATAGGGCAAAAGTATGACACATGTGCAGAGGTTACTGGGGATACTTGAGGATGTGAAAGGTCTGAGTAATGAGGATCAGATTCGGGCTGCGAGGGTGCTGTAATCTGATTTGGTCAGTGCAGGATATTTTATGAAAATGGGACATGAGAGAAGAAAGGAATGGATAGAAAAATTTATCCTTCCGCGGAGTGGGCAGGAGTGAATTTGGGATGAGTAAAAATATTTTTTGGACAATGGTGTTTTCTGGACAGTTTTTCTTTTTTCTTTGACTTTTGGGGTGGATACTGTTTCAATCAAGTCTGTGAATGCTTGGTTTGGTGGGTAACAAATGGCAAAGATGTGGATTATATGAGTGCTGCTAGAGCAGTAATTAGATCGATATTTCTTTTGGACTGCTATATATATGAAATTTACAGTGCTACTTTCTATTGCAGGTTCTGCCTTTAACTATTATGCGGTACTTTGTCTGAGATTATAACTTGATATAATTTTCATTATACATTAGTCATTTCTGCAGTAGGAATATGTTGGAGAATAAATGTGAGTCTGATTTGTTGTGTTTGCAAGAAGTTGGATATACAGAAGTTGCATTCGATGGCCTATTGGAGTGCTCAATATGAATATTTAATTATGGACTGATACACTCTTCACTTGCATTACAATTGACAAATAATTTTGATAATTCAGTATAGCTATTTGAAAGGCCTGGAGTTATGTCGGGTCATTTATACTTTGGATGATTTGTTAATGGTGTGGTTGATTAACCTTTTTTGTTTGGCTGGGTAGGTATGGTTTCTGTTTTAGAAGGCATCTATTGTTGTCTTGATCAGCCTCTCATTCCAATGACTGCATTATTTTAGTCGTAGGAAGAGTAGACCGGGTGAACAGATTATGCTGACTGATTATGTTGGAGGATTTCTATTATAGTAAGTGGTTGAGAATGCTACTTGTCTCACAGGTGTCCTTACTCAGTAGTAATTTCTACTGGAGTAAAACGTTGGAGGATTTATGAGTGTAACTGGTTAAGAATTGCTTTTCGGATACACTTTTACAGGTATCGTGTGAATTTAGATATTTGTGATTTCGG
This sequence comes from Magnolia officinalis, assembly GCA_021015155.1. Classification (NCBI taxonomy): domain Eukaryota; kingdom Viridiplantae; phylum Streptophyta; class Magnoliopsida; order Magnoliales; family Magnoliaceae; genus Magnolia; species Magnolia officinalis. The sequence goes on from JAJHSJ010000007.1 coordinate 32,028,054, forward strand.
ATTGTGAATCATATTGTTCACTACTGTAGGATGTGGATTTTAATGCAGGTGGACGGGTTCATGCCTGACATGAACTTCTGGATAGTGTTAACTATAATACTGTGGGATGATTTTTGTTGTTGATTCGATCAGCAATACTAAAGACGATATATATCTGTTGGCTTGTAGATATGTAGCATTTACGTAATGGCCTTATAACCATTACAATAACTGCATTGTAACATTGCTGGTTTCAGCCTCTTATTGCTACATTTCTGCCATGCTTCATTTCTGTCATGCTACATTTCTGCCACAGATTTGGATGTTATCCGACATGTTGTTGTTGATATTAATCTTTTTGAATCCCATCTTTACTGATAGGCTCTTGTATGAATTTTTTCATGATAGGTTTTATTGACATAAGGTAAGTAAAACAGAGGTAGTTGAATCTATTTATCTATTGATAAACTTCTGACCTTCATGATGTAACATACAGACTTTCACATAGCCAGCATTATCATGCTCCTTAAAAATTATTATAATTTCATCACTCAATATGTGGACTGAGAATTTGTATGTCTACCAATTGCAGAGAAAATGAAACAAAAGTTTTACATAGTGTTTGTGGGCAGAACGCCCGGTATATACGAGACATGGGAAGAGTGCAAAGCTCAAGTTCATGAATTTAGTGGATGCTTACATAAGTCATTCACCGTATATGAAGATGTCATGCTTGCATGGAATCAACACAAGGTTTAATGTAACTTTGAACAAGTATTTGTATGTTAGAAGAAAACAAATTTCCATGATTGATTGCCATATGTTACAATCAGATTGTTAATATAGATTATGTATTGTTTATAACATTATTCAGGTCACCACCATCGGTAGAGCAGTAGATGAAACAGACGGAAGTCGGTATGTTCGTGCATCAGCTACTACTACGACGGTGGATAGCGGGACATGTGTAGCTGCACCCATAGAGCCAAGTGTAATTGGTGGCGATGGTCCGCAAGATGGCAATGAGGAACGAGTGGGACTTGATGGTCCAGGAAACGACCCACATATCGATAATCCACTTGTTGGTTTGCTACTTGGTCTCTTCGTATTGTTTGCCACTATTTACGTGACTATCCGCAATAGTGGATAATCTTCTGCATCGGTAACCATCAAAGAAATGTTTGGACTGTTTGAAAGTATGTGCTGGCGGAGGTGTTCATTTGTAATATTTGTCTATTAAGTTTTTTTCTTTTTTTTTTTTGTTTTTATTTTTTCTTTTGGAACTTTCAATATCAAGTCCTTACATATACACACACACACACACACACACACACACACACACACACACACACACACACACACACACACACACACACATATATATATATATATATAGCTAAAAGTATGTTGTGTACATCCGTGTTATGTGATTTTGTTTTCTTGGGCGTGGATGACATCCGACCATTTGTAATATTCAAGCTCATTTTTTCTTATTTTGTATTTTCTTTGTATTTTGTTCTTTTCTTTTCTGGATCCGTCAATATCAGTTAACCGTTTTCTCTAATATATTTTTTAAAAAATTAAAATGTATATTTTCTTTCGTAATCTCTGTTTCTGGGGCATGGATGACATCATGATTAGACGTGGGGTCCACATATCACATGTGAATTACTGGTCAAACGTGGGTTGACCATCCGTACCGGTAGATATACGATTGTACACTACCCAGACACAATACCTCATATCCAAACATTAATCTGTATAACGTACTGTATACTATGCCATCCAATACCTCCAATCCAAACATTGATCAGTACATGATTGATTTGGATGTATCTGTCAAACCGTCCAATGTATACATGAACAGTACCCGAATACAATGTAATACGTGAATCCAAACAAGCCCTTAGGAATTTAGATGATGAATGATAGTTACTATTGAGCATGGGCACTTAACAACTAATTATATGTGTGTGTGTGTGTGTGTGTGTGTGTGTTGTTATCCCCAAATTATTCATTTTTTAGGGGATATGAAATTTTTGAAGCCTATGGTATGGTGCCATAATATTGCTTATATGTTATTAGTATGTAGTAGATATTACTGTGTTAGTTTGGTAAAGATATTCATTAAGTGATTTTATAGGATGTGTAAATAGTTATTTCCATGAGGTCCAACTTGTAACTCCTCGTATCTCACTTTACTGTAAGACATTACAGTACATGATGGATCCCGACAGATTAAATTATAAGTTGGTAAGGGATGAATTTTAGTTGTTGGTTATCTCAGTTTTTATACGCTTGTTACATGTTGTTAAGATTTAATTGGATATCTTTTATGTGTATATGTAACACTTCGGATTTCGTAATCCGAATTTAGTACTCGTTTTCTGAAATATTGGGTGTTTACCTTCAGGGATAGCCCGCATTTCACAGTATTTTTTTAAATGAGCATCGCATCGGAAAGGGAAAAAAAGCACACATAAAAAAATGTCTAAAATATATATCTCAACATATACAAATGTCCAACTTATACAAGTAGCTTCCCAAAGGGCTTATACAAACCAATGACTCAAATACACAAATTCACAAGAATATACTAAAGTAAATATGAAAGAAATCTAAAAAGTAACAAATCTAAGCTGCAATATCAGACAACTCCTCATGTTCCATGTGAGCACCAACCTACACAACATCTACGTATCTTACACTAACTGAATATGTTTTGATAGCATCAATGGATATCACAGTGGGATATACCCCCCTAAGATTACCAAAGAATTACAAGAGTTAAGAATAATATTCAAATAAATTCAGTGAAGTATAATATTCAATCTGCACTTCGAAAGTATAATACAAAAATGTACTTCATAAGTAAAATATAAGAGGATACAACCTGCACATCTTGAGAAGACATAATCGACACTTTACAAGCAGAATGCAAAACTATAATATCTAAATTGCAATCACAACTCACCAGTACAATACAAACAATCACACATCCAAACTATAATTCAAGTATAACACAAGGAGATACAATCCACTCACAAATATAACACAAATAACTATAATGTTCAATCGTCAATTTAATCTTAATTAATACATGGATGTATGAATGCAATCATCTTAGGAATTTACATCCGGCTAAACATATGAATGGACCTTTTAAATAGTTGGCTCATTCATGCAAGAGAATAGGTCTTTCAAATAGTCGACCCATTCAAAATATAAAAAGGGTCGTTCGAATAGTATAATAATAGTCTTTCAAATAGTCAACTAGACACCCGATAATGTCCATGTGCCATGTATGCATGATTAACCTAACCGTTATTAGTTTAATTTACAAACATCATATCAGATAAGCTCAAAGGTCACTATGGGGATTAGTCACCCAGCATAGGCCGACGACTCGGGCATAGTGTCCCATACTACCATCCCCATATCATGAGACTTTAACAAGTAAGATTCTAACATACTCAAATTATTATAAATAATTATGGTAAAATAAAAAATCGAAAGAATTCCATTTATAAGAACCTCCGTAACTAGTGACCACTCATGATTCAATACGTAGATGTTACCATCATAAGTTCGGATATAATTTCAACAAAAAGAGTCCTCCCAACAAGCCACATTGGCACCAAATCCTTCAAGGACATAACAAAATAATACAATCCATAAGACATATTAGCACAAATAATCTACGAGATGGTATGTCTATGATTAAGTAATATTTAATTCATTCACAACTGCCCACTAGTTCGAGTAACCTCTAATATACATATCTATCAACATATAACATTATATTTCCAATACAACTCATTAGTATAACCAAGTGTCAAACTAAACCACAATCCATTCAACCCTCCAAATACAAACAAACATCATTTCTACTAACTTACAAGTGTATCAACAATATACAAATAAGATTGTCAACTTAACTAGATTAGAGAGACAATTCTACAATATAAAGCATATCAATTCTACAATGTACATCGTGCATAATTCAAGTCACATCGTAAAACATGCATAGAGTTAAATGAAGCTAGATCATTCATATAAACTAAACATAAGTAATAAGTCAAACATGAAAGACAAATGAAAATAAACTAATCTAACTATTATAATGAATGAAAGCTTGAAGGGTGAATCATCACCTCTAAGAAAGGACCTCCTTAAGCAATAAAGAGAAATGAAGATTTGGGAAAAATCCTCAAATTCTTTATGATGAGATACAATTTCTTCAACCTGAATCGCTAGAAGAGGATAAATTTGAATTAGGAGAATAGGTTCCGCTACAATCAGACCATTAAGGATTTAGAATGACCTTGATTTAATCCTCCATTGAGTTTAGGCAAACATGAAAGCAAATAGTTAACCCACCGAGCTGATGACTAAGCCCAGTCGGCTATAACCCAGAAGAACTTAGGTTCCATTGGTCCAAATTGGATCAGTTACAACATGAAAAAGAAAGATCACATCGAGTCAGCGATTCAGTGACCCTATTTAAAACTTAAGAGATGGGTTGACTTAACTTAGTTACAATTATCAACACAACAACAATTGAGCACGGGGAAAAACACATATTATTGGTGTAATCGCACAATCCAGAACTCGTTTTTAAACTAATAAAAAATCTTTACAACTGAGACTCTAGTTGATTTAACTTAGTTAAAGATCAAGCAACCGCATCCAACACGATTAAATCAAAGGCACAAACAAGAAATATTAACTAACCCTTCATACTTGGCCGAGCCAAACTGAGCCGAATCAAACCAAATCGAGCCAAGGTTCGAGCTAAAACCAAATCGAGTAGCATACGGCTCGAGCTTAGCTCGCTTTTGAAATGAGTTGGGATTTTCGGCTCGACTTGGCTCAAACAGGTTGTTCGAACCAAACTAAGTTGAGCTGAATCAGGCCGAACCAAGCGAGCTAATAGAGCTGCCTAGAGCTGGCTTGGTTTGTGTTCATATCTAACTATAATGACTTGATCTTATCACGATAATAAGTATGTAGGCAACTCTTGTTAAGACTCAAATATTGCATATTTAACCATTCAATTACATTAGTTTTCCTGACATTTAATTGATAATTTAATTTAATTATATACGTTTTTGTCATGCGAGGTGATTCAGAAGCTTATAATGAATATGCGCTTAAAAAGATGGATTTAGAACTCAAAAGAAGGCAATGAAGATTTGGAGATTTTAAAGTCATTAATGAAGAATTCACATGCCAAAGATCCAAGAAAATCAAGTGCAATGGAGGAAGAAAGGACTAGAAAGATTACAAAGTCCACAACAGAAAAAAAGAGTCTAATTCGGTTCAATCGAAGCTAAGTTCGGTCCGACCAAAATCGCACAAAACGGTCCCGGCAAGAAATTGTGATTTTCAGAATTAATTCGACTCGACCTTCAGCATGACTCAGTCTGACCTGAGCCAACTTTGGTCCAACCAAAAATTGACGTATTTTGCACAGATTTTTCAGACAACTTCGATCCGACTGAAGCGTAACAAAAGTGCGTAAATCCAAGGTCGGTTTGTGAAATCTCCAAGTCGGTGCCAAAGTTGGAGTTCCAAAACTATAAATAGGAGTCCATAAGACATTCTAAAGCATCTTCTAGGGTTTGGAAAGGGAGAGAAGGCCTATGTGGAGTGCCGACAATGTTCTTCAACTTCGATTTCTTCACGGGTTCTAGTTTATCTATTTGTTTTTCTTCTAGGATGTTAGTCTTCTCAGGCTAATCTCTTAGCTAAGGCTAAGGGATGAAACCTGTAGTTTATTTTGATGTTTAGTTTGCTTTGATATAAGTTTGTGTTGAACTTCAATGATTTCTAGTTTGATTTAAGGAATATTTTCAGTTTTCTATGGTTTATCGTGACTCCAATTACAGTAGATGTTGTGAGAACTTTGAATATCTTTTTACTTATTTTAAATTATGTGATGTGTATAAGTCGTTGTTCACCATCGTCTCCTAAGCATGGTGTATGATTGAATTCCCTACCATCATTGCAATTAGACAGATATTTGGGAAATAATCCAATGAAAGTTCAGATTCTGTTTTAACCGCTCCATTATCCGATTGGATAGGATAGGACTTTGATTCCAATTGAGTTATCATTGAATCAAGTAGATTGAATATTGAGATTGCTATAGGTGGACTCTTGGATCCTTAGTCTTTTATCTTTATTATTTCAAAACCTTTTCTAAATCGTTGGATTAAAAACCCAGACCAACCAAGTTAGACTTATATTAGTTTTAGACAGTGTTCCCCATTCCCTGTGGATTCGATCTCGTTTTCATCGGGTTATTACTACATCACGACCCTACACTTGAGGTTGTGAACAACTCTCTCGTTGGTTATGAAGAGTCCGGTAAAAAAATTAACTCAAACCCTCATATGAAATAGTTACGGTGCTAGTTTACATCTTAATAAGAAGTTATATTTTTTTAGAGAGAATTGAAAATTTGTTTAGAGGGCCACCAAAAGATGAGGAAAGAAAACAACTTGACACTACGTCACAAACAAAGAAGAAAAGCTAGTAGACTTTGTTGTTTTTACAAAAGATGCCCATTCCAAATAAGTTACATTTTCCTTCAGTTCATTTTTAATCAATTTTATTACTCGCTAAAAAAGTAAAGTATATTAAATTATACTCTTCTGATCTTTTATGTCACAATCTTTGTGACTTAATGTTAAATAATTACCATAGTCAAATGTTTTTTTTTTTATGGATGTATAGTATGAAGTTTACTGTTGAAAACTTCACATCGATTGGATTATAATCTTTTGATTGAAAATCTCTCTACTGATACTGTTGAAGATTCAAACTCAGTATTGTTTCTGAATGTAAACCTTGTATCTGAATTGCCTCAGTCAGATGATGGTGGTGGAAGAAACATTTATTCTGGAAAGAATAATGTAAATAATATAGAGAGATGCAATACATCTACTTCATTATTGTTTCATAGGACATAGAAAATAATGCAACGATTCCAATATCTAGGTAAACTTCAGTTAAACTTTTAAGTGATATAATGTATAAGCACATTCTTGTTTGTCAAATTTTGATGAGATAAAACAACTTACGATATGGTTCACACAAAGAGATTCAAGATGGAAAGCTCACCTTCAAGAGATTCAAGATGGAAAGTTCACCTTCAAGAGAATCAAGAAGATGGAAAAAGTTCACCTTCAAGAGAATCAAGATGGATGAAGAAAGTTCAAGTTCTACTAAAGACTAGTAGAAGTTCAAACTCCTACTTCAAGCTCTATTAAATATTCATGAACAAGTTTTGAGAAGTTCAAGCTACTTCAATGTTTAGGCTTTTCAGGTATAATAGACCCTAGAAAGACCTTAGGCTTAGGTCCTTTCAAAACATAATCATATATGGATTTTTATACTTTATATAAGCTTAACTTCGACTAGTCTAGGCTTAGGTTCGACTAGTCTAAGCTGTGGCTCGTCCAGTCTAAGAAATTTTCAACTAGTCTAAGTTCAAAATGCAAAAAGCGGATTTTTCTGTTGCTTCCTCGACTAATCGAAGAGGGTCCTTCGACCAGTCGAGGGTTGCTCGACTTGAAGTCCAACAACTATATTTTGGCACCCTCGACCAGTCGAAGCGCATGCTCTACCAGTCCAGCAGAGCCCTCAATAAGTCGAGCAGGGCCTTCGACTAGTTGAAGAACAGTTTTATCCAATCGCACCCAAAATTTGAAATTTTGTTAGATCTTAACAAGTCGAAGGAGACCTTAGACGAGTCGAAGAAACAATATTTCTAACTATAAATAGAAGCATTCTCTCATTCTGAAATTATTCATTCAAGCTAAGAAAAGCCTTCACCAAGAGAGAGAGAAGTCCCCACTATCTTCAAGCTCTTGTATAGTATTTTAATATTCTGTTTAAATAACTTTTTTGTTTTAATTCTTTGATCTCTTTTCATGAATCCTATTTTTTAAAGAGAGTAATTATTCTTCTTTGAGATCTTGAGGAATTCAAACAAGTAGCCTTTTGTTTAAATTAATTTAAAATCAATCTAGAACCTAGAACTCTTGTTTGTGTTACTGGACATTGAACATTCTACTTTAAGCAAAGCGGTTTTACAGGCTACATCAAGAATGTCTTAAATGAGAAGATAAGTACATTTCTATTCTTTGTATTTTGGTTTCTTTGATATAGTCATAAAATCTCATGTATTGGTTTTGATTGAGATAGCTAGAAAATCTCAGTGTGGGGTTTTTGTTTGTGATAATCCTTTTAAAATCACAACTGTGTAAGGTTTTAAGGTGAACCTGTGAAAACCTTGTTTTTAGTGAACGTTAATATCACGTGGGTTGTGATTATTGGGAGTAGAGTAGGAGTGGTTGTTTGAGAATAGTTGGTGTACACACCAAACCACTATAACTCCTGGTGTTGTGGTGAATGTTTAATTTTTGTATCCGTGGTGAATAATTGTAATTTTATTTCTACACAAGTAGTGAATGTTTATAATAGATAGGTTTATTATCTCTTGCTTGGTTTGAAGTCTTTATCCTTACAAACATTCGTGAAATCAGGTTGTCCTACCTAAAACTTTATTTTTGGTGTAAGGTTTGAAATAACGGTGGAAACCGCTTTAGTCGAAGTAGGAATATGTCAATATGTCCTAGAGGGGGGTGAATAGGATTTTTTAAAGTTTTTATGGTTTAGTTAAAATCCTATTACACTAATTCTAATGACAAGTACATATTAGGATTACTCAAAAATAACTCTACTGGCTTCCAAGCCCTGTAGAGGATTCAAACACAAACTATTTAAGAAGTAAACAATATGCAAACTAGTTTATGATGGATATGACTGTGTATGTGTGTAAGATGTGATCTCAGATATTCAGATATGAAAATATTAAAGTGAATCACACAAACTAAAGAACAGCAATCTCAAACACAGTCATTTTTATAGTGGTTTGGCTACTTGTCTACTCCACTCCCAGTAACCGCACTCAACCCTTAAGTGTACTGGATTTCAATAAGGAGATTTCACAGTGGTTAACCTCAAACCTAAGGTTTTAAATCAGGTTCACCTTCAACCTTTACAGCCTACACTGAGGCTGACTATTTATGCTCTCACGAGCAAGGGTCAATACAACTCACCCACTTTTATGCACACTGGCCAAGGATCTTTCATATGACCCTAACGGAGGTTTCACACGGATCACCTCGAACCTAAGGTTTTAGACAGGTTCACCTTCAACCGAAAGTTTATGCTCTCCACAGAGCAAGGGTCAACACAAAGTACCCACTACGTGCACTCCCGCCGGAGGCCGCCTCGAGGGCTTGCAAGAGTGAGAAACACCTAAGACCCAATCCTAAAAAGAAATGATCACAAGTGTCCTCTGGACTCTAATAACTTACAAATAAGTGAATGAGTCTCATTCAGCACGTTGACGAAGATTTCCTCCTTATTGATGAAGAATCTTTGGCTTCCTTGATCCGCAACATAGATGATGTACCAATACGAGGCTTCGGGTTGGGTCAAGGTTAAGACGGAATCCTACTCTATAAAATATTTTCCTATAAGGAAGATAGAGTGCTTCCGATCATCTATGCATTCAAGGCATCCCAGCTTAATGATTTGCCATTAAGGTAGTAGCTGGAGGATCCTTGAATGCCAAAGTTTATTCCCCAATCAACTCTATTGAATATAAATGATGAGGGTGAATTGGAGGATGAACTTCCCTGAGAGAAAGGGCTTTGAGTATATGATCTGAGGTAAAACACTCAAAAGCACTCTCTTCTTTCTCTGCCAGCAACAATAGACATGTCCTCTATATATAGGCAAAAGGTTCCAACGGATATAAAACGGTCACATTTATGACAGAGTTCGATATCATCGAGCGGGTTCGATATCATCAAGCGTATACTCTCGATAGCATCGATGGTCCTCTTAATGACACAAACTCAAATGTCATACGCTTTTAAAACCTCTTACCAGCTGGTAGATGGAATCAAAATAGGTGTCGATGTCATCGAATTTCGAACTTCAATTCAATCGATACAGTGACGATTCATTAACATTTGAAAATGAGAGAGACTTGACATGAAATATTTCAGGTTTACAAGAATGATCGAGGGACCTTAGAGATCATCGAAATTTGAATGTCGATGATATCGATCACTATGTCGAGGCATCGACAAATCCAACGAATTTCTCATTAAGCTTGATGAACAGTTTATGTCCTTGTTCAATGCCATTGAAATAGTACCGATATCGATATTTGAATATCGATTCTACCGAGTGACCCCCGATCATAGATAAACAATCCTGAAATATTTTACTGAAAGAACTTAGCGCCCATGACCGATATCATCGAGAGCCTTCCGATATCATCGAGATTTGAATTTCTATGGTATCGAGGAGGCTTCGATATATCGATGCACATATGATATTCTTAAGAAAAAATAGGGGCACCGGAGATCTGCCTGTCGATATTATTAAGTCACCTTCGATAGACTCGATATTTGAATATCGATGATATCGATAGTATATCGATGTATCGATAATTCCGTCCAGATGAGTATGTGGTTGTTGGACGTATTTTGTTATCATATCGATGATATCATTTAGGTATCGAGGACATCGACAGCGAAGGTCGAACATATCGAGATGTGTATCGATAAAATCGACAAAGAAAGAAAACTTAGAGAATTTACCTATAAGAAAAAAAATTTCTTAACTTAAAAACCCTATGATGTTCTAGTTTGTTTTAAGGGTTTTATACACCTGGTGTTTTGGGACAAGGGATGTGAGGCTTAGATTTACCTGTGGCGAGCTTACACACATCCCGGTTGAGGTAGACGTTTGAGTTGATCTTCCTATGAGGCTCTGCAGTCTAACTGACTCAACACTCACGCTAATTGACAAACCAGGGCACTTTCAAGGTTGTCCTATGAACTAAGTTTGAATCAATTTTTCAATACTAGTGCTATTGAGATTTCTATTTTATTTTGATTTATTTATTATTTTAGTACTTTAAATTTTTATTTGACATAGTCCTATTCACCCCCCTTCTACGACTGTTAAGCTCGCCCTTTTTAAAACTTTTCCTTTGTATTGATTTTTCATTCCCACGCAACTAAATCATCTTATAAATTTTATTAATAGCTTAAAACTATTGTTCCTCGAATAAATTATATTTTATATGATTTGAATTATTAATTGTATTTTATTTGATTTGGAAAAAAATAGTGGATTATGGTGATTTTAGATTATATTAAAATATGTTTATCAGGTGTACGGGCATAGTCATGGCCCTGAGGCTCTAAATTCACTAAATTTTGTTGTTATATCAATATACAAATAAAATGCAACGACCAAAGAAACCAAATTTGATGGCCTAAGTCTACCGAAAATGGGCTCCATAATAAAGGCATCGGGTCGTCAAATATTTATTCGACCGTATCCTCATTCAACGGCTCCCTCCAGCCTACCAAAAAGAATTTGACAGTTTTGCACCATCGAATTTGGTTTTCGTCTTCCAAACATTCAACAACTATTTTCACTGCCTACGTCCAACAAATTTTCAAAAATTCGATGATTTTAGGCTGTCGAATTTTAACATTTTCATGTAGTGATATTGTTATGGTGCACATTTATGGACGGTGGAAATTAAAAATAGTTAATATTACAAATTGAGCTAACATGTGTCCATGAATCTTCATGTAACAATCTATTTATAACTAGTTCGCATTTTGGGAGGTTAATTTGAGTCAATATAAAAACTTGTACAAATTATAAGTTTCTACTTATCAACCTCTATTCCTTCCTGGTATTAATTAACTCCCCATTTTGAAATGGCCCAAAAATATAATCAGATGATCCTAACTATTCATTTAGTTGGCGATAAATGAATGATTGTTTCAAACTCAAAAGGTAAAAACCAAATGGTTAGATTGGGGAGTAGATTGCCTATGACCCCGGGCATAGAGATATCTTTGTGACCTGGGTTATGTGGGGTCCACGGAAATGTTTGTGAAAAATCCACTATGTCCCTCTATTTTGAAAGACCACAATAGGATATGATTTTAAAAATCAAGCATATCTAAAACTCAGGTGAGCCACACTAACAAAACAGTGGGAATAATAGCACCCACCGTTGAAACCTTCTTAAAGCTGACCATGATGCTTATATGCCATTCAAATTATTCATGAAATTATTACCATTTAGATAAACTGTAGGAACAAATATCATCCTAATACAAAAAAATTGTCATTGTTGAGCATTCAATCCTCACTGTTTTGTGTGGTATGGCCCTTGTGAGTTTTGGATCCCCTTGATTTTTAAAATCCTGTCCTATTGTGGTCTTTCAAAACAGATGAACATAGTATATTTTTCACAAACATCTCTATGAGCTCGCAAAACTCCGAGCATAAAAATATCTTTGTGCCCAAAGTCAAGCCAATCTGCTCCTATTATATTGCTGGGTTGATTTGACATTTTAGGCCAGACCTACTTGGGGGGGGGGGGGGGGGGGCATAGATTCATGGTAGATGTATGCACGAGTATTAGTTACCTTAACATGGCACCAAATTATATATTTTTTTTAATTGAAGACTACCAATAATGAACTTTCTGATTGAAATTGATGTAATTGCCAGTGCTCTAGAGTTCTTGTGGTTGGAAGATATGTGGGGTCCACAGATATGACTGGAAGAAATCCACTTTGTCCATTAGTTTCTCAACCTTACGATAGGACTGGACTCCAAAAATCAAGCAAATCTAAAGCTTGTGTGGGACACATGACATAAAACAACATGGATTGAATGCCTACCGTTGGAAACTTTATTAGGGCCACATATGTTTTTAATCATGATGGTATTTGTGCCTACAATTTATACCAATGTTAATAACATTATGAACAGTTTGGATGGCATATAAGTATCATAGTGGGCTCCAAGAAGTTTTCAACTGTTAACATTTACATTACCACTATTTCTAGTCGTGTAACCTACATGAGTTTTCAATCTGCTCAATTTTTTGAGTCTGATCGTGATGTGAGTTTGAGAAAGTAATGGATGGAGTGGATTTCTCAAGGGCATCTCTGTGGACCCCCACATAGCTTCTGACTATTGCAACTTCCTCTGGTTAGAGCATAACAATCCGCGTCAAATTGGAATTAGTCTAGGCAAGGGCTATGTGGAGTTCACTCTGATATATGGGTTTTATCCATACCGTTCATCCATTTTTTTCAAATGATTTTAGGCTCCATCCCAAAAATGGGGCAAATCCCAAGTTCAAGTGGACCACATAATATGGATTGAACACCCACCATTAAAAACTTGGGGGCCATAAAAGTTTTGGATCAAGCTGACATTTGTATTTTCCCTTCATTTAGGTTTATGTGACCTTATCAATGGGTTGGATGGAAAATAAACATCAAAGTGGGGCTTTGGAAGTTTGAATGATGGCTGCTTCATGTGGTGTGGTCCACTCGAGCCTTGAATCTGCCTCATTTTTAGGCTTGTGCCCTAAATGATATGAAAAAAATGGATGAACAACATGGATAAAACCCAAACATCACAGAGGGCTCCACAAAGCCCCTGTTATTATTAATTTTTTCTGATAAATATGGACCTTTGCCTTGACCGTTGCTTTGTCAACCAATGATTTAAAAGTCTAAGATTTCCCACTTTTTACACCTAATCTGAGCAAATCCGATGGCTACTAAGCTGACAAGTGGTGGCATGATTGTATGGGAGATCAAGATAAAATTCTTATAGTCGATGTGAATGGCAAGAGGAGACTGTGAAGCACAACAAAAGTTGATGCCATGTGACACGTGTCATCGAGCTTGAGCAAAATTTGTTATATGACACATGGGAAAACAAGAAAGGCCATAGGCTCCATAATGGCCTAACAAGGACACTCACAGCCGCTATTTTAGTTGGTGGTGATTCTTCTGCTTACACATGGCAAAATTCAAGTAGTTGCACATATGTGGAGCTGTAAGTGGAAAGCTTTAATACACACTATTAGTTAAGGCAGTGACTACTAACAACAACATATTGCAAAATGTGATTGGTTGCTCACATCCAGAAGCAAGCTAATCCTGCAAAGATCATGAAGTCTCATTTCAAGATAGAAATATGATTAGCTAGCTTGCTAGATGATTGGTTGCTTGAAGGTCTAGAAGACTCATCTTGAGTTTGAAGTATAATTAGCTATGTTTTTGCTAATTGACCAATCAATCTGTATGAGATCTCCAAGACCGATCCCAATACACGTCTTTAACAAACCACCTTGTACTTCTATAAATTTAGCAGGGAATGAAGAGCTTAGGGCCTACGCCACTCCTATACAATATAACATTACTCGTTTTAGTGCAACCCTGACTATCCTCCATCTGCCATAGATATTTATTATTATTATTCAATCTAACTCCTCCACTGTAAGCCAACGTAATATTGCAAACTAGCCCAAATTTATTAGATTAGATATGTTAGTTGGCACCCTGTGTTTATGATCATGTCATTAAACCTAGGAAGATCTCTAGGTCTCAATGGATGGACAACAGAGTTATCTTGCGATGTGCCTAAAGATTCCGGTTGACCATCTCACTGTGAAGCTTGACCAAAGCGATGAATAGACTACCATTTAACTATGACTACCTTGCCACGAACTCTTATTGAGCGATGAACACATGGTCATTTCATGACAACCTTACCCACAGAGTCGGATTTAAGCAATGGACAAATAGTTGTTCTCATGACTAATCACCATGAAGCGAGGATCTGAAGCAACGAACAAGTTATCACCCCATCGACCTTCCCCTCATGAAGTACATGGCTAACTGATGAATGATTGATCCTAACCAGGACTGACTCGCCTGCGAAGCTCAACATATAGTGGAATAAACGGACAGTTGTTTTCCAAGGATCATCCTGCCACAAAGCCCAATTGATTGATGAATAAACTTTTGACGATCCGCCTGTCATTGGACGTTTAGCTATAAAAGCCGGTCCTGCGCGATGAACAGGCAGTCGCCACAACAATTATTTAATCATGAAGCCTTGTCTGGCGAATAGATGTCCACCCACTTTCCTTGAACTATGATTGTCTCGCATAACAAAACATAGCCATGTGACAAACAAATTGTCATTCTCAATGACTTTCTTGCCACAAAGCAACTAAGCAAGTGATTTGGCTTTCATGTCTGGCAACTTTCTTATCTATAAAGCCTAATATTTCGTTAGATAAACAAATTATCATCAATTATTCTTTTTTTTTTTAATTTTATTTTTAGCTGACTGTGAATGCATTTACATTATTAATTTCATTGGTCAGCCTAATTTTATTCTTTTAAGTCATAATATCTTAATATTAAATAATATAAGCTAGTACATGCTTAATTAAAAGTTATTATAAAAAAAAAAGAACTCATTAGAAGTACATGTTAGTGCACTGATTTGTGCATCTTGTTTGTCAATCACATGAGTCTATGTGTCATGTAGCCAATTAAGCCTCTAGAAGCTGAAGACCGAAGATACAAGTGGACAAGAGCATCACGGAGAAAAAAACAAGTAAAAGATGTGCCTTTGTGACCCTAACCCTTGACCCAAAACAAACTTTGAACCTCTAAATGATATTGACTTAGTAGGTAGACCTTGTTGATCATCCATTAGCTTTAGAAACCTAATTGGAACATGATAAGTAAGGCTAGAAGAGGTACAAAGCTGATGTGAAATCATACGTCCAAAACAACAACTTTGAAGTGGTGCTCAATTTCATCGAGCAAACCTCGACAGATCGAAGATCCTCTCATTGGCATCGAGTTAATAATTCAGATAAGTCCAGCAAGAATTGATCATTTTATCTGATTTTCTCGATGGTATCAAGGTCTCCTTCAATTGCATCGAATGTTCACATTGATGGCATCGAAGACCTCTCAATGGTATCGAATAAGTAATTCAGATATGTCTAACAAGAATTAATCATATTATTTGATTTTCTTGATGGCATCGAGGTACCCTTCGATGACATTGAAGCTTCACTTCGATGGCATTAAAGACCACTTGATCCCCATCAAAAGAGCCATTATCTCTCATTTTTTTATTTTTTATTTTCCTGTTTGAGCTCAAACTCCTTATAAAAGGCATTTGGTTCTTAGGTATAGTGATGAATGTTTGGTGTAATAGAAGCTTAGGTGATTCCATGATTATATCTCTTGTCCCAAGCCTCTAAACCTATGAGTTCTAAGTCATCTCCCTTAAGATTAATACTTTAATGAGGATTCCAACTTACACCTTGAAGATGAGCGTGAACTCCATTTTTTAGAGATTAGACTCAACCTCTATAGGTATACCATTGTTTAAATCCTCCAGAAGACTCATCTAGTTAAATTCCCTAGGAATTACAACTTTCCAATAGTTGTAGGAGATTCAATTTACCACCCATCACCTTGGCCACTTCGAAGGAGCACTACATGCAATGTGTTTTAATCTTAGAGCCGAAGCCTTGGCAAAGCAACGACATCATGATTGGGGGAGAAAATGGGAGTTGATTGAAGCATAGGAGAGCATCGATCAAGCAACCCGAGAAGGCGTTACAAAAGGGGCTCAACCAACAAGTTGCCAAGTGTAAGAGTCCGGGTACACCTTCCTTATATATGATTGAGTGTAGAGTTTGAATTTCCAAACTCGACTAGGTTCTTATGTAGGGCTTCATCTATCGTGTAGAGCCTAAATCCAGATTCTTGTGTAGGGCATAAATCAAGTTCTTGTGTAGGCCACTGGATAGGGGCGCGTACATGTTAGTTTCTGTGGGAGCCTTCGGCAGGAGTAAACGTAAGTCATTGGATTAGGACTGAGGTGTTAGTTAGTCGATAGAAAACCAACTAAAGTCTCTTACGGGAGCCTCCAACGAGAGTGTATGTCAGTAGGTTCTTGTATATGACTGATGTTCGTGGCGAGCCAATGGAAAACTACGTAAAGTCTCTTGCAGAAGCCGATCCTTATGTAGGATTGTAAAGGTTAGAAGTCAACTTGATTTAAAACCACCAATAATGAAATCCGATACACTTATGGGTTGAGTGTGTCCGTCGGAAGTGGAGTAGGGAAACCAAGCCACTATACATGCTTGTTTTTTAGATTGTATGTGGTGAATATTTAATTATATGAATGCATGATTAGATGAATGTTAGGAATTGATAGTTAGCACATCACACACACACATGCACACTATCATGTCTATAAACTAGTTGCTTTCTTGTCATGTCATTTGTAGTCTATGTGATTGGACCCTTTATTGGCTTGGAAACCTTAGAGTTAATTGCATTTCTTGACTTAATTTACATATTAGCTTAAGTAGGCAATTGCGGTTCAAAAGATGAAAATTTTATTTGTTCCTAATCACCCCCTCTAGGACAGCCTTCATTTCGTAGCCTCGCATAGCTTCCATACGCAATCGTGGTAATCCCATTACACCACTTGTGAATTTTCAGTATAAACCACTTTATTCACTAATCGCATGATTCAACACAATCTATGGTTAAATGGTTGGCCGATTTTCTTATATCCGATCTTAACTCGTCTATTTTATACATGGGTCATAAGGCATTGGATTCAATTCGAACTGCATGTGCACCGGCATACTCGACACAGACACATTTAATGAACCACTGATTTGAGCTAAACATCCTCTTCTAGAAGATTTTTGAGGCAGCCACATGCAACGTTCTATTTGGCTTGACACCTCCAATCTAAATGATATGGTCTTGGCGTATGGTAATATAATACGTCGGGTTTATTCGAGTATGAAGAGGATTAGCTGGTGTACCACACATAGAGCTGGGCACGGGACGACTTGAGTCGGCAAACTCGACTTGTCTAACTCGTTCAGACCCGACTCAACCCAAACCAAGTGGGTGAGTCAATCCGAGCCAAGTAGACTTCTTACCATCTGAACTCAAATCGAGTTGAGTTCGGGTCACCTAGTAACTCGACTTGAAATCTGATTTGGTACTGATTTAACTTGATCCGAAACCCAACTCGTACATATAAAAAAAAAAAATCTGAATTTGACATTTTCAAATCCGAGATGTTGTGTAACTGATGGAGAGACTGCAATTTCGACACTATGATTTCATCTCGCAAAGCTTGAGGAGTGTGTGACCAGGTTGTTGCTGACTTGACCCAACTTGGTGCTGACTCGACTCGGTACTTGTGACCGGGTTGGACTTGGTTCGAGTTAGTCCAAGTTAGACCCGGACTTGAATCGGGTCAGGCATGTTGGATCTCACATCGAGTCAGGTCAGCCCTAACTTAGTCTAACTCAACTCGATGCCCAATTATACCACAAAACATCAATTTAGCTGGTGTGTTGACATCACCAAGTTCTGTGGGTCATATATAACTGGATGAAGAGGAAAAACAAATATCATAATGAAGAGGAAAAACAAACATCATATTGATCCAAATCTTCTGTGACCCTCCGAAAGGGTTTCAATGGTAGACGTTAAATTCCTCGCTGTTTTTTACAGTGTAGTCCACTTGATAGTTGGATCTGTCTCATTTTTTAGCTCAAGCCTTAGGACAAACTTGCCAAATAGACGTAGGATTTGAATATAGCACATACCTCATGATGGGACCCACATACCTCATGATGGGACCCACATACGATTTGAATATAACACATACCTCATGATAGGACCCACGTACGATTTGAATATAACATATACCTCATGATGGGACCCACATAACTTGGTGACGTTAACACACCAGTTAGATCAGTGATGTGTGGTACACCAGCCAATCCTCTTCCTAAACAGTGTAGATATAATAAATACATTATTATGGGCGATGTAACATTGATCTCATTTGAACCGCTCTACAACCCGGGCTCAGCTCGAGCAGCATCAGCGCTCGTCTTCGCACGACAAGTAACCACACCAATTGGAGTCAATGGTGTGTGGTACACCAGACCATCCGCTTCCATTCGAGTAAACCTCTACCTCCTAATTGCCCAGTTTTTTCGAGCAATAAAAACTTTTGTTGGGGAAAAATAGAACAAGTCTAAAGGCTCGGCTATGGAATGGACCAACTCTATTGACATCGCCCGGAATTCTGAGGCAACAAGCCTGACCGAGGTAGCATATCAAAAGCCTAAAGGAGAGACTTAGCTCGGATTATAAGGAACGCATCTTGACTGAGACTTACAAAGTCCAGAACCATAAGGCATAATTCATGAGATGCACGAAGTTGACTCGATAAATGAGGCAGCAACATCCAAAGAGGCCGACTAAGGCCTAAAGATCAGAAGCCACGTGACTAACCATAAAACTGACCCATTTTGAGGTCAGTTACAGAGTCGGCAATCGAATTAAGAAAGCACACTAATTATGGATCAGTTTCATCTCATCTAATAGAGGGCAAGTGACTCTACCTTTTATAGCCAGCCGAGACTCGCTCATCAGCAGAGTCGGCCAGGCCTGATCCGAGTAAGGTAGAAATGGTGTAAAATAGAACACCTTCCCAAAAATCCAGTAAAAAGATCCACAATCTCGAAGATCTCAGGATCGGCTAGAGTCCAAAATTGGATTGGCACCGAATCCCCAAGATATCAGGAAAAGAATCCTGGCACGATGGGATCCTCCCCTTCCTATAAATATGAAAGACTTCGAGGGTGAAAGGTACGCAAAAACCCTCTCCTAGAACCCTTTAATAAAATCTTAGTCCTGACTTTGGCATCGGAGGGTCCCTGGCTCTAGCCAGGGTCTTCCTTGTCTTCTTCCTGTGCAGGTAAAGGATCCAAGAAGGGCGCACCAGTTTTTTGCATCAACGGTTTGGCACCGTTTGTGGGAAACGATACGAAAAGTCATTTTTCTTTAGCTTTATCGAAAAGCTTCAAATAGACCTCCAATGGTAAGAACAAGGAGAAAACTGTCCAAAACGAGCCTAATGAGGTCATTGTCACTGGACCACCGGCTACAGAAGGCCCGTCGGGTACGAATTGAGCCTAAGGGGCTCAGAACCGACCCGATAATCGACAAGGTTTCGCGGCCCATCCGGCAACCTTCATTTTGACCAGGCATACTCAACGGAACCGAGGACACGGACGGTTAGATAAGGAGGTTCAGAAACTCAAAACCAATTTGAACTACATGAAGCAATTGCTGGAACAGATCCATCGCCAATAAGTTCAGCTGCCCCAGCATGATGATGGTCGGGCAAACGCCCCACGAAAATTCGTCGATCCTCAGCTTGTTACTCCACGATCTGTTCCTCATTAAGTCAACACCAAGGTCCGGCCGAGCCCGCACCCACTCATTCCGTGACTGCCCCGCTGCCCGCCACCAATCTTCGACACGAAATAGATCGGAGAAGGCGCAGCAGGCCCCCGGTCGAGGGTACGGCTGACAGCGACGAACCCTGAAAAATTGATATCCAGGACCTGCGAAAGGAAGTACGTGAGGAGATCGTAGATATGAAGCAAAACTGCAATGAAAATCAGACGAAGCCTGAGGCGAAGGCATCCCCGTTCACAGAAGAAATTATACAAGCTCAGCTGCCAGAACGATTCCGTCTTCCTCATATCACGCCCTTCACCGGTAAAACTGATCCGGCAGAGCACATCGAGTCCTTTCGAACTTATATGGAATTGCACAATGCCTCAGATGCCGTGATGTGCTGAGCCTTCTCCCTCACTTTAGCTGACGTAGCTCGAGTTTGGTTCAAATAGTTAAGGCCAAAGTCCATCAGCTCGTTCACAGAGCTCAGCGACACTTTCCTCACCAATTTCATCGGTGGGAAGAAAAAGTTGAAGCCATCTGCGCACTTGAACAATATAATTCAAAAAGAGGGAGAACTACTGAAGGATTATATCAAGCGCTTTAACTTCGAGTCGCTCCACGTCCGGAAACATTCAAATGAGACAGCCCTTAACTCGATCATGCAAGGCGTTAGAGATAGGTCGTTTCTTGCATCCTTGGACAAGAACCCGCCTACTACTCTGGCTGAATTCATGGCTCGGTCGGATAAGTATGCGGACGCCGAAGAAACCCAAATCCTGCGTGAGGTCGCTCAAAACGCAAAAGCCCCGGCCAAAGAGACAGCGAAAAAGGAAGTTGACTCGGCTAGTGGTAAGAAGCATAAAGACGATTGTTCCCGCGATGAACGTAGGTCGGGTAAGTGGCCTGACCATAAATTCTCAACGTACACTCCGCTCAATAAGCCACATGAGCCGGTATTGATGGAAATCAAGGGTGAAGGATTCGTCAACTGGCCAGATAGACTCCGAAGTAATATGAACCGACGGAGTAAGAATAAGTATTGTGTGAAACCCGTGTCCTATCCCGTACCATTCTGTAGGCTTCAACGGTCATCCTGGTTAAATTCCGGCAACCCACGATATGTTATCGGCATTTGCACGCAATCCTAAATTCCGACAAACTTGTACCCTTGCGACTACGCCGTCACCGCGATTCCGATACTTGGGCGAGGAGATGTGGGTCCGGGTTCAGTTCGAGAAAAACACCGTGCATTGCAAATCCCAAGAGGATGTCCCATCAATCACATCTAATGTCAAGTACTCTATCCCATCCCTAAGTACAACCACCCCTCCCCTAAAGTCAACTCTCTCTTACAACCAAGTACACATCCATCAGGACCATCACCCATCTCTCACCCATCACACCCCATCACTCACCCATCCCTCTCTCTCCTTACAACCCTCTCTCTCTCATTTCTCACTCCATCTCCCAAGCAACCCAAGCACCCAACGTCCATGGCTTCCATGGAGAAGCTAGTGTGGCCCACCTTCCTACCTCCCAACTCCACCATCCAAGCTTCATCTCGACCATTGAAATGTATTCCATGGAGCTCTAGGATGCATCGATGGAAGAAGAAGTCCAAGAAGGAAGAATGGAGGGTGATTTTATGTTTTGATTTTGTGATTTAAGGGCCCACTTATGGTGGGACCCATCTTGATGTATGCATGGTAAA
The DNA here is from genome assembly GCA_021015155.1 of Magnolia officinalis. Classification (NCBI taxonomy): domain Eukaryota; kingdom Viridiplantae; phylum Streptophyta; class Magnoliopsida; order Magnoliales; family Magnoliaceae; genus Magnolia; species Magnolia officinalis. The sequence goes on from JAJHSJ010000007.1 coordinate 32,050,008, forward strand.
GGGAGGGCCCATTGTGGTGGGGTCCCTCCCCTTCTCACTGATCTCTCTCTCTCTCTCTCTCTCTTCTCTCTCTCTCTCTCTCTCTCTCTCTCCTCCATCTCTCTTGTGATGGGCGTGGCCCACTAGATCCACGTCGATCGTGGACCCACTGTGATGTATGTATTTTATCCATGTTGTCCACCGAGTGGGTCCACCTGGCTGCCGTCTGGACAAGCCAAGATGAAGAGGAAACGCAAATACTATCCCCGTTTTGAGCTGAGGTGGGCCACACGTGTGGACCGACCTGATGTGTGGACTGCGTCCACATTGTCCATCCATCTAAGCCATGGACCACACCATAATATATGTGTTTTATCTCCACCGTCCAGATTTCTGGACTGTGGGGTTGCGCAGTGATGTTTGTGTTATACCCAGACCGTCCAGGGTCTGGACGTGATATCCATCTGATGCACAGACCGTCTAGATCAGGGCCCCACAACGATGTATATTTTGTAGTTCCACATGTCTAGACACTGGACGTGTGGAGACCACTGGATATGTAAAGTAATAATAATAATAATAATAATTAATATATATATATAATATACAATCATATATATATATATATCTGGTGGGCCCACGTGGGACCCACCTGATGTATATCATCATGAGGTATGGGATATACCACACCGTCCATCCATTGGCAGGGTGGGCCCACCTTAATGTACGTGGTTTGTATCCACACCGTTCATGGGTGGGACGGTGGGGTTTCACCGTGATGTACGTGGCATCCACTCCAGCCGTCCATCATGAGGGGCACCACGGTGGTGTGTTTTGGCTCCGTACCGTCCATTAACGAGGCATGCAGATCCAGCCATGATGTATGTATCTTGTATCCACACCGTCCATGTGCTAGACGGGTGAGACCCACCTTATTATATTCATTGTATGTGTTGTCCATGCACAGCACATGGGGCCCACCTTGATAATGTGTTGTCCATGCACAGCACGTGGGGCCCACCTTGATAATGTGCTGCCCATGCACAGCAGCTCGGGGCCACCGTGATATATGTGTTTCATTCACGACGTCCATCTATTTTACACCCAAGCCGTCCACCTGTTTTGCTTTCGCACCATTCATCAAGGACAGTGGACCACCCTGATGCATGTGTTGTCCAGTACGTGGACCACCTTGATTGCATGTATTTTATATTCCCACCGTCCATCACAGCAGGTGGACGCACCCTAATGTATGAGTCCTACCTTGATGAATGCGTTGTATTCACACCGCCTGTGACGTATGGCCCACCGTGATGTATGTATTTTAGCCACGCCATCCATCTGTTTCATTTGCGCCATACCCAGTCTCGTGGGACACCATGATATATGTAGCCATGCTGTTCATTTGGTGGGCCCATTTGGAAGGTGCAGGCCCACCAGCTGGCTGTACAGGGTCCACCTTATTATGATGTAATTGTGGCCTATTTGCTGCATGTGTAGGGCCCACCCATTGCCAATTGGTGCGGCCCATTGATGTGGCCCACCAAATGTATATAAGGCCCATTGATGAGGCCCATTGTGATATATTTCCGGCCCATTTGGTAAGGCCCAATGAGATGTATTTTCAGCCCATGTGAGCAGCCCATAGTGATGTGTGTTAGGCCCGTGTATGCAGCCCATCGTAATCTATATTAGGCCCATGAGAGAGGTCCACCTGTTATGTATTTAAAGCTCGTACAATAAGGCCCATTGTGATGCATTTTCGGCCCATAAGATATGGCTCATTGCGATATATATAGGCCCAGGTATGTGGCCCGTTGTAATGTATTTGTGGCCCATTTAGCGAAGCCCGATATGGTGTATATGTGGCCCTTGAGTGAGGCCCATTGCGATGTATATTAGGCCCTTATGTGAGGCCATGGGCCCACGATACGTTTGGCTTTAAGTGGGTCACCCCTTGGGAGCAATGATGGTTAAATGTCCACAATGTGACCTCCCCTCAGGCCGATTTTGATTGTTGAGGTCGATTCTAATTATTGAGGCCGATTCCGATTATCAAGGCTAATTATTGAGGCCGATTCCGATTGTCGAGGCCTATTATTGAGGCCGATTCTGATTAACAAGGCCGATTATCGAGGCTAATTCCGATTGTCGAGTCCGATTTCAATTATCGAGTCCGATTGCTAAGGCCGATTCTGATTGTTGATTCCGATTATCGAGGCTGATTCTGATTGTTGAAGCTGATTTTGATTATCGAGGCCGATTATCAAGGTCGATTCTAATTGTCGAGGCCAATTCCGATTGTTGAGGCCGATTCTGATTATTAAGACTGATTCCGATTGTCGAGGTTGATTCTGATTGTTGAGGCCGATTCTGGTTGTCTAGGTCGATTCTGATTGTTGAGGCCGATTCTGATTATCGAGGCCGATTCCGATTGTCGAGGTCGATTCTGATTATCGAGGTCGATTGCTGAGGCCGATTCTGATTGTTGAGGCCGATTCTGATTATCGAGGCCGATTCTGATTATCGAGGCCGATTCTGATTGTCGAGGCCAATTCTAATTATCGAGGTTGATTATGATTGTCGAGGCTGATTCCAATTGTCGAGGCTGATTCCAATTGTCGAGGCCGATTGTCGAGACCGATTCTGATTATTGAGGCTGATTGTTGAGGCCAATTCTGATTATCGAGGTCGATTCTGATTGTCAAGGCCGATTCCATTGTCGAGGCCGATTCCGATTGTTGAGGTTGATTGTCGATGCTGATTCTGATTGCAAGGCCGAGGCCGATTGGCGAGGCCGATTCTGATTGTTGAGGCCGATTATATAGGCCGATTCCAATTGTCGAGGCCAAATATCAAGGCCGATTGTCGATGCCTAATGTGATGTATATGCGGTCCGGATTTGAGGCCCATTGTGATGTATATTCAGCCCGTGTTTAAGGCCCAATGTGATGTATATGAGGCCTATGTGATAAGACCCATTGTGGTGCATTTGAGGGCCAGGCGATGGAGCCCATTGTGATGTATATTAGGCCCATGTGAAAGGCCCATCGTGATGTGTATTAAGCTCTTGAGTAAGGCTCATGGTGTTGTATATTAGGCCCTTGCGTGAGGCCATGGGTCCACTATATGTTAGCCTCTATGTGGGCCATTCCTTGGGGGCAATGTTGGTTAAATATCCACATTGTTGAGGCCGATTGATGATGTCGGTTATTGATATCGATTATGAGTAGAGACAACATAGCATCATGATACATGCCCATACGCATCATCTGCATATTAATTATGAGATATGATTGACCATTGCATATGCCATAGTACAGATGATTTATGGGACTCCCTGATAGGTGGAGTTATCCCACATGAGCGCACGGTATGTGCAAGATTGATGCATGATTGGACTACATGACTCATGCATCTTGCATTTTGTGATTGTGACTACTGTACGCCTTAGCGACATCAGGGTCGTAGCCTCCACAGGCATGTCGTGGATGGTTAGATGAGACACCGAAAATGTTTGGTTCAAGCATCTATGCACTTTGGATGTCCATGGGTGAAAGTCCCTAAACCTCTGAGGCCAGGAGATGCCCCAACGTCTAGACCGAGTGGATACATGAGCGCCCGAGTGCCGAGTACCAGTAGGTCGCGTCTCCCACTGTGTCATGGTCAGTTGGGAGGGGGTGTGGCCTTATCCGCCCGAGTGAGGGGGCTGTAAGCTAGGCTGAGTTTGACCAGTTCCCAAATGTGTCCGCTATCGACGAGCCGGGTAGGTATTGGTATACTACTGGAAGGTGGGTAGTGAGGTCTTTTCCACTCACTGGGCTGCGCAGCCGGCCAGAGCGGTAGCCAGCTTGGAGTGTACTAGATCCCGGTGATGATCTCAGAGATATAGAGTATTGATATGTGAACTTATTGAGCAGGAGTTGCATACTCAGTATTTTAACCATTCATTCACTATCCACTCGGGCTAGTGGTGCGTAACTAATTGTTGTGTACCTTCGTATGGCAAGGATTTCATTAGGCGCGCGACTAACCAGAGATCAGGAGTCTACCACATTGAGTCTGACTATCCAAATTTAGGTATGGGACTGGTTTAGAAATAAGTCTCTTGTGATGGACCCCATAGCCTACGATACTACGTACTATCATCCCGACTTCACTCCAGCTTGGTCATTTCATTCGCACCGCATATTGCATTGCATCCACGGCATTTAGCATTTTGAATTGCCATGTTTCTGCATATATATGGCCTAGATACGGATGACGGTATTTGTAGACTCATCAGGATTTGCATATTGCATTACATCCTCAGTATATGATATTTGGCTCATTATGATCTGCATTGCGTACTCTGATATTGTATGACTGTGAACTTACCAGTATGTTTCTGCTTACTCTGATATCGTATGATTCATGATCTTGACAGTATTTCCAACATTATATGATTATGACATTGTATTGAATATTTGACACTTATCTTATGCACACACTTTCACCACCCTCTAAGCTTTCTATAAGCTTATGCACGATAGATGAATGCATGTGGCATTAGGTTGCAACAGCGTTGAGCATGGAGCGTGTAGCGGTCTTCTGGAGCTTTGATTTTCGACATATGTATTTCCCTTTCAGCATTGTATTCAAAAATTTATATTAGTGGATATGTGATGATGATGTTGCCTTTGTGATTTGGGTATACTTGTGGTTATGCTTCTTACGAGATAAATGTACGTTGGAAAAATCCTCCTTGTAGGATCCCAGGATCAGAACCTGGTGTATGGGCGCTGGGAGCCGAGAATGGGGTACTACGAAGGCTGTCGGCACCGGATTCGGCGATGGGATTCCTGTGAGTCCGATTTTCAGGTTTCGGGCGTAACATATTGCAATTATCATCGTGATTATGGGCACAATACAAGTGATTGCTATCACTTGAAAGAAGAAATTGAGAGACTCATTCGAGAAGCCCGTCGTAGAGAGCATATCGAAAGAACAGGGACGACGGAAGAACGCTCGGGTGACAACCGACCCACGGAAGAAATCCAAACTATTATCGGTGGTCCCTGAGGCACAGGCGACTCGAACAACGCTCGAAAAAATCACGTGAGAAACGTTAGTTGACCTGAGTCCGAGATCCTGATTTTAGCTCGGCCTTCAAAAGAAAGGAAAAAGGAAAAGTATTGTATATCATTTACCGATGAAGACGCCCGAGGTATTCATCATCCACATGATGACACCTTAGTCGTCACCCTCACCATAGCAAACCGTAAAGTGTTCTGCATTCTCGTCGATACAGGATCATCTGTAAACATATTGTTCGTTCAAGCATTCGATAAAATGGGCGTCGAGCGATTGACATTGCGTCTAGTTCGAACTCCGTTGATCGAATTCTCGGGTGGACAAATCCTTCCCGAAGGATTCATTTCACTGCCGCTCACTGCCGGAAATTCCTCGCATCAGGCGATGGTTATGGTCGACTTTCTGATAGTCGAGCAACCATCAATCTATAACATCATCCTCGGTCGACATTCTCTGTCTTCTCCAAGCTATCGTGTCGATGTACCACCTCTCCATGAAATTCCTGACCGAGTCGGGAGTAAGAGACATGAAAGGTGATCAACACGACGTAAGGCACTGCTATGCGACGACCGTAAATGCTCCTACCGAGGTAACCACGATCGAATCATTGGACCCTCGAGCTAAGACCCACAAGCGAGGTCAACCGGTAGAGGACCTCATTCCAATACCTTTGGTCGAGACAGACGAGTCCAAAATGGTTTGGATTGGCTCGTCTCTGCAGTCACCCCTAAAAGAAAAGTTGGTATCTCTACTCCGATGGTACGCTGACATATTTGCTTGGAGCCATGAAGACATGCCTGGGATCGATTATTCGGTGATGACTCATCGCCTCAATATCGACCCTACCTACCGACCGATCCAACAAAAGCGGTGAGCACTCGGCCCTGAAAGGTACACCATCATCGAAGAAGAGGTCAACAAGCTCCTCAAGGCTAAATTCATCGAGGAGATATACTATCCGAAATGGGTAGCTAACGTTGTACCCGTTAAAAAAGCTAACGGGAAGTGGCGATTCTGTATTGATTATACCGACTTAAACAAAGCTTGCCCAAAGGACAGCTTTCCCCTTCCGAGGATCGATCAGTTGGTGGACAGCATGGCAGGACATGAACTTCTTGGTTTTATGGATGCTTATTCTAGATATAATCAAATTGTAATTGTAAGACCCGTATCCTATTCCGTACTGTTCCGTAGGTTTCCGTGGTCATCCCGGACGAATTCCGGTGACTCATGATTTGTAACCGGCACCTGCGCACGATCCTGAGATGGATCCTGTCGGTCTGAGTCGGCTCGACTGAAGACTTATAACAGTGTGACCACGCTGTCGCCGCGGTTCCGATGTCGTGTCTTGCACACCGATGTGGTACCCTGTCCAGGAGATGTGGGCCCGCGTTCAGTTCAAGGAAAATGTCGCACGTTGCAAATCCCAAGAGAATCTCTACCAAATGTCAAATCAATCCCATCACTCAATAAAAGTACACCTCCCATCACAACCCATACCCCTCTCTCACCCAAGTCACAACCCATACCTAGCCAAGTACACACATCACTCACATCCATCACTCTCTCTCTCCTTACATCCCATCTTCTCTCTCTCTCTCACTTCCCCATTTCTAAGCAAGCCTACATCCAAACATTTTCCATGGGAGAGGAGATGCTATGTGTGACCCACCTTCCTACCATCCAATCCCACCCTCCAAGCCTCATTTTAACCGTTGGATCACATTCTTTGGAGCTATAGAAGGCGTTGATGGAAGAAGGAAGAAAAGATCTTAAGGTGGGTGCCTCTATTCTTCTCTCTCTCTCTCTTTCCCTTTTCTTGGTGATGATGTAGTTGTGTGGCCCACTTGGATGGACCCCACTTCGATGTATGTATTACTCATGCCATCCAACCCCTCTTTTGGTGGCCCACGTCCATAAGTGGGGGCCCACCTCAAATGTATGTATCATACCTAAACCGTCCAGCATCCAGGGACACTGGACGTGAATTGGGAAAACACAAATATTAGCTTGGTTCACAAGCTTTTAGATGGGCCACATGTGTAGGCCTCACATTGACATATAGATTCAATCCAAGCCGTCCATCCTTTTCCCCAACTCATTTTAGACATTGAGCCGAAAAACGAAGTTGATCCGAACTTCTGGCGGGCCACAACATAGGAAAATGAGATTTTTACTGTTGAAAAACTACCTGATGATCCTATACTCCAAAACCCCTCGAATATTGGGCTTGTTTGGCTTGTCTTGAGCTATGGGAAGCAGTGGACAGGGTAGATGCTTCCGATGTGGGCCCTATATACGAAAAACCACGGAAAAATCGTGATTTGCAAAAATAAAATAAAAAAAATTATCTGCAGCAGCCCTGCCGCTGATGTCCAGCGGACGTGCAGCAGACGCTGCTGCGCCAGGGACGGACGGGCTAGACCTGGGTCCCAGCAGTGGGCCCCACCATGACGTGTCTTGAACATCCACACCGTGCATTGGCGGGCCCCTTAAGCTAGTGGGCCCTCCTCCAAAAATCAGCCGTATATACGGCTCAGGTGGCCCATATCATAGGAAACAGTGGGGTTGAACGGTTGCCATTGAAACCGTTTTTGTGGTCACGGAAGTTTTGGAACATTATAAAATTTGTTTTTCCTATTCATATGGGTCTGTGTGACCTTTTCAACGGATTGGATGGAAAGTAAACATTATGGTGGGCCCCACATGGGACCCACAGTGATGTATGTGTTTTATGCATACTGTCCACTGGACACCTCATGTATGTGTTTTAGCATGCCGTCTAGGCAGTCGCTGGACGGCCAGTAGGCCCCACCATGTCTGTTTTATATCCAACTGTCCTTCTATGTAGTGGGCCACACATGTGGACCCTACCATGAGGAATGTGAACCACCATGATGCATGTGTTGTATCCCAACCGTCCACCATTTGGCAAGCCGTTTTACAGGTTTGAGACTAATAATAAGTTAGGTCCAAAGTTCAAGTGGACCCCACCCCGATTTATGTACTTGATCTCCACCATCCAGATATATGGGACGGTGGGATCCATCTGACGAACGTGTTACATCCTCACCGTCCAGACAGCATGGGACGGTGGGGCACACGTGATATATATGTTATATCCTCACTTTCCACATGTGGGACGTGGGACGCACCATTGATGTATGTGCTTTATTCACACCATCCATTTGTCGGGCCCACATTGATGTATTTTGTGGCCTATTTGTCAGGCCCACCTTGATATATTTTGTAGCCCATTTGTCGGGCCCACCTTTGATGTATTTTGTGGCCCATTTGTCGGGCCCACCTTAATATATTTTGTGGCCCATTTGTCGGCCCACCTTAATGTATTTTATGGCCCATTTGTCGAGCCCACCTTGATGTATTTTGTGGCCCATCCGTCAGACCCACTTTGATGTATTTTGTGGCCCAATCGAGAGGCCCACTTCGATATATATGAGACTCATCATGGTGTATCTTTGACCCATGAGCAGGGCCCACTTGTTACGTGTTTTGAGGCGCAGGTGCAGGGCCCACCTGTTATGTATTTGAGGCCCGTGTGATGAGGCCCATTGTGATGTATTAGGGCCCATGGGTTGAGGCCCATTGTGATATATTTTCGGCCCATTTGGTAAAGCCCATGGTAGTGTATTTAGGGCCCATGGGTTGAGGCCCATTGTGATGTATTAGGGCCCATGGGTTAAGGCCCATTGTGATATATTTTCGGCCCATGGTAAAGCCCATTGTAGTGTATTTAGGGCCCATGGGTTGACGCCCATTGTGATGTATTAGGGCCCATGGGTTGAGACCCATTGTGATGTATTAAGGCCCGTGAGTTGAGGCCCATTGTAATGTATTTAGAACCCGTGAGCAGAGCCCACCTCATATGTTTTATCCTAACCGTCCAGGTCATATAGGGTCAGCCTCGATATATGTTTTATTCACAATGTTCGTGGGATGTGTGACCCACTAGATGTATGTATTCTATATCCACATTAACCATCTGGTGGGGCCCATCTGTTGCATGTGCAGGGCCTACCAATTGTGCATTAGTGCGGCCCATTGATGCAACCCACTTGATGTGTATGAGGCCCATTAGTGCGGCTCATTGATGCGACTCACTTGATGTGTAGGAGGCTCATTAGTGCGGCCCATTGATGCAACCCACTTGATGTGTATGAGGCCCATTAATGCGACCCACTGATGTAACCCACTTGATGTGTATGAGGCCCATTAGTGCGGCCCACTGATGTAACCCACTTGATGTGTATGAGGCCCACTGATGTAACCCACTTGATGTGTGTGAGGCCCATTAGTGCGACCCATTGCTATATATTGAGTTCCATGGGTCGTAGCCCATTATGGTGTATTTATGGCCAGGTGGTAAGGCCCATGCAATGTATTATGGCCCTTTACGATGTATATTAGGCCTTTGTGTGAAGCCATGGGCCCACTATATATTTGGCTTTATGTGGGCCATTCCTTGGGAGCAAGTATGGTTAAATGTCCACATTGTTGGGTAGTGATGGTTAGATTCTACATTGTGACTTTTCCTTAGGCCTGATAAGGCCCATCCTCATCATTCTCTAGTGGGTTAACCCAAACGAATGGGCCCCATTGATATTGCTTGGTCCAGCATCGGTCGTCCACATATGGACCTCGCCTTGCAATCGAGGCCGATTATCGTGACCGATTATCGATTCTGAGTATCGAGGCAGATTATCGATCGATTTCGATTGTCGTGGCCGATACCTTTCGATTATCAAGACCGATTATCGAGACCTATATGATGTATATGCGACCCGTAGTGATGTGTATTCGGCCTGTGTGATGTATATGCAGCCCGTGCTTAAGGCCTAATGTGAGAAAAAGGAGGCCTATGTGATAAGGCCCATTGTGATTTATCCATGGCCTATGGGCAAGGCCCATTGTGATATGTATTCGGCCCATGATGCATGACCCATTTGATGTATTCAAAACCCATGTGCAGGGCCCACATGTCATGTATTTGATGCCCATGGGCAAGGCCCATTGTGATGTATTCATGGCCCATGGGCAAGGCCCATTGTGATGTATTCATGGCCTATGGACAAGGCCCGTTGTGATATGTATTAGGCCCATAAGCAGGGCCCACTTGTTGTGTATATGTGGCCCTTAAGTAAGGCCCATCGTGTTGTATATTAGGCCTTTGTGTGAGGTCGTGGGCCCATTATATGTTTGACTCTATGTGGTTATTCCTTGGGGGCAATGTTGGTTAAATGTCTACATTGTCGAGTCCGATCGTTGATACCGATTATGAGTTTGTGACACCATAGCATCATGATACATGCCCACACGCATCATCTGCATGTTTGTTATGAGATGTGATTGACCATTACATATGTCATTAGACAGGATGATATGAGACTCCCAGATAGGCGGAGGTTATCTCACATGAGCGCACGGCATGCGTAGGATTGATGCATGACTGGATTGTATAACTCATGCATCTTGCATTATGATTACTGTACGCCCTAGCGACATCAGGGCCGTAACCTCCACAGGCATATCGTGGATGGCCAGACAGGGCACCGAAAATTTGTTCTAGCATCGGGCTGCCATAGATGACCCTGGGTGAAATTCCCTAAAACTCTCTTGGTACCAGAGGACGCCCCAATGTCAAGACCGAGTGGATACATGAGCGCTCGAGTGTCGAATACCAAGAGGCCGCATCTCCCACTGTGTCATGGTCGGTTGGGAGGGGGTGTGGCCTTACCTGCCAGAGTGTAGGGGGCATTGATAGGCTGAATCTAACCAGCTCTAGGAATGGGTCCACTATCGACGTGCCGAATAGGTATTGGCAGACTATTGGTCAGGCGGATAGTGAGGTTTCTTACGCTCACTTGGACTATGCGGTTGGGAGAGCGGCAGTGCCATTTGGAGTATACTAAACCCCGGTGATGATCCCAGAGATGAACCGTACTAATATGTGGACTTATTGAGCAGGATTTGCATACTCATTCATTCATTCATTCACTATCCACTCGGGCTGGTGGTGCGCAACTATTTGTTATGTGAACTTTCGCAATGGCCAGGATTTCGGTTAGGGCGCGCGACTAACCTAAGATCAGGAGTTTACCACATTGAGTCTGACTATCCAAATTTAGGTATGGGACAGGTTTGGATAGAAGACCCTTGTGATGGACCCCATAGCCTGCGATACTACGTACCATCATCCCGACTTCACACTCCAGCATGGTCATTCCATTTGCACCGCATATTGCAGTACATTTGTGGCATATGGCATTTATATGGTTTAGATACGACATCTGGTATTGACTCTTTATGACTCCTCATTTTTATAGTTGATTTGTATTGCGTATTCTGATATTGTTCCTCATTTGTATAGTTGATTTGTATCGCATATTCTAATATGGTGTGACTCATGGACTTATCAGTATTTTCGCTTACTTTGATAGCATACGATTCATGACATTGTGTTGAATACTTAGCACTTACCTTGTGCACACACTTACACCACCCTCTAAGCTTTCTATAAGCTTATGCACGATAGATGCGTGCAGGTGATGTTAGGTTGCAGCAGTGTTGACTTGGAGCGTGTAGCGGTCTTCTGGAGCATGATTTTCGATTTATGTATTTTCTTTTCAGCATTGTACTCAAATGATTATATTAGTGGATATGTGATGATGATGTTGCCTTTATGATTTGGGTACACTTGTGGTTATACTTATTACAAGATAAATGTACAAAAAAAGAACCAAAGAAATCCTCCTTGTAGGATCCCAGGATCGGATCTAGCGTATGGACGCTAGGAACCGAGAATGGGGTACTACGAAGGCTGTCGGCACCGGATTCGGCGATCGGGATTCCTGTGAATCTGATCTCCGGGTTTGGGGCGTGACAGTAATGCATCATTCAGATAAATCTAAGACTACCTTTATCACTGACAAAGGTCTTTACTGTTACCGTGTGATGCCATTTGGCCTAAAGAATGCAGGAGCAACCTACCAGCGGTTAGTGAATAAAATGTTCGCTCGGCAAATCAGCCGAACCATGGAAGTGTACATTGACGATATGCTCGTCAAAAGTATACGTGCGGCCGATCATATTGCCGACCTAAAAGAAATGTTCTTTATCCTTCGCAAATATTAGATGGAGTTGAACCCGAGTAAATGCGCCTTTGGAGTAAGCTCGGGTAAATTTCTCGAGTTCCTAGTCAGTCAACGAGGGATCGAAGCAAACCCAGAAAAAATCAAGACATTGCTCGACATGGAATCTCCGAAAATGATTAAAGATATACAAAGACTGACTGGACAAGTAGGCGCACTCAACCGCTTCCTTTCCCGACCTACCGATAAATGTTTTCCATTCTTCAAACAACTGAAGGGACGACAAACGGTAGATTAGACGGAAGAGTGTGAAGTAGCGTTCCAACAATTGAAGTCATATCTCGAATCCCCTCCCCTCCTATCAAAGTCCGAGCCTGGGGAAGCCTTATTGTTGTATCTAGCGATCTCCAATGCAGCCGTAAGCTCGACCTTGATACGTGAGCATGAAGGGAAGTAATTACCGGTGTATTATGTCAGCAAAGCACTGCTCCCTACCGAAACACAATATCCACCGCTGGAGAAAGTGGCCCTAATATTAGTTGTGTCTTCACGATGACTTCAGCCATACTTTCAAGCGCACACCATCATCGTAGTAATTGACCTCTCACTGCGCCAGATTCTCCAGAAACCGGAAGCTTCCGGCCGCCTAACGAAATGGCCAATTAAGTTCAGTGAATTCGACATTCAATACAAGTCGTGAGTAGCAATCAAAGAATAGGGTGTGACCGACTTCATAGTTGAAGTTACCCCACAAGCCGATCCACCTACCGAGCTTGTAAACGAGCCAGCCAATCAGCCGATGACTGCAGCTCCCGACATATCGCCCGACCCACCCCACTGGTAGCTTTACGTGGATGGCTCATCTAACTCTAAGGCAAGCGGGGTAGCAGTCGTCCTGGAAACTTCCGATCAAACCTACATGTAATATGCCTTAAGACTTGGATTTCAAGCCTCGAACAACACAGCAGAATACGAAGCCCTATTGTTCGGCCTTCGCCTAACAGCCAGTGTGGGTGTTACTCATCTCAATGTATTCAGTGACTCGAAGCTAGTCGTCAATCAGGTTACTAGCGTGTATCAAACACGTAAAGAGCAGCTAAAAGCCTACATGAAGAAAGCCAAAGAGTTGATCGACGGTTTTCAACGATGTATTTTCACTCGAATCCCCCGAGCAGAAAACGCTAAAGCCAACCTATTGGCAAAACTTGCCTCTACCGACGAAGACAATGTACCCAGGTCCGTTCCAATCGAGCATGTCGTTAAGCTGAGCATCGACGACCCGCCTAACTCGACCGTACACTCGATAGATTTGGAACCTACTTGGCTTGACCCAATCGTCCAATATCTCGATAATGGAAATTTGCCTAAGGATCGTGCCGAGGCTCGACGGTTGAAAATCCGAGCCTCCCGGTACACCATTCTCAACGGTGTACTATATAAGAAAGGGTTTTTCGCTCCTTTGTTACGTTGCCAAGACACGACGAGGCTAACTATGTACTATGGGAAATTCATAAAGGGATTTGCGGAAATCACTTGGGAGGACTGTCATGCCCCAAACCCGGGGACAGACAGCTTCCGTGATGCCCCGAATCCGGCACTCGACTTCCATACACCAAGTCCCAAGTTCGGCGCATCACAAGGAAGATTTTTTACTGAATTTTTTTTTATACATATATAATAATACTTGAGCATAAAGATCCATGATCAAATTACCAAGCGACACTCTCCAATAGAAATCCTGATGGTTACAAGTACAATGCATTCCAAAAGGTACACAACGTCAACATTGCCAAATCAAAAAATAGATGCAATGCATCGAAAAAGTGAAGTCTTCCAAGCTACTCTAGCCTTAAAAAAATGGGAAATAGGAAGCTTAGGCAAAAAGCCTAGTGAGTACACACGTGTGTGCAGTGTCCTACATGCAAGCAAGATAAATATGTTACAAGGAAATCATATATATGAAAGGTGTGTAGCACGTAAAGTATGATGTCGATGTCAATGCCAATGCAATACATATGCATCATAGTAATACTCCAAGTCAATACTACCAGCATCACCAAGTCATATTTTCATTTCTCCAATACCACAGCCATAACCGTATTACACTCATCCGTAATCACATCATCATCATCATATTGTCATGCCATAATTATACAATATCAGAAATACTGACAAGTCCATGAGTCAAACAATATCAGAATACGAAATACAGATCAACTATACAAATAAGGAACAATATCAGAATACGCGATACAGATCAACTATACAAATGACGAGTCATAAAGAGTTAAATATCAGATGTCGTATCTAAAATGTATAAATGTAGAAACACAAGTAACCCAAAATGATATATGTCGCAGATGTAATGTAATATGCGGTGGGAATGGAATGACTATGATGGAGTGTGAAGTCGGGATGATAGTACGTAGTATCACAGGCTATGAGGTCCATCATAAGGGACTTCTATCCAAACCAGTCTCATACCTAAATTTGGATAGTCAGACTCAATGTGGTAAACTCCTGATCTGTAACAGCCTAAATTTTTTCCAACCTGGAATTAGACGTCCTTAGACGATGGGTCAATCCTAACACAGGTTTAACTTCTTAAACACTCAATTAAAGCCTCAAATCCCTTTTCAAACCATTTTCTTCACGAATCCCACCCTTCACCACCTTGATCTTTTAATTTTTCTAAGTACTTTCACCCTAGACACTATCTTAAAGTAGCTAAGTAGTATAACTTGGATCACTTTATATACAAACTACAAAGGCCCAGGTACCACCTCAGATAGAAATTACTCAGGACTAAATCCTTTAGAAATTAGGCGAGGATTAGCCAGTGTGAAACTAGAGTACATGTGAAATTAGCACCAATCACTTTAAATACGATCTGCAAGACCCAAAACTTGTAGAATCATTGACGCTAGGTTACCCTAAAATCTAGGATCAATCTCATTACCCGTCTGCTCTCGGGAGCATCTCGAAACTCCGTATCAGATCTGGACCACTCGTCGGAAGTCCGATTAACACGAAGTTAAGGATTTAGGATCGCCTTGCTGGGCTTGACAATCATCTCGAAAATCAAATCCAGATGGTGTCCCAGCGCTATTCGCTTGAGGTCAGAGTGAAGAGTGTGAGAAATGTGAAATTAATTCAAAATAAAATATCTCAAATAGTAATCTGACACCTCTTGCTTGCGGATCAGTTTTAAGCAACCAGACCGTCAGAATCAGACCAAATTACACCCTCGGATCAGGAGAAATTTCATACACATATCCATGTACTCGGAATCTCCGATCGAGATCCACTGACCGTTGAACTGAAACTGGTCCGCCACGCGTGATCTGAAATCCCGACCGAAACGAGAACTTAACTAAACATAGATCCGGTGTCGGTGAGCTTAAGTCCGACCTTTAGCTCAAGGAGGCCCGCCAAAAGTCCTCCGTTGAGCTGAAACTGACCCGCTTTGGTTATAACCTAAGTATACTTTGACCTGGAGTCTATTTCGGTGAGTTTTTAGGCTATATAAGGACCTTAAACCCTCTCGCATTGCAGCCATACGAATTTGAGAGAAACCCTAGAGAGAGAAGAGAGAAAAGAGAGAGAAAGTGTGGGAGATGTGGGAGAATCTCCCTGCCATGTTTCCCTGCCGCTCCACGAGCTCCACCACTCCGTTCTAATCATTTTCCCAGCAATTCCAGCTCCATTTCTAGGTAAGAAACCCTAACCCTAATCTGTTTTGGGGTTTTGATAGTTGTAAGTTATGAAATAGATAACATATTTCGTTCTATAGGTTGTCAAACTGTCGAATACGGAAGCTTAGCAAACCTATCGGATCCGTTACGATTCTACGACAAAATGTGCGGACTTTAGGTGTATAGGTTATGGTTTTCAACGCTTTCAATGTCAGATAATGATAGATTCATGATCTGCATGCAATTGCACATGTACAAAGTGTTGTCTGTTTTCCGTTTCGATTAAAAATGAAAAATATGGAATTTTACATACTCTAGGTATTTGTAGGAAGTACCGTATACGTATAAATTTTGGAAATATGTTTTACATGATTATTTGTTGTATGAATATATTATACATGGATAAAATACTTGTTTGGCGAAAGGACTCGCCCTAATACATGTTTTGCTACTATACACTATGTATGTAGAAATAGTGTATTCTAGAAAGTACTGTATACGTATAAATTTTAGGAATGTGTTTGTCATGATTATTTGCTATATGAACATATTACATATGCGTAAAATACTTGTTTGGCGAAAGGGCTCGCCCTAATACATGTTTTGCTACTATATACTATGTATGTTGAAATAGTATATTCTAAGTGTTTGTGAAAATGACCGAATGAGAATAGAATTCTCATTCGTGCTCGCCATGACTAATTGTCATGGATATATGATTGTTGTATTGGCAATACCCCTTTGACGAAAGGATTTGCCCTGAATCACGCCATGGCCACTATACGCTATATGTGTTGAAATGTGTAGCCCAAGTGTTTGTGAAAATGTTCAAATGAATATGGAACTTGGATTCCTACTTTCCATGACTATCCGTCGTGGGTGTACGCGTGTTATGATTGGGGCAACTCCCTAGTGAAAGGATTTGGCCTAATGCCTATGTGATCAACATATGTTATGTATGTTGATGTATGTATTCTAAAGTGTTTGTTGAAATGTTCGAATGAGTAGTAGTTAGTAAATTGTAATGTATAAGGATGTTGAGATATGATTCTCAACTCCTTTAACTATGTGTATGATTTCCTTGGATAGCTGTGTGATTAGGAATTGAATATGTACAAATTCATGCTTGTGTCGTGCTTCATAACATGCTCAACTGATTGTATGATTTTATCTATGTAATGCATATGTATAAATTCATGTTTACGTTGTATGATCCGTCATGGGTGATGGGGAGTGGTGTAACAATTCCGTGCAACAGCCTTGGCAGCCCTAAACGGATAATATCAGACTTTGATTGTATGATTTGGAATCTTGATCCATTATTGCTTTAATTGTTCTGTAATTGATTGTGTTTGGGGCTATGATTATAGTCCAGGCAATCGGTAACGGGATTGAATTCATGGCTGAGAATCATTTGCCACGTGAGATGTGTTCGACAAACCCGAGTCGTACTTCGGTTGGCGATAGTGGTTGGCCACGTGAAGTGCTTATGCACTTCATGTCGTTCAACTTGTTGTGCGCTCGAGCTAGCCGAGCTCGTCAAGTAACCCGATCTGTCTAATGTATGTTCACCACGTTTGGACGTTACTGCTTGAACCTAGAATACCAAACTTACCAGTGAAATCTCTTTTAACCATGGTACCTCGATCCGCTAAGACTCATGAGCCGGGCATAGTGGTATGGGACACCGTGGTAGAGCTGTCGGCCTATGCTGGGGACACGTGCCTCCCCGTAGTGACCAATGAGCAACCAGACTCGTGAGCCGATTATGGTGGTACAGGACACTATATTCATGCTGTCGGCCTACATTGATAAGATGATGGGGGAGCGGTGTAACCTTTGTGTGTAACAACCCTGGCAGCCCTTTGCAGTGACCTCGAGCATACTCTGAAATTGAGGTGAGCCTTAGAGTTTTGCCGCGGTGTATAGAGTATGAACTAGGCCTGTTTCTGTATAGTGATGAATCGTTAAAGAGGTGATGGGGGAGTGGTGTAACCTTTATGCGTAACAACCCTGGCAGCCTTTGCAGTGACCTAGAAAACACACCATCATTTGAGATTAACTAGGACTGACGACCCTAGAATAGATCATGTTTGGGAATGATACAAGGGAGGTACCTTAGTTTCCCAATCCTGCTGTTTGAAATGGACTAATAAATACTCGGTAATCATGCTCATCATGCATTGCATGTGCCTGGAAGATGTGGAGCACTGAGGGATGAAAGCATGCAGCGAACGTAAGATGGTGTCGCACGAGGGAGGGTGCGGTGAGGGCATACATCATGACTGCATTCATACTTGCATTAATAAGAGTAGTTAGGAGTGTTTGATTGTACTGCTTTATCATTACTGCTTGACTGAATTGATAACATGTTAACCTATGCTTTACTGTTCCACTGAGTTGATCACTCACTCCCACGTTACGGGACGGTGTTGACACACCAACCAGATTTGTTGAGTTTCAAGTGATGGCGATGCTTTGAAGCAGAGCCGGACCACTACTATGATGTTGTGGAGGAGTTCTCCTACATGTAACTCTCTGACAGGTCTATGAAGACCTGGTATTGTATTGACGGGGCTATGGTACTTGGGATAGAAGACATTACACTTCCTCACATGTGGTATATTTCAGAACTGTACTTGTAATTATTTAACCTGGTAACATTATCACACTCTGGAGACCCACCACTGTTTTTATATTGTATATATATATATATCTATCACAGTCTTCCGCTTGCAATTTAACTGTCTATGGAGTATGATATGATGTTTTGGCTTAATCTCACTCATGTTCAATGCACTAATATCGACAACATTTAATTATCATTATTTATGTTGCATAAGTGATGTTCTGGAACTCAAGAATTGAGTTACTACTCGACCCTCGATTTTTCGGGATGTTACATGATCTCAGGTTAGTCGCGCGCCCGAACCAAAATCCTGGCCATTGCGAAGATACACGTAATAAATAGTTATGCACCACCAACCCGAGTGGATAGCGAATGAATGAATGAGTATGCAACTTCTGCTCAATAAGTCCACGTATCAGTACAGTTCCTCTCTGGGATCATCACCGGGGTTTAGTACACTCCAAATGGCACTGCCCCTCACCCAGCAGCACAATCCAAGTGAGCGTAAGAAACTTCACTATCCGCCTGGCTAATAGTCTGTCAAAACCTATCCGGCACGTCGATAGCAGACCCATTTACGAACTGGTCAAATTCAGCCTAGTAATGCCCCTACCTTCGGGCGAGTAAGGCCACACCCCTTTCCAACGAACCACAGCACAGTGGGAGACACGGCCTCCTGGTATTTGGCCCTCGTGTGCTCATATATTCACTCAGTCTCGACATTGGAGTCATCCTCTGGTACCAAGAAGGTTTAGGGATTTTCACCCAGGGCCATCTATGACAGCCCGATGCTAGAACAAATTTTCGGTGTCCCATCTGGCCATCCACGATATGTCTGTGGAGGCTACGACCCTGATGTCACTAAGGCGTACAGTAATCATAATGCAAGATGCATGAGTCATACAATCCAGTCATGTAGCAATCCAGCGCATACCGTGTACTCATATGAGATAATCTCCGCCTATCAGGGAGTCTCATAATCGTCATGCCCAACGACATATGTAATGGTTAACCACCTCTCATAACAAACATACAGATGATATGTATCATGATGCTATGTTGTCACATACTCATAATCGGCATCGATAATCGGCCTCGACAATCGGAATCAGTGAGAATGGGCCTAACAAGGCATAAGGGAAGGTCACAATGTGGACATTCAACCATCATTGCCCGTCAATGTGGACATTTAACCAATATTGCTCCTAAGGAGTAGCCCACACAAACATCAATACATACATCATGGTGAAATCACACATCACATCGGTCCTAATATACATCGCTTTGGGTCTCACACAAGGGCCACACATTCATCGCATTGGGCCTCACTCATGGGCTGCGTATACATCACATTGGGCCATATCATATGGGCCTTACACATCATAATAGGCCTCGGCACATGGGCCATGAATACACCACATCAGGTTTCACAACCCATGAGCTTCAAATACACAATAGGTGGGCCCTACACATGGGCTTCAAATACATCACAATGAGCCACAACCCATGGGCCTAAAATACATCTCAATGGGCCACACCCATGGGTCTTAAATACATCACATTGGGCCTCGAATACATTGCAAGTGGCCTCAAATCTATTTCACAGGTAGGCCACATACCTAGGCCTAATACACATCACTATGGGCCACATCACATGGGCCAAAAATACATCACAATGAGTTTCATCATATGGGCTGAAAATATATCTCAATGGGCCTTGCCCATAGGCCACGAATACATGGCTACACCAATTATGATAAGTCTTATACTACAACCACTTCACACGTCACATAGTTAATGGCTCATATTTGGTGTCGCATGGTTAAGGGCCAAGAGCCACATTTCATCATACCATTTACAGTTTAGAGATCACAGCGTATAGAATCCAGGACCTTGATAGCATTAGCTTGGGTAACATAACCCTACATCACATTCGGTTTCGTATACAACTTAGTTATATGTGCTTCAAGTGGCGGTATCTATATCGATAAGCACAAACCTACGTTGTTGAATGGCTATCAATGCCACTTGATTTCATATGGTTAGGTAGCCTTATATGTATTTCACATTCATACAATTAGATGACCACATATACTACATATACTCCACCATTGCCTATGATTAGGTGGCTATATATACATCAAATACCTACATGATTAATGGACCAAACAGGTATATCACACCCTCACGCCACTATAGTATACATATTTGTTATAATTAAACATGTTTAAGGGTTTAAACATAAGTCACATGATCCTATTACTTAGGGCCGTACTCTAACTAAAGTGCCAAGTGATCAAGGGCTGTCCACAATCAGCCCATTTAAGGGATTAATCATCATTACTTCAAAAATTACAATACCAGTTCGTCATATGTTCAACACATGGAGATTACAAACTCTTGTCGAAGAGGCTCAATGACTGGCCCAAACAAGGCTACCACTGATGGGCCCACATGGCGTTCACTCAAAATGGGCCTTAACATTCTTGGGCCCACACATCAATGGAATTTACAATGAGTTCTATGTGGTGGAGCTCATGGGGCTTTCCCATGAGGTTAAGTCGTGTGTGACCCACTTAAGACTTAGGTTTACTTTGATTCTAGTCCAAATCCTAAAATGATATGAGGAAGTGGATGGTCCGCATGGATTAAATAGATACACCATGGTGGCCTTAGGTTGGATTTAATAGTTAAGTCCTTATTCTCACAACCTTGTATTGTATGGTCCAATTCAGGTTGGATTGACTAATCTTTGAGATAATGCCCTAAAGGGGACCCGGTACATGGGCTAGATGGGTTGAATATCTAATACATCATTAGGATGGCCCATAACAAATTTTCAATGATGAGAGTTCAATTTGCATTATTTCAGAACGTACGACTATCTAATCATTGGATGGGCCTGAGTCTTGGTAACATATCGTCAAAAGGGTTGATAAAATAGATAAACGATGAGGATCTAAAATATATATCATGTCATAACTGTGGTGGATTAAGTGGCATAACACCTACATCAAAGTGGGTCATACCACACACAAGTTGAGAGGTTTACCCTCCATTAAATATTCATAATCATTTGTTGGGCCCACAGAGATGTGGTTCATAAATCCAGCCCATCCATTATGTGTGTCCCACTTGGTTGAGGGGTCAGACCAAATTTCAGATACATCCAAATTTCAGGTGGACCTAACAAGTGATTTTACATGCTCGAGCTTCGAGTTGTACGAACGGTTCAAGAAGATCAAAGTTACATGGGTCTTAAAGTGATGTATTTATTATACCTATACTATTCATCTATTTTTCTTTTTTTTTTTTAGAGATCATTTTAGAAAATGATCCAAAATGAATCATAACCAAAGATTATCTGGATCTCACCTCAATTAGCAGTTAGGATAATGATTCCACGTTAAACCATTCATCGAGCTCACCATAACGTTTATTTTCCACCCAATCTGTTCATAAGGTCACAAAGACCTGAATTAAGGGGAAAAACAAATTTCATATTGGTCCAAAACTTCTGACCCAAAAAGGGTTCCAATGGTAGATGTTCAATCCTTGCTCCTTTTGTAGTGTGGCCCACTTGATAGTTAGATCTATCTTATTTTTCTTCTCAAGCCGACAAGCTCACCAAATGGATGGATGGTTTAGATATAACATATACCACATGATCAGACCCATAAAATTGCTAATTTATTCAGGTTCATAAATTTATTTATTTATTTATTTTTGATGGTGTGGGCCACCTGAGTTCCGTGTATGGCTGAAATTTGGGGGTGACCCATTTTTAAACGGGACCCATCAAATGCATGGTGCTGATGTTCGACAGGCATCAAGGTTGGGCCTGTGGTGGGGCCCACTTTCCTCCAGCGTCAGCAGCAGGACGCTGATGCTACAACATCAGACGCTGACAGCAAGCGTCCCTTGTTGCTTCTTTCTTTTTTTTCTTTTTTTTCTTTTTTGTATTTAAGTAGTTTTTCATAGGTAGGGCCCACATTAACATAATCCATTCCATCTATTGTATTTTATGGCTTGTGATAGACCGAACAAGCCCAATGTTCGACGTCCAGAAACATTTCAGTGGGCCCTAACAGATTTTAATAGTTAATATCACTATTTCCTATGATGTGGCCCACCAGAGATTTGTATTAGCTTCATTTTTTTTTAGTTCAATGGCTAAAATGAGCTGGGAAATTGAATGGATGGCGTGGATTGAATATATACATCATGGGTAGGGCCTGTTGTGGACCCACACCCTCTTCCTTTATTTAAACAGCTGAGCGCTGCCTGCTTCAGTGTCCTCTGGACGCTAGCAGCAGCGTCCAGTGTGTGTGTGTGTGTGTGTGTATATTGTGTTGTGTGCACGTGTGTGCATGGGTGTATGTGTGTGGCCAGCCCAATGGGCTGTACTTTAAACAGTTTGGATGGTGTACAAAATTCTGGTGGGACCCACTATCAATGGATCTCATATCAAGTCTATAATAATTTATTTTTATTATTAATCTTTTTATATGTATTTTCCCATGAATCCACACCATTAAACACATCATTATCATCATATCATCACCATTATTATCATCTTTTTATATGTACTCTCCTATGTATCCACACCATTGATCACATCATTATCATTAAATCATCACCACTAATAATCATACAAATAATAAAAAAAGGAAACAAACCAAGAGTGGAGTGGGTGTACTCACCTTGATGGATTAGATGGATGGTTGAGATGGATGGAAGGGATGGAATTGATGGTTGATGGATGGAATGATGGGAGGTGATGGGGGGGATCTCCTCGTCACTCTCTCTCTCTCTCTCTCTCTCTCTCTCTCTCTCTCTCTCTCTCTCTCTCTCTCTCTCTCTCTCTCTCTCTCTCTCTCTCTCTCTCTCTCTCTCTCTCTCCATGTGGAGAAAAATGGTGAAATGGTAAGGTTTGAAGGGATATATGTAGAGAAATTTGTTAAAATGTGGTTAGATTCAATTAATGTGATCTTAGTTATCTTAAACTAAGATTATGACAATTAATTCATGATTTGTAGTTAATGGTGGCTTAAAGGAGCATGGGATGGCATGGTGTGATGATGTCATACATAAGGTGTGGCATGGAGGAGAGTTGACTTGAGGTGTACATGAGAGAGGAAGGGATATGGGTGTGTGACATCACACACATGGGTAGAGATTCTCTCACCCATGTGTGGCATGTATATGTGTGCATGGCATATGTTGTGTACATGTGTGGAATGGAGTACATGGCGCCATGCGCATATGATACACTAATGATTCTTCACGGCGTACCTCACTAACGGAGTATCATACCGACGCATGAGTGGTACCTACGCGATCGCAGCGACGGGGCGGTCGATATGAGATAGGTTTCGAGGTCTTGGGATTTCGGTCAGTTGAGTGTGTACTATGAACGACCAGTCGAGGTCTAGCTAAGGGCATCGATCGTCATGTACATAAGCATAGAAAATGGTACGGAATGGACCAGGTGTTACAATCTACCCTCCTAATAAAAATTTCGTCCTCGAAATTTTTAGTCACAATACATTAACAAACTCATAACATAGAAGGCCAAACATACGTATCACCATATATATCAAACAATCATCCATCAAACACTAGAGGTATTACTCATGGCTATCTGCCTAATGCCTGGGTGCTAAGTATATTCTCTAAGTTCTCAAATAGAGGATCTTGTTTTGACTAGGTTCTCAAACCGGGAATCTTAGATTCATGTCTCTAGATTCATATAAATCAGGGGTACTAATAGCATCTAGGTTCTCGATCAATGACGCTGGGAGACCTAGTTTAAGTTCTTCTATGTTTTCCACTTGCAGACTTTGCTCGTAATTGATCCCAAATCTTATGCTCTGATACCATCTCCTTTCATGCCCCAAACTCGACCGAGCTAAAGGAGCGTGGGCCAAAGAAACCACTCGAACGGCTACGGGAGAGACTCTTTTCTCCCTTGCATATGGATCGGAAGCCATCACTCTGGTTGAGATCGGACTACCTTCTACTCGAGTCAGTTCGTTTAACGAATAAGACAACGAAGAACTGTTGGCTCTCGGACTCGACCTCTTGGAGGAACAAAGGGAAAGGGCTCGGCTACGGATGGTAGCTTAGCAACGACTAGTAGCTCGGTTCTAAAATGTTCGAGTCAAGGTTAGACGATTTCAAGCTGGGGACATGGTCCTCCAAAAAATGTTCCTTAATACAAAGGAAGTTGGTGCTGACACACTGGGACCCAATTGGGAAGGACCGTATATTGTCTCAAGCACATCCGACCTGAAACGTATCGATTGGAAGATCTAACTGGGCAATTACTCCCCCATCTATGGAATGCCGAGCATCTAAAAATCTACTATCCCTAAGTCAGCCATTGAGCAATTGGTTAAATTTGATTATCAGACGAGCAAAGAATGGAAAACATGTAAACTGAGTCAAATGAATGTGAAAATCAAGTATATTCATTCATCAGTATGAGTTTTACATCGGATTACATTAGTTCTTACTTTGGAATTACATTGACAAAGTAACAAGGAAAGATGCAAAAAAGATAGTCGGTCGAAATAAGCGACATTTCCTACGGTTGCAGATGCTCTCGAGTCCGGCTTGAAGCCTGGTGTGCTTGAAGTGAACCACACTTTGTAATCCAAAATTAACTTCAAGATTCACCAGGAGCTAACTCGAGAGGTGGTCCGGACTCAGCTACTGCCGCCACTCGGGGCAACCAGTGGTGCCACCTTAGGATTAACCTCAGAAGTAACCTCAAGGTTAGTCGCCACCATACCAGCCAACCCAGCTACCCTGGCACCCGGACCATCAGACCCAGAGCCACTCTCGTCGAATCCCGAGAGATCAAGTTCGGGGAAGGACAACTTCATCAGGTCCATGAACTTGACATAGCCATCCTGATATAAGCGGTCCCGCTCGTCCAAGTACTCATGAGATTCAAGATAGGCCTCTACAGCCTGGGCCTTGGCATGAGCAAGGGAAGCCTTAGTCTCGGTCTTGAGCTGAGCCAACTTCTCTTCGGAGGAAGCATGAGCCTGATGATTCCGCATACTCTCCTCCTGGGCCTCTTTCAATTGCGAGGTCAAGCGGGCACTCTCGGTGGTGGCCTCCTCTGCGGCCCTCCTGGCAATCCCTAAGTCACCAGTCATTATGTTGAGTCGAGTTACAGCAGCGGTGAGTTATGCTTCCGCCTCCCCAGCCCGCTTCTGAGCTTCGGCCAGATCCGAGCCAGCCTTGAGCGCATAAGGGGCAAACTGCAAAGAAAAATGTAAGGTCAACCAAGCTTGAGAAAACCGACAAAGCAAGCGTAAAGTTCAACTCTTACCTCGAGAAGCAGCTTCGCCATATGGGAGAGAGTTCACCTCGGGGAAGCTTCGAATAGGGCAGCGAAGTCCTTTTCACTCCCATGGGAGATCGCCCAAGGGAGCATATCCTTAACGGCCCGTTGGAAGATCGACGTCTCCTGTTGAGTCGTCTCCCCTCCTGATCTCCTCCCTTCTCTGCTCCTCCCTCTGTTCCTGAGTCGGCTTTGCAACAGGTCCTGGCTCAGCGACCCCTTGGGACTCAGGGGCCACCTCATCCGCCGCTCCCGCCCCTTCCTCCAAGTCAGAAACTATCACGGCCGGGATGGCCTGGGCAGCTTGCCCCTTAGTCTTCAAGACCGTCTTTGGCCTCTTTGGAGGTCGAGGCTTTGACCTTGGAGGGGCCTTCATTTTGGAAGGCAGACGGAGGAAGGGACTGAAAAGGCCAAGCTATATGTCCTAGAGGGGGGGTGAATAGGACTATGCCAAATTAAAATGATAACAGCGGAATTTAACAAAATAAAAGAAAGATAACACTATAATCAATTCACAATACCGAAATGTAAAGCAACCTCAAATGTAAGAGTATTGAGAGACTGATACAAATGTTGTTCTAAGGACAACCTTATTCCTAGAAAGGTCTTTGTATCAAAACCTCAAACTTGATACAGAGGAATAAATAGATAAATAACAAGGAAATGAAATCTAAGTTATTACAACATTCTCCATAATGCTTGAAATGTAAAAGATTACAACATTCACATCCATAAATATATCCCACAATATTGAATGTTAAAAGATATAGAAATTAAACCCAACATTCACAAAACACAAAGAGTTATAATAGTTCGCCTATGTGTACACCAATTGTTAAACAACAGCCACACAGCTTGCTACTCCACTCCTAATATCCTCACACAGTGGATATTAGCGTTCACTATGAAATAGGTTTTTCTCAGGTTCACCTAAAACCCTCACAATTGTGTCTTTCAAGTGGGCTTACACAATTCAAAAACCCCACACTCTAAGTTTTCTTGCTCTCCTCAGATAACAAAAAAGAATGAGATTTTTCTGGCTCAAATCTCAAAAGAAACCAATACAATGGAAATTACAATAATGTAAAATACCTGATTTCTCCTTTTGTTACAGCCCGGAAGAACCAAATCGGAGTAAAAGTTCGAATATAAAAGTTCAATGTCCACACTCACTTTGAAATGGTTCTAGGTTCTAATTGATTTTAAATTAAATCAAGTTGAGCTAGCTCTATTTGATTTTTTATTCTAAGAAGTGGAATATCACAATTCCTCTTTCAAATTAGATTGGAATGTAGAAACAAAATCAAATATAAAAAGCTAATAAAAAGAGAATATTAAATATGCACAATCTAGCTTAAGAAGATTATAAACTTATCTCTCAGAGTGATGCCTTGATTTTACTTGAATTGGATATCAAACTTTGAAATTCGTTGTCTACTTATAGATGAAGAAATCGCGTCTACGACTGGTCGTAAGGACACTATGACTAGTTGTAGGATGAACTGATTTTTGAAATTTTAAGCGCGATCGGATAAAACTGTTTCACGACTGGTTGTAGGCCTTACACGACCGGTCGAGGGACCTCCACGACTGGTCGTGTGGAACCTGGAATGGTTGCTAGAGTTTGAGTCGTAGCTGCTGGACTGGTCGTGAATGAGTCGAGCACTGTTCACATGACAGGTCGAGCAGTCTCCAGGACTGGTTGTAGCTCAACCAAAAAATTTTAAAAATTTGCAACAACTTAGGACTGGTCGTGGAATTTCTTGGACTGGTCGAGCCAGTACTAGGACTAGTCAAACAGAGTCCAACACTAGTCGAAGAACAGACCAAACATCTATAAAGTAATTCAATTTGAATTATGTATTCAAAATGACCTACCCTAAGGTCAATCTAAGGTCTTCTATACCTTTACCATGATATATGAACATTGAACCTTCTTTTCTTCAGATGGTAGAAGATCGTAGACGTTCATGAAGCTTGTACTTGAGATCTTCTGAAGTTTGACTTTGTAATACTTGAATCGTGCTTCACTTTAAGTCTTAAATATGAACAGTTGACTTGTCTTTCAATGTTGCTTTAAAACTTTGAACTTTGAAGCTTAAAGGAGTGAACAATGTACTTGAACTTGCGTTTCTTGAAGTAGATTTTGTTCTTGTCTTAAAGCATTGTCCTTGTACAAGTGATGCATTGCCTTGAACATATATATCAACGTGCTACACAAGACACATACTGTGGTTTTGAGACAACAAAATTTGACAATCAAAGGAGCAAATAACCATAGCACTTACAATCTCCCCCTTTGTCAAATTTGTGACAAAATACACCATTAGAAATAAGAGAAGCATTATATGCTCAACAAAGAATCATACATCATATATACACAAGAGAGTATAATGCACTAGTTACAATAAACCGAACACATCATCAAAACACACTTCTTACTTACTCCCTCTGAGTAGAACACAAAAAAATAAAAATAATAATAAATAAATAAAAAATGCTACTACCCACAATCCATATAACCATATCTATATCCATAAGCAAGCATAACAAAACATTACAAAACATACTCCCCCTTTTTGTCACA
Source organism: Magnolia officinalis (assembly GCA_021015155.1). Taxonomy (NCBI): domain Eukaryota; kingdom Viridiplantae; phylum Streptophyta; class Magnoliopsida; order Magnoliales; family Magnoliaceae; genus Magnolia; species Magnolia officinalis. The sequence continues at coordinate 32,078,437 of JAJHSJ010000007.1, forward strand.
ATATGACAAAGGAAGTAACACAGATATGGAAGAGGAAAAAGGGAGCAAATAAATCAAGATATGGAAGACAAGCAAATATTGTTCATCCAACATAAATCATCATAAATCAAGTTCATATAAGTAACCAACATAAACCAAATTCATCCAAAGTCAGTCTCACAAACTGAAATTAAACAATATATCATAAGAGTTATTACAGGCCAAATAAGAAAGTACTTAATCAGATTTAGAAGAGGGAGCAGAAATAGATGGATCAATTTGGTGTAAACCCTTGTTCAAGCGCCTCATATATTTACGCATATAAGCAAATTGAGAATCTTGGGTTACATGTATCTGAGCCATCTATTCCTCAAGAGAATGCAACGTCGCATCAAAATCAGAAGACTGATAGTCAGGGTCAGCCTCAGAATCTGATTCAATTTCATTAAAGATATCATCCATGTTTATATCATCTGGAGGTAAATCTCCACCTTCTTCTTCATTCACTTCTTCAGCACCACCACCACCCACATTCACTTGTCCAGGTGTCAATCCCAATTTCATCTTATTTATATTTGAGTTGTTAAAAATAAGGTGATAAATAAGAGCCTCTTCAACAGGCATAACAACTAACATATGAGTAGCTAACACAATCATTAGAAATGCAAATGGAATATCACTGTGTCCAGGATGGAGATGAAATTGAATGATAGAATAACATATCAGAGAAGGAAGACAAACTTTAGTACCAGAGATGACGGAATGCAAAATCTGAACTATGAAGGAGGTGAGTTCGGTTTTGTTACCAGAATGCGGATACAGATTTAAAATAAATATTTTGTGAAGAACCCTGTATCTGGGTAACAAATACTTGGAAGTAAGCGCATTCCCCTTATGAGTCCATTGCGCATCTATATTACACAATGCTCTAGTAAGCACATGTTTTTCTGATTTCGACAATTTGTCAGCTAGAGTATGAATAAGAATACCCTCGTCATTTATAGGTATGTCCATTAGAGCGGAAATCAAATGACTGTCTATTTCAAATGGATCTTCTCTAGTTGCTATTGAAAACGTTAAATTCTCAGTCGAAAATTTAGAAATACACGCAAACATAGCCTGCGTAATAGACTGGTATGCTGGCCCACCCCAATGTAGAATGTTAGCCCACCCTACAGATTTGAGAAGTTGAAGGAGTTCAAATGGAACAATATGATCAATATCCATAGGACACTCAATAATAACATTGCGCAATCATAAATTCCACACATAGGAGGGATCATCTTTGGGTGACCGAAGGTAGCGCCTTGTTAAAAGAGTCGATCTAGATGAGGAAGCACCGCGGGAAGTTTTCTTTTTCCCTCTAGCATCCATTTGCAACAAAGGAATGAAGGAATCAAGAAGTCGTAAAAGATGTAGAGTGGGTTTCTTTAAAAATGGATTTTTGAGAAGAAAATCCCAAAGACTTCAAGAAAACAAGAAATAAATAACTCTAAGTAAGAAAATGAAGTGATATCCACTTGAATGTAGAAGGAAAATGAAAATAATGGACTAATCTTGAAGAATCAAAAAGTTGGGTACGACCGGTCGTGCTTAGACTACTTGGAGAGGAAAAGCAAATGAGGAAGAAAAGTGATTTTTCCCCAAATTAAAAGCACCAGCGCGCTACACGACTGGTCGTGGGACGTCCTCGACCGGTCGTACCATGACTGGTCGAGTTCGTCCTCGACTGGTCGTGCACATCCAAAAGTATGCATTTTTCACATAATTTAAAATTTTAATCGTTTAAAATAATAAATATATACAATATGATACAGAAATGCATAAATGATCAATTCAAATTGCACATACCAAGATCAAATTTCAATTTATTAAACCTGCTTTTGTCGAGCGGTTTAGTGAAAATGTTAGCAAGCTGATTCTCGGTCGGAATGTATTCCAATGAAATTATCTTTTCTTCCACTAATTCACGAATGTAATGATATCTAATGTCAATGTGCTTAGTTCGTGAATGCTGGATTGGATTTTTAGATATATTAATTGCACCGGAATTATCACAATATAAAACCATTGAATCCTGTGCAATTCCGTAATCGCTTAACATTCTATCGTCCATACAAGCTAAGTACATGCATTTCCAGCTGCGATTTATTCAGCCTCAGCAGTTGAGAGTGATACGGAACTTTGTTTCTTACTTTGCCAAGAAACTAAACAGTTCCCAATATGGAAACAACTACCACTGGTTGATTTCCTATCATCAACATTACCAGCCCAATCAGCATCAGTGTACCTAGCCAATTGAACACTAGTATCATGTGGATACCAAAGACCCAGATTAGTAGAACTTGCGACATATCGCATAATCCGCTTAACAGCAGTTAAATGAGACTCTTTAGGGTCAGATTGATATCTAACGCAAATACCAACGCTAAAAGCAATATTAGGTCTACTTACAATTAAATAAAGTAAACCGTCAATCATACTACGATATAATTTAGGATTTATACTTTTACCTGTAGAGTCCTTTGAGAGTCTTAATGTAGTACTCATAGGAGTATCAAAATTTTTCCCATTCTTAAATCCAAACTTTTTCACTAAGTTCATAGCATATTTGGTCTGAGAAATGAAGATACCATCAGGTTGTTGTTTTACTTACAACCCTAAGAAATAATTCAGTTCTCCAACCATGCTTATTTCGAATTTAGATTTCATAACATTTGCAAACTCAACAGTCATGTTAGTACAGGTAGATCCATAAATAATATCATCAACATAGATTTGTACTATTAAGATATGATTGTTATGTTTTTTAACAAAAAGAGTCTTGTCAACACTTCCCATTTGAAAATTATGACTTAGTAGAAACTTAGTCAATTTTTTATACCATGCCCTGGGAGTTTGTTTCAAACCGTAGAGAGCCTTTTTTAAGCGATAACATGATTAACATTTTTAGGGTCTTCAAAACCCATTGGTTGTTCAACATACACTTCTTCATGCAGATCGCTATTTAAGAAAGCACTCTTTACATCCATTTGATAAATTTTGAATTTTCTAAAGCAAGTAATGGATATAAAAAGTCTGATTGATTTAAGATGAGCTATTAGGGCAAGGGTTTCATCATAATCGATGCCTTCAATTTGAGTGTACACTTGTACAACCAGTCTAGCCTTGTTTCGAATTATATTACCATGTTCATCAGACTTATTTTTTAAAATTCACTTAGTTCTGATAATATGTTTATCTTTAGGTCTAGGAACTAAGTACCAAATATCATTTCTAACAAATTGATTAAGCTCTTCTTGCATCGCAACAATCTAGTTTTTGTCAGTAAGAGCTTCTTTTACGTTAGTCAGTTATATCTGGGATGTAAAGTCGACGAGTGCACACACCAGTGAGAGGATTTCCAAGAATTTGAGTGGTTGGATGATCTTTAACAGTCCTTAGTTCAGAATTATTTTGACTTGATGAAGTATCTGGTTTGTCAATTAAAAGAACTTCATCATTATTTGAACTTGAGGCAGGTGTATTCAAGTGATCGTCAATGACCACATTGATGGACTCTTGAATTACACCAGTCCTCTTATTCAGTACTTGATACGCTCTACTATTTAAAGCATATCCTAAAAAGATCTCTTCATCACTTTTGGTGTCAAACTTATCCAGATTTTCACGGTCACGTAAAATATAGCACTTGCTGCCAAAAACTCGAAAGTATTTGACAGTAAGCTTCGTATCAAACCACATTTCATAAGCCGTTTTATTATTTGACTTATTAGAGTAAACGCAGTTAATTATATAGCAAGCAGTATTTACTGCTTCAGCCCAAAGATTTTTAGAGAGCTTCATACTATTCAACATTACATTTGCCATTTATTGAAGCACTCTATTTTTTCTTTCAACAATTCCATTTTGTTGTGGTGTTTTGGATGCAGAGAATTCATGTGATATTCCCTGATCGCAACAGAATTTCTCAAAACTGCTATTCTCAAATTTCGATCCATGATCACTACGGATCTTATAGACTTGAGAACCTTTTTCCGTTTGGATCCGTTTGAGAACTCTTTTTACTTCTTCAAGGGTTTCTGATTTATCCCTTAAGAAGGCTACCCAAGTGAATCTGGTAAAATCATCCACGATTACCAGTATATATTTTTTGCCACCTCGACTCTCCATCCTGGTTAGTCCTATAAGATTCATGTGGAGAAGTTTGAGCAGTTTGGATGTGGCATTGGAGTCTACCTTTTTGTGAGCACTCCTAGTTTGTTTGCCAATCTAACATTCACCACATATTTTGTCTACTTTCTGTAATTTAGGTAGACCTCTTATCAGTTCTCTTTTGCTCAATCTATACAGATTGCGGTAGTGTACATGTCCAAGGCATTTATGCCATAACTCAGACTCATTAGTATGGACCATGTAACACGATTGATTAGATGAGCTAGAATCACTAACAATGTAGCAATTTTCAGAAGTTCTGCGACTAGTTAATATTACAGAACCCTTTTTGTTTAAAATTTCACAACCTTGATTAGTAAATTTTACGCTATAATTGTTATCGCATATTTGAGATATGCTTATAGAATTATGTTTTAACCCTTCAACGTATAAAACATTCTTAAATAAGGGAAGGTTAAAGAGTTGAACTGTACCTTGGCCAATAATCCTGCAGTTACTATCATCACCAAATGTGACTGAACCATCAGCCATGTCTTTAAGATCGGTGAATAAACTTTTATCACCAGTCATGTGCCTTGAGCATCCACTGTCCAAGTACCACTTTGAAAGACTTGTAGCTTTGAAAGCCATGTGGGCAACCAAGTAAGTAACCTTAGGAACCCATTTCATAACCATTTTGGGTTTAGGAGTATAGTTGGTCTTCTTATGTTTGTAGTTGTTATAAGAATGACCCACTGAGATAGATTTTAAGAGTTCCTTAAGTAAATCAACTATTTTTTCAGCTAAAGGGTTTCGATTATGATTTTTATAGTTGATATGATTACTTTTAGGTTTGAAAGATTGATAAGTTTTAGCATTTTTGGAAAAGTTTTTATTTGAACTATTCCTTTTTGAGTTTGAAGACTCTCCTTTCACAAACTTAGGAGGAGTATTCTTCTGTTTAGGAGGAATGTTTCTATCGTAACCTAAACCGGATCAGTCCCCACATTTTCTTGATCTAGATAAAAGTTTTTCTAACTTTGGATCACATTGGGCATACCTCCATGTATTCTTTAAACTCAAAAGTAAAGAGACTTCCAGTTTAAGTTTTTCATTTTTAGATTTCAGATTTTCAATAAGGGAGGTTTTAAATTCTAAATCGCATTTCGATTTTTCCAAACAATCTGAAATGTGGGATTTTTCTAAAACAAGAGTATCAAAATTTTCTTTAAGTTTTAAAAACTTTTCTTTCTGAAGTTTAAATTTAACAACAATTTTACAATTTTCCTTGTAAAGGGCATTGTAAGCATCTTGAAGATCATCTTCATTTTCATGATCACTATTTAGATTTTCTTCACTAGTTGAATCATCATGATCTAAAAAAATAAACTTGGCTAGAGTCATAAGGGCTTTGACTTGATTGCCCGACTCAATTTCAAAATCTTCTGATTCAGAAGAGGTTTTAGTGCCAGAAGATTCATCCCAAGTAGCCAACATAACTTTCTTTTTAGATTTGTTCTTTCTAGGACATTTGTTTGCTAAATGCCCATATTCATGGCAGTTTTAACATTGACTATCTTTTAAAGATTTCCAAGTTTTAGGTTTAGATTTCTTCTTATCATTAGATTTTTGAAAATCAACCCTCTTTTTACTTTTAAAAATTTTGTAAAACTTTTTCGCTAAAAGGGTCATATCATCTTCAGAATTTTCTAAATCAGAATTTTCTTGAGAAATACATTTAAAAGATTTAAGGGCGATAGATTTACCTTTAGGAGTTTTAAAGTTTAACTCATAAGTTTGTAAAGAACCAACTAATTCTTCTACCCTCATATTATCCATATCACGAAGTTCTTGGATCGCAGTTACCTTATAATTGAACCGTTCAGGAAGTGAGCATAATATCTTTGCACGGATTTACTTTCTGAGATTTTATCACCAAGACCCCACATAGAGTTCACAATGTCATTTAATCTTTTATAGAAGTCCATGAACATTTCATTTTCTTCCATATGTTTTTCCTCAAATTTGGTTGTGAGGATTTAGACTTTAAATTTTTTGACAATTGATGTTCCCTCGTGTGTCATTTCTAAAATATCTCAAGCTTGCTTTGCAGAATCACAGGATATAATTCTTTTGAATTCATCCGGTGATAGTGCACAAGTGATTGCATTTAGTGCTTTTGCATTTGCACTACTCTCACTTTCTAAAGTGTGGTATAAGAGAAATAAGGTGTAATTCTCATAGGTTTAGATCCATCGATTTTAGTTACTTCAGTGGTAGGAGGGGTCCATTCAGTCACTGTGGCTAGCCACACACTTTCATCCATAGATTTTAAGAAAATCCTCATTCTGGCTTTCCGATAAGCATAGTTGGAGCCATCAAATGGTGGAGGCCTAGTGACTGAGAGGCTATCAAAATTTGACATCTTATAAATAGCTTAGATCGATTAGCTCAAGAAATAAATCCAAAAATATAACAATTAGAACGAGCTATTAGGCTCTGATACCACTTGAAAAGGTCGAGCTATATGTCCTATAGGAAGGGGGGGCGGGTGAATAGGACTATGTCAAATTAAAATGATAACAGTGAAATTTAACAAAATAAAAGAAAAATAGCACTATAATCAATTCACAATACTGAAATGTAAAGCAACCTCAAATGTATGAGTATTGAGAGACTAATACAAATGTTGTTCTAAGGACAACCTTATTCCTAGAAATGTCTTTGTATCAAAAACTCAAACTTGATATAGAGGAATAAATAGATAAATAACAAGGAAATGAAATCTAAGTTATTACAACATTCCCCACAATGCTTGAAATGTAAAAGACTACAACATTCACATTCACAAATACATCCTACAATATTGAATGATAAAAGATATAGAAATTAAACCACACATCCACAAAATACAAAGAGTTATAGTGGTTCGCCTGTGTGTACACCAACTGTTAAACAACAGCCACACAGCTTGCTACTCCACTCCTAATATCCTCACACAGTGGATATTAGCATTTACTATGAAATAGGTTTTTCTCAGGTTCACCTAAAACCCTCACAATTGTGTCTTCAAGTGGGTTTACACAATTCAAAAACCCCACACTCTGAGTTTTCTGGCTCTCCTCAGATAACCAAAAAGAATGAAAATTTTCTGGCTCAATCTCAAAAGAAACCAAATCAATGGAAATTACAATAATGTTAAATACCTAGATTTCTCCTTTTGTTGCAGCTCGGAAGAACCAAATCGGAGTAGAAGTTCGAATATAGAAGTTCAATGTCCATACTCACTTTGAAATGGTTCTAAGTTCTAATTGATTTTAAATTAAATCAAGTTGGGCTAGCTCTATTCGATTTTTATTCCAAGAAGTAGAATATCACAATTCCTGTTTCAAATCAAATTAGAATGCAGAAACAAAATCAAATATAAAAAGCTAATAAAAAGAGAATATTAAATATGCACAATCTAGCTTAAGAAGAATACAAACTTATCTCTTAGAGTGATGCCTTGATTTTACTTGAATTGGATATCAAACTCTGAAATTCGTCGTCTATTTATAGATGAAGAAATCGCGTCTACGACTGGCTGTAAGGACACTTCGACTGGTCGTAGGATGAATTAATTTTTGAAATTTTAAGCGCGATCGGATAAAACCGTTCCACGACTGGTCGTAGGCCTTGCACGACCGGTCTAGGGACCTCTACGACTGGTCGTGACCTGTCCACGACTGGTCGTGTGGAACCTGAAATGGTTGCTGGAGTTTGAGTCATAACTGCTGGACTGGTCGTGAACGAGTCGAGCACTGTTCACACGACCGGTCGAGCAGTCTCCAGGACTAGTCGTAGTTCAACCAAAAAATTTTAAAAATTTGCAACAACTTAGGACTGGTCTTGGAATTTCTTGGACTGGTCGAGCTAGTACTAGGACTAGTTGAACAGAGTCCAAGACTAGTCGAAGAACAAACAAAACATCTATAAAGTAGTTCAATTTGAATTATGTATTCAAAATGACCTACCCTAAGGTTAATCTAAGGTCTTCCATACCTTTACCATGATATATGAACATTGAACCTTCTTTTCTTCAGATGGTAGAAGATCGTAGACGTTCATGAAGCTTGTACTTGAGATCTTTTGAAGTTTGACTTTGTAGTACTTGAATCGTGCTTCACTTTAAGTCTTGAATATGAGCAGTTGACTTGTCTTTCAATGTTGCTTTAAAACTTTGAACTTTGAAGCTTAAAGGAGTGAACAATGTACTTGAACTTGCGTTTCTTGAAGTAGATCTTGTTCTTGTCTTGAAGCATTGTCCTTGTACATGTGATGCATTGCCTTGAACATATATATCAACGTGTCACATAAGACACATACTGTGGTTTTGACACAACAAAATTTGACAATCGAATGAGCAAATAACCATAGCACATACAGGGACGAGCCTCAGCCATCTCTGCATCAACCACAAGACAAGTCAAACAAGAATCAAAGGGAATGAAGAACGACAGCCAGAAAGTACCTGTTAAGGCCGAGTCCAAACCCGATTAAAAAAGGTGCTCTGGTTGGAGAAGTCTCTTCCAAGACCGTTGCTCCGGACTTAGCGCCTTCTGATCTTTAATCCGAGTTAAAGTGCCAACTCCGAGGCTCGGCCTTCGCTTGGGGATATCTGCTGAACACACATAGTCAGACTCAAAGACTTAAAAGTATGAGAAGACAGAAAAAAGGTACATGCCGAGTCACCTGCTTGGGAGAACACCCGAGGAACGCGTGATTCAATGGGCCCTGGCTCGGCAATCTCCCAGCAACCACACGCCTAAAACCATCTATCTCTCTAATGCTTGTTGGAGTAGGAGGGTCGGTTATCAAAGGTCCGCCCTTATTCCGTTAAGCACACAAAAAGTACCAACCGAGCTGCTGTGGGTTCGGCCGTACTTGGAACAGATAGAGGAACTCGTCGATGGTCAGTGGGGGCAGCTCCATTTCAGCCCACAACACTGCACACCCGAACAAGTTCCTCCACCCTTTCAAAACTATCTGCCCAGGTGCTATTCGGAGTCGGGAAAGCAAATCCCGAGCTATCCCCTGAAGGGGCAGACGCAAGCCGCACTGTAAAGCGACATGGAAAATCGTGACCATCCCAGCAAGAGGACGGTCGGGTAATTCATTCGGGAGAGAGGCGAAGAATGACTGAGTCCGGGACATGGTACCTAGTCCTAATCTTGTCCAGTTCTGCCTCAATTAAAACCGAGGGAACGAGACCCTTATGCTCGTCCTCAACCTCCTCTTCCTCGGCTGCTGACTCAGCATCATTTGTCGATTTTCAGGTGGCGACCGACTCACTAACTCCTTCGGTAGTCTCACCCTCTTCCTCCGTTTCCTCCTTTGGAGGATTGGGCTTGCCAGGGGTAGTCACCAACGGCGCCCCTTCAAGAGTTGAACTCGCTGAAACTAGGCGTTCCGCTGAAGGCCCAACCATCTTTTCGAGTGCTGGAAAGCGACATTGACATCTACAGCCATCTCCGCCAACAGCGAAGGTGATTCAAAACGTCTCAAAAATGTCTCGCTTCACCTTCATCACCAGAAGCTCCCTCCCGGGGGCTCAAAGGTCCTTGCATTATCATCACAGTCGAAAGCAAAAGGGAGGGAGAGAGTTAAAAAACTCACCGGAGGCAGTAGGAGTGGCAGAAGAAAGGGCGGAACGTGAGAGCAGAAGTCAGAAATGAAAGGCGAAAATGGTGGAAAATGACAAAAACAGTGGAAGTGAAAAACGGGAGGAAAACGTGCGCGCGAAAATGGGAGAAGTGCATCCCGCTCCCTCTTTTATAGCCCCACCATGTGGCAAGGGCATTTAAGGGGGAGTCGAGTCGACACCTGCTTCGACTCCCCCGCCCGACACGTGGCGCGCTTCGGACAACACGACTGCCATTCCCGCCACATGTCCGGCTCTCATAAGGTGAAAAGAAATCCTGGCAACTTCCCGCTCATGCGGCCTCGAGCAATGAACCGGTGCATGTTCTGGACGATACAGGACACCTGCAAGCAATAAATGCTCCATCATAAAGTCTGTCCCAGCTCAAGCCGACTTAACAACTTTCTATTCCTTAGCGTCACAAAGTTAATGCAAGGAGTAGGGGGTTTACTGTTGGGGAAAAATAGAAAGCCTAAAGGCTCAGCTATGGAATGGACCAACTCTACTGACACCGTCCGAAATTCTGAGGCAACAAGCCTGACCAAGGTTAGCATATCAAAAGCCTAAAGGAATGACTTAGCTTGGATTATAAGGAACGTATCTTGACCGAGACTTACAAAGTCCATGACCATAAGGCATAATTCATGAGATGCACGAAGTTGACTCGATAAACAAGGCAGCAACATCCAAAGAGGCCGACTAAGGCCCAAAGCTCAAAAGCCACGCGACCAACCATAAAATCGACCCATTTTGAGGTCGGTTACAGAGTCAACAATCGGATTAAGAAAGCACACTGATTATGGATCAGTTTCATCTCATCCAACAGAGGGCAAGTGACTCTACCTTTTATAGCTAGTTGAGACTCGCTTATCAGCAGAGTCGCCCAGGCTTGATCCGAGTAAGGTAGAAACAGTGTAAAATAGAACACCTTCTCGAAAATTCAGTAAAAAGATCCCCGATTCCGAAGATCTCGGGATCGGCTGGAGTCCAAAATTGGATTGGCATCGAATCCCCGAGATATCAGGAAAAGAATCCTGGCAAGATGAGATCCTCCCCTTCTTATAAATATGAAAGACTTCGAGGGTGAAAGGTATGCAAAAACTCTCCTATAACCCTTTAATACAATCCTAGCCAGAGTCCTCCTCGTCTTCTTCATGTGCACGTAAAGGATCCAAGAAGGGCGACTGGTTTTTTGCATCAACAACTTTATACTCAAGCAAGCTGCTGATCCATACACATGCGCACTACCATTGTATACACGGTGGACAAGCACTAAGATCTAAACCATCCAAATCATATGCCCCACTTTAGCTGTACCACAAACCAAAAATCACACTTTATGAATAAATCCAACTGTTGTATGATGGATATAAAATGGATGATCAAAGCGAAATCTATTAATCAGCGGTTACTATTATGCAAATCAATCCGAATTTGATGCTGAGGCCAAACAGTAGATCCCACTATTTTAGCAGTTTGGACCATCAGAACCGCCGGGAGTCATTTGATACTCTGGTAAATTGTGATGGGTATACACAGGCACTTACAAAACGTACACGCTGCGCATATTAGCTCGAAGATAAGCCGTCACGTTACCCACTTTGGGTAGGTCGGTGTCCCAAAATCATATTGGTTTAACAATCCTAGCCTCTAATTTGTATGCACTTTTCATTCCAACCGTTGATCACAGATCGGCTACTTGAATAATGAAATCACGGTAATTTTTGGTCCAATACATGAGGACGCTTCCACACCGTCCGATCCTTGAGTCCCAATCGTTTCCGTCAGATGGATCACAGATTTTGTTGCTTCCGAATGTACGCTATCGCTTCTCTCCCGAAAATCGTTTTAAATGTTTTGTCATGTCAGCAAGGTTTTCTCGATTACATCCTGACGTATTCAAATGGCATACGTCGGGACTTTACACTTTGAATTGTGGTCATATTCGATTGATCGAAACCGTTTATATGATAAATCTTCCATTGTATTCTGAAAATATGATAAATAAAACTCTTATTTGAAATATTTCAACCTTTGAAAGTTTTGATATTTTGCCTAAAATTTTAACGGTCAGAAAAACTTTTATATAATCAATGGGTTAAGTTATTTAATATGAGATTTTGTTTTCTTGAAGTAACCATCCAAGGAGATTATTGTCAAATACGCGGTTTGCATCATTGAAATCAGGCTCAAATTCAACGCTAGAGTCCCGACGATAGTTGTTGTAATACGTCGGGATGTATTCGAGCAAACCTTCGACTCAGCAAATTTTTCACTTGAGCGGCTTCCTATACAACAGGTGTTCCACCCACCGGCTACAGTACCCGAGCCATGTGGGACCTATCGTGTCGTGCTTTTGAGATTCACTCCGTCCATCATGTGAATCCCGTTATTTTGGCGAGATAAACAAAAAATCAGGTCGATCCATAAGTCGGGTGGGCCACGAGACGGAGAACAATGTATAATCACGGCTAAAATCTGTAAATTTATTCTGCGTGGTCCATCTGAGTCTTGGATCGGGCTAAGTTTTGGATTTTTATTTCTTCCTAGCTATCATCACCAGATGAAATGGTTTGGATGGCATGTACACTATATGGTGGGATCCACGTATCATCCGGAAGGTTTCCATTGTTTGTGTCCCCATCCCATTGTTCTGTGGCGTAGCGCACTTGATTAGTGGATCTATACGATCTTTGGCCGCAGATCCGGACGTCGAGCTCCGCACCTGATGGACGGTGATGAAAAAACAGGAAAAGGTGGGACCACGAAGCTCGGGTGCTGTTGTCGCTGGCTTAAAAAAGGGACTTGGATTCGGTAGTGACCCTCCAACCTCCGGAAAAGCTCCGTGGGACCCACCATGGTTTGTGTGTTTTATCCATGCCATCCACTCATGTTGTGAGTCTATTTCACGGTATGAGAGCAAAAATGAGGCAGATCTAAAGCTCAGGTGGACCACACCACAGGAAGAGTGAAGCTAGTGACGTCCATCCACCGTTGAAACCTTCTTAAGGTTCACTGAGATGTTTATTTTCCATCCAACCTATTGATGAACTAAAATAAACCTTTATTAATGGAAAACTAAAAATCATCTTGATCCAAAACTTCTGTGGCCCACAAGAAGTTTTCAATGGAAGCCATTCAATCCCCACTGTTTCCTTGGTATGGTACATTTCAGATTTGGATCTCTAGCTTTTTTGGGATCATCCCTAAAATGACATGGAAAAATGGATGGACGGCGTGGATAATACACATACATCATGGTAGGGCCCACGGAGGTTTCCACAAGTACCGAGTTCGGTACTGGAGGGGTAACTACGGAGTCCGAGTCCCCAAAAACCGGTTGTAGAGGATGCTGGCCCTCTCTCCTCTCCTAGAACGCGTGATTCAAGTTAGAGAGAGAGAGGGACAGTTGAAAAGCCGAAGAAATCAAATACACCAAACGGTGAAAAAAAGAAAAGAAAATCGTATTTCTCTCGTCTTCTTCTCTCGCCCCTCTCTATCTCTCTCGCCCCCCTATCTCTCTCGCTCTCGCTCATTTCCCCCAAATTCCCTCAAAATCCCTCTCTTTATAGGGTTTCCAAAAATCCCGCTCTCCCTATCCATCTCTACCGTCCATCTCGACTGTTATTTTTCCCATCCCTTCAACGGTACCGGGATCAAAATCGTATCTTTCCATTAGAATATCAATTTGTTCGTTGATTCTTTTGGATCGATTGAAATCGGCTTGGGATCAACGATGACGATTCCAGGTTCGGGTTTCCTGATGGAGAATGAGGAGAGCTGCTTGCCATGCACTCCGGAGGAAGAGAGGCGAATAATCAAGGAATTGACAGAAGTGGCGGAATCTAATTCGAAGGAAGGGAACTTGTATTTCGTCGTCTCTAACAGGTATTAGATCTGCATGTGGAATTATTACGGATCGTTGTTAGGATTCATGTATCCATATGTCCTTTTGGTCTGTGTTTGTTCGATTTTGATGGATTGACTCAATATCTGCATCAGATGCATGCTTGTGTTCAATGGATTGTTTCGGGATCGAATCGTGATCAATCTCTAGTCGACAGATTTATTTTTTATAGGTCGATTCTGAGGAGTTTCTCTTCCTTATAGAGAACATTGTTTCGATTTATATCTGATTTCTATCGATGAATCATACTCTCCGCAGTCTGAGGAGTGCATGGTGTCCTCTGGCATGAGTTCCTGCCAGTATGGGCCACAGTTTGATGATATGGGTGGTTAATCTGACCTAAAAGATTATCCCAATTTGGAAGATATTAGGCCTAAAATCTTTGGCCTTCTTCCCGTTACATGAAGACTGTTGCTGCATTCTTTCTGAACTGTCTATTTTCGGACACCAAGGGTTGGGATTGTCCGATTAGAGAGATTTTTGGGCCATGGTCCATCCATCTAAGCTTGTGAAAGGGGTCTGGATTACTCAACCACGGGGCCCACGTGTACAGACAAGGAATAAGATACTTTACATATCCTTGGGTTAAGTATCATATAATTCCTCTTTAATGTATGTCATAAATTCCTGATATTTCTTCTTTCTCCACTGCCTTTGTTGAAAAAGATAGGGTGAAATTCAAAATCACTTCAGATGCCTTTGTTTCATTTTCTAGGAAAGGTATTCTGAAACCTTTCCATTGGTGTTTTTGTTGTTGGATGTTAATTTTGCAGGTGGTGGAGGGATTGGCAGGAATATGTAAGACAAGACGAGAATGGCTGTTCAATTGATGAGCATTGTAGTAGCTCTCATCACATGAATGGGTCCCTTTCAAACCGGCATAGACCAGGACAGATTGATAATTCTGATCTAGTGTTGAATGGAATGGAAGGTGATGGTAATGAACTGGAGCTTCGTAGATTGCTGGAGGAAGGACATGATTATGTTTTGGTTCCTCAAGAAGTCTGGAAGAAGCTCCTTGAATGGTATTCATTCCTCATGAGACATTTGCGTATGGTGTCTCAGTTGCTTCTCTCTCTCTCTCTCTCTCTCTCTCTCTCTCTCTCTCTCTCTCTCTCTCTCTCTCTCCTTTGCATACTTCTTTGCTCCCAATGTTTTTTTTTTTTTTTTTTGGTGTTGAGAATTGATATTTTATTAAAGAAGCCAAAAGGCAGTGAAACAACATGAAAGAAAAGAAACTACAAAATACAACAAAATACAAGAGGCCGCAGCCATCCCAAAACCCAGGAATCATGGAACCCATTCCCCGATCAGAAGGAAAATTTTCCTGATAATGCTACCAAAGGGCTCGCTGCAGTTTTTAAAGCATCTGTTTTTCCTTTCAGCCAAATAGACCATAAAACTGCAAGCAAAGTTGACTGCCAATGTCTAATTTTTCTTTCTACTTATTTTCTTAACTTTTCCTTTAACCATGGCATCAATCCACCCTCCAAGAATATCCCCTGCTCCACCCAAAACCGCTCATAATCAGCCAGCCACCCAGAAGCTTCTAAACCTTAACCCTATCACTCCCATAACCCATCCACCAGTTCGTCTCAGAAATCTTTCCATTCCCAGCAACTTATACCATTTAACAGTATGATGAGGGTCTTCCAAATCAACTTCACTGGTATGCTAGCCATGAGTTTAGGATGTTTTGTTGAACTTGATTGGTGGTTTTGAGGCTACAATTTTGTATTATATGCAGTGTTCAAATTATCTCCAATATTATCGAAATATCTTCGATATTATCTTTATCTCCAGCTCAGCGATACCGATAACACTGGTAGTGATATCGATAGCGCTAGTAGTATCAGAAATTCCATGTATTAGCAATGTATCACTAAGTATTGCCAACGTATCAATATCACTAATGTAATCACCAATATTTTCAACTCTGTAAATTCTAAGTGTCGCTTGTATTGCCAATGCATCAATATTGCCAATGTATCGCCAATATTTTGACTATGAAAATGCTAGGTAATGCTTGTATCAAAAGTGTATTGATGATATTTTAATAGTAAATTTTTATTTCAATTTTTTTCATGGACACAAGGTTGTAAGTAGTGTTCAATTTGTCATTGATAATATCGATAATATCTTGATATTATCGATATCGCAACATGCACAATATTGAGACAACAATCTTTCGTTTTCTTTCCAATTGTTGATGATTTCTTGGTGAAATATCATGTGTTGTTGATATTTTGCAATATCGATGGATGTTTGGATGGAAGGTTGGATGGTTAAATTGGCCAGATGGGATGGTTGGACTGATTTCTTGCAACAACACATGCTTTTAAGGCCTCATTAAATGGAAACTTGTTATGTATGCATTCGTTTTACAATTTTTTTATTTGTAAAATGCAAATATGTCTATTTTAACATCTCCTGAAGTTTCGCTGAAAATTCCACCGTTTTTCCCATGTTTCCCCACATTTCCGGTTATCAGCGATATCAATATTGTTTCCATATCCCTGGTCAGTGAAACTTGTAGTGATACTGATACTTCGAACACTGATTATATGTAGTTACTGTAGGTCCACCTGTTAATGATGCGTTAACTGGTCCCAAGCCGAGGAAATGAGGATTAGGCAAGCAGCTGGTGTAATTCGTAGGACTAATTGGCAAAACAGGATTTGTAAAGCGAACCCTAAATATCTGGGTCAAGGCTATGATGATGGCTGATGTAGTTAAATGGTGCCTATATTTTGTTTTTGATGCTTAGCTTGTGTATTGCTAAAGCTCCTTTGGATATTCGCTGTTGCTATGTTCTTATTCACTTGTTTCAAGTTTAAAATTGTTATTGGTATAAATTGAGATACAGACAGAATCTGGTACTTTTGATTGTTCATGGCTACTCTTTGGTATTTTGTTTCAGGTACACTGGAGGACCTGCAATACCTCGAAAGCTAATTTCCCAGGGTGTTTTTCGGAAGGGTTTTATTGTTGAGGTTTACCCCCTTTCTCTTCAACTAATTGATGCTAGAGACAACACCCAATCAGTCATCCGGATAAGTAAAAGGGTACTTCCTATCTTTCGTTCTTTTTTTTTTTTTTTTTTTTTTGAGGTTTTTTTTTTTAAAAATCTTTATTATTAATAATTTTTATTTTTATTTTTATTTTTAAAGTTTGTCAAGCATGATGTTCACACATAGAAAATGCTTTTAGAATATTCTCTGTCCTAGACTTGAGTTTAGGGGTGGTTTTCTGCTGCCTTATACTGTTTACTTCTCTGAATTTTCCAATGCAAACAAAGAGTTTATCTGACTACTAGAGATTTGAAATTTAGAATATGTAGCTTCATGGGAGTTGTGATGTTTATTGCTTACCTATTTTAGGTTATCTTAGTGGAATGTATAAACATGTTTCCAAGCATTGACTTTGTACGGTTGTGTGGTCGAGTGCATAATTTGGAAGAGTATACTTCTTATTTGTTGTGATTTTGCCTATTTGTGTAAAGGAAGTTTCTGAGTACAAAAAACCATTTCTCTGATTCTTTAACGATTTCAGAATACTGCTTGAGTTAATGGTCTACATATATGCAACAGATTTTGATTCTAGATCAATTTGTAGCTTAACTTGGAAAGCACAATGTTAGGTTATTCTGAAACTTGTCAACAGATTTCAGTCCTAATTTCAACAAGAGCACCCATATTATATAACGTGCAAAATCCAAACTAGTCTTCTGGAATTTGTGAAAGACATGAACAATATTGGAGTTCCTTTAGTCCAGGAACAAGTTTATTCTTAGGAAGTTATGGGGAGTAATGTGGTGGAAGGCTTGGATGCAATGGCAATATCTGTGGATATTGGTACATTAGAGCCAGAGGCTTCAGCACTGCGAAGGCTCACGGAATGGTTAAGTTTGGTGATGAATGATGATACTTTGCAGAAAAACTTCCTAGATAATCAAAATGAGTACTCACCAAAAAAAGTTAATACTAATTAGTAAGTAATAACAATAACAACAACTTTATTGCACGAACATCACCTGATAGCAAAGTACCAGCTGGTTCCAGGCCCTTGTGAAAGAGGTTGATGTCAGGTAGGCAGCCATCTTTGAATGGGATTTCTTGGTAAACAAGGATCTGTAAAGCCAAGCCCAAAGAGCTGGTTCTAGGCCAAGTATTTGGATTATAAATAAAATGTTTGGTGAAATTTAGTTAGATGGTTCTAATCTGAATGCAATATCGTCTGTCTCGTAGCACCGGTCTGGCATTTCTATTTATTTATCATACAAGTAATGACGACATTTTCTTATAAGCATGATGTCATGTTTATTTACAAAGAGGGTTGTAGGATATGGGGTTGTTTCTGGAACTCGTTTGCGATGGAGTGGGTTTTTTTTTTTTTTTTTTTTTTTTTTTTTTTTTTTTGTTGTTGTTGTTGTTGTTGTTGTTGTTGAAAGAATGAAGTGGGTTTTCCACATCACGGTGAAGAGAACATGATGTGCTAGGGAAGTGGACCATTTAAGGTTGGGGGAGGGATTCTGTCAAAGATGCTTTCCATGACCAATGTTGGGAAGTTCGAAGGAAAGGAACAGGCAGATTTTCATGGGGAGGGAAGTCTCCATTTGGAACATGGTGGATGAATCAAAAGCTGCCTTATCAGTTGGGCTCTAATGCCACTGGAATTCTGGGGACTGTGTACCTTGGACTGACAAAGGAGGAAACATCTCCTAGGTGCAGACAAAGTGGCCGGTTGGTGCCATTCTCCTCCTTCTGTCTACTGGAAGCTCAACTCTTCCTCTATTGGAGCTGCTGTGGAGCAGTTTCGTGTTATTAGTTCTCTTTTCTTTTTTCTGCTTTCTTTGTTCGTTTCTTTTGAGTGCTTTGTCTTCCTTGTTTTTTGCCTTTCAATAAATTTCTCATCTTTCAAAAAAAAAAGAAAAAAGAAAAAAAAAGTTCTTCGTCTCTTGGAAATGTAAACCCTCGTAGTATAAGCTATGTCATAAGAGATGGTGAAGGTTCAGTTGTGGTGTGTTTTCTGGGCCTGTAGGAGTGGGTGATGCTTCTATGGTGGAAGCTTTCTCCGTGGTAGCAAGGCTTCATCTATTCCCATGTAAGTTCACCGTGCCAATTATTGCAGAAGGCAACTCTGTTATTGTGGACTCACATTGGCCAAGGTGGCCTGTGGAAGCTTGTGTCTATATTTAATGAAAATCCGCCTCATCTCCTCAAGGGTAAACATTTCGTTTACCTAGAATGTGCAAGGAGCATTTATTGGATTCTTTGTCTAAAGAAGTTTTGCGGTCTTCTA
This sequence comes from Magnolia officinalis, assembly GCA_021015155.1. Taxonomy (NCBI): domain Eukaryota; kingdom Viridiplantae; phylum Streptophyta; class Magnoliopsida; order Magnoliales; family Magnoliaceae; genus Magnolia; species Magnolia officinalis. The sequence continues at coordinate 32,097,459 of JAJHSJ010000007.1, forward strand.
CTTGTATCAGAACTTCTGTTCCTCTTGTTCTTGTTTGATTCCATTGAATGAAATAGTCACTTGAAAAAAATGTCTTATTTAGTTGGAGATCTCTGTCCAATCAAGTTGATATTGACTGGAAGAATTCTTTGGATGTTGCTATGGATATCAATTGAGTTTTCTCCTATTTGCCATGCTTAATAAAAACAATAAAATTGGACTTCGCAGTATTGTTGACTTTTATAATTCTTTGTTGCATTTTTATGAGCTACATTCGTAAACCCCTAGGCACAAATATGAGTTAATTGACAGCCACAGTACCTCTCCAAATGTTGCTAGAAAACAGCCAGTGATGCAGTGAAGGATCACAAATAACAAGATCAGATATGATTTATCCATGTCTTTACAGGTGATTTTACCACGGATCGAGTCCAAGCCTAAAATCTCTCTGGTTGTGAGGCTTTTCGAGTTGAGGAATTTTTTGTATATGATGGTTTATTGGTTTCAGTTATGCTGAGGTACTCATTCGCATGTACAAAATGTCATATAATCCATTGTAGCTACTGTTCCTACTTGGTTTTCTACAGTAGACATGCTTCATTTTGATGCAGGATGTATGATTTAATGTTAGCATGCAACGTGGAGATTATGAAAGAGTCCATAAAGTAATTCAATTAACAAAATATGCTAACCCACCAAGTAATTAAGAGTAAATAATAGGAAATAAAATGTAATTTAACCTAAATCACATGCCCGCATGCTAAGAAATCACATAAATCAATTAAAATTAGGCTCGATGGAAGGATAGAACTTCCAATTTAGCATAGGCACGTTTCACACTCAAGTGACATATTTGTAGGTTTTATGATTAGGGTTAGGAAAGGGAAAATTTGAAAATTGAAAAATTTGGGTTCATGGGAATTGGGGATTTTGGAATTAGGGTTTTTTAAAAATTGGGAAAAAGAGGAAATTGAAATTCTAGGGTTTAGAAGGTTGTAATGGAAGGAAAAGAGGAAGACAAGAGAAGAAGAAGAATACATTTCGAAGAAGAGAGAGGAAAGATGTAACTTTGGGAATCCACCACCAAACAAGATTCTACCATTCCACAATTTAATTGGAAGTGAGTGTTTATTAAAAGCCCTAGAAAATAAGGAGGAAAATTCCTTCACACAAGAGAGCTTCTCTCTTCTTTTTTCTTCTCAAATCTCCACTAGGGTTGAACTCCTCCTCCCTTGTGCTTTTATTATTAAAAATTCGGAATTAAAAATCAGTATAATTACAACTATGCCACTCACTTAAGTGGCTCATCATCCAAAATAAGAAAACTAAAACATTTATTATCAATCTCAATTATCAAATAACTCCTAAAAATAACAAAAATGTAAAGAAAGCAATATCAGAGTCTAATGAGCCCAGATCTAAAAGATCTGGTGGCCTGATGGCCTGATCGACAAGATCCAACGGTCGGATCGACATGAAATAGAAATCTTATGACTAAATGATTTCCTAAGTAGCCCACATGCATCGTCCCAAAGTGGGGTTTTCCTGATGCACGTTCAATGCATGTGAGGTCTTCAAAATGGCACGGTGGCCCCCATCTGGAACTCGTCTCTCATCCACAAAGAAAGTTGCGCTGATGTGGGTGGTCGTATCTGTCTCTGGTACACCCAAGTAGGTACTCTGATGTCCCCATCACATGTTGTATTGAACAATTTGTACCTTGTGGACTCAGCTTAATAACAACTGGATATCCCCCAAGGCAAGTTGCATTCTCGTTGACTCATCTAGGTTTATATCGTCATTTGGTTTCCTTTTTCAGTTTATTGATGCCTTAGCTTACTCAAAAGCTTATTCACATATTCTTGGTTGACAATAATCAAAATGCAAGCATAATTTTGCATAGAAATATAATTACCATGTGCTGAAATTATTTTGAAATTGGGCCCTTGTTTGTAAATGGTGGTAGAAATGTGGGGAAGAACTGGAAGCCTTGTGGAGACTGGAGTCGTTTTCTAGAAATATGGTACTGCAGGAGGCGGAATGTTTGGAATGCTATTAGTTGTATTAGAAGAGCATGTGGGTAGGTGAATCCTCGAGAAAGTTGGTAGCTTGCCAAAGGAAGGGACATGACTTGTGGTGTGTCACTGTGATAGCATTTGATTTTGGAAGAATGTTTGGCTTGGGATTTTGGCATTGTGCAATTGGCAATTTGTTTCCCATCACTATTCTCTTTAGCGATTAAATATTAATAAAGAGGCTAAGGTCATGGATCACTATGAATCTATGTGGGGTTTCATTGTGTGGAATGTGCTCCTTTGGACACATTTAGATGATGGGGAGATGAGGGTTTTGCAAATCTCATAATCATTTACCAAGGAAAAGAACATTTCACATTTCCATTTGGCAACGAAATCAATGGGAAGATCTTTGCTAAGCAAGTGTGACAAATGAAAGTGCGATCTCCTATGCAGATGAGAGGGAGATAACTTTTAGGGTATTCATGCTTGACAAGGGTGAGAATGCGAGATATGACCAGGTTCTATTCTTGAGTTGCTCACTAGCAAGGAGGATCGAGGCATGTAAGAAGAGAATTTCGAGGGGAAGGGGGCTCCCTATAGGCTAAGTTCGTTGTTGGGAGGTGTAGGAGATGGTATACATCATCGGCGGGGGTTGTGACGAAGGTGAGAAGAGGGCAGATACGGAAGCAAAGCAGGGGGAAGGCGGGAGGGCTACAAGTAGGCAGGAGGTAGGGGGTTAGAAGTGATGGGGGTTCTTGGACATCTAGTAGAAGCAAGCAAAAGGAAGTGTTATTGGAGGAGGTTGTTGGCGGAGGAGCTTTTGGAAATGGGGGCCGAGGTAGGGGAAGCAATCCTATGGGGGCTAGGTCATATGAAGAGTGGTTTAAAGTAGGGGAAGTAGGGTGGTGGGGTCTCCTCCCCTGGGCTTCTCACTATGCTTCCCATCCTCTTGTGGAAAACTTCTTGGACGGGTGGTTAGAGCTCAACTTCAAAAGGGTATTTGGAAGGGAGAGAAGGTCTAGGAGGTGGTGATTCTTAGGGCTAGGGATTCAGGGAAGATCAGGGGCTTTGCTTTCGTTCGACTGAGCAAGGCGGAGGATGTCTTGAAGGTGGCAACGACACTTCACTCGAAAAAGTTCGAAGGGAGGGAGTTGTAAGTCTGACGGGCCAGGTATATTCCTGAGAGCTAACTACTAAATTGTGAGGAAGGTGGTGGCTGAAAATGTTGAAAAGGGAATGTCTGAAGATACAAAGGGGGCCAAAGGGTTTGATTAAGTGTTGTATTCTTCTCAGTACTTCAGGGACATGGTTGTGCATGGTGTTTGGATGAGAGTAAGGAAGGAGAGGGGAAGCTAAGGGAAGAGTCTCAAGGCAGGAGCCGAGCAGGGAGAAGTGGTAGTGGAAGGAGATGCCAGTCGGGGGGCCGGTGGTGCAGGTCTATCCAAAGGTAGTTGATAACGCTTGGGGGGTTTTGTAGCAGAGTCTGATGGCCGAGGTGAAAGTCGGGACAATAATGGAGGAGGTGGAATCGTTGGTGCTAGAAAGCGGGGGTGCTGAGGAGGGAGATTTCTATCTTAGGTACCTATCAAATACAGAGGTTTTGGGTATCCTTCAAACCCCAATTGGAGCTTAATCGAATCTTGATAGTGGGAGCCATTTTCGTAGAGGTGGTGGTGGTTCGACTCCAGCAATGTGAGGACGATGCGATCTTTGTGTGGGACTATTACCAAGTTTGGGGCATCCCATTGAAGCTGTGGTTTTTGGAAACCTTTGCCCTTATCGATCATTGTATTGGTGAGACAATGCTGTTGGATCCGACTATAGAGGTAGGGGCGGAGATCAGGGTGGCCTGAATATTCATCAAGAAGAAAAATTAGCTGCTGTGCTTGAAAGGGTTTTGATCTAGGTGCAAGCGGTTAAGGTGGAGGTAAATGTAGTGATAGGTGCTAGGGTTGGAGGGGAAGTGTTCAGGAGAAAGGTTGGGGGAGGCCGCTATCAGAGCTCCTCCTTGGAGCACTTCAAGGTTAGCAATGATAGATGAGGGAGCATCTTTTCGGTGGTCCCACATATCACCAAGTGACATGAGGAAGACGTGGAGGCCTTCGAAGGCATTGTGCACGACAGTTAGCCCAGGTGATGATAGCGTGTTGACATGTGGCATGTCGAGAAGCGTACCAGCAGAGGCAGTTATAGATGTTGTTGCGATTGATGGCCAAGGCTCCTTGAGGGTGTCGTGTGGCACGTTTGAGGGAGGCTCGGACGATGTGCTGGCTTGGGAGGAGATGGCACAGGCTCGTGAAGGGAGGCTTCTAGCTTAGTAAACATCTTTGGCAGAGGGTAGCAGTGTTAGTCCATGTGGGCTAGCTCGGATGCCTGTGAGGTTTGGAGGATGCCGTTGTCAGCATCTCGATGACGAGGGATGGTGACATGCGTTCAAGGAGTGGCGGGAGGCAGTGCTCATCCATGTAGCAGCCTTGCCACGTGTTGGGGTCGATGAGATCGAGATAGAGTGGTGGCATGTGTCTAGCGAGCCTCATGTGGGTTTTGATGCTTTTTGGTCACGTGTGGCAATTGTTTAAAAAACTGTCACGTGCCTATATTTGACTATCTTGACTTTGGCTGCCTTCACAGAGTTCAAACCTATACGAACGTCTCTTTAGTTTGAGCTTGGTGGATGCTTGCCTCATCTCTCTCTGAGAGGGATGGAAGCTAGTCTTCAAGGGATTCTGGCTAAAGTCTCATTTGACTCCAAAGGGATGATGGCTTCTTCTTCTTTGGTAATCGAGAGTCGGCTTTGGCACCAGCTGGCGTGTTGGTGGGGTTCAAAGGGGGGGGGGGGGGATGCGAGCTAAGGGAGGCCTTCGATGTCGCTCCTCTTGAGATGGCTTTGGGGATCTTGGGTTGCCTCCCCTATGGAGGTTCTTTAGTCTGTCTTGGAAGATCTGGTCATGGTTCAAGTGGTGTCGACATAGAGGAAGCGGCTAAGTGTTGCGATATACTAGGTGTGGGTCACTTTCGGTGATAGTATTGAGAACTATTATTCTCTTTTTCAGTTTGTGAAAGATTGGGGCACGGTCATTTCTATGACAAAGTCTGAAAAAATACGTCGAGATCACCCAAAGGTCATTGGGAGCTGGTTAGCCTTGTCCTTGATTTAAGTCTGATCTTGAGGCCGGGCTTCGAAGGGGTAGATCTATTCCAAAATGAAGATCTTGTGTTAGGATGTGAGGGGCTTGGGATGTCCTCAAAAAAGGGAAAAGATAAAAGGATGTTTGTTGCAAGTGGAAAGCTCAGGTTATCTTCTTTTAGGAATCTCAGCTTTAGTCAGTTCATAGAAGGATAATGGATTCCTTGTAGGGTTTGAAGTTAAAAGATTGGGCGGAGTCTAGTTTTGTGGGTTCGGCGAGGGGGATGTTGTTAGCCTAGGATGCTATTTCTGGATTCAGGTGGTACTTTACAATAGTTTATGGTCCGATTCAAGCAGATAGAAGGGGGCGACTTTTGGAATGAGCTTGATTCTGTTAGAGGTTGGTTTGATCTTCCCTGGTGTTTGGGTGGGGATTTTAATGTTATTTGATTTCATTTGAGAAGTCTGGTAATGAGGTATTTCTCGAAGCATGAAAGATTTTTTTTTTTTTCTGATTGGTAAGTAAGCATGAGCTAGTTGATTTGTTGATGAATGAGGAAAATCACATGGTCCAATGGGTAGGTTAAGCTAATCATGTCTAGAGTGGACAAGTTCCTCGTCTTGTCGGCACGGATGGAGAGGTTTTGGCCTGCTTTCTCTGAACCATTGCTAAAACTAGTGTCGGACCAGTATCCTGTTTTCTGTCAGTTGAGACAGAGAGTTGGGGCCCTAAACTGTTCCGCTTTGAGCTTGCCTGGTTTGAGGTGGACAGGTTTCAGAGGTTGGTGGAGTTCGTTTGAAGTTAAGGGTTTGCTCGGTTCCGGTTGTCCCAAAAACTCAAGTTGATGAATAAAATTGTGGATTAGAAAAGGGAAGTGTTGGGAGGGAGGGAAACAGAGTTGGACAAGTTTTTGAAGGGAATTCAGGCTCTTGATATGAAGGCGGAAATTTTGGAGCTCTCGGCATAAGAGAAGGCTAAGGGCTGAAGTTATCACAAGGTTACTCAAGCCATCTCAAGGAGGAGGAAATTAAATGGAGACAATGCTTGAGAGCCACCTGGCTAAAAGAAGGGATAAAAATAAAAGATTCTTTCACACTATTGGTAGTGCAAGACCTAGAAATAACAAAAATTGGGAGATGATTGTTTTTGGGTGATTATTCTTGGAGATTTGGCTGTAGATGCTGTGTTTGAATCTCTCTTTGGTTTCTTTGTTTTTTCTGTTGTAGTTAGCCTCGATGCAGAGTCATGATATGATCACCTTCTGCTTTTTGTATCTTTGTATCTTTCTTTTTCTGTTTTCAATGAATTAGCTTAGCTTGCCGATCCCATTTTCACGTTCTCAAAAGATTACTTCAGAAGTAGGCATCGAGAAAAATCTGCTGACTCACTGGCTTTAGCAATATTTTCTCCTTGCTGCTCTTAAATTAATGCTCCATGTGCTAATCGGACATCTTCACTGATATTATTGCATCATGCATAAAATTTCATCAATATTTTGAGCAAGATACAGGTGGCCTCAGCTTTGATGTGAATTTTCTATAATCCTTCTTATCATTTATATTGTGAGGTTGAACCAACAATTTGAGACTGCTAACACATTATGTAAATCCTGTTAGATTAGCTATATGTTCATTTTTCTTAAATGATTTTACCTTTTCAGGCTTCTGTACGTGAACTTTACAACAGAGTGTGCAACCTTTTGAAGCTAGAGCAGGAGAAGGCATGTCTCATGATTTTGGTTTTACAATTCTTTTATATATCACCCCAAATGACTAGATTCGGTTCTTTTCTTATTCTTCTTCTTTTTGAAATCTACAGGTTCGGATTTGGGATTACTTCAACAAGAAGAAACAAGAGCTATTGACTGATTTCAACCGGACACTAGAAGATGCTCAGTTGCAGATGGACCAACATGTGAGTATTCTGCATAGTGTGCCCATGTTTTAGATTAGGTTAGGATTAAAAATTTTTATTAACATATTCATACATGAGTTTGCCTGTTGTTTTATGAAATGATGATAGCATATGGAAAATGTAGGCCTAGTGCCTTTTTTTTTTTTTTGGGGGGGGGGGGGGGGGGGGGGGGGGGAGTAGAATTCTTCATTGCTAGATTGGTGTCTACTGTAAAAAAAACTAAGTAAAATCGTCTTCTTACTTCAAAAGAGAAAATTCTTGTTACCCATATCAATGAAATTTAATTTGTTGCCCTTTGAATGTTTTTGGTTGCAAACTCATGGTATTTTCTTGATTTATGTAATTATAATTTTATACTTTATGGTTTCATGCTTCAAATTAACTTTTGAGTAGATATCTACATGGTATCATCATTTGTCAGTAGTCTCTTCTATTCCATGATTTGTGTAGTGATGAAAGACCTTGACAAGATCTGTACTATGATGAGCGAGATATATATTATCTACATTTGATGTATGACATAGATATCCATTGGGGTCCACTGAACCATTCCGCATTTATGTGTACAGTCTATTACTTATTTGAATGTGTCTCGTTTCTTCATTATTAATGTGGGCTCATTAACATCTCTACCATCTATACATATGTGAGCAGTTCAAACTTTCAACTCACATTATACTGTTTTTGGTGTTGGCTTAGATTCTCGTATCCTTTGATGACTGATGTAATTAACATCTTTCACAGATGATTGAGTGATATCCATTGTTCAGGATGATTTATTCGTAAAATTTGCCTCTTCTTTTCATTGATTGTTTAGATATGTTGCTTATTTAGTGTCATTACTCTCATAAATTTATGCATGTTATGAACTTGGATGACTGAAACTGTTAAAGAGTCATGCATATAGGTATTTGGGCCAATTTAGTCATGTGGTTACCCTAATTCAGTTCGTAGTTTCTTTTGTTTCCCTTTGTATTGGATTTTTGTAATTATATGTGTGATTTTGCAATGAAAGAAGGAGAAGAAGAATGAGAAAGAGAGAGAGGTAACGTAAGGAGAGAAAGGGTATAGGAAGAGAGATGATCTCTACCCTAACACTAAATCTTTATTAAATACAAGGGCTCAGCATTTCTAAACCGTGTGTGGCCCATGTTAGGCCTAATGGGCTTCCAACGTGGACCGGACTTTGCTATTCAAAAACTTATTCTATTCCTGATTTTCTGCACTCCTCAAGCTGGAGCATATATGTTAATTATGCCCAGCTTGTTACATATGATCGCACCTTGTGCATAATGTAAACCCTTGGTGAGAACATCGGCTAGCTGGTCCTTGGAAGGATCCACATTCCATAACCATTTCATTTGATGTAACTTTTTCCTGAATGAAGTGGCAGTCGACTTCAGTGTGCTTTGTCCTCTCATGAAAGACTGGATTATTGGCAATGTGGGTTGTTACCTGGTTGTCACAATATAGTCATTGAGTTCCCGATATAAAGCCAGATTTTTTAAAGGAGAGAACTAATCCACAAGCGTTCACAAACTGCATGACCCATTGCCTGGTATTCCGCTTCAGCACCAGATCTAACAACAACACTTTGCTTCTTGCTTCTCTATGTTATGAGGTTTCCTCCAACGAATGTGCAATACTCGGAGGTAGATCTTCTATCTGCCATGGATCCAGCCCAATCTGCTTCTACATATACTTTGACATGGAGGTGTCCATTTCTTCTATACATGAGATGAGACCCTTGCTAGGTTTGCCCTTTAAGAAGCGAAAAATTTGTAGAATGACATCCCAGTGATGAGTACGTAGTTGGTGCATAAATCTGCTGGCCATTCCAACTGCAAAAGAGATACCAGGTCGTGTAGCTGTAAGATATATGAGCTTGCCTACCAGTCTTTTATACTGTTCTGATTCTTCAAGAAGCTCTCCCTGGCTTTCAGCTAGTTTTACGTTTGGATCAATTGGAGTGTCGCAAGGCTTACATCCCATTAACCCAGTCTTATCCAGCAGGTCAAGCATGTTCTTTCTTTGAGATACATGATCCCAGAGGTGGACCTTGCTACCTCAGTTCCAAGGAAATACTTTAAGGGACCAAGGTCCTTGATTTGAAATATTGCAAGATGTAATGTTTAGCTGCGGTTATTCCTTTGACATCACTGCCTGAGACAATAATATCATCAGATTCAACATAGACAATAAGGATCACCATGCCCCTTCATCGATAAAATCCAAAATAAAAAAGCACGCAACTAAAATTTTTGAACCATGCCGGAGGAGATTGCTTAAGCCCATAAATCGCTTTGCACAGCCTGCATGCTTTCCTAGTCTCCCCCTGGGTAAACAACCCCTGAGTTGTTCCATATACACTCCCTCATGAACATCACCGTCGAGTAAGCTGTTCTTGACATCAAGTTGGTATAGGGGCTAGGACTTGTTGGTTGCAAGAGAGATCAACACTTAACTTAGCTACGAGGGAAAATGTCTCCTTGTAGTCCAAACCAATGGTCTGAGTGTATCCTTTTGCCACGAGGCGAGCCTTGAGGCGATCGACCGAACCATCTTGCCGGTATTTTACTGTATACACCCACCACCATCCAAGTGGCTCGTTTTCCAGGAGGTAGAGGCACCAATGTCCACTTGCTAGTGCGATGCATGGCGGAGATCTCATCTTCCATCACCTTCTTCCAGCCAGGGTGTGCCAAGGCATCATGATGAGATGTGAGGGCCACATCACGTGATAGGGCCATAGCAAAAGAACAGAAGGAAGGATGAAGCCGATGGTAAGACACATAATGGGAAATTGGATGAAGAGTGCATGAATGAGTACCTTTCTGGAAGGCAATGGGAAGATCTAAGTCAGAAGGTAAGTAAGACACAATGAGATTCTTAGGGACCCCAGTTGATATTGGCGATGATGGTTCGGTAGGAGTACGCGTCCCATACTCTGTCCCACGAGTGATGTAGGGAATATGAGATGGTTGAGGAGTGGCATTAGAGTTGGGGACAACCGACAACCAGATCGTTATCCAAAACAGGGATAGAGAAGTATGGCATATCCTCGAAAACAGTGACATAAACACTAACATAGACATGCTGATCGACGGGATCCATGCACTGATATCCCTTTTGGGTGTGTGAGTATTCAAGGAATAAACACCTAAAGGCATGTGTGTCGAGTTTATCATTAGGTGTCATCAATATGGACACCTAATTTACATACAAATGCAGTGCATTCAAAGACATTGGGTGGTAATGGGAAGGACTGCTTTCCAGGAAATAGAACCGAAAATTGGGTGGCCCCATGAAGAACAAACGAGGTTTGCCTTTTAACGAGGTAGGCGGTAGCAGGCAGTTAATATGGCATAACTCCAAAAACGTTTTGGAACATTCATGTGAGTTAATAAGAACGAGCGATCTCTAATAGGTGTAGGTTCTTCCGTTCTGCCACCCCATTTTACTGAGGTTTGTATGTACACGAAGTTTGGTGAGTGATTCCTGCAAAGGATAAATATTGTGCAAAACTGTACAGACAATAAATTGTGAAGATTTATGCTTCCGAAGCAGCCAAGCAGGTTCCGGCACTTATCAACTGTATGATTTGTCTTTTTCAAGTAAACACAGAATCGTGGTTGTCCATTTGCCCGTCCACGACCTCAGCCCCCTCCCCGGCTTCCTCGAGAAGGTGTGTGTCCATCATGTGCATTGCTCACATTAGTAAGTAGTGCCGCATTATCAGATGACTAGGAAATAGTAGGGTAGCGATATAGGGAGGGTGGGTGTGGAAACACGAAGAAGCTGGGAAAATACATCGGAGAGGGATGGAACATGTTCACTTCCCATAATCTGAGTGGGGCCAACACTAGCAAGAAACAATGCAACCAAAATCTCCTTGCGTTGATGTTGCTGTTGCGCCAAGTTTTCAGTGAACGGATGATGGAGATTCCACTCATCAGCTAATCCAAGAAAGCGAGCACAGTGCTCATGCAAATTATCTCCTTGCTTAATTGTTTGAAATTCCTGAAAGATATCGTAAAGTCCTTGGATATTTTTCTTTGTGGAACACTGTTATTAGACTATCCCATATCTCTTTTGAACTGTTCCGGTACGTTATGATAGACAGAATACGTTATGATAGACGGGCTCTTCCATTGCATGGAAGAGCCAGCTCTTCACTTGATAGTCATCTTCTTTACATTTGGAAAAGGTGTCAGATTTTTTACCAGGGCATCTCTCAGTAAGATGCATACATTTACGTTTTGACTGTAGAAAAATTGTAACTGAGCAGGCCCAGGGTAAATAATTATCTACGCCATGCAGTTTGACAGATGAAATTTGCAAGTTCTCATATTTACTCTCAGCCTTGGAATCCATCGGCAATAGCAAACCAACGATTATCCAGCGAAACAATGCACAAGTAATAGGACAAAGCTAATAGTGTGACGTGTTGGGCCAGTCCACAGCAATGGTCCTCATGAGGAACGTCCAAACAGGTGGGCCACAAACTGCAGCGGCTACAATACAAATGCAGAATGTCCAAACATACCTTACACAATAGAGAAATCTGCTGCAATAGATCCTAAATAGATGGACTTGTTCGATTTTGGATAAGATGGACTAATACATGTCTTATGGTCCTGGACCAGGTAATACACGTTCTGATCAACTAAGTTAATTGGCCGATGATGATGCAGAAACTGACTGTCAGTAAGTGAGATGCAAAAGATGGTGATGATGATTCTTGATGATAGTGGCCCACGGAAATTGGCCTTGTTGGAGGATTCCACTTTGTAGCCACGTGTTGAACATGTATCCAGCAAACATCCAGCAACTGTATGGCCTCACAATAGATACGTTTATATCAGTGAATCTGGTGGACCCCAACAAACACATGTAGCAAACATGTCTCCAGCAAATCTTCAGCAAATAAGTTGGTGGACCCCATCAAGGTATGGTCATAGTGATGGGAATGGCGGATCAGATTCTTCTTTCTTTCCGGTAGCTGGTAGGAAGAAGACGGCAATGGATCATGAATCCAGCGTTCACGGATCAATAGCAGATCTAACGGTGAGCAGATCTTGCAGTTCTAGATGGGTCACAAACGGTGGGACCTCACTGCGGGGATGTGTTACAGCAAGGAAGCGGCGGATTTAATGGCCACCATAATCTCCAACAGTGATAAAGGATCAACGGTTTTAATAGCAAACCGATGACGAAGAAGAGGTCATCACCACCATATGCAGCAATGCCACCAACATCGAAATCAGAACGTTGATGATGAAGATAGTAGGAAGCGGGTAGATTTTCAACAGATCTGGATCTAACAATAACACTGATCGGATTGTGTGCAGAAACATCCAGCCTCCTTAACAAATCTGGATCCAACGGATCTTGGAGAAAGGAAGACGCAGCAACGTCTTACGCTATTAACAGCCAACAGTTATGCAGAACCCAAGTAGTTCCGCAATTAAAAAAAAAAAAAAAAAACAGAGGAGATGAAGGCCTTTACACAATCAAAACGGCTATCGAGAGATGCACCAAGGGATAAGAACGCTGGAGAGGAGATCGAATTGACTGTAGTTGTTGGAACAATCAGAGACTGTTTCGCTCCGATACCACGTGATTTTGCAATGAAAGGAGGAGAAAGAGAGAGAGAGGGGTAGTGTAAGGGGAGAAAGGGTATAGGAAGAGAGATAATCTGTACCTTAACCCTAAATCTTTATTAAATACAAGGGGTCACCGTTTCTAAATACAACGTGGGCTGGACTTTGCTATTCAACAGTTTAGGGCTTGTTTGAGAGCTTGTAAATGGAGGTAAATGGGAAATGGAATTGAGAGTAAATGGCTTACTCAGCATGTGTGTTTGGATGGGAGTAAATGAAATGCATTTAAAATCCAAATATTTTGTTTGGATATGAGTAAATGGGAGGATTTGGAATGCATTGAATTTTTTCAATATATTCACAGTAACATGTGTGATATCCCAAATCAACTTTAATATCTCAAATTACATATGTGATATTTAATAGATTGATTGTAAAAAGCCCATTGAAATATATAATTTAGCCAAAAATAAAAAAAATCTTGAGCCTCGAATGGTCCACAAACAAGAACTTGCCAAAGCTTTTTGACCGTCCATTTAGATGGTCAACCTTTAGACGGTTTGGAACATTTTATTGGTGTGATTTTATTGATGTAGCCGGTATTTGGATGGTTTTGGAGCAGCACTAGCATGTCATATGTATGGTGGACATGTGCGTAACGCCATCTTTATTTAGTCACACAACTCTCCACGGGAGCTCAAAAGGCATTTCACCCCATTTACTTTTAAATCCTCTCTTGTAGGGAGGATTTCATTTACAAGCCCATTTACTTCCATTTCATTTCATTTGCATGCATTTACTTCTATCTAAACACTTAAAATACCATGTACTCCCAACTCCCTTCATTTACCCCCATTTACTTCTATCCAAACGGCCCCTTTTCTATTTCTGATTTTCTACAATATGCTACTCCATGGAGAGTCTCGATCTGTCCTCTTTTGTTAGTTATTAAGTGCATTGAATTTGAGGGGTTCAAAAGTCAAATTGTGTATAGTTGTTCTTGTATTTCTCCTAAATTCAACTTTTTCAAGAGTTATTCCTGAGAAATTGCACACAATGTTTGAAGGGATGACTTTTGCCCGCTTAGATTTGTAGATTCAGTTGCTCATATTTGTTTATTTGGTTACTCTGTTAACATGTTTATTTGTGCAGATTCTTTTGGAAGTAGAGGTTGATGGGTTTTGGCCATCTGGTTCTGGCTTGGACTCAACGGGAAATGGATTAGCTTTGGTACCCATAGAACCTTCAAGGTCATCCACAACAATTGCTGGAGGCCCTACCATGTCCAATGGTTATTCAACAGGATATGGATCTAACTTTTATGGGGGTATTTTGAATTCGACACAAAGGGATACGGAAGATGGGCGTGAACTTTTGAGCACTAGCACTAGCACCAAAGGAGATGGTGGAGGATTAAATGGATTGCAGAACCTCGGCAACACTTGCTTTATGAACAGTGCCCTTCAGTGCTTAGTTCATACACCCCCACTGGTTGAGTACTTTATGCAGGATTACAGTGAGGAGATCAATCGGTGGAATCCTTTGGGATTGAAAGTATGATACTCTTCTCATTGTCATTTACTATTTTTTGTATTGTAGAGTTTTTTCAATACTTGCCGGATTGTATATTCTTAGAAGGCTTCTAATATATTGTAGTAGCGATGCAGGGTGAGCTTGCAATAGCATTTGGAGAGTTATTGAGGAAATTGTGGTCTCCTGGGAGGATACCAATTGCACCACGTGCTTTTAAAGGAAAACTTGCTCGGTTTGCTCCCCAGTTCAGTGGGTATAACCAGCACGATTCTCAAGTTAGTATTACCATCCACATACTTTGAGCATGTGAATTCTGTTTCCATATCTCTGAGTAAATCATATCAGAAAACAAGTCAATGAGTGTAAGAAATTAGTGAAAGAGAAGGAGATACAGAGAAAACTAAGTGTGGTCATTAAATTGTATGGATGTTCAATAACAAGTTTTTGAGTGTTTACTTGTTAATATTTTGTCTTTACTTGCATTCTTTGCTTTACATGATTTTATTTTGTGCCTCTTTCTAGGACTTCTTCTTGCTTTTTTATGGACGGGTTGCATGAAGATTTGAATCGTGTAAAAGACAAGCCCTATATTGAAACTAAAGATGCAAATGGTCGTCCTGATGAGGAGTTTGCAGACGAGTGTTGGAGAAATCACAAAGCTCGAAATGATTCCATTATTGTGGATGTTTGCCAAGTGAGTGGTGTCTATGTGTGCTTTTGCATTGCTTTTTGTATATCTTATTTTGCACACTAGCTGGTTTTATGGAATAACTGTGTGAATGCTATTTGCAATTTAAGCATATAATCAGATGATCTCATTAAAAACTTGTTGCCTCCTTGATATTTCTATTAGAGATATAGTTCCCCATTGCTATTTCTTCTTGCAAGGTGAAATAATAAGACGCGCTATCTGCCATTATTTTCTTACGTGGATGATCACTTTCCTTTTGTAGCCTAGGCTGAGATAAATGGTGGTACAAGTCCATTATACATCTTGGTACAACTGCGGTTTATTTGTTTTAATCATTGTTAGAAAACCCAAAAATTCCACTCGACTCAAAAGTCCATTGAGTTGGTTAGACCCAAAGACAACAGAAAACTAGGAAAAACTTGATCTGGAAACAGTATTAATAACTATTTGATTATAAAAAATATTATTTAATATATAAATCAAAATAGATGTAGAGGACGAAAAAATCTTAAGAAATCTGGGAAATGACAGAAAATCTGAAAAACATGAGTCAAATCGATTGTGACAAGTTTTATACCGAATGTACTGGCAATCCACTCGAACTGAGTCAAGTATCCTCGTTGAGTTTTTAAACTCCTCTTACCCCTTGCCCCTTTTAAATAAAGGGGCTGGTGGACCAAGAAGTCTTTCGTATATAGGGTGATGGGGGTGTGGAAGGCTATCTCGAGTGTGGGAAAAGATTCGAGGAGGGGGTGGGGTTCTCCGTAGGGGAGGGGAGAGGGGTTTTAGGTTCTGGAAGAATGTTTGGTTGGGCAAGAGGAGGCTGTGTGAAGAATTCCCGAGGTTGGTGAATTTGTCCCTGGATGTGGACGTCTTTATCAATCTTTGCTACTCGGCCTTAAGATCCAAGGTGTCCCCCCCCCCCCCCCCCCCCCCCCCCCCCCCCCCCGAATTTGCTAGAGGAAGAGTTCATTATCTTATCCACAAGGCTATTAAGTATTTTGTTGTCCTCATATCTGGACTCGTTGGTGTGGCTCAAAGTGATGCAGGCCCATAGCCCATCTAGGCCCATAGCCTACTGTAGAGCCCAACATGTGCTGATTTTTGGATTGTTTATTTACAAATATGGGGTTCTAAATCAATGATTGCAATTTACTATTTTTTGGGAGATATGTGCCTGATTTAAAGATATGATTGAATATGTGATTAATGTGATTGAATGTACGAGGCTGATTTGGAGATGTGATTAGGATTATTTTCTTTGTTTGCTTTTAATATTATAAGGTTTTCACCATCTTAGATAGATTAGTTTGGTTTGAAATAAATTATGATTGATTTGAAATCAATCCCTATTTGGGAGGTTTCTAATTAAAGATTCATTTAGCGTCTCTAAAAGGGGAGGGTGGTGTTGGAGTTGGATATTCCAAATTTTCTTAGTGTGACTTTTTTTTTTCTTCTTTCTTTTTTCTTTTTTTAAAGAGAAGAAGGTTGATATCAATAAAGTTCTCTCACTCTCTGCTCCATTATTCTTGTGGGTGTACATTTTTTTTTTTAAGGTATCGAGATTTCATTGACTCGATAATCGGGTTGCACCATTTTGGTGTTAGAACAGGTGATTTTTGGGGATCTGCCAACTCCACATTATCTCCTTATGGCTTGAAGGAGGTGACACTAGAAGAGTTTGTGCTTGTAACCTAATTGAGATGCACATTTACAGAGTAGATCTTGTCACGCATATGGTAGGCAATCTAACTAATCAAGTGGGAGAGCTTCGGCTTGGAGGGGAATCCAGAGACCGAAGTTGGTGCACGTGGAGACGTCGGGGGAGGTCTCCACCGAGGTCCTAATCAATAATGGGCGGCCCTAGTTTGTGAAGACACAATGATCGAATCCTTCGATTGTTGGAATGTGACAGGGAGCCTAGAATTAAGGTAGGAATTTCGAAATTCCATGGCCAGTTGCATGTTGACAACTTCATTGATTGGTTAAGGTGGAAAAGGTATTCAAGTACAAGGAAATCATGGATAATCAAAAGGTGAAGTTAGCAGTAGTGAAGTTTTCTGGTCACGTGTTAGCATGGTGGGATGATTTCTAAGCCGAATGAATCTGTCGTAAGAAGAAAATAAATTCTTGAAAAAAAGATAAAAAAGAAGTTAGGAAGTTCCTACCCACGACTTATGCTTGTGACATTATCAAAGTCACAATTTAGAAAGCATGTCACCATGTGGTTATATTCTTTGAGTTTTTACTTATCCACTTCTTGAGAGACATTGCTCCCCTTCTCCACCAAAGTGGTGCATATCTTCCCACTAGAAGTACAAATGGTGTGCAAGATATTGTGTCGCAGCCATCACTCCTTATCAACCACCCGAGGCATTGATAGCATAGTCCGTTGGATAACCAACGACTCTCTCCTATCACCATACATGTCTACCACATCTTGGTGGCAGACAAGCATCAGAGACACATACCATTACTGGCCAATGGAGGTAATGTATCGGTCACATTTATGCCCACATGCATAGTTATTTTAGATGCTTATTAGAAAAGTTCTGTTTTTGAAACATTACTTAATTTGGAAAATTGTCCTAAAAAATTCCTTTAATTATCTTGGCCTTTGCTCTTTCCACATGTATGTAGTAGAACTAAGATCCTCTACATGGCACGACATTTGCCAAGCTGGCACATCTTGGAATATTCTAAAGGGTGGTCATAGTGTCAACACTCTAGCTTGACGATCAAGATGATTCACTCATCCTGTGGGCCTGTGTAGAAATTTCCTTTTTAATTCGAGAAAGCATGCCACCATGTGTTGTTCCTACATTATTAACTTCTAGAAAGATTAATCTTGGAGGATGTGCATGGGCAATCGTGCGATCAATCAAATTGGTATTAAGTGTCGGTTTCCTATTTCTCACTTAGACGATATGCTGGAGATGCTACATGGAGCAAAGGTCTTTTCAAAGATTGACCTAAGCACCAAATATCATCCGATAAGTATTTGGCTGGAGATGAATGGAAAACTGCATTTGAGACCCGAGATGGGTTGTATGGGTGGCTAATCATGCCATTCGGCCTTTCAAATGCGCCGAGCAGTTTCATGAGGTTAATGACAGAGGTACTCTGCGCCTTTATGGGAAAATTCTTAGTTGTCTATTTTGATGATATTTTTGTTTTTAGTCCTGATTCATCTGTTCATCTTGATCATTTACGACAAATATTTAATTTACTATGGAGGGACTTACTATTTTTTAACTTGAAAAAGTGATAATTCCTTGTTGATAGTGTTGTGTTTTTCGGATATATTGTATTTGCAAAAGGGATTAAGGTTGATCAAGAAAAAAATCAAGCCATTGTGGAATGGCACACCCTATGAACCCTTTTGGAGGTTCGTTCTTTCCATGGCTTGGCGACATTTTACCAGAGATATATCCGAAATTTCAGCACTATCATCGCACTTGTCATTGATTGCATATGGGGAGGCAAGTTTGAATAGACTAAGCAATGGATTGAAGCTTCGGTGCCATAAAAAAGAAATGACAGAAGCTCCAGTTCTTGCACTTCTGGATTTTGATAGTCATTGAAGTGGAAATCGACGCTTCAAATGTAGGCATTGGTGCGGTGTTGAGTCAGGAAGGGAAGCCGATCGCTTTTTTTAGCGAGAAGCTTAATGATATGCGAAATAACTACTCCACGTATGAATTCAAATTCTATACAGTGGTCCTGGCATTATGGCATTAGAGATGTTACTTGATTCATTCTATTCTTGGCTCATGAGGCGTTTAGATATTTCAACTTCCAAAAGTAGTTGAATGCTCGTCATGCGAAGTGGATGACTTTCTACAAGAATATGCTTTCCTTTTGCATCGAAAAGCTAGAAGTTAGACCAAAGTGGCAGACCCTTTTAGGAGGGTGGTTTTACTAGGAACTCTCACCGTGGAGGTCGGCGGATTTGAGGCATTAAAAGAACAATACAAAAAAGACCTCAATTTTTGCAAAATACTCGACAAGTGTGTGGATGGCGGAGATCCAAAGTGTGAATTCATCTCACATTATGGATATCTATTCGAGGGTTCTCGCCTATGTATTCTAAAAGGATTGTTGTGAGAAAAGATCCTATCTGGGCTACACGGAGGACAAGGTGGACACTTTGGGCGAGATAAAACATTGGCCATGGTGGATTAAAAATAATACTGGCCTTGCATATGCCATGATGTTGAACGGTTCGTAGTACGATGTTGCTGATGTCAAGTCTCCAAAGGTCATGTGTAGAATATCAGCCTTTATACACCACTTCCTGTTCCAGTTAAAAAATGGGTGGATATTTCTATGCACTTTATTCTGGGTCCTAAGAATCAAAGGGTTTTGTTGTGGTGGACCGTTTTTCGAAGATAGCCCACTTTATTCCATGTAAAAGGACAATGGACGCTACACATATCGCCAACATATTTTTCATAGAAATTGTGCAACTTTACTAGGTACCGAAAACAAGAACTCTTGACCATGATTCAAATTTTGTGGGCCACTTTTGGCGCACTTTATGGAAGCGATTGGGGACTAAGCTTTAGTTCTCAAAATGACGGCTAAATTGAGCTAGTTAATATGAGCCTTGGTTACCTCTTGAGGAATATCATAAGCGACAATGTATCTAAGTGGGACTTGGCTCTAGCCCAAGTCGAGTTTGCCTACAGCAACTCAGTAAATCTTACTACCAGAAAATCCTCATTTGTATTTAATGAAGAGATTTTTTGGGCATGGCCATCTATGATGGGGGCCATCGGACCAATGGCTTGGATAAAACCAAACTTGTTGTATGTGGACTGTTGCTGCATTTATTCCTAACCATGTATTTACATACCAACAATGGAAAGGTTAGAATTGACTAATTCAAGAGATTTTTTGGGCATGCCCATCCATGATGGGGGTGATCAGATCAATATGGCTTGGACGAACAAACCATGGGCCCCAAAAAATCCTTGATGGGGGTGCTCAGATCAATGTCTTGGATAAAACCAACCAATGAGCCCCACATGTATAGATTTGGTGTGATCAGGGAACTTCCATGTTTGGTACAAACAAGGAACTTGGCCTCAAATTTCTTATAGGAAACAAACATCGTGCAGACTGAAAGCATTTGTAGTTTTTCTGAGAACTTTCTTGGAGATCTACTTGTTGTGGTTTTGATACCAGAATTTTATTTTCCTGTTTTATGTCAAGTGCATGTTGCATTGGATTCTGATTTTTATTCGAGTTGAAAAGAAAATAATAGATTTCTATTGTTTCTAACCACTTTCTCAGGGTCAATATAAATCAACCTTGGTCTGCACAAATTGTACCGAAGTTTCATTTGTAGTTTTTCTGAGTACTTTCTTGGAGATCTAACTTGTTGGGGTTTTGATACCAGAATTTTATTTTCCAGTTTTATGTCAAGTGCATGCTGCATTGGATTCTGATTTTTATTCGAGTTCAAAAGAAAATAATAGATTTCTTTTGTTTCTAACCACTTGTACTGATTGGCAATCTTCTCAGGGTCAATATAAATCAACCTTGGTCTGCCCAAATTGTAGCAAAGTTTCAGTAACCTTTGATCCCTTCATGTACTTGTCATTGCCATTACCTTCAACAGCCAAACGGACAATGACAGTTACTGTATTCTATGGAGATGGAAGTGCTCTTCCCATGCCTTTTACTGTAAGTGTGCCAAAACATGGTTGTTGTAAAGATCTTACTCAGGTTTTGAGCTCTGAATGTTGCTTGAGGATTGATGAAAGTATACTGCTCGCAGAGGTATAATTTACATTACCAATGTCTTTTTTTTTTTCTTTTTTTTTTTTCCCTGTGATTTTTTCACAAGGTTTGATTCAGTTGTTCTCTATGGTTTCTGAAGCAGTAGATTTCCACTTGCCAGGTTTATAGTCATCGAATATATCGATACCTAGACAATCCTTCTGAGCCATTAGCCGGGATAAAGGATGATGATCATATCGTAGCCTATAGACTTCCTATAAAGCGTGAGAAATTGCCAAGACTAGAAGTGCTTCATGTGAGGAGGGAAAGGTAACTCTTGGATCCATCTCCGTGTGTGTGTGTGTCTGAAAACGATCACATGGTATCTGAACTACCACTCTTAGTGGTGGTACTGAGTTGTTATGGGGTCTGCATTGTGTGGATGACATCCAACCCATCCAACAACCATGATGTGTGCTAGGTCCAATTCAATTATCAGGTGGGCACGATAAGGTTACCTGGATTGTGGGTCGCTCTGGTACATGATACGGGAATTAGTATGCGGTATGCTTCCTCCAATACATGGTACACTAGGGGTAGGATCATGTGCGTCACTCTCACAATGATAGGAGGTGCAATATAGTTTTATATATATTGTAATTTATATATGAAATGATGAATGTTATTCTTATAGACCCGCATTTTAATGCTATATTATATCTCAATAAATAAAAGTATAAATCTCTAGATTGTAAATAGAAATTTGCATTAACTTAATCAATAATAAGAATAAAGAGCCATAATTTTGGGTCACTAAAATTAGTTATCTAGATTGCAAATGACCCATAATTCACATGGAATAGGAAACATAGGGAGTTCTGTGTTTTTTTTTTTGGTGACATTGGGGCACACCATAGAAACAATGTATTGATGCCAAATAATCCTCAAATTCACCTGTCCCACCTGATGATTGGATTGGCCTGATTTTTGTGCTGGGTGGTCTTCATGGTGCGTCTAAGCTGTTGGATAGGTTTGACATCATCCACACATCATTCGGCCTCATTTCCTGGTAGTTCAGTTCTTTGATTGTGTTTCTTAGCTGACTATTTCCTGGGTGTTCCTGTGAGTTTTTGTGTGTTGCGTGTGTGTAGCTGATTCATTCCATGGTCGTCCAATGGTTTTTATTTTTCTGCTGTAACTAAATCCAAAGGTTCATATGCTTTTTCACCCTCTCAGCATTTCAGGAGTGTAAATTTCATAAATATTCAGGACTAGTCAACATATTTATTCACTGTTTACATGTTCTTGGCTTCCTTGGTGTTAGTTTCAGCCATGATTCATGCTCCAGCTTTTGTAATTGTGAGAAATATCTGAGCTTAATTCTATGATATATATATATATATATATATATATATATATATATATATATATATATATATATATATATATATATATATAGGATTGTATGCTTAACCTGCAAGACTTATTTCTTGTGTTCGATTTTTACTAATATTTCCCATTACTTGCCTGCTTCAGAAGCACATCAGACCTGCAGAATGGTGGATACAGGGAACTTCTGGGAACCCCACTTGTGTCTTGTTTAGGAGAGGATGTACAAACTGGCAGTGATATTCAAGCTGCAGTGAGATCTGTGCTTGCACCACTTTTGCGAAGAAAAGAATTCCCACCTCCAAATCATGTCAAGACCGGGAAGGAAAATGGCTCTAGTGTAGTAGTTGATGCCGACAGCCCGATGGAGAATTACGAACCTTGTTCCAGTCCTAAGGATTGCTCCATATTTGACATGGAATTAGAACAAAGTCCTAGTGAGGATCTGGGCTTTCACCTTTGGCTGACTGATGAAAAGGGTTTGAGCAGAATCCCTATTGAAAATGATTCCCCCATCAGACCTGATGCAGTCATAAAGGTTTTGTTGGATTGGTCAGATAGGGAATTTGAGTTATATGACTTCAGCTTCCTTGAGGATCTGCCTGAGGTTCTCAAATCCGGATACACGATGAAGAAGACACGGCAGGAAGCAATCTCCTTATTTTCATGCCTGGAAGCGTTCTTGAAGGAGGAACCTTTGGGACCTGATGATATGTGGTCAGTATTCTCTGCCTTTAAACTCTGGATTGTTTTCAGGGAAATCTTCTCTGCCTTTAAACTGCATATTATTTTCAGGGAAATTCACCTCCTCCTTTAAACTCTGTATTATTTTCAGGGAAATTCATCTCTGCCTTTAAACTCATTATTTTCAGGGAAATTCATCTCTGCCTATTTTGCTCATACTCATTTCCATATCTGATTATGGCAATGTAGGTACTGTCCTACCTGTAAGGAACATAGGCAAGCTACCAAGAAACTGGACTTATGGAGGTTGCCAGAAATTCTAGTTGTTCACCTAAAGCGATTTTCTTACAGCCGATATTTGAAGAACAAACTTGACACCTTTGTGAACTTCCCGATTAATAATCTTGATTTAAGCAAGTATGTAAAGCATAAGGGTGGGGCTCCTCAATCTCATGTGTACGAACTCTATGCGGTGAGCAATCATTATGGTGGCTTAGGAGGTGGTCACTATTCTGCTTACGTCAAGGTAATGACTCATAAGATTTAATCTTTTTAGATCTTTTGGTTTCCTTCAATTTTGGGGGAAGTTGGTTACAGAAAGCCTGCAAGTTCGCTGAGAAATGCCAGAGATAGTTGCATGAATATGATGGAGAACGGGCTTCATGGGAACAGGTGTAAGATTGGGGCTGTTTATCAAGCATGCACCTTGGTGAACCCAGTAACCAGGGCAGCTTGCTCATTAGGTGTGATGGGTATTATTTCAATGCTTGGCATTGGTTGGTTGAAATGTTAACTGCCCATTTTCATCAGTGTTACCTAGACACATGGGTCGAGGACCAAGTGACAAAGTGTCCAGCATGGTAGACTCTAGACTCTTCTGGAACATAAATAAATAATCTTGTGATTAAATGAAGAAAATTGAAGAACAGAAATTATAAAGAAATTCCACATGGGCCAATAAAATCCGATTGCCAGTAATCTAAATAGCAAAAATTAGTTAACAAAACATAGAAAATTCACACATAATCATCTCAATAAAACAGTACTTCTTATGAAATTCACAACTAATAATTAATTCACAAAACATTAAAAAAGATCACACAATCATCTCAAGAAAGAGTAGTTTGCATGAAAGTCACTTGATATCTTATAAAAATTATAGAGCCTCAACAGAAGAACAAGCAAAAGGAACAACAAAGCCTGTCTTTTTGTTATGTGGGTCAAGGTGTTTGTAATGTATAATGAACTAAATCTAGGGATTAAGAGGTAGATAGGAAGTTTTTACTAGCCTGTCTTTTTGTTATGTGGGTCAAGGTGTTGTAATGTATAATGAACAAAATCTAGGGATTAAGAGGTAGATAGGAAGTTTTTACTAGTAGTTTCTTCAACGGCATAAATGGAGGATAGCTTGAGGGCGAGGAGGGAAAAAAATGAAGGCTTTGAGGAGAACGTGTTTTTGACACCTCAAGAGTCTACCATGCATTACTTTCCGATGACATTGCTAGGAAACTCTGTTCAAATTTTGAAGTGTTATGCCCAAGGGAATGTCCAAGTGTCCCCAAGTGTCACACTGCAAAACCCGAAAGTAGTGTCTAGTAACACTGATTTTCATCCTGCATGTGTAGCCCCCTGATGATCGTACTCTCCATCCCTCTCATTTGCACAAATTTCCCTAAATGGACTCCACAGAAAAGCTTTCATTCCTCACTGCAGAGCTAATCTATTTGAGTGAATTATTTTCTTCAAGGCGTTAAACTCTTAGATTAGGATGTATCGTTTACTCATAAATCAGCTTGTTTCTGTGTTGGCTGTGCAGCTTGTAAATGAGAACAGATGGTATGATTTTGATGACAGCCATGTTTCACCAGTAGGTGAGGAGGCCATAAAGACCTCAGCTGCTTATGTGTTGTTCTATAGACGAGTTAAAGTTGAACCAGGTGCAGGACAGCCATCCGGAGCCAGTTCTCCAAGTCGTTGAACAGTTGCAATCTGCATTTTTTTTTTTGGTATGGTGCCCCTGATCTGATGAAGAGAGAGACAAGTGCCTCCACAATGCTGTGCAAATATTCACAAGACATGCCGCTGCTGGTAGTAGTGTAGTAGGTACAGCTATGGAGAACCTTATCGATTTGATCTTCCACTGATCTGCTAGAACATATACATCTTTTTTTTTGGAAGGGGTGCAGATAGATCGGGAAGCGACTTGTTTTTTCTTGGGATTGAAATTTTGATGCGTTGGCATTCGGGGGTATAGCTTTCATGGTCAAGAAATAATTAGAATAGCAGTGACTTCCTATTTTATTTAATTTTCTGAGTAGATGCATTTTTTTGTCGATTCATCTGACTGCTTTTGTTTATCCTATTGTAATAGGCATTATTGTTTAGATGTCTGGTCAGCTATGGACAAGATATACCAAAACTTGCACGAACATATATTATTTTCCATCAACATGCCACTTGCACTAGACATCAGTACCATGAAAACGGTATGCCCTGTCGTGAAGATCAACAGACCAAAATCACGTCTTCTCATTGGGTGGGCCTTAATGTTGGAATCAATGGACAATCGAGAGTCAGACTCAACATACAGGAGTTGTGTGCATAGGTAGCCATTCAGCTTGATGATTGATCATAGGGATCTTCATAGTGGGCCTACCTTTTTCATGAACAGATTCAGCATTTTGGTGGGAAAGATGTATGGACCACAAGTGGTGCAACGATGCCTGTAGGTGATCAGTTTTATTCATTGCGTTTTGAAGGGAGAAATCTCCACCCTAGCTCGGTGGTGTATTGTATTGCTTTGTAAACGGTTAGGTTATTTATTGAGGGGAAGGGTTACTTTTCTCAAATGTAATTGGATGCCATAGCACCCCATGTATTACATCGTGTGTGGAATAGGTCTGGAGAAAAGCAAGAGGCTTAGCATGGATGTTAATGGTACGATGAGCACTGATGAAACCAGTTTCAGGTTTGGACGAGGGTACATTGAATTATTTGTAGGACATTTTAAAGGACATTAGAGTCTTTTTGATGTGATACATGCCATGTGAATTGTGGTACATTAGGTTTTTATATTATGAGATTTAAAAAAAAAAAAAAAAAAAAATTATGGCCATTTGATCTTTGCTCATGTAGATGTTGTGTGGTGAATATATAACCCTTAGGTGTGGGTTTTCAGGTGTGATATGGTACCATGTTTGTTCAGGTTGGAGATAAGGTAATCTATGTGGTTTTCTACCAATCACATAGATTATGTAACTGAATGAGAAAATTTTATGTGCTGCCCACTCCAGATGGTTCAAGACCCAAACATCGGATTGATTAATTAGTTCATCCTAACCTCTGATTAATGGCCATTTGTTTGTCAAACTTTGGGACCAACAATTTACCATTCTAACTGCCCCTTGGATGGTTCAGCAACTTTTATAGACTACGACCCATCCACCTCCTTCTATATCTGACTGCATCTAATATCAGACATCTCATTTGTTTTCCCACTTCCTTTTGTTTTACTAATGAAAATGTATTTTAGTGTAAGATCAGTGACTACCAGATTTGCATGCTTGTTTAAATTTTGGGCTAGATCACCCTTAAAAGCGAACCTCAAATATTCCCTTCATCTGACATCTCAACGAATACCATCAGAATCCTTGTTTCATGCATGTTTTGCAACATCGACCATCATGATTTTGGATCACACAACCTCAACATTCTACATTAACGCAAGTTGACTGTATGATGTAGCCGGCCCGATAACCTGCTAATGCATGTGAAAACCAAAGGCGTTTGTTTGTTTGTAGAATGTAGAAACAAGGGTCCACCATGTTCGGTTGCCTTTCGAGGTGAGGAGGAGGCATTGGGTTCCCGCCAATAGAGGACCCCACTCCTTTTTCTTTTACTTTTTCCTGGGTTTGAGAAAAAAGTGGTCGACTCAAATCACAACTCCCAGGTTGGAGTACTTCTTGACCAGCTGAATATTGAATTAAAGGAGAAGCGATCCCATCACTTTTCTACCATGTTTTAAAACCGGACCAGGGGTCTTTCGGTCGGTCCACACTGTTTCAGACGGCTGGTTAAACAGGTTCAACCATTTGTCACTTTCGGACTGCTGGTTAAACAGGTTCAACCATTTGTCACTGCGCCGTGATATAATTAAATTAGTTCCTGACCTTCTATGTTGAATCATCCAACGGTTGGTAGAACAAATGTTAAGACTTGTGAATGGTGGTCTATTGGAATGTTCCTGACATTGTATATATTTATTCATTGGATTATATTAAGATTTTGAATGCTTGAATTTATTAAATAGTGTCATATTTAATTATGAATTGTTATATATTATTATATTAATATTTTTAATGAGTTTTAATCGATTAAATTTGCAAAGATAAAATTGTGCATACTCACGTTGAATTAAACATGATCGATTGAGTGTAATAAGGACAACTATTTAGAACAAGTGGTTGGAAATCAAGACAAACCATTTCTAGTTCACTTAGGATCTGGATCTACCTTATTAGAAAGAGGTGTGATAATTTGGTATACCTCATTACCACCATACTATGAAAAAGATATTAGAGTTAGTATATAATTGCAAATTTTCTAAATATTGGTGTAGAGCTTTTATTTGAGATACTTCTCTCCTCTCAAGGTTAGCATTAAATAAATCTTCTCTTCCATAAAACCCTAATTTCCCTTGTGGTTGAGAATCATTACCTCAAGTGAGTTTTCCTTCATCTTCATGCATGTTTCGGTGCAACAAAGAAGACAACATGATTACACATTCGAGGTAATTTCATTCCTGAAAATTAGATTGGCATTTTTTTCCAAACATTTCTGCTTTTAGAAAACCTGTCTGACGACTCCAGTCCAAAGCTGGGTACCAGTTCCAGTCCGTCCAGTTTTTCAAACACTGCTTGGGATGGAGGGAAAACATCATGAGTCTTAATCCTGTGGCATTGCCAATTTGAGACCACGACAGAGTCAATTAAAGCTGGAGCATGGCAACCAATCCTGAATCTGATTTCCAGCTCAAATTAAGAAAATCACAACAGCCAGGCTGATCAAGCCATCTGAAAAATAAAAGATCAAGATTGTTTATTAAAATTTGGATGTATGAACCGATAGCATGTTGTTGGTGGGAGCTTCTGGCATACCGCCGTCCCAACAATCCAATGAATTGATATGAAAACGGGTTACTATTAAGAAGGCCATGACAACTTTTAAACAGATCAGTTAATCTGATTGGCTTGATTTATGCATGGCAGTCCATGAAATGATCAGTGTCCCTTACCCGACAGTCCAGATCTGATCAACCTGATCAAACTATGAGCAATATGAGAACGAGATGAGAAATGAATAAGAAAGATTGTAACCCTCTTAGGGGTGCTATTGATTTTAATTAGTACAATCCCTAATCTCCTAACAACAACAATAATGATAAGCATACAAAGGAAATTCATGAGACTAACAAGAATAAAATGTGGTTGATCTCTCTCTCTCTCTCTCTCTCTCTCTCTCTCTCCCCTAATCTAATCTAATCTAAGATAATCTATCCTACCTGCACCATGATCTGCATGCAACGTAGGAGCAATCTCTTTCCATTCATTTCTCAGCAAACCCAGAATTCAGAAAAATGGTAGAATCAAACTCAGGCAGGCCCAAAGCACTCCTTGCTGCAAGCAAAGCCCAACTCCACCCAATCGCAATTTCCCCTACAACCAGTAATTGCAATAATCATATCAGTACAATTCAAAAACAATCTAACAAACATTTTAGTAGCTTCCATAGATGATTTGACATCTATATCACCACATGTCGGGTTTTTAAAAAATATTTATTTACCACGGTATGCAAACTACTACTATCCGGATTTGATGACTTCTCCCACTCCCGCTTTAGGTTCACGAGTTGCCTGAATCGCACTATAAGGTTAGGATTAGGGTTACTTGGGTTCAGGTCAATCGAACTCGATAGACCCAATCCAAGGGGTCAGGTCATGTTGGCTACTCAAGGTCCCTGGGTCAGGTGTGGGTTGGAAAATGCCAACCCAAGAAGGTCTTCGGATCAGGTTTGGGTTAGAAAACACCAACCCAATTTGAAACCGGGTTGGGTTCCAGTTGAGCTAATTTGAGTTAGGTTAGGGAATAATCACATGTATTTGGGGATGCAGATTGCGTACCAAGGAACTCAATTTTCTTATAGTGTACTGAGTAAACTCTGTGTGGCCCACCGTGATGTATGTCTCTTATCCATGCTGTTCATCCATTTTACCAGCTCATTTAGGGCATGAGCCCAAAATTGAAGTATACCCAAAGCTCAAGTGGACCACACCACAGGAAACGGTGGGAATTGATGCTGTCGTTGAAAACTTTCTGGGGGCTACAGAAGTTTTAGATCAAGACGATATTTGTTCATACCCTTAGTCCGTGTCTATGTGACCTTATGAACAGGTTGGATTACAAATAAACATCACTGTGGACCCTAGGAAGGTTTCAATGGTGGACATCATTATAACCACGGTCCACTTGAGCTTTAGATATGCTTCAATTTTGGACTGATGCCCTAAAATGAGCTCGTATAACTCGTGGATAAGACACAGACATCATGGTGGGCCCCACAAAGTTTACTCAATATTCTATAGTTACTCAGTACACCATTGGGCATCCATATTTGGGTTGGGTTGGGTTGGGTTGGGTTGGGTTGGGTTGGTCAAATTGAGTCCGCCAGTTCAGTTTTCAGGTCAGGTTGGGCTAACCCTCCAAGCTGACCTAACCCAACCAACCCAACCCAACCCACCCAAATTGCACCCTTAACTAGGATCTGTTCCTTGGATGGCACCTAACAAGAGCAAACATAACTAAGAATTATTATAGAATGTTTGGTCTAAATCAGCAACTAGTCCGACCCAGCAATGCTACAGGGGGGGAGACCTATCCCATTA
The DNA here is from genome assembly GCA_021015155.1 of Magnolia officinalis. Taxonomy (NCBI): domain Eukaryota; kingdom Viridiplantae; phylum Streptophyta; class Magnoliopsida; order Magnoliales; family Magnoliaceae; genus Magnolia; species Magnolia officinalis. The sequence goes on from JAJHSJ010000007.1 coordinate 32,127,068, forward strand.
ATCTTGTGGGCCATGGCCCAATAATTCCCCCCCATCCGATTGGGTCCTCCAAATTGATAGTTACATGCAAATGGTCCACATCCTACAGGAAAAATATCAGCCACCCAGGGATAATTTCAATACGTCCCATCATCCATGTGGTCCACAATAAGGAACAGTTCAGGCAAAAGAAAAAGACATCAGCACAGGTAATGTTTGGTGGGCCCTTCAATCATATTCCTCCGTAAAATAATCCCTTCCAATATGCTGTCCCATGTTCAAAGCCTCCTTTTCAATTCAGTGCACCCCAGGCGCACGTTAGACCACTACAGACCAAGTAAAAGAAAGAAAGAAAGAAAGGAAGATGATCTCAATTCCCAAACCAGAGAAAAAGGACCAAGTTGCAGAAATTACCTCAGCAGCTGAGATGGTAAAATACCCCGTCGTCGTACCCTCCGGTGACGGCGTAACTGCTCCTACACCGACATCTCCACCAGAACCTCCATTACCGTCGCTGCTGCTACTGCCATTAACAGCCCCAATTCCCAACTGATATGCCGGCGTTCCGTCGGGCTTGAACAGCCCGTAATTCCTCTCCGAAGTGGGCCCCGGTTTCAAATTCTCATTGAACAGAGCAAAGACATACACATCCAAATCATCCTTTGGCCGCATCGGCGTTCCCTTCTTCTCCATCATCACTCTCATCAAATTCCCATTGTATTTCCTAGCATTCTCCAAGGTGGCCCCCGCCTCGTTCTCATCCCCCTTCGACGGCCACCCTGTCTCCGATATCTGCAATCTCAGCCGTCCATACCCCAATGTCGCCAGTGCGGCGTACACCGCGTCGATCTGAGCGAACAGCATGTTGTCGTACTTGAGATTCGAGACCGGATCGATGACGCCTCTGTTTGGCTGGAACAGCACGAAATCGAGCTGGACCTGCTTCGGATTCGCCTTATATGCGAAATAGGGATAGGCGTTTATCAAGAACTGGGACCGGTTTTGGCATGGAAGTTGAGGATTGGTGAAATGTAGGGCACCATATCGCTACGGAACGATCCGGCGGACGGTGGATACGAGGTCTGGAGCACAGCCAGGGAATGGGCGGTCGTGATTGTGATCTGCTTCGACAAGCCTAGGGTTTGGAGCGCGGATTGCATGCCCTTCATCGCAGGGAGGAGGTCCTCTATCATGGCCGTGTCGTTGCTGGTCAGGATCTCATTTCCCACGGTGATCGACGTGATCTTGGTAGCCGGGAGGTAGGGAACGACGTTTGATTTATCCAGTTCACAGCTTTCGACGGGTCGCGGACCTTGGACAGGCATTCGTTGGCGAGGCCGACGACGAATTCGATTCCGGTGTCGGCGAATGCGCGGAGGACGCGGGGATCGGCGTCGTAGAGCTTCACCTTGCCGACGCCAATGGAGCGGAGGAGGGGGACGACGGATTCCGGCGAGGGGAGGTTGTCGGCAATCTGGCCGTAGTTGATGCCGATCGGAGCTGAAGATGCTGTGATGGTAAAACCTGCTTGGAAATGTCAGATATCGCCGGAAAATGTACGATTCGCCGGAAAAAAATGGAGCAGAGAGAAGGGGGAGATACCTGAAAGGAGAAGGAAGAGAAGAGAAGAGGAGCTGATGAATCCGTACTTTGCCATGTATGCTTGTAAGAGAAGATATCTCCGTCAGTTGAGAGAGAAATAGAGAGGCAGGCGTGAGGGAGTGACTTAAACGCCGTCAGGTATGCCGTTAATGTCTAGAGATGTTGTCGGCTAGAATCTTGACGCATGCTCCATTCATCTACTTCAGGAGATCACGTGGTGAAACGGATACGCCGTTAATAGCCGTTACCCTTTTTCAGTCTCGGAGCTTCTGACAGCTCTCTCTCTCTCTTCTTTTAGTATCTTTTCTTTCTTCCCTAAAAAGAGCTGGTGCATGGTGATGTTTATTAACGTGGACCCACGGCACACGTTAGCAGAAGCCAGCAGTGCAGCTGCACTCACAGAGAATATATTCAATTTAAAACAAGCAGATTTTGGTGCGTCATGTTCTGGAATTTGTGAAGAACTTTGATATTCCAGCAGAGAGTGATATGCACTTAGAAATTGAATACGTGTCGTTGGATGAAGGTAAGTTAGATTGAACCGTCCAAATTATGGGTCCCTATATGGATGTATAATGAACCAAAATGCAGGATTATTTGATCATCTGACTATTAGATCAGTGGACAGTTACTGGACGGTAAAAAATGAAAAGATGAAATGGTACCATGTCAACAAACACGTGTCCACGTATCAGAGTCTAGAATTGTTTAATTTTTTTTTAAAATTATAGGACTGTGACATGAGGAAGGTGGATTCTATAATTTAGTTGGTTTAATTCGAGCTACGTTCCTACGTACGCAGATTTTGACGGAAGGCGGATCGCCGACAAGGAATTGCAGTAACTTACAAATTATGCGGGGGCCACCATGATATTTGTGAGAAATCGACGTGAAAACTCAAGTGGGCCAGATAACAGAAAATATTAAAGTGTAAAATACCTGCCATTAAAACGTTTCTTGAAGCCAGGGTCAGTTGCCACCGTGGATTCAATGGGTTTCAAATCCTCCATTGTTTGGCAGCATAAGGAATCCTTACTCTTGCTTGGGTGGTAGACTCTAAGGAGTTTCAACTCCAAGGGTTCGAGTACCCATAGGTAGTGAAATTCCACTAGCGTGATTGTATGGGGCTGTGTGCCCATGTGTTAAAACTCTCCAAAAAGGGGTTTGAAATCCACAGTGAGAGTTTGGATTATACATAAAATAATTTGAATAGTTACATTTGTAACATATGTCACTATACTATTGTTCTATTGGACATATGACCCACTAATGATGATCAGCACCGTCGAAACACTGTCTACGTAAATCAACAATTAAAAATCGTTAGTTAGTCACTCGGACATGATCTTCTGTTTGTAGTCCATTTGAAACTTAGAATTTCATCATTTTCGAATAAAGCATATATTTCAATGAGCTTATTACAACCATTGTGTCAAAAATTACGTATCTCACTAATTAGATATATTAAAGTTGATTTAGTAATTAAATTAAAACTCCTATAAATATAGCATGCATTGCTACTTTTGGATTAAAGTTAATTCACAATCCAGGGTGCCAAATACACCGGGAGGATTTCAATTCCATGGGGCTACAAATCCACGCTCTGAAATAAGCCCCAAGTTTTTGTATCATACTAACATCTTTGCGTTTTTTGTTCATCTCAATGGGATTGACTAATAAATAATTTGAATGACAAATAAAGTTGTACATGGAATTGAGTTTAGCTCAACTAGCTTGCTCAACTCGACTCAAAATAGCTCAATTCAACTCGGTTCCAGCTGAATTTTTTAGCTCAAAAAAATTTCAAGAAGAGTTCTAGCTTGCCGAGCTGGTTTTTGGAAAGTTCCAATGGTAGGCATTTTTCTTCCCCACCATTTCTGCTGTGCGGCCCACTTAAGTTTTTAATAGTCTCATTTATGATATTATGTCATTAATATGAGCGGAAAAAAATGGATGAACGGAATTGATTTCTTGCAAACATAACAGTGGGCCTCACCTAACTTTCGATCACAGAAACTTCTTGTGATGCACGAAGGTATATACACGAATTGTACATCGATTTCTAAATACCAGTAGTACAGTAGTCCAACGTGGGACCCTTCCTGGAAATGAATTTGGTGTTTTTATGCCATCCAAACCGTTCATAAGATTGCTACTATTCAGATAAACTGTATGAAGAAATATAATCCTTGTATAAAGCTTCTATAGCCCCCAAAAAGGTTTTCAATGGTGAGTGACCAATCTCTTTTGGTGTGGTTAACATGAAATTTGAAGTTTCCTGATTTCTGGGCTCTTTATTAGCCTGTATAATTTTATACAGTGGTAAGAGATTTTATTTATTTATTTATTTTTTTTCTAATCTTAGCATAACTAAATTTTATATAATTATTAGATCTCTCTAAAAATAGCTTGTATGATATCTTTATATGAGTATTTTTCCGTACTCAATTCAATACATGAATTGCATCCCTATTTCTCTTCCTTTTACTCTTATATCTTGTTATTTATGGCCACGAGAAACTATGGGCAGAGTTGATTTGTTGCAAAAATCTCTATGGGCGACACCCATCTTCTGACTATAATAACTTCACGTGCCATTTTGAATAACTGCATATGAAGCCCCCCACCGAAGGTGGATTAGTTGTTACCCTGTGGACGCTGACGGGTCTGAGTGGCCAGACTCAAGTGACGTCACTAAGTTATGTGGGTCCCACCATGATGTATGTGTCATATCCACACTGGCCATTCATATGGAGAGACCATTTTAGGGCATTAGCTAAAGAACGAGTTAATCCAAAGCTCGAGTGGGCTCCACGGTAGAAAATAGTGGAGAGAGTGACGCCCACCATTAAAAACTTATAAAGGCAGAAAAAGTTTTTGATCAAGCTGATATCTGTATTTTCAGTTCTTGAATGTCTTTGTTAACTTATGAACAGGTTGGATCTCAAATAAACATCACGGTGGACCGTAAGAATGTTTCAACGGTGGGCATCACTCTCTCCATTGTTTTCTTTTCTGTGGTGGGATCAGCTAGAGCTTTGGATCTGCCTCATTCTTTGGATCAGCCCTAAAATGATCTATACAAGTAGATAGACGGTGTGGATATGACCCATACATGATGGTGGGATCCATAGAACTTGGTGATGTCACTCCAGTAGCGACTCTTGTTGTTCAACCTGTCACTAGCTAATTCCTGTCCTTACCCTTATTGTGGGGCCCACCTTAATAATGTGACCCATTCAACCCATTTTAGGAGTGGTCTAAACAATTAAGTAGATTCAAATCTCAGTAAAATAATGAGCTGAAAAAGAAAATGGGTGGCATGGAAAGACAACATGTTCATGAAGATAGGCTCCACATAGTAAGGATTGTTATTAAAAGATGTCTTAAATCTAAAAAAGTTCGACTAGCTCTAGAAAGTTCAGCTCGAAGTCTAGCAACAATGTATTTGAAATTTTCGAGGTATTCAACTAGTCGAAGGACAAGTTCGAGTATTAGTCGAAGGTTATGCAGATTGTGCACGGATTGTTTGCATATTACGTAAATTTGAGTCGGTTTTAGAGAAGCACGAAAGTGAGGGTTCATAAACTATAAATAAGAGTCTCTAGGACCATTCCAAGGTAGGGTAGGGCTTTCTAAAGATATTCCAAGGGCTTTTAAAAGGATTTTAGGGTTTTCAAAGGATGTAGCAAGAGTAAGATTTGAGGTTGTTTGAATCGGGTAAGTCCCCTCTCTTTATAATTTATGCTTTCATAGTGGATTTCTGTTACTTTGTGCCATAATTTTTTTCCGAAATTTTTTTTCACGTTAAATCTTTGTATTCTCTTATATTTGCTTAGTGCTCTTGGATTATTATCCTAGATCCACCTTTCTGTGATTCCGTAGAACAAATCCCAACAAGGACAACACTCATTAATGTGTTATTCAGGTAACACATCTGCTCCCTTTCAGGGTCAAACAGACATGGATGAAGGTAAAATGCGAACAGCGGTTTCTTATAAAACTTTTGTAGTCTACGATACAATTTTAATAATCATTTGCCACTTTTTCCAGTGATGCAGTCCACTGGAGATTTGGATCTACTTAAGTTTTAGAATAATGTTCTAAATTAAGCTGAAAAAACAGAGGAGTGGCGTGGATACATAACCTCTCCATCAAGGTGGTTCCACATGGTATTAGTGGTGCATCAAATAACTCCTTCAAATTGAGATTATCATCTCCACCTCTGACACATGGATCAATCACAGAACCTCTTCTGTCAGCATCAAGTTGTTCTGGCGAGTGCTCCATGGGCCACCATGATGCATATGTTTTATCCAAGCCTTTCATCTATTTTAAGTCTTTTTTAAAAGGAATGATCCAAAAATGAAGTAAATCCAAATCTACAGTGGACAGCACCAAAGGAAATAACAGTGAATGAACGCCCACCATTGAAAACTGCCTGCTGTAATGTTTACGTTGATTAGATCACAAAAACATGGGACGAGGAAAAACTCAAAAATTAGCTTGATACAAAACTTTAATAGCTCTCAAGTAGTTTTTAATGGTCCCCATTCAATCTTCAATCACCAATATTTCATATGGTGCTGTCCACGTAAAATATGAATTTATATCATTTTTGTCTCTTACTCTAGAAAGGAGGGGTGACCGTGATAAAAACACAAATATCAGGGTGGGCCCACCAAGCGCCCACCAACACAAACATCTTGGTGGCACAGCAAACACCCACCATGCATCCACAATACCAACCTTGGCACATGTGGGTCCCATTTCCCAAGCAGTCCGATGGGAGTGGATTGGGTGAGACCCTAGCTTTACTCAAGACAGTTACCGTGTGGGCCCACTTTGATGTATGTATTCTATATTTACATATTTATTTGTTTTTAGACATCATCTTAGGACATTGTTTCAAAAATGAAGCAAATTTAATTATTAAGTAAATCAGTACCATTGTTTTATATCCTATGGTAAGAAAAACAGATATATGGAATGGATACATAATACATACATAAGGAGGAACCACGGTAAAGGTCACACCATCTTGGGTGAGTCTAACTCTCACTTAATCCAGACTCTCTTGATGTAACTCTAACCGGATGGGCCCACCCTTGAAGAATGTTGTGTATGCCCAGCCCATGCCATCCATCTAAATTTTCAGGTCATTTTAGAATATGACCCTAAATTTTAATCAAATCAAAATATCAGGTGGACCACACCGTATGAAACAGTTGTGATTTAATGACCACCATTAAAAATCCTCCTATGGCCCATTTAGGGCCCACTATAATGTTTATTTTCCATTCAACCTATTGATAAGGTCAAAAAGACATAAATGAAGGTAAAATACAAAGATAAGCTTGATCTAAAACTTTGATGGCTCACAATAACTTTTTAATGGTCAATAGTATCAGTTTCCATGTTATGGTTAACCTAATATTTGGATGATCTCCTTAAGTTTTAGGATTAAATCTTAAAATGAAATGGAAAAACGGATGAACAACGTGGATATACAATAAATTCATCAAGGTGGGCTCCATACGGTCAGGGTAACACCTACAACCGTGTGTTACCCGAATAACACTCAATCCCCTCCCTTTTTTCACATGTACTTTTTCTCTTTTCTCGGTTCCGCTTTATCTACTTTGATCCTCGCTACACGTAAATGTCTGACCATTTTGCAGCGTTGGATGATAAATCATTCTGATTAAACAGATATTAGATGATCTTATCCATCTGATAAGTGATCTCCAAATAGATAGTAGTCTACAAAACGATCGGATAGTCCACATTCATCAAGGGGGGAATTAATGAAAATTGATGAATAAAGACTCTCTAATGGGTATTATTATTTGACACATGGGTAAGAGTAATTGGGCCCACTAATTGGACCGTCACGATTGATACATCACCTACGTAATGTATTGTAGATAGATAGCTCTACCGTATGACGGTGCTCCGAATCTACTCTATCTTCAAATTTTCCTTTACGCGCGCGCCGAAAAGACGGGTGGGTTGTCCCAGCTCCCTTTAGGTAAAAACAAAGAAGAGACGAGTTAAAGACGAGTAGACATGTGATCGTCCAACAGCATATTTAGTATAGACGCGGATTGCGTACTGACAGCGTCGGTAGCAAGGTGACTATTGATGGTGTTCTGTGGGCCCATCATGATGTATGCATCCTATCCACACATTCTATCCATTTTTCCAGACTATTTTATGGGAGTATCATAAAAGCGAGGTAGATATAAGTCTCATATGGACCACACCACAGGACAGCGGTGATTGAAAACTCACCGTTAAAAACTTCTCAAGGGGGCGACAAAAGTTTTGGATTAAGATGATATTTGCACTTTTCTCTTCTTACAGGTATGCGTGACCTAATCAATAGGTTGGATGACAAATAAACACTACGATGAGTCTTGGAAGTTTTTAATGGTTAGCATTCAATTGCCGCTGTTTTCTTATAGTGTGGTGCACTTGAGATTTTCGGTCTCTTGCTCTGTAATGATCTGTAAAAATAAATGAACGGATTCGATAAAACTAAAATTCAATGTTGGGCTAACAGAGCATTGTCAGTAGCCAAGCAGCTACTGACGCTGTCGTACGCTAACCGCGTCCCTTGGCGCGGAAGACGCGGATTTACTGCGAAAGCCTGTGGCAGTAAGTCCCTCGGCTATTAATTAACCTAGCTGGGCCCCACCGTGATGTTTGTAATAAATCCATTCCATCCATCCGTCTTTTGATCTCACTTTATTACATATATCTTAAAATGAACCGGATCCAATACTTAAGTGGGCTGAAAACGTTACTATTGATTGCTTACAGTTGAAATATTTGTGGGGCCATGGAAGTTTTGAATCAATCTAATATTTGTGTTTTCAGTTCATCACATTAGGAATGACTTTATTAACCGTATGGATGACATGTAAACATCCCTGTCAACCCAGGGAGGTTTCAACGGTAGTAATTTTCCTACCCACCTTTTTCCTTTAGTGCGGCCCTTTTAAGTCTTTGATTTTCCTCACTTTTGTTCTCTCTCATAAAATTAGCTCAAAAAATGGATGGACGGTGTTGATTTCTCACCAACATCAAGATAGCCCACCTAGGTTCCTAGCGTCGAAGCTTACTGCGCGGACCTACCTTGATGTTCATCCGTTTTTCTAGGTAATTTTAGGCAAACCCAGTAATAAAGCAGATCCAAAACTCAGGTGTACCGTACCATATGAATTGAATACTCTACCATTAAAAACTTATTAGGGAGTAATGTAATATTTCCTTACTGTTTATTTGTCATTAAACCTGTACATATGGTCACATGAGTATGGATGTTCAAAAAAAAATAAAACTTTACCTTAATCCAAAACTTTTATGACTTATTAATGGACAATTGCTGTGTTTCCATGAGGTATGGTCCACCTGAGAACTTGATGTGTTTTATTTTTTAGGTCATTTTATAAAATAATATTTTTTAGTTCATGTTCTAAAATAATTTTGAAAAAACTGATAGATGGTGTGGATATAAAATAAATATAGTAATATGAGCGATCATGCTAGAAAATAATAATTTTTAGTTCATGCTCTAAAATAATTAAAACAAAACAGATGTAGATATGGAATAAATATAGCAAAAAGGCAATGTCTCACCTGATCCACTCCCCTCTATGGGGATTTGGTATGTGTTTTATCCATGATGTTCAATTTTGTCCAGGTCATATCAAGGCATGAGTTAAAAAATGAAGCAAATCTTAGGTTGGCCATACCATGTAAACAACGGTGATTAAATTCCTACTGCCGTTAAAATCTATACAAGTTTTGAATGAAGCTGATATTTGTGTCTTCCCTGTCCATGTCTACGGGACCTAATGTTGGACTGTAAATAAACACTACAGTAGGCTGCTTGTACGGTGAATAATTCTGCTATTTTGAAAATGGTGGTGAACCTCGGCTTCGAGACATTTATCAGGCTTCACTTGTTTTTAATGGTAGGCGCTCAATCACCACTGTTTTATTGTGGTGTGGTCCTTTAGATTTGGATTTGCATCATATTTCGGCACATATCTTAAAATGATCTGGAAAAATATATAAACGGCGTGGATAAAAGACATATATCATGGTGGGCCTACAGAGAACTGTCTAGTATAGTCACCTCCCTACAGGCAGCGAATGCATACGTGAGCAAGATCTAAACCGTCCATCTAATATGGCTGCCTCCGGGTTATGATCCAAGCACGGTATCAACTGTTTGGCAAGTGAGTAGCAAAATAGTTGATGAAAAGGCAAAGTGGTCAGTGGATGGGCAACGGTTTATATATATTGGCTAGTAATTTTGTTGATTTAGATCATCTTAAAAATACAGTTTTTGTTACAAGACCGATCTAGTGGCCCATTGGATGGATGGACAAAACAGCTGATTTCATGCATGGAGTCACATGGGGATCACCAGCATGTAATCATGATTGTCCATGTTTCGGAGGCTAAGATATACAGGCCACCTGAGAACTGTATGCTGAAAGGATTGCTACCGCCATAATCATTTGTAGATAAACGTAGAACGCTGGAAAAAATAAAAAAAGAAGAAAAAAAAGAAGAGAGTTTTCAATGGTTGACATTAAACTCGAATAAACAAATCATTGGATTATCTTGGAAGTCATGATCAATGAGTCATACCTTATTTATAGTAGCTTGGAGAAGATGGACGCCGGCAATTATGGAGCATACCTTCATGTGGGCCCAAGTGGAGACAAATAATGGAAATGTGTTGTTGGGAAATTATGTAGGGTTATTATACTTTCATTGTTCCATCGGAGCGCCACAATAGCACGGCTCTCAAAACATTATTATTATTATTATTATTATTATTATCCTGTAGGACTTTGTTTGTCTTTTTCTCGTACAAAAATGCTAATAATCACAATTATATATATATAATATAATTATTTGACAAACTCGTTGGGAGAAACTCACGCCTCATAAAAATGGGTTCTTGCTCTTGTTGTTACTTATTATGTTGAAATGGACTTATTAGGGAAAATAATGAGAGAAAATTACATGAAAAAAATTACAAATAGTTTACTTTTAAAGGATGAATTTTTCTTATTTCAAAAGATTTTTCTTAAATGGGTCATTTATCAAGAAACAAATATAAGGAAAGAAAAGATATTTAAAAAAAAAAAAAAAAAAACTCCAAATTTAAAAGATTAGTACTTTTTCATACTATAAATATTATGCTCAATTTGTTCTGCTTGGGAAGAACTGATATAATGAGGAGAAATATCAAAACCTACACTTTCAGAAGATAGATTCTTCTTATTTCTTCAAAAAGTTATGCTGAGATTGATTTTTTCCCAAAAGTTAGCTTTTGGGCTCACTTTTGAAAAGTCAAGCGGTATCTAAATAAGATTATTCCAACTCTATTTGAAAGTTTATCAAATATCCTTCCAACAAGTCTAAGATCGTCTTGATTCGACTTGTAACAAGAAAATTATGAGCATTTTCGTAAGACCGCGTGATGCATTACTCAAACCGCGATTATTGTTTTGGGCCCACATTTAAAAGGTTAAATTGTCTCCTAATGAAATGATTTCAAAATTATTTGAAAGATCATCAAATTATCCTTCCAAAGAGTATAAGATCACCCCATTTCGAATTGTAATGAGTGAGTTATGAACGTTTCCATGAGACTATGTGATACACAGTTTAAATCAAAATCTTAGCGTTGTCCAAATCACAATTTGAATTTTGGGCCCACTTTTGAAAGGTTAAACATTATCTAAACGATCTAATTTTAAAGCCATTTTAAACTTCATTAAGTTATTTTTCCAATGAGCATAAGATCACCCTGATTCAACATGTAACAAGAGAATTATAATCGTTTTCGTGAGACTGCGTGATGCATTGTCCAATTTGCAATCAGTTTTTGTCAAAATTATAATTTAGACTTTGGGCATACTTTTAATAGGTCAAACAATCACCAAATGAGCTGATTCCATAGACAATTGAAAATTTGTTGAATTATCTTTCTAACGAGTATAAAATGACCCTAATTTGACCTATAATGAGTGAGTTATGACGGTTTTCGTGGGACCATGCAGCATAGTCCAAACTATGATATAAGCATTGTCCAAATCACAATTAGGAATTTGGGACCACTATTGAAAGGTTAAATGGTCTCCAAATGAGTTGATTGTAAATCCACTTGAAAGTTCGTTGAATTATCTTTCCAACGAGTATAAAATCAGCCCAATTTGACCTGTAAAGAGGAAGTTATGACTATTTTTTTTATGAGACTACATAATGTAAGACCCGCATCTTAGACCGTACCGTTCCGCAGAATCCCGCGGTATTTCCGATCGAATTCCGGCAACCTTCGATCCTTACCGGTATCTGCGCACGACCTTGATTCATACGCCGTTACCCGAGTCAACTCAACCTAAGACTTGTATCCTTGCGACCGCACCGTCGCCGCGGTTCCGATGCCGCGACTCGCGCGCCGAGGCGATACTCTGGTTAGGAGATGTAGGCCAGCGTTCGGTACGAGGAAAACGCCGCGCGTTGCGAAACCCAAGAGAATCTCAACGAGATGTCACATCAATCACCCACCCATCAATCAATCCCATCATGTCAAGTACACATCACTTTTCACCCATTTCCAAGCAACCACAAAAGTCAAAAAGTTCTTACAAGCCCATACCTTTCTTACACAAAATGCCTCCAAAGTCAAAAAGTCTCTTACACACCCATCACCACCACATCCATCACTCCATCAAACATCACCCATCTCTCTCTTTACAACCCTCTCTCTCCTTCATTTTTTTTTTCAAACTTCATTCCCAAGCAAGAAGAAATTTTCACACGTCCAAAGCTTCTCCCACCTCTCCCTAGCAACAAGTGTGGTCCACCTTCCCACTCTCTCATCTCCATCTCCACCATCCAACCTCATCTCCCCCATTGGAATCAAAGCTAAGGAGCTAAGGAAGCCTTTGGTGCAAGAAGGAAGCGGTGGGTGATTGTAGATCGTTAGTTTTCCTTCATTTTTGTCGATTAAGGGCCCATAATGTGGGATCCACCTTGATGTATATTTGTATGAGGGGCCCATAGTGGCGGGGTCCCTCCATTCTCACCGATCTCTCTCTATCTCTCTCTTTCTCCCTCTCTTTCTTGTATTGTGGAACCCACCATGAGGCGTGTATTTTTATCCGAACCGTCTACTTGTGGGGCCCACCTTATATGTATTGAACCCACACCACATATCATGTGGTGGCCCACCTAAACAAGGCCCACCATAATGCTATTTATCAGGTCCAAAAACGTCCAACGTCTGGACGATTCCTTCCTGGAAAGAAAAACACAAATATAATCTCGTTTCTAGCTTATGGGTTGGCCCATTTATTTAGGCCCCACCTTGTTGTATGTGTTCAATCCACGCCGTCCATCCCTTTCACAAGAACGTTTTAGACGTTGACCCAGAAAATGAGGTCAATCTGATGATCAGGCGGGCCATACGATAGAAAACTGTAAGTCTACTGTTCAACCTTTTTGGGCCCGCCTTTCTGATTCTACACGCCCAAAAATGGCGCATATTGGACTCATTTGATGGGTTTCGACCCTTAGAACGCTTTGGGCAGAGTGGATTTACCTAAAGCGGCCCCACCCGCGAAAAACCACAAAAAAAAAAAACGTTTTTTCAAAAAAAAAAAAAAGAGTGAAGCAAGCAGCAGCGCCTGCTGCTGCCCTGTCACTTACAGAGGGCGCAGGCAGCGCCTGCGCTGGCCTTTGGGCGGGCGAGCTGGGTCCCCACGGCTCCTGCCGTGGGCCCCACCATGATGTATTTATTTTATCCACTCCGTACATTAGGTGGAACCCCCTGAGGTGGGTCCCCTCAAATTTTCAGGCCCATCCAGTGATCTGGTGGCCCACACCAAGGGAAACAGTGTGAATTGAAAGTCTACCATTGAAACCATTTTTGGGGCCCACCGGAGTTTCTGTTTGAGCTGAAATTTGTGGTTCTCCCTTCACCCAGGCCAGGGAGACCTTATCAACGGGTTGGATGGCATGTAAACATTGAGATGGGCCCCACATGGGACCCGCTATGATGTATGCATTTTGCTCCACCGTCCGCTGGACGGTGGAGTCCACTGTAATGTTTGTTTCCCACCGTCCAGTGGACGGTGGTGTGAGGAGTGTGTGTGCGTGGGTGTGTAGGTGTGTGCGTGCGTGCATGTGTGCATGCGTGTGTGTGTGCGCGTGCATGCATGCGTGTGCATGGTGTGTGCGTGTGGTCCGTGTGTATGATATTTTATATTATATTATAATATATATATATATAATATATTATATATATATATGTATGTTTATATTTATTATACTATGTAATATAATACACATTATGTTTATATATAATATTTATATGGTTATATATGACATATATTATATTTATATATTTTTTTTTTTTACATACATTATGGTGGACCTTAGGGATTTTAATGGTGAAACGGCCTATTTGATAGTGTTGATTAGGTCCACTTTGATATATATAAAGCCATGTTACGAGGCCCATTCGATGTACGTATGGGGCCCAATTGGTGTGGCCCATCTGATACTATAAAGGCCACGGGTTACGACCCATTGCAATGCACTTAAGGCCCATTGGTGCGGCCCATTGATGTGGCCCTCTGGATGAATATAAGGCCCATGTGACACGGCCCATTCAATGTATTTAAGGCCCAATGGATGTGTATCTAAGGTCCATTGCAATGTGTGATCCCTACATGGTTTATGTAATGATGTTTACGATAGATAATGCCTTGGGAGCGATGTTGGTTTGACGTCCACATCGCACGTATAGTGTTGGTTAAATGTCCGCATTATGACTCTCCCTAGGGCCATCGATAGACCCGTACTGGTCGTATGTAGGCCATCCAGGTCTAGGCCCATTTGTGTTGCAAGAGTAGCTCATTACTTTATAACATGTGTAGTATAGTTCCATGATTCATGATCATACGCATCATATGTATGCTTGGCATGAGAAGTGACTGATCATAGCATGTGCCTTCGGGCAGGTTGTTTAGGGGCTCCCGGTTAGGCGGTGTTGCCCCACATGAGCGCACGAGACGCGCAAGATTGCTGCATGATTGGATAGTGTGTTTCATGCATTCGCATTGTGTGATGTGGTTACTGTACGCCCTAAGCGACATCAGGGCCATAGCCTCCACAGGCGTATCGTGGTTGGCAGGATTGGATACCGGAAATCTTGTTCTACATGGGGTGCTATAGATATCCCTGGGTGAAAGTCCCTAAACCCTTATGGTACCAAGAGGTTGCTCCAACGTCTAGACCGAGTGGGTGCATGAGCGCCGATGGCCGATTACCAGGAGGCTGCGCTTTCCACTGTGTCGTGGTCGGTTGGAAGGGGGTACGGCCTTACCCGCCCGAGAGGAGGGGGCAATGCTAGGCTGAGTCTGACCAGCTCGAGGAATGGGTCCGCTATCGACGAGCCGAGCCCGATATTGGCAGGCGGGTAGTGAGGTCTCTTCCACTTACCTTATTGCGCGCGATGGGGCGGCAATCTGGTTTAGAGTGTACTAGACCCCGGTGATATCCCAGATTTGAACTGTACTGATATGTGGACTCAGATGATGATTTGTATGCTTGAGTTGCATTTCGCATTGCATGGCCTTGGTATGGCCGACATCATTCATACCTTGCATCGTATAGCCTTGGTATGGCTAGTGGTATTCATGGATTCATCAGCATGTTCCGCTTTACTCTGATACTGTGTACCTGCATTACTACCTTGTGCACACACTTTCAACCACCCTCTAAGCTTTCCATAAAGCTTATGCACGACCGTTGCGTGCAGGTGACGTGAGGACGCAGCAGCACTGAGGCGAGAGCGCTGAGCAGATCTTTTGGAGCTTTTTGTCCATCCTCATTGTATTTCCCTTTATGCTCATTGTACTTGTAAAGTTTTTGATCATAGTGGAAATGTGATGGAGTTTTTGGTTGTTGTTTGTGGGTTATGCCTTTGGTTATGCTTATTACAATTAACGGATGCTGAAAAAATCCTCCTTGTAGCATCCCAGGATCGGAACCTGGCGTATGGGCGCTTAGGAGCCGAGAATGGGGTTCTACGGAGGCTGTCGGCGCCGGATTCGGCGATCGGGAATTTTGTGAGCCCGGTCCCCGAGTTTGGGGCGTGACAGAAGTTGGTATCAGAGCATAACCTGGGAATAACTAAGAACAACATTACATATCTGCTATGAGTTTAGGATGATTAAGTCTCAAGTCCGAATAGCTTAGCAATCTTTATTACCGACCCTTAACATTCGTACATTCGAGAGTTCCAAGTTGATAGGCGTCTTCAATATTCCTGTAGGACATGGCGCGCCAGAGAGTGACCCGATCGACTCCCGCACCACCACCTGAGACTCCTGCATTACCACCGACGACCCCTGCTCCACCGCCGGAGATTCCTACTGACCAGTATATAGATGCAGATCCTCTACCAGAGATTCCTACTGCCCATCCGGAGTATGCTACTCCTCCACCAGAGACCGGTGCGGACCCGACCGTATCCGTGAGTGCCTCCCAGTTGCAGCAGATGTTACAGGCTGTGACGGCTGCACTTCAGGGACAGGGCAGGCACCCTGTTGTCTCACCGGAGCAGGCCGAGCAGGATCGTGCGAGTGCACTTCTTCGGGAGTTCCGACGACTTGATCCCCCGCGTTTCCAGGGCGAGCCAGACCCGACGGCAGCTGAGAGATGGCGCGCTGATGTGGAGAAGATATTTGAGACGATGGGATGCACGACCGAGCGGCGAGTCCGATTAGCCGTATTCCTTCTCCATGGTGAGGCTGAGCATTGGTGGACATCAGTCTCTCGAGCAGCCGGCGCTGATTTTGTATGGACGTGGGAGGATTTTGTGGATCGGTTTGACCGACAGTACTTTCCCGATCACATTCGACGACAGCGGGCGTTGGAGTTTGAGGCCTTGGTGCAGGGCGATATGACAGTGGCTCAGTATGCGGCCCGTTTCGTAGCACTGTCTCGATTTGCGCCGTACTTGGTTGATGATGAGGAGCGGAGAGCCCGCCGCTTCGAGGACGGCTTACGTTACGGTCTTCGAGGCCGTGTCATTGGGCATGAGCTTCCGACGTTCGAGGGAGTGGTGCGGAAGGCCCAGATTTATGAGGCTGAGTGGGCCGGCTCTCATTCCGATCGCGGTCAGAGGAGAGACCGGAAGAGGCCCGCTCCTTCCGGTGACCAGCAGCAGCATCGACCACAGCAGCAGAGGCGCACAGGTCGCCCAGCCTTTCGAGCACCAGTAGCACCTCCAGCACCACCTCCGAGGCAGTTCACCGGCTCTTGTTTTGGGTGCGGTGCGACGGGACACCGTATGTGGGAGTGTCCCCGTCCCCAGCAGCAGCAGCAGCAGCAGCAGCGGCCCCCACAGCAGCAGCAGCAGCCGAGAGGTCCGCAGCAGCCTCCACCACAGCAGCAGAGACCCGCACAGCAGCAGCGACAGCAGCCTCCACCACAGAGACCACCTCAGCAGCAGCACCAGCCTCCGAGACCGCAGCAGCAGAGGCAGCAGTTTCGACCGCCTCAGCGACAGCAGCAACAGCATCACGTTCAGAGGGGACAGGCACCTCCCCAGCAGGCTCAGGCTAGGTTCTACGCGGCCCAGCAGGATCCTCAGTCATCTGGAGGAGTCGTCGAGGGTATACTTCTAGTCTCTACATGCATTGCTCGAGTTTTATTTGACTCTGGTGCTTCGCACTCATTTATGTCCGAGGGATTCTGTCGTTCGACTGGATTGCCGACAGAGTCTGCTCGAGAGGGGTTGACCGTATCGACGCCCTTAGGGAAGACTACAGTATTAGAGCCGTTTCTGTTCGTCTTGCCCCGTGTTAGTAGGAGAGATCTTCTTGCCCGCCGACTTGTACGTGCTGCCGATGTCGGATTTCGACGTTATTTTGGGCATGGATTGGCTCGCCGAGTACCACCCGTCTTGGATTGCTCCGCGAGGACCGTCACGTTCTGTATACCAGGCTTGCCGCAGTTCCAGTTCGTTGCAGAGCCCCGAGAGAGCCGTTGTCTTGCTTGATGTCTTGCGCCGTTGAGGAGCCTGTCGCCGCTTGTATTGATCAGTTGCCGATTGTTTGCGATTTTCCCGACGTGTTCCAGGAGATTCCGGGATTACCGCCTCGCCGACTCACTGAGTTTCAGATTGATCTCGTGCCCGGTACCGCGCCTATTTCGAAGGCCCCGTATCGTATGGCACCGTTGGAGTTGCGGGGCTGCAGAAGCAGTTGGACGAGTTGCGTGAGTTGGGGTTTATCCGTCCGAGCAGTTCGCCGTGGGGAGCGCCGGTACTCTTCGTGAAGAAGAAGGATGGATCGTTGAGGCTCTGCGTAGACTACCGCGAGCTCAACAAGGTCACGATCAAGAACAAGTACCCGCTCCCGGATTGATGATTTGTTTGATCAGCTGCAGGGTGCACAGTTCTTTTCGAAGATTGACTTGCGTTCCGGTTATCATCAGATTCGGGTCCGAGAGGAGGACATTCCGAAGACGGCATTCAGGACGCGCTATGGTCATTTTGAGTTCCAGGTCATGTCCTTCGGACTGACCAATGCACCCGCGGTCTTCATCATGCTGATGAACGAGGTCTTCCGCCCTTATCTCGATCAGTTTGTTGTAGTCTTCATCGATGACATTCTGATCTATTCGAGGACCCGTGAGGAGCACGAGCAGCATCTGGAGGTTACGTTGCAGACCCTCCGTGCACACCAGCTTTATGCGAAGCTGGAGAGTGCGAGTTCTGGCAGGAGGAGGTGAAGTTCCTCGGTTCACGTGGTACAAGGGAGGGCGTCGCAGTGGACCCCTCGAAGGTTGAGGCGGTGCGTCAGTGGGGCCAGCCCACGACCGCGTCCGAGATCCGCAGTTTCCTTGGTTTGGCGGGCTATTACCGGCGTTTCATTGAGGGCTTCTCACGTATTGCAGCCCCGCTGACCAGGTTGACTCGGAAGGGCGCGGAGTTTATTTGGAGTGACGCATGCGAGCGAGCGTTTATGGAGTTGAAGGACCGTCTGACGTCCGCTCCTGTCCTCACTCTTCCCTCTGGGAGTGACGGATTTATTGTATTTACTGATGCCTCGCATATTGGTTTGGGTGCTGTCCTGATGCAGCACGGGAGACCAGTGGCCTTCGCGTCTCGCCAGCTCAAGATCCACGAGCTGAACTACCCCACGCATGATCTGGAGTTGGCTGCAGTTGTCTTCGCACTGAAGGTGTGGAGGCACTATCTCTATGGGATTAGGTTCGAGCTCTTCTCCGACCACAAGAGCTTGAAGTATCTCTTCTCGCAGTCCGAATTGAACATGAGGCAGAGGCGCTGGATGGAGCTCCTGAAGGACTATGACTTCGATCTTCAGTACCACCCTGGCAAGGCGAACGTGGTGGCGATGCCCTCAGCCGTCAGCCACGAGGCCTGGTGGCGCATATGATGATTCAGGAGTGACGGATGCTGAGGATGTAGCAGAGTATGATTTTGAGTTCGGCCTGCAGTCTTCTATCGTGCAGTTATCGAGCTTGTCGATTCAACCCTCTCTCGTCGCAAGGGTGATCGAGGCTCAGCAGGCTGATGAGTCGTTGCAGAGTTATATGGCAGAGACTGCATCCGAGAGTCAGGTAGATTGGCAGATTGGTACAGATGGTGGACTTCGCTTCAGAGGCCGATTGTGCGTCCCGGATATTCCTGAGTTACGTAGAGATCTTATGACCGAGGCGCATCGATCGCGGTTTTCTATCCATCCTGGCTCGACGAAGATGTCCCGTGACATGAGGCGACAGTATTTTGGGGCGGGATGAAGCGCCAGATCGCTAGTTTTTTGGCCGAGTGTGACACGTGCCAGCGTGTCAAGGCCGATCATCAGAGACCCCCTGGTCTATTGCAGCCGTTGGGTATCCCGATGTGGAAGTGGGAGCACGTGTCGACAGATTTCATTATGGGCTTGCCGAGGACTCAGCGCGTCACGACGCCATTTGGGTTGTTGTGGATCGTCTGACGAAGTCGGCACATTTTCTCGCGATGCGTGCGACTTTGTCTATGGACCAGCTTGCGAAGTTTTCCTCGAGGAGATTGTGAGACTGCATGGCGTTCCAGTCTCGATCGTTTCTGACCGAGATTCGAGGTTCACGTCTCAGTTTTGGGGGAGCTTCCAGAGAGCAATGGGGACTGATTTGCAGCTCAGCACTGCGTACCATCCGCAGACCGATGGCCAGACCGAGAGGGTCAACCAGATCCTTGAGGATATGCTTCGGCCTGCGCGATTGATTTCGGGGGTAGCTGGGATGAGCATCTGCGATTGGCTGAGTTCGCATACAATAACAGCTATCAGGCGACCATCGGCATGGCTCCTTTTGAGGCACTATATGGCAGACCTTGCACATCATCGAATTGTTGGACCGAGGTTGGTCTCCTAGGTCCCGAGCTTGTGTAGAAAACATCAAAGGCTATCGATATCATCAAGCAGGGGATGTGCTCAGCTCAGAGCCGGCAGAAAAGCTTTGCATATCGTTAGTGTCGTCCCTTGGACTTTGCCGTTGGGGATGTTGTGTATCTAAAGGTCTCGCCGATGAAGGGCGTGGTTCGTTTTGGAGTCAAGGGGAAGCTTGCCCCAAGATTCATTGGACCCTTCGAAATCATTAGGCGCGTTGGTGTCGTGGCTATCGGCTTTCCTTGCCACTTCAGTTTTCTGGTGTTCACAACGTTTTCCATGTCTCTATGTTGAGGAAGTGTGGGTCAGACATCGTTCCTGTTATTGATTGGCAGCCGTTAGAGGTCCGTGAGGATGCTTCCTACATTGAGCAGCCGGTTCGTATCCTGGATCGGAAGGAGCAGGTCCTCCGGACCAAGGTCATTCCGTTGGTGAAGGTTCAGTGGGGTCACCATTCTGTTGAGGAGGCTTCGTGGGAGCGCGAGGCCGAGATTCGAGAGCGTTATCCCCATCTATTTGATGATTGATCATGTGATGTATTTTGTATATTATCTCTGCTTTTATATAGTGATGTTATGTTTCTTATTCCTCTCGAGTTATGCCAAGTTGCGATGATTGTGTAAATTTCGAGGACGAAATTTTTATTAGTAGGGGAGAGCTGTAAGACCCGCATCTTAGACCGTACCGTTCCGCAGAATCCCGCGGTATTTCCGATCGAATTCCGGCAACCTTCGATCCTTACCGGTATCTGCGCACGACCTTGATTCATACGCCGTTAACCCGAGTCAACTCAACCTAAGACTTGTATCCTTGCGACCGCACCGTCGCCGCGGTTCCGATGCCGCGACTCGCGCGCCGAGGCGATACTCTGGTTAGGAGATGTAGGCCAGCGTTCGGTACGAGGAAAACGCCGCGCGTTG
The DNA here is from genome assembly GCA_021015155.1 of Magnolia officinalis. Lineage (NCBI taxonomy): Eukaryota > Viridiplantae > Streptophyta > Magnoliopsida > Magnoliales > Magnoliaceae > Magnolia > Magnolia officinalis. The sequence continues at coordinate 32,148,069 of JAJHSJ010000007.1, forward strand.
CGAAACCCAAGAGAATCTCAACGAGATGTCACAATCGCACCCATCAATCAATCCCATCATGTCAAGTACACATCACTTTTCACCCATTTCCAAGCAACCACAAAAGTCAAAAAGTTCTTACAAGCCCATACCTTTCTTACACAAAATGCCTCCAAAGTCAAAAAGTCTCTTACACACCCATCACCACCACATCCATCACTCCATCAAACATCACCCATCTCTCTCTTTACAACCCTCTCTCTCCTTCATTTTTTTTTTTCAAACTTCATTCCCAAGCAAGAGAGAAATTTTCACACGTCCAAAGCTTCTCCCACCTCTCCCTAGCAACAAGTGTGGTCCACCTTTCCCACTCTCTCATCTCCCATCTCCACCATCCAAACCTCATCTCCCCCATTGGAATCAAAGCTAAGGAGCTAAGGAAGCCTTTGGTGCAAGAAGGAAGCGGTGGGTGATTGTAGATCGTTAGTTTTCCTTCATTTTTGTCGATTAAGGGCCCATAATGTGGGATCCACCTTGATGTATATTTGTATGAGGGGCCCATAGTGGCGGGGTCCCTCCATTCTCACCGATCTCTCTCTATCTCTCTCTTTCTCCCTCTCTTTCTTGTATTGTGGAACCCACCATGAGGCGTGTATTTTTATCCGAACCGTCTACTTGTGGGGCCCACCTTATATGTATTGAACCCACACCACATATCATGTGGTGGCCCACCTAAACAAGCCCACCATAATGCTATTATCAGGTCAAAAACGTCCAACGTCTGGACGATTCCTTCCTGGAAAGAAAAACACAAATATAATCTCGTTTCTAGCTTATGGGTTGGCCCATTTATTTAGGCCCCACCTTGTTGTATGTGTTCAATCCACGCCGTCCATCCCTTTCACAAGAACGTTTTAGACGTTGACCCAGAAAATGAGGTCAATCTGATGATCAGGCGGGCCATACGATAGAAAACTGTAAGTCTACTGTTCAAACCTTTTTGGGCCCGCCTTTCTGATTCTACACGCCCAAAAATGGCGCATATTGGACTCATTTGATGGGTTTCGACCCTTAGAACGCTTTGGGCAGAGTGGATTTACCTAAAGCGGGCCCCACCCGCGAAAAACCACAAAAAAAAACGTTTTTTCAAAAAAAAAAAAAAAGAGTGAAGGCAGCAGCGCCTGCTGCTGCCCTGTCACGTACAGAGGGCGCAGGCAGCGCCTGCGCTGGCCTTTGGGCGGGCGAGCTGGGTCACCCACGGCTCCTGCCGTGGGCCCCACCATGATGTATTTATTTTATCCACTCCGTACATTAGGTGGACCACCCCTGAGGTGGGTCCCCTCAAATTTTCAGGCCCATCCAGTGATCTGGTGGCCCACACCAAGGGAAACAGTGTGAATTGAAAGTCTACCATTGAAACCATTTTTGGGGCCCACCGGAGTTTCTGTTTGAGCTGAAATTTGTGGTTTCCCTTCACCCAGGCCAGGGAGACCTTATCAACGGGTTGGATGGCATGTAAACATTGAGATGGGCCCCACATGGGACCCGCTATGATGTATGCATTTTGCTCCACCGTCCGCTGGACGGTGGAGTCCACTGTAATGTTTGTTTCCCACCGTCCAGTGGACGGTGGGTGTGAGGAGTGTGTGCGTGGGTGTGTAGGTGTGTGCGTGCGTGCATGTGTGCATGCGTGTGTGTGTGCGCGTGCATGCATGCGTGTGCATGGTGTGTGTGCGTGTGGTCCGTGTATGATATTTTATATTATATTATAATATATATATATATATATATATATATATATATATGTATGTTTATATTTATTATACTATGTAATATAATACACCATTATGTTTATATAATATATTATATGGTTATATATATGACATAATTATATTTATATATTTTTATTTTTTTTACATACATTATGTGGACCTTAGGGATTTTAATGTGAACCGGCCTATTTGATACATGTGATTAGGTCCACTTTGATATATATAAGCCCATGTTACGAGGCCCATTCGATGTACGTATGGGGCCCAATTGGTGTGGCCCATCTGATACTATAAAGGCCACGGGTTACGACCCATTGCAATGCACTTAAGGCCCATTGGTGCGGCCCATTGATGTGGCCCTCTGGATGAATATAAGGCCCATGTGACACGGCCCATTCAATGTATTTAAGGCCCAATGGGATGTATCTAAGGTCCATTGCAATGTGTGATCCCTACATGGTTTATGTAATGATGTTTACGATAGATAATGCCTTGGGAGCGATGTTGGTTTGACGTCCACATCGCACGTATAGTGTTGGTTAAATGTCCGCATTATGACTCTCCCTAGGGCCATCGATAGACCCGTACTGGTCGTGTGTAGGCCGTCCAGGTCTAGGCCCATTTGTGTTGCAAGAGTAGCTCATTACTTTATAACATGTGTAGTATAGTTCCATGATTCATGATCATACGCATCATATGTATGCTTGGCATGAGAAGTGACTGATCATAGCATATGCCTTCGGGCAGGTTGTTTAGGGGCTCCCGGTTAGGCGGTGTTGCCCCACATGAGCGCACGAGACGCGCAAGATTGCTGCATGATTGGATAGTGTGTTTCATGCATTCGCATTGTGTGATGTGGTTACTGTACGCCCTAGCGACATCAGGGCATAGCCTCCACAGGCGTATCGTGGTTGGCAGGATTGGATACCGGAAATCTTGTTCTACATGGGGTGCTATAGATATCCCTGGGTGAAAGTCCCTAAACCCTTATGGTACCAAGAGGTTGCTCCAACGTCTAGACCGAGTGGGTGCATGAGCGCCGATGGCCGATTACCAGGAGGCTGCGCTTTCCACTGTGTCGTGGTCGGTTGGAAGGGGGTACGGCCTTACCCGCCCGAGAGGAGGGGGCAATGCTAGGCTGAGTCTGACCAGCTCGAGGAATGGGTCCGCTATCGACGAGCCGAGCCCGATATTGGCAGGCGGGTAGTGAGGTCTCTTCCACTTACCTTATTGCGCGCGATGGGGCGGCAATCTGGTTTAGAGTGTACTAGACCCCGGTGATATCCCAGATTTGAACTGTACTGATATGTGGACTCAGATGATGATTTGTATGCTTGAGTTGCATTTCGCATTGCATGGCCTTGGTATGGCCGACATCATTCATACCTTGCATCGTATAGCCTTGGTACGGCTAGTGGTATTCATGGATTCATCAGCATGTTCCGCTTTACTCTGATACTGTTACCTGCATTACTACCTTGTGCACACACTTTCACCACCCTCTAAGCTTTCCATAAAGCTTATGCACGACCGTTGCGTGCAGGTGACGTGAGGACGCAGCAGCACTGAGGCGAGAGCGCTGAGCAGATCTTTTGGAGCTTTTTGTCCATCCTCATTGTATTTCCCTTTATGCTCATTGTACTTGTAAAGTTTTTGATCATAGTGGAAATGTGATGGAGTTTTTGGTTGTTGTTTGTGGGTTATGCCTTTGGTTATGCTTATTACAATTAAACGGATGCTGAAAAAATCCTCCTTGTAGCATCCCAGGATCGGAACCTGGCGTATGGGCGCTTAGGAGCCGAGAATGGGGTTCTACGGAGGCTGTCGGCGCCGGATTCGGCGATCGGAATTTTGTGAGCCCGGTCCCCGAGTTTGGGGCGTGACAGAAGTTGGTATCAGAGCATAACCTGGGAATAACTAAGAACAACATTACATATCTGCTATGAGTTTAGGATGATTAAGTCTCAAGTCCGAATAGCTTAGCAATCTTTATTACCGACCCTTAACATTCGTACCTTCGAGAGTTCCAAGTTGATAGGCGTCTTCGATATTCCTGTAGGACATGGCGCGCCAGAGAGTGACCCGATCGACTCCCGCACCACCACCTGAGACTCCTGCATTACCACCGACGACCCCTGCTCCACCACCGGAGATTCCTACTGACCAGTATATGGATGCAGATCCTCTACCAGAGATTCCTACTGCCCATCCGGAGTATGCTACTCCTCCACCAGAGACCGGTGCGGACCCGACCGTATCCGTGAGTGCCTCCCAGTTGCAGCAGATGTTACAGGCTGTGACGGCTGCACTTCAGGGACAGGGCAGGCACCCTGTTGTCTCACACCGGAGCAGGCCGAGCAGGACCGTGCGAGTGCACTTCTTCGGGAGTTCCGACGACTTGATCCCCCGCGTTTCCAGGGCGAGCCAGACCCGACGGCAGCTGAGAGATGGCGCGCTGATGTGGAGAAGATATTTGAGACGATGGGATGCACGACCGAGCGGCGAGTCCGATTAGCCGTATTCCTTCTCCATGGTGAGGCTGAGCATTGGTGGACGTCAGTCTCTCGAGCAGCCGGCGCTGATTTTGTATGGACGTGGGAGGATTTTGGATCGGTTTGACCGACAGTACTTTCCCGATCACATTCGACGACAGCGGGCGTTGGAGTTTGAGGCCTTGGTGCAGGGCGATATGACAGTGGCTCAGTATGCGGCCCGTTTCGTAGCACTGTCTCGATTTGCGCCGTACTTGGTTGATGATGAGGAGCGGAGAGCCCGCCGCTTCGAGGACGGCTTGCGTTACGGTCTTCGAGGCCGTGTCATTGGGCATGAGCTTCCGACGTTCGAGGGAGTGGTGCGGAAGGCCCAGATTTATGAGGCTGAGTGGGCCGGCTCTCAGTCCGATCGCGGTCAGAGGAGAGACCGGAAGAGGCCCGCTCCTTCCGGTGACCAGCAGCAGCATCGACCACAGCAGCAGAGGCGCACAGGTCGCCCAGCCTTCCGAGCACCAGCAGCACCTCCAGCACCACCTCCGAGGCAGTTCACCGGCTCTTGTTTTGGGTGCGGTGCGACGGGACACCGTATGTGGGAGTGTCCCCGTCCCCAGCAGCAGCACAGCAGCAGCACGCCCCCCCACAGCAGCAGCAGCAGCCGAGAGGTCCGCCAGCCTCCACCACAGCAGCAGAGACCCGCACAGCAGCAGCGACAGCAGCCTCCACCACAGAGACCACCTCAGCAGCAGCACCAGCCTCCGAGACCGCAGCAGCAGAGGCAGCAGTTTCGACCGCCTCAGCGACAGCAGCAGCAGCATCAGCACGTTCAGAGGGGACAGGCACCTCCCCAGCAGGCTCAGGCTAGGTTCTACGCGGCCCAGCAGGATCCTCAGTCATCTGGAGGAGTCGTCGAGGGTATACTTCTAGTCTCTACATGCATTGCTCGAGTTTTATTTGACTCTGGTGCTTCGCACTCATTTATGTCCGAGGGATTCTGTCGTTCGACTGGATTGCCGACAGAGTCTGCTCGAGAGGGGTTGACCGTATCGACGCCCTTAGGGAAGACTACAGTATTAGGCCGTTTCTGTTCGTCTTGCCCCGTGTTAGTAGGAGAGATCTTCTTGCCCGCCGACTTGTACGTGCTGCCGATGTCGGATTTCGACGTTATTTTGGGCATGGATTGGCTCGCCGAGTACCACGCCGTCTTGGATTGCTCCGCGAGGACCGTCACGTTCTGTATACCAGGCTTGCCGCAGTTCCAGTTCGTTGCAGAGCCCCGAGGAGAGCCGTTGTCTTGCTTGATGTCTTGCGCCGTTGAGGAGCCTGTCGCCGCTTGTATTGATCAGTTGCCGATTGTTTGCGATTTTCCCGACGTGTTCCAGGAGATTCCGGGATTACCGCCTCGCCGACTCACTGAGTTTCAGATTGATCTCGTGCCCGGTACCGCGCCTATTTCGAAGGCCCCGTATCGTATGGCACCGTTGGAGTTGCGGGAACTGCAGAAGCAGTTGGACGAGTTGCGTGAGTTGGGGTTTATCCGTCCGAGCAGTTCGCCGTGGGGAGCGCCGGTACTCTTCGTGAAGAAGAAGGATGGATCGTTGAGGCTCTGCGTAGACTACCGCGAGCTCAACAAGGTCACGATCAAGAACAAGTACCCGCTCCCGAGGATTGATGATTTGTTTGATCAGCTGCAGGGTGCACAGTTCTTTTCGAAGATTGACTTGCGTTCCGGTTATCATCAGATTCGGGTCCGAGAGGAGGACATTCCGAAGACGGCATTCAGGACGCGCTATGGTCATTTTGAGTTCCAGGTCATGTCCTTCGGACTGACCAATGCACCCGCGGTCTTCATGCAGCTGATGAACGAGGTCTTCCGCCCTTATCTCGATCAGTTTGTTGTAGTCTTCATCGATGACATTCTGATCTATTCGAGGACCCGTGAGGAGCACGAGCAGCATCTGGAGGTTACGTTGCAGACCCTCCGTGCACACCAGCTTTATGCGAAGCTGGAGAAGTGCGAGTTCTGGCAGGAGGAGGTGAAGTTCCTCGGTCACGTGGTGACGAGGGAGGGCGTCGCAGTGGACCCCTCGAAGGTTGAGGCAGTGCGTCAGTGGGGCCAGCCCACGACCGCGTCCGAGATCCGCAGTTTCCTTGGTTTGGCGGGCTATTACCGGCGTTTCATTGAGGGCTTCTCCCGTATTGCAGCCCCGCTGACCAGGTTGACTCGGAAGGGCGCGGAGTTTATTTGGAGTGACGCCTGCGAGCGAGCATTTATGGAGTTGAAGGACCGTCTGACGTCCGCTCCTGTCCTCACTCTTCCCTCTGGGAGTGACGGATTTATTGTATTTACTGATGCCTCGCATATTGGTTTGGGTGCTGTCCTGATGCAGCACGGGAGACCAGTGGCCTTCGCGTCTCGCCAGCTCAAGATCCATGAGCTGAACTACCCCACGCATGATTTGGAGTTGGCTGCAGTTGTCTTCGCACTGAAGGTGTGGAGGCACTATCTCTATGGGGTTAGGTTCGAGCTCTTCTCCGACCACAAGAGCTTGAAGTACCTCTTCTCGCAGTCCGAGTTGAACATGAGGCAGAGGCGCTGGATGGAGCTCCTGAAGGACTATGACTTCGATCTTCAGTACCACCCTGGCAAGGCGAACGTGGTGGCGGATGCCCTCAGCCGTCAGCCACGAGGCCTGGTGGCGCATATGATGATTCAGGAGTGGCGGATGCTTGAGGATGTAGCAGAGTATGATTTTGAGTTCGGCCTGCAGTCTTCTATCGTGCAGTTATCGAGCTTGTCGATTCAACCCTCTCTCGTCGCAAGGGTGATCGAGGCTCAGCAGGCTGATGAGTCGTTGCAGAGTTATATGGCAGAGGCTGCATCCGAGAGTCAGGTAGATTGGCAGATTGGTACAGATGGTGGACTTCGCTTCAGAGGCCGATTGTGCGTCCCGGATATTCCTGAGTTACGTAGAGATCTTATGACCGAGGCGCATCGATCGCGGTTTTCTATCCATCCTGGCTCGACGAAGATGTACCGTGACATGAGGCGACAGTATTTTTGGGCGGGGATGAAGCGCCAGATCGCTAGTTTTGTGGCCGAGTGTGACACGTGCCAGCGTGTCAAGGCCGATCATCAGAGACCCCCTGGTCTATTGCAGCCGTTGGGTATCCCGATGTGGAAGTGGGAGCACGTGTCGACAGATTTCATTATGGGCTTGCCGAGGACTCAGCGCGGTCACGACGCCATTTGGGTTGTTGTGGATCGTCTGACGAAGTCGGCACATTTTCTCGCGATGCGTGCGACTTGTCTATGGACCAGCTTGCGAAGTTATTCCTCGAGGAGATTGTGAGACTGCATGGCGTTCCAGTCTCGATCGTTTCTGACCGAGATTCGAGGTTCACGTCTCAGTTTTGGGGGAGCTTCCAGAGAGCGATGGGGACTGATTTGCAGCTCAGCACTGCGTACCATCCGCAGACCGATGGCCAGACCGAGAGGGTCAACCAGATCCTTGAGGATATGCTTCGGGCCTGCGCGATTGATTTCGGGGGTAGCTGGGATGAGCATCTGCGATTGGCTGAGTTCGCATACAATAACAGCTATCAGGCGACCATCGGCATGGCTCCTTTTGAGGCACTATATGGCAGACCATGCAGATCACCGAGTTGTTGGACCGAGGTTGGAGAGCGCCGTCTCCTAGGTCCCGAGCTTGTGCAGGAGACGTCAGAGGCTATCGATATCATCAGGCAGAGGATGCGCACAGCTCAGAGCCGGCAGAAGAGTTTTGCAGATCGTCGGCGTCGTCCCTTGGAGTTTGATGTAGGGGACCATGTGTATCTCAAGGTCTCGCCCATGAAGGGCGTAGTTCGATTTGGAGCGAAGGGCAAGCTTGCCCCGAGATTTATAGGACCTTTTGAGATCACTAGGCGCGTTGGCGCCGTGGCCTATCGGCTTGCCTTGCCATCTCAGTTGTCTGGCGTCCACAACGTTTTCCATGTCTCTATGTTGAGGAAGTGTGGGTCAGACATCGTTCCTGTTATTGATTGGCAGCCGTTAGAGGTTCGTGAGGACGCTTCCTACATTGAGCAGCCAGTTCGTATCCTGGATCGGAAGGAGCAGGTCCTCCGGACCAAGGTCATTCCGTTGGTGAAGGTTCAGTGGGGTCACCATTCTGTTGAGGAGGCTTCTTGGGAGCGCGAGGCCGAGATTCGAGAGCGTTATCCCCATCTCTTTGATGATTGATCATGTGATGTATTTTGTATATTATCTCTGGTTTTATATAGTGATGTTATGTTTCTTATTCCTCTCGAGTTATGCCTAGTTGCGATGATTGTGTAAATTTCGAGGACGAAATTTTTATTAGTAGGGGAGAGCTGTAAGACCCGCATCTTAGACCGTACCGTTCCGTAGGTTCCCGCGGTATTTCCGGTCGAATTTCCGGCAACCTTCGATCCTTACCGGTATCTGCGCACGACCTTGATTCATACGCCGTTAACCCGAGTCAACTCAACCTAAGACTTGTATCCTTGCGACCGCACCGTCGCCGCGGTTCCGATGCCGCGACTCGCGCGCCGAGGCGATACTCTGGTTAGGAGATGTAGGCCAGCGTTCGGTGCGAGGAAAACGCCGCGCGTTGCGAAACCCAAGAGAATCTCAACGAGATGTCACATCAATCACCCATCAATCAATCCCATCATGTCAAGTACACATCACTTTTCACCCATTTCCAAGCAACCACAAAAGTCAAAAAGTTCTTACAAGCCCATACCTTTCTTACACAAAATGCCTCCAAAGTCAAAAAGTCTCTTACACACCCATCACCACCACATCCATCACTCCATCAAACATCACCCATCTCTCTCTTTACAACCCTCTCTCTCCTTCATTTTTTTTCAAACTTCATTCCCAAGCAAGAGAGAAATTTTCACACGTCCAAAGCTCTCCCACCTCTTCCCTAGCAACATGTGGTCCACCTTCCACTCTCTCATCTCCCATCTCCACCATCCAACCTCATCTCCCCCATTGGAATCAAAGCTAAGGAGCTAAGGAAGCTTTGGTGCAAGAAGGAAGCGGTGGGTGATTGTAGATCGTTAGTTTTCCTTCATTTTTGTCGATTAAGGGCCCATAATGTGGGATCCACCTTGATGTATATTTGTATGAGGGGCCCATAGTGGCGGGGTCCCTCCATTCTCACTCACCGATCTCTCTCTATCTCTCTCTTTCTCCCTCTCTTTCTTGTATTGTGGAACCCACCATGAGGCGTGTATTTTTATCCGAACCGTCTACTTGTGGGGCCCACCTTATATGTATTGAACCCACACCACATATCATGTGGTGGCCCACCTAAACAAGGCCCACCATAATGCTATTATCAGGTCCAAAAACGTCCAACGTCTGGACGATTCCTTCCTGGAAAGAAAAACACAATATAATCTCGTTTCTAGCTTATGGGTGGCCCATTTATTTAGGCCCCACCTTGTTGTATGTGTTCAATCCACGCCGTCCATCCCTTTCACAAGAACGTTTTAGACGTTGACCAGAAAATGAGGTCAATCTGATGATCAGGCGGGCCATACGATAGAAAACTGTAATCTACTGTTCAAACCTTTTTGGCCCGCCTTTCTGATTCTACACATCCCAAAAATGGCGCATATTGGACTCATTTGATGGGTTTCGACCCTTAGAACGCTTTGGGCAGAGTGGATTTACCTAAAGCGGGCCCCACCCGCGAAAAACACAAAAAAAAACGTTTTTTCAAAAAAAAAAAAAAAGAGTGAGGCAAGCAGCGCCTGCTGCTGCCCTGTCACGTACAGAGGGCGCAGGCAGCGCCTGCGCTGGCCTTTGGGCGGGCGAGCTGGGTCACCCACGGCTCCTGCCGTGGGCCCCACCATGATGTATTTATTTTATCCACTCCGTACATTAGGTGGACCACCCCTGAGGTGGGTCCCCAATTTTCAGGCCCATCCAGTGATCTGGTGGCCCACACCAAGGGAAACAGTGTGAATTGAAAGTCTACCATTGAAACCATTTTTGGGGCCCACCGGAGTTTCTGTTTGAGCTGAAATTTGTGGTTTCCCTTCACCCAGGCCAGGGAGACCTTATCAACGGTTTGGATGGCATGTAAACATTGAGATGGGCCCCACATGGGACCCGCTATGATGTATGCATTTTGCTCCACTCCACCGTCCGCTGGACGGTGGAGTCCACTGTAATGTTTGTTTCCCACCGTCCAGTGGACGGTGGGTGTGAGGAGTGTGTGCGTGGTGTGTAGGTGTGCGTGCGTGCATGTGTGCATGCGTGTGTGTGTGCGCGTGCATGCATGCGTGTGCATGGTGTGTGTGCGTGTGGTCCGTGTATGATATTTAATATATATTATAATATATATATATAATATTATATATATATATATATGTCTGTATATTTATTATACTATGTAATATAATACCATATGTTTTATATAATATATTATATGGTATATATATGACATATATTATATTTATATTTTTTATTTTTTTTACATACATTATGGTGGACCTTAGGGATTTTAATGGTGAAACGGCCTATTTGATACATGTGATTAGGTCCACTTTGATATATATAAAGCCATGTTACGAGGCCCATTCGATGTACGTATGGGGCCCAATTGGTGTGGCCCATCTGATACTATAAAGGCCACGGGTTACGACCCATTGCAATGCACTTAAGGCCCATTGGTGCGGCCCATTGATGTGGCCCTCTGGATGAATATAAGGCCCATGTGACACGGCCCATTCAATGTATTTAAGGCCCAATGGGATGTATCTAAGGTCCATTGCAATGTGTGATCCCTACATGGTTTATGTAATGATGTTTAACGATAGATAATGCCTTGGGAGCGATGTTGGTTTGACGTCCACATCGCACGTATAGTGTTGGTTAAATGTCCGCATTATGACTCTCCCTAGGGCCATCGATAGACCCGTACTGGTCGTATGTAGGCCATCCAGGTCTAGGCCCATTTGTGTTGCAAGAGTAGCTCATTACTTTATAACATGTGTAGTATAGTTCCATGATTCATGATCATACGCATCATATGTATGCTTGGCATGAGAAGTGACTGATCATAGCATGTGCCTTCGGGCAGGTTGTTAGGGGCTCCCGGTTAGGCGGTGTTGCCCCACATGAGCGCACGAGACGCGCAAGATTGCTGCATGATTGGATAGTGTGTTTCATGCATTCGCATTGTGTGATGTGGTTACTGTACGCCCTAGCGACATCAGGGCCATAGCCTCCACAGGCGTATCGTGGTTGGCAGGATTGGATACCGGAAATCTTGTTCTACATGGGGTGCTATAGATATCCCTGGGTGAAAGTCCCTAAACCCTTATGGTACCAAGAGGTTGCTCCAACGTCTAGACCGAGTGGGTGCATGAGCGCCGATGGCCGATTACCAGGAGGCTGCGCTTTCCACTGTGTCGTGGTCGGTTGGAAGGGGGTACGGCCTTACCCGCCCGAGAGGAGGGGGCAATGCTAGGCTGAGTCTGACCAGCTCGAGGAATGGGTCCGCTATCGACGAGCCGAGCCCGATATTGGCAGGCGGTAGTGAGGTCTCTTCCACTTACCTTATTGCGCGCGATGGGGCGGCAATCTGGTTTAGAGTGTACTAGACCCCGGTGATATTCCCAGATTTGAACTGTACTGATATGTGGACTCAGATGATGATTTGTATGCTTGAGTTGCATTTCGCATTGCATGGCCTTGGTATGGCCGACATCTTCATACCTTGCATCGTATAGCCTTGGTATGGCTAGTGGTATTCATGGATTCATCAGCATGTTCCGCTTTACTCTGATACTGTGTACCTGCATTACTACCTTGTGCCACACTTTCACCACCCTCTAAGCTTTCCATAAAGCTTATGCACGACCGTTGCGTGCAGGTGACGTGAGGACGCAGCAGCACTGAGGCGAGAGCGCTGAGCAGATCTTTTGGAGCTTTTTGTCCATCCTCATTGTATTTCCCTTTATGCTCATTGTACTTGTAAAGTTTTTGATCATAGTGGAAATGTGATGGAGTTTTTGGTTGTTGTTTGTGGGTTATGCCTTTGGTTATGCTTATTACAAATTAAACGGATGCTGAAAAAAATCCTCCTTGTAGCATCCCAGGATCGGAACCTGGCGTATGGGCGCTTAGGAGCCGAGAATGGGGTTCTACGGAGGCTGTCGGCGCCGGATTCGGCGATCGGGAATTTTGTGAGCCCGGTCCCCGAGTTTGGGGCGTGACACATAATGCATTATCCAAACCGCAATCTCTAATTTGTCCAAATTGTAATTTTAACTTTGGGCCCGCCCACTTTTGACAAGTCAAACGGTCTCCAAATGAACTAATCTTAAAGCAATTTGAAAGTTTGTCGATTTACGTTCCAATGAGCATAAGATCACCTTGATTTAACCTATAATGAGAGTGTTATGAACATTTTTGTGGAACCGCACCAATCTGGAAAAATAGTGATCTCATTTTTCACGATCAAGATTTAGTTGATCCACGATCAACCAAATCTTAATCGCGAAAAATCATGATAATCCAAATCTCAATTGTGGAAAATCGTGACCATTGTTTTTCCAGCATGGTTTGGTCTCATGAAAACGGTCATAACTCTCTTGTTATATGTCGGATTGGGATTTGGAGATTGTTTGTGTCCAATGAAATAGCGGTGAAGACCACTTTACTTGAAGTAGGAATATGCCAATATGTCCTAGAGGGGGGTGAATAGGACTTTTCGATAATTTTATGCTTATTAAAAATCCTATTAATCTTATCCTGAGTAAATAGACATGAAAAGCATCAAGATATCATCAGAGTAACTCAAATGGCTTCCAAGCCAAATTGAAGATCCAATCACAAAACTATTTGAATAATAAACATGAAACAATTTATAGCTTATGATGGATGTGACCGTGTGTGAGGTGTGAGTAGATATGAAGACAGTTAATAAAATCACACAAGTAATCAAAGATAATGAATAATCACAAATACAATCATTTTTATAGTAGTTCGACTACTTGTCCACTCCACTCCCGGCAGACGCACTCAACCCTTGAGTGTGCCGGATTTCACTAAGGAGGTTTCACAGCGGTTCACTTCAAACCTAAGGTTTTAAATCAGGTTCACCTTCAACCTTTACAACCTACACCTAAGCTGACTGTTTATGCTCCCTGAGCAAGGGTCAACACATAGCACCCAGTTTTAGGCACACTGGCCAAGGATCGACACAAAGAACCTCTGTTTATACTCCCTGAGCAAGGGTCAACACATAACACCCGGTTTTAGGCACATTGGCCAAGGATCCACATAAGGAACCTAATTGTTTATGCTTTCCACAGAGTAATGGTCAACACAACGCACCTACCAAGTACACTCCCGCCGGAGGCCTCCTACGAGGGCTTGATAGGGTGAGAAACACCTTAGACCCAATCCTAAAAAGAAATGATCATAAGTATCCTCTGGACTCTAATAACTTACAAATAAGTGGATGAGTCTCATTCAGCACGTTGACGAAGATCTCCTCCTTGTTGATGAAGAATCTTCTACTTTCTTGATCCGCAACACAGATGATGTACCAATATACGGCTTCGGGTTGGGTCAAGGTTAAGACGGAATCCTACTCTACAAAATATTTTCGTATGAGGAAGATAGAGTGATTCCGATCATCTACGCATTCAAGGCATCCCAGCTTAATGATTTGCCATTAAGGTAGTAGCTGGAAGATTCTTGAATGCGGAATTTCATTCCCCAATCCACTCTATTGAATATCAATGATGAGGGTGGATTGGAGGATGAACTTCCCTGAGAGAAAGGGCTTTGGGTATAAGATCTAAGGTTAAACACTCAAAATCACTCTCTTCTTTCTCTACCAGCAACAATAGACAAGTCCTCTTTATATAGGCAAAAGGTTCTAACGAATATAAAACAGTCACATTTATGACAGAGTTCGATATCATCGATCGGGTTCGATATCATTGAGCGTATATTCTCGATTGTATCGACGGGTCGCTCGATGACACAAACTCAATTGTCATATGTTTTTGAAACCTTTTGCCAGCTGATCGAGGGAATCGAAACACGTGTTGATGTCATCGGATTTCAAACTCCGATTTCATCGATGTAAGGTTCGATTCCTCGACATTTGAAAATGAGAGGGATTTGCATTGAAATATTTCAGGTTTACAAGAATGATCAAGGGACCTTCAATATCATTGGAATTTGAATGTCGATGATATCGATAACTGTACTGTGTCGAGACATCGATAAATCCAATGAATTTTCGTTTAAGCTTGCTAGACAGTTTCTGTCCCTATTCGATGCCATTAAAACCGTACTGATGTCATCGATATTTGAATATCGATTCTATCGAGTGAACCTCGATCATAGATAAACTATCCTGAAATATTTTGATGGAAAACTTCGTGCCCATGACTGATATCATCGAGAGCCTTTCAATATCATCGAGATTTGAACTTCAATGGTATTAAGGGGGCTTCGATATATCGATGCACATATGATATTCTTAAGTTAAAACAGGAGCACCGGAGATCTGTCTGTTGATATTATCAAGTCACCTTCGATGGACTCAAGATTCAAATATCGATGATATTGATAGGTATATCGATACATCGATAAATCCGTCCAGAGATACATGTGGTTGCTGGACACTTTTGTCCTCATTCCGATGGAATCGATTTGTCATCGAGGACATCGACAACGCAGGTCGATAATATCGAACAGTATATCGATAAAATTGACAGAGCTAGAAAACTTAGAGTTTTTCTGAAATTTGACAAAGTTTTCTAACTCAAAAACCCTATGATATTCTAATTGGTTTTAAGGGTTTAAAATACCTGGTGTTTTGGGACATGGGATGTAAGGCTTAGATTTACCTGTGGCGAGCTTGCACACATCCGGTTGAGGCAAACGCTTTGAATTGATCTTCCTATGAGGCTCTGCAGTCTAGCTGACTCAACACTCACGCTAATTGACAAACCAGGGCACTTTCATCCAAATCACAATCAGGAAAGAAAATTTGATGAACTTTCAAATTGCTTTAGAATGATCTCATATATATCCCATTTAAACTTTCAAAATTGGGCCCAAAGTCCATATTGCAATTTAGACAAAACAACGATCATAGTTTAGACAGGTCCCATGAAAACGGTCATAACTCCCTCAACACATGTCGGATTGGGATTATCTTATGTTCATTGAAAAGATAATTAAACGAACTTTCAAATGACCTTAGAATCAGCTAATTTGGAGACTGTTTGTGTAATATTTTAAAATTTTACAAGCATAAGTAGGTACATAAGTGCTCTCTCATGTGTGTAAACGTGTGTGCTTTAGAAACTTTGTATACCTTTTTATATTTGATCATGCATCAAATCGACTATTAAAACTAATCATCATCATTAACTAACGATATTTGACCGTCCACTTTGATTTTGGATCATTAAATTGTAATTAATCAATCATGAGATCATCATACTTGTACATACAAGTCTTGATTTAAGAATCTAATCCATTCATCATGTTCGTCATGCTCGCATAGGCTTAAACTATCGTTGATATCCAATTCTAATGGTTAAGTATGTACCATTAATCATCCTAAGCTTTGTATAGTATATATGTGCATTCCTGACATTGAATCTTAGAAAGCCTATTTCTAACAACCTAATCATAATGAAATTTTAGACAATAACTCGTTAATCCAATTGAACTCTACATCTTTAATTTGAAGACCTAACTCACAAGATCCATTGTCCATCAGATTTCACAAGCTACCAGGGCTGAAGTTTATTGACTTGGAATTCTGCGAGGACTGCATGTATGGCAAGCAGAAGAGGGTAAGCTTCAAGAAGACAGGACGCGCTCCAAAGACACATCTGTTGGGGCTTGTACACATTGATGTGTGAGGACCAGCACATGTATTATCTCTTGGTGGCTCACGTTATTTTGTTACCTTTATTGATGATGCTACTAGAAAACTGTGGGTCTACTTCTTAAAACATAAATCTGATGTATTTGATGTATTTAAGAAGTGGAAAGTTATGGTAGAAAATGAGACAGGTAAAACAGTAAAGTGTCTCAGATCTGACAATGAGGGAGAGTATTGTGATAAGAGGTTTGAGGAGTATTGTGCAACAAATGGAATCAAACATCAGAAAACGATTCCAGGGACACCACAGCAGAATGGTGTGGCTGAGCGCATTAACAGGACCATCCTTGAGCGCGCCAGGAGCATGATGTTACATGTAGGGTTACCCAAGACCTTTTGGGCAGATGCTGTGAATACTGCCGCATATCTCATCAATAGAAGTCCCTCAGCACCATTGGATGGTGGGCTACCAGAAGAAGCGTGGACTGGGAAAAAAGTAAACCTTGCACATCTCAGAGTGTTCGGTTGCACTTCATATGTTCACATTGATGCAGAGCACAGAAACAAGCTGGATGCGAAGTCCAGGAAGTACATGTTTATAGGCTATGGGCGACATGATTTTGGCTACAGGTTCTGGGATGCAGAAAACAGAAAAATCATCAGAAGCAAGGACGTAGTCTTTAATGAAAAAGTGATGCATAAGGACAGTGTGCAGGAAAATAAGGCCGAGAAAAAGGAATTCGTAGAGTTGGAAGAGTTACCGGACATGGGTGTTACAGTGCCACAGGATGAGGCAGAGCCGCATACACCAGTTGTGAGGAGGTCTACTCGGGAGAGGAGACCCACGGTCCGATACTCACCCTCCTTACATTATCTACTACTGACAGATAATGGTGAGCCAGAGTGTTTTGAAGAGGCGTTACAGTCAGATATACGGGTTAAGTGGGAGCAGGCCATGGATGATGAGATGGACTCTCTTGAGTCTAATCGTACATGGGAGCTAGTCACTCTACCCAAGGGTAAGAAAGCTCTTCATAACAAGTGGGTTTACAGACTGAAGGAGGAGCACGGTGGTTCGAAACGGTACAAGGCCAGATTGGTTGTGAAAGGGTTTCAACAAAAGGCAGGTATCGATTTCACTGAAATATTTTCACCGGTAGTGAAAATGTCTACGATTCGCATGGTCTTGAGTATAGTGGCTTCAAAGGACTTACATCTAGAACAGCTAGATGTTAAGACAACCTTTCATCATGGGGACCTTGAAGAAGAGATATATATGCATCAGCCGACAGGAAACGTGGCACCAGGTAATGAGAACAAGGTGTGCAGACTGAAGAAGAGTCTATATGGCCTGAAGCAGGCCCCGAGGCAGTGGTACAAGAAGTTCGATAGTTTCATGTCAGGAAACGGTTTTAGGAGATGTCATGCAGACCACTGTTGTTACTTGAAGAAGTTTGATATGTCATACATCATCCCTCTTCTGTACGTTGATGATATACTTGTGGTTGGCTCAAGCATGGAGGACATCTCAGATCTCAAAAGACAATTGTCTAGAGAATTTGCCATGAAGGATTTAGGAGCTGCAAAACAAATCCTAGGCATGAGGATAAAGCGTGACAAGAAAAACAAGAAATTAGTTTTGTCACAGGCAGAGTACATAGCCAAGGTACTTGATCGATTCAATATGGGAGGTGCTAAGCCGGTTAACACTCCATTAGCCAACCACTTCAAGCTATCTAAGGAGCAAGGTGCAAAGACACAGGAGGAACAGGACTACATGGCTAAAGTCCCATACGCGTCAGCTATTGGGAGTCTCATGTATGCTATGGTGAGCACGAGGTCAGACATTGCTCAAGCAGTGGGAGTTGTTAGCAGGTTCATGAACAACCCCGGAAAGGAACATTGGGAAGCTGTGAAGTGGATCCTTAGGTACTTGGTAGGTACTAAGGACGTAGGGCTGTGTTATGGTGGATCGAAAATCAAGTTACAAGGCTACGTGGATTCAGATTTGGCAGGAGATATCGACAGCAGAAGAAGCACTACGGGTTATGTTTTTACTCTGGGTAGTGCTGCAGTCAGCTGGGTCTCTCAGTTACAAAAGATAGTATCTATCAGTACGACAGAAGCAGAATATGTTGCGGCTATAGAAGCATGCAAGGAGATGGTGTGGATGCAAGGTTTTATGGAAGAGTTGGGTAAGAAGCAAGCAGATTGCAAGCTGTACGGTGACAGTCAGAGTGCAATATACTTGGCTAAGAATTCAGCCTTTCATTCAAGGACCAAGCATATTGCCATCAGATATCACTTCATACGTTCGTTACTGGAAGATGGATCGATTGCTCTGGAGAAGATTCATACAAGTGAGAATCTTGCGGATACGCTGACCAAGGCGGTCACAAGGGAGAAGCTGAAGCTCTGTTCAGCTTTGATTGGTCTTCAGGCTTGAAGACGGGGAGGTGGTGCACTCCGGATGAAGAAGATAAAGGTTTATGGAGATGTGTCTCCAAGTGGGAGATTGTTGAGAAGTGGAGCCACATCTGGGGCCGCCCACGACCAGTCGAGGTTGCGCGGATTTCGTGTTGCAAGTCCTTTCGTAACTGGGATGCGAAAGGAGTTTCGCGGATTTCGTGTCGCAAGTCCTTTCGCAACTGGGATGCGGAAAGGGAAGTTGCCAAAACTATAAATTGGGGTCCCTAGGGCTATTATAGGTTAAGGTGAATTTTAGGAAATTATTCTGAGGTGTGGGCAAAGGATTTTCTCTGTACTTCCAAGGGAGAGGTTAGTATATTGCCTTATAATTTTCGTTTCTCTTCATAGTGGAATTTTGCATATGTGGTTTTTTACCCTTGTTTGGAGTTTTTCCACGTATATCTTGTCTTGTGGTTTGTTTTGAATTCCTTTGATCTATTTCTAGTTTATATTTCTTCCTGTCTATCATTTGTGGGTGAGGCCTTAGATTGGATCTAGGCTCACTGCGTTGTTGGCGTGCTACGCAACACTTCATATGCACAAGGATATTTAATATGCCATAATTCATCATTTTCACAAAGATCCAGTTGCTAGATTTATAGGAAAAATGCTCCAATGGATCTATATCGACTAGTCTTTAGTTCGACCGAAGTTGGCTTCATTTATACCGAATTAGCCTGTGGAAAACCCACAAATGTTGATGGATAAATTTTGGTGCCTTTAGTCAGACCAAACATGACCTTCAGTCGCATCGAATCTAGCCGAAGGACTGTCCCGCTGGAGCCAAAATACACTATTTTTAAGAAGGCTTAATGACAGTTTTTTTTTTTTCATTTCCATTTTTAGTTAGACTGAATTCACAGTTCGGTGGCACCAAGTCTAGCCAAAGGTCTATCCAGCTGCAATTAAATTAGGATGAATTTCAGGGCCATGCTCGCTATCCTGTTTTGAACACTTTCGATGGGATTAAAGGGGTGTTCGGTGGGACCGAAGGTTGCTAAATTTGTGCAGTTTTTACAGAAACTTGGGACCTCTAAAGCCAATCTAAGGGTGATCAATTTAGGATCCTAAGGTTTAAGGGATGATCAATAAATGTTTGCCTATTAGGGTTAAGATCATCTAGAGGTTTATGTTGGTTTGGGTTAAGGGTTAGGGTCACCAAAACACCTCATACACTTGTTCTTTTGCACCTTGATGGTCCAACTTCACTAGTGTCTTTGGTCTTTAGCTTTCAAAGGCTCAACTGACTACATGACACATGGGCTCACTTGATTGAAAAATAATGCGCATAAATCAGTGCAATAATGGTGCTTTTAGAGAAGAAATGATATATAGAGAATCAAAATAGATGATTGTGATCTTTGGAAAGATCAATAAAAGCTAATTATTTATCATCCATTTTCATTGAGTTTTATAGAGAATGAAGAGTTGTGTGAATTCGTAGAAAGACACCTTTGAACAATTATTTAAAAAACTAGTTAAACGGTTATCACCTTTCATTTTGAATAAAGAGAGGTAATTCAACTCAGATTGGCCGAACTAACTGACCGATTGGTCAAACCAGTTGTTTCTGTCGGTTGAAAGTCACCATGACTTATTTTTATCAGTCAATAATAGCAACAACTGGATTTTATTGGCCAATTAGTGAAATGGTGGATTTCGATCGGTCGATCATTATAATAATTGATTTCTCGATGGACTTACTCACCACGACCAATATTGTAATAGCTTAGCCTAGTCGCTCCAGGTCACAATGGTCTGTGGTAGGTCACGTGGAGCACTAATCGTGCCTCTAGAACCTCTCAACCTCACTTTGTCACTAGTGCCTCTATAGTCTTATTATCTAATGTTGTGTACATGCCAATGTTTTACACTCGAACACGCAAGGTAGCCTACTTCTCACTAAAAACTCCAAGTAAAAATACTAGAGAACTCAAATCTTATAAACCCCTCTAACATTATCTCTCCATGCAATTTGAGATTAAAGATTTTTCAAAGAGTTTCACTTTTAAAAACCAAGTTTTTGAGGGAAAAAGATGTTTTTTTTTTTTAAAAAAAAAAAACCTAAAGAAAAAGGAGCAAGTGAATGGACTCTAGAAGAACATTTCTATCATATTAATTTAACCAATTCCAATTGAGATAAAATAATCTCAACAACTGTTGCAACAAAGAGAAAGTGACTCCTGCATACTTGGAATACTGAGTAATTCAAGTTAAACTCTTTAAATTATTAGAAAAGTAAACTTGATTTTCAAGTCTTAGTACAATTAGAATTAGAATTAATAATTATTTACTTTTAATAAGTTTTTGTTTTAAGTTTAAGGCTAAGTTTGACATCCTATTTTCAACTCTAAGTTATATAGATTTAGAATAATTATAAATATGAAAATGATGTAGAGATGTGAGAGTTGAGAGAGAAAGCGTTCACAAAGCAATAAGTATAAATATATTTATTTTATTTCATTTTTCATCTCTTGTAAGGATGTGTTTTGCTAGATGGAATTGGGTGTATTTGAATTAGATTGTAATCCAAATCGCCACTTTCATAGGGTATTGGAAAACGAAGGCCTGAGATAAGAATCCGATCGTAATACAATTGATTTCTTTTCCACTCTTGTTGTTTAACCACTGTAATTCATTTTATAAAAAGAGCAATCTCTCTCTCTCTCTCTCTCTCTCTCTCTCTTCTCTCTCTCTCTCAGCCCATCTGCTAATTTGCACTTTCTTCCCCATTCTACTTTCTAGTTCCACCACCGACCCCCCCTCCCCCCAATTTGCATTTTCTTCCCCATTCTAGACATCCCAATTTCATCACCGATCAAGTTCAGAGACTCGATCTTGACCATGATGGCGAATAAAAAAAATCAAGGGCCACCATTGCTATGCACTGAAACTCTTCTCCTCAAGAATTTTGCTTGAACTATAAAATTAATGGGCCCACTTTTATAAGCCACCTAAGGTTTGAAATTGTCATATTTTAACCAAAGTATGTCTTTCAATGAACTTATTATATTTACGTGAATGACGTAGATCGCGCGCCTACTTGCTTCTTTCTTCAGTTGTTTAAATGAGATGTGGTATTGACTCAGATTTGATAATGCATATAATTTAGAGTCACCACTAGCCAAATGAAGTTTATAACCTATGATCGGTAAGAAACCATAGAATCACTTTGAGAGTTGGGGAATCATAAGACTCTCTGACTAAAGTGACTCTTGCATTTGGTCTATGACCAAAGATTGTATGGGCCTTGGTGATGGAAAATGAAGGGGTTAGGCACCCTTTTTCTACTCGCGTATTGCACATTTTCTACTTTATGAGATTTTAAAATTTTCAAGGATTTACTGATCTTTAAAAAGTTCCTGCAATTGAGTTCGCGATCACGGAGATGATATACTTAATGTCAGCCTAAGTCTCAAAGATTAATAAAAAAATAAAAAAACTAAAAATGAAACCAATGTGATTACGACCATAGAGATGAGGCTTACAACATTGGTCATGATTGGGATGTAGCTAAAGAAAAATTTAAAAGGCAAATGGTTTCTCGATTTCTATCATGTCAAGACATAGAGCATATATCAAGAAAACTAATAAGAGTAGAAAAATGAGAAGAATGTGGATTGTATGAGAAAGGAGTTTTTACAACTTAAAATAAAAAGTATAATTTTTGTAGACACTCCACCCTACACGGGATGACCAATTGCAGTAGGATCTGGATTGAGTGTGACCACCCCACATGTGCTACATTTGACTTTCAAGTGCCCTATGTGAGCCAAAACTCATGTGCATATATGCCACATGTGCGACTATATATCGAAGGGATCAACATGTGCCACGATGCATCTTTTATAACCCGCACTTGCTGCATATTTCAATCTATAACTGCCGCATATCCACACATACCAATATGCCTAACGTGGAGAAGAGCAACATATTGATTTAAACAAGCCTTTAACAAAGGTTAGGTGTTAAAAAATTATCTGAGGTTGTCTAACCCTTTCACTAATTTCTAATATCACAGCACGATTATTAAATGGACCACACTCATCTTCGTCAATAAAATCCACTTGGTGAGGTCCATTATGCTTCAGTATGCAAAGCTGGCATGTATTCTTACAGTGTAGTAGCTGACTCGTTTGATCATTCGGGATTTTGTGTGGTATAGACCCAATGTACAAATCACTTTTTTTTATTGGGCAAAAAAAACATTAAGCACCAAAGTAGACAACTATTAGTAATGACGAACCTAGAAAGATAAAAATATCCCTAATTTTTTCCAGCTGCTTATCTTAAGCAGCAGGAGTATTTTCGTAAAAAAAAAAAACTAACGTCGGTAACTTAAAAATTACCTTTGCCTTCGGTGAGATAAGTTTTCGGGCGGCAAAAAAAAACAAGGGCATTATACGGACTCATCTACGGTGCTAAGCCGGCTATTCAGGGGAGCGGATTAAGTGAGACCCAGACTCACCCAAGACACCATGAGGCCCACCTTGATCAATGTATTCTGTTTCCATGCCATCTATCCGTTTTTTCAGATCATTTTAGAGCATTATCCCAAAAAATAAGCAGATCCAATAATCAATGGACCATATCATTAGAAACAGTGGTTATTCAACACCCTACCATTCAAAAATTCTTAGGTGGTCCACCTGATAATTGTATCTGCTTAATTTTTAGGAAATCCCGTAAAATAATCTTGAAAAACGGATGGACGGCGTGGATACAGAATAAATACATCTTTCTGGGCCCACGGTAAGGGCCGCACTGTTTTCAGTGAGGCCGGGGTCTCACCTAATCTGCTCGCGCTATTTATAGTTAAGAGTTAAGACTGACTCTTTCCAACAGTACTTTCTCTCTCTTTCTCAGATGGGAAGGATTTGATACTCTGGCAGAGAATTTGTTTCATACGCATGACCTCAAAATCTGTACGCGTGGCACTTGGGAAACTCATCTTAAAACAGCCAAAGTACCTTGTGTATACATCTTATAACTCCAAAACCAGATTGATCAAGAAATCCTGATGCTTGATTAATGTGGATTTACTTTTCGAGTTTGGATCTTTCGCTACCATTAACCGTCCATTTTATGCAAGAGATCTCCTACTTAATACGTCATTTCAGTGTGATTTTTCAGTGGCCCACTATTTGGACGGCTTGGATTGAGTTCACCCATATGCAACTTGCATAAATTCGAATTTAATGCGAATAAAGCATTACTATCAGCCAAAGCTACAAAGGTTTCTCATGCCTTTACTTAGAGTACCTGTGCTTTTATACTACGGAGCATAAAGCTGCAGCTTTCTTTTACTCGCGTCGGTTCGTAGCCTTTCGGCGCGCAAGGCTTTTACCGTTTCATCCATCGGTTTTAAAGTAAGGTCCATCGCGTTTTATTCATTGTGACTGGCTTTTGTAGAAGTGAATCTAAACCGTCCATCTGGTTAGTGGGGCATCATTAATCTATCCCTTTAAATATGGACTAATTACATCATTAGTTACATCTTCTTTTGAAAGATGCAAATTGGATATATGATCCTCACGAGAGGATATTGGAGTTTTTGAAAGTGGGCACGTGGTTTAGCGATCCAGTCCTTTGATCTTTTGCCTTTACTGTAGATGGATCAAATTCCCCAAAAACTTCACCATAGAACAATCCTATCCGTTCAATATTTGGTCCGTAAACAAATGGTTAACAGTCAATTTAAATAACCAAATATTAATGGGTAGGATCTTCCAATCTTTGATACCTTCTTGACATACCTTCAACTCAAATTAAACCGTCCAAATCGTAGGACCTACAGTAGATAGGCCACAAAACCAAGATCTGATTGCTTGAATGATCCTAATCTTTTATTGATTGGAACTCAGTTATTGAATACGGATTATTGAATCTTTTCATCTTAACCGTCCATTTAGATGTCCACTAACCAGACGACAAGGACATCAAATTAATCAGATTTACTCGAGTTACATGTACGCCAACGACGTGAAGCGAACATAAGCAATGAACTAATGTATGTCCATCGCGACAGACCCGAGTAGCTTACGTCAACGATTTGCTATTCTAGCTTGACGGCGTCTCTTTTTTCTGGATTTTGCCCACCTAGCTACATGTGAGGGAGGACCGTTTGTCAGGGTCCCACATAGATAACACAGAAATAAAGTTTGCTTTATTCCAAAATTAGGAGCTCGAGTGTTGCCCGGGCATGTTCTGTGGCGTAGTGTAGTGCCCTTTGTCCTGGGTTCCGTAGGCACGTGAAGTGTTTTCCAGCAATTGTATAGTATACTTAGGAATCTCAATTTAGAAGGGTGGGGCTAATGCTTCTAATCCAGACCATTGGGTAGTTGGATGCAACTGTCGATGGACACTGGACGGTCATAACAGATCGATTTGCGTACTACAAAGAGGTTAAGAAGAGAATTAAGGCAATGGTTCACATTCAACCAAGAAAAGTCAAGGTTATGTGATCTTTCATTCTCTAAAATGGTTCTGAAAGCTGTGACTATGAAAGAGATTTTCTGCAAAGGAAAGAGACATTCTTCTTTAGGTGTCTTGGTGATGTGCTATTAATAGAGAGAATTTACACCATGTTTTGAACATTTAAGAGATCTCTTCCAATTAAGATATTGCAAGAAGAGAGATGCTCCAGTGTTCTCTGAGTATAAGATATAGTGCTGTTAGTTACATTGAAACACTTAAAACAGTTTAATCTATGATGTAGACTGTTCTTTAGATTCAGACCGCATTTCATGGGCTACCATCCAAACAACATCACAAAGGTCCTAGAAACATGAACCATTCGATCGATGGTATTTATATGGACCAACCAACGAATTAATCCATCTATTTGTTGGTGCCTATCATGGATTACTTAAGAATCGCTTTCATTTAGGCAATAGTAATCATCCCATTCGTGGCTTGGAAGAAGATAGCTGTAGATCACAAGTCCAAATGAAAGATGGATTGGATCATCCGATTAGAATGATTTGTCTGATAGCCCATGAAATGTTAGGAATATTGATGGTCTATCCTCATGTGTATGGCTCACTTTATTGTGTAGAGTTGTGTCTTAAGTACTTTCATACATAGTGTTTCTACATGTGTAAGGGAATAAGTGTATGAATCTTTGTAACACCTAATCAAGCTGACAAGCTGATTAAGTTAGATCAAGCGGACTCCACCAAACCCTAACCTAAATCTTAACACAAACATCACTCTAAATCCTATCCCTAGAACCTAGTAAAACTTAGTCAAAATCCAACTAAACTTGACTCAGTCAAAACCCAGTCAAGACTCAATCAACCCAACCTAACTCACCAAGTCGAATTCACTCAAAACCCAACTAAACTCGACCTAGTCAAACCTAATTAACTCAATCGACCAGTCGAGTCAACTCACTTGGTCAGCTTACCCAGTCAACTCACCTTATCAGGTCAAACCAACTCATAACCAAGTCTATTAATTTTTGGAGTCCCAACAACCTAACACCTAGGAAACCAGATGCAATATACGTGTGTGGGTGCTCATCTGCCAAAACAGGGAGCTCCGGCACCCTGGGTGTCGCTTGCCACGTGGCAACTCCCCTGCCTTGGCAGGGAGAGGTGCAACGCATGTAGCCTAGTCTCTCCTTTCCAAGAGGTAATCATGTGGGAAAATGTAAAGACCTTAGTGCCCCTCCCTTGAACCAAAGTTATTATCCATGCCACCCAATCCAACCATGGAGATCTTACCATGTGGCAATCTCAAAACCAGGCCATCCAACCCCTTTTAAACCCTGGAACTGCCAAGAATTACATGAAAACTGGGTTTGAGGCTATAACAGTCCCCTCCCCTTTAAATTTCAACACACCCTTAAGCATCCATAACTCCCCTAAGTCCCTCAAACTTCCTTTAGCTTCTCATCTTCCATCCCTCTACCAAGGAAAAAGTGAGTACGAAGAAAGGGGTCCAACCCAAGTCTGCCCCAATTCAGCAAGCCTTTAGCTACTTGTGTCATCAAGACCCTAATATGAGCCACTCAACCTGATCCTTGCAACACAACCATCCAACCCATCGACCAATTCCCAATCAACTTAAATTCTTGAATTCTTGAATTCTCTCTCTTAACGCTTATACAAGTCTAGCCGACTGTGGAATCAAATTAACTTGGCTAGTGGGGACTCGATTCAAATATAACACCCCTCTTATACTAGTAAAAGCCCCCAAAAAGACATACGTGAGCGTGATCCGCATGTGATCTAGCGTCCACAAAATGAGGACTCTAATGGGGAAGTGCTAGTCCTACTAATCATGGCCGACTTGAAAAACAACATCTCACGAATCCTTTAGGATCAACAATTCTCGCACATTTACATACACGTTTAACATTCATTTCAAATCCTGAAAAACCCCAAAAGGGATGAAAAAAAACTAAAACCATTACGCCCATTCGAGCTAGACATCGTTAAACCAAAACCTGCTTTCACAGCCTTATCCATACCTAATCCCGTGCCACCATGGCAGATCATGAGTAAACTCATCCCTTTGTCACCCTCAAATTGCTAGAATTCTATCCTCCCTAACAACAACAAGTAGAATCAACCTCAACACCATGCATCTAAGACCTAACACGAAGCATAATAGTAATGCAAGAACAAAGGAGATGCTCCTCCGTCTCCTACAAGTCCAAGCCACCTCAGCCAAAAACCAGGTTGGCCTAGCTCAGAAAAAACAATCACCAGCTTCAGTTTTCAATAAAACATCCAGTTCAGTTCAAACACAACTATCGGATTCTGCATAGGGCTTCTGATGCCAGTTAGCACAACCCTCGACCATGGGGAATTTCTTTTAATATCCTCCCCAAATGGGAGTTAATTTTAAAACAATACCATAGTCAAAATTTCAAGTCAACTTCCAAACAATCTCGTAACTAGGATTTCTAATCAATTTCCAGCAACAAAAACTTCTTTGATCGGAAGCCCAGGACAAGCACTGGTGGATGCCCATAACAGGGGTCAATGTTGAGTTCAATTTTGTTAGTGCATTGATTAGTTCATCTTGTTTGTCAATCACGTGAGTCTGTGTGTCATGTAATCGGTTGAGCCTATAGAAACTAAAGGCCGAAGACACAAGAGGCCATGAGTATCAAAGAGGAAAGAACAGGTCAATGAGGTGCCTTGGTGACCCTAACCATTGACCCAAAATAACCCTTCAACCTTTAGATGATCTTGGCTTAATAGGTAAACCTTGTTAATCATTCCTTAGCCTTAGAAACCTAATTAAAACATGATAAGTAAGGATAGAAGAGGTGCGAAGCTGCTGTGAAATCATTCGCCCAAAATAGTGGATTTCGAGTGTTGCTCAATCCCATCAAGGAGACCTCAATGAGTTTTCAATGGCATCGCCATCGAAAACCTTTCAATGGAATTAAGTAGGTAACTCAGATATGTCCAGCAAGTTGTCTGAGTTTCTACATAGGACATTAGTGAGCTATGGCCACCAGAATGAGAACCCCCATCAATGACGAAGAGCAGATCTCCATGATCGTCCACTCGATAAACCTGAGTATTTTTAGGTACCTGATCTTATACCCTTACACGAACTTCACTCAAATCATCCACATCGAGAAATAAGTTGAAGCTCATTAGGCAACCCCGGTCAAGCGAAGCAAGGTTGAAGGAAAACCTGTAGGGTACGAAACGGGAATAGAAATAGTCCCATCCAACGTTTAACCGAAGTAAACAACATCGCTGCTGTCACGCCCCAAACTTGGAAACCGGACTCACAAAAATTTCGATCGCCGAATCCGATGCCGACAGCCTCCGTAATACCCCATTCTTGGCTCTCAGCGTCCATACGCCAGATTCCGACCCTAGGATCCTACAAGGAGGATTTTCCAATGTACATTTAACTCGTAATAAGCATAACCACAAGTATACCTAAATCACAAAGGCAACATCATCATCACATATCCACTAATATAAACATTTGAATACAATGCTGAAAGGGAAATACATATATCAAAATTAAAGCTCCAGAAGTCAGCTACATGCTCCAAGCTCTACGCTGCTGCAACCTAACATCACCTGCACGCATCTATCGTGCATAAGCTTATAGAAAGCTTAGAGGGTGGTGTAAGTGTGTGCACAAGGTAAGTGCCAAGTATTCAATACAATGCCATAATCATACAATACCGAAAATACTGGTAAGATCACGAATCATATGATATTAGAGTAAATGGAAATACTGACAAGTCCATGAGTCAAACAATATCAGAGTACGCAATACAGATCAGCTATGCAAATGAGGAGTCATAAAAAGAGACAAATATTAGATGTCGAGGGTACAATGCAATATGCAAATTCTGTGGAGTCTGTCTCGGCTATATAAGTGCAGAAACATAACATCTCAAAATGCTAAGTACTGCGGATGCAATGTAATATGCGGTGCGAATGAAATGACCAGGCTAGAGTGTGAAGTCGGGATAATAATACGTAGTATCGCAGGCTATGGGGTCCATCACAAGGGACTTCTATCCAAACCAGTCCTATACCTAAGTTTGGATTGTCAGACTCAATGTGGTAAACTCCTGATCTCAGGTTAGTCACGTGCCCCAATTGAAATCCTAGCCATTGCGAAGGCACACGTAATAAATAGTTGCGCACCACCAGCCCGAGTGGATAGTGAATGAATGAATGAACGAGTATGCAACTCTTGCCCAATAAGTTCACATATCAGTACTATTCATCTCTAGGATCATCATCGAGGTTTAGTACACTGTACATGCAAATCACCGCCCACTGATACACGACCATTCAAATGTAAGAGACCTCACTATCCGCCTGACCAGTAGTCAGCCAATATCTACTCAGCACGTCGATAGAGGACCCATTCACGAGCTGGTCAAACTTAGCCAAGCTATGCCCCCTACCTTCGGGCGGGTAAGTACACACCCCCTCCCAACCGACCACGACATAGTGGGAGATGCGGCCTCCTGGTATTTGACACTCGGCACTCATGTATCCATTTGGTCTCAACGTTGGGCATCTCCCAGCCTCAGATGTTTAAGGATTTTCACCTAGGGCCATTTATGACAGCCCGATGCTAGTAACAGATTTTCGATGTCCCATCAGGCCATTCATGATGTGCCGGTGGAGGTTACGGCCCTGATGTCGTTAGGGCGTACAGTAATCACAATGCAAGATGCATGAGTCATACAATCCGTCGTGCATTAATCCTGCACATACCGTACGCTCATGTGAGATAACCTCCGTCGATCAAGGAGTCTCATAACAACCTGCCCAATGACATGTGCAATGGTCAACCATATCTCATAACAAACATACTGATGATGCGTATGGGCATGTATCATGATGCTATGCAGTCACATACTCATAATCGGTATCAATAACCGGCATCGACAATCGATCTCGACAATGTGGACATTTAACCAACATTGTTCCCCAAGGAATGACCCACATAAAGCCTAACATATAGTGGACCCATGACCTCACACAAGGGCCAAATATACAACACATGGGCCTCACTCAAGAGCTTAATATGCATCACGATGGGCCTTTCTCATGGGCCTAACATACATCGCAATGGGCTTCATCACCTGGCCCTCAAATGCATCACAATGGGCCTCATCATATAGGCCTCATATACATCACATTGGGCCTTAAACATGGGCTGAATACACATCACAATGGACATAAAATACGGGCCGCATATACATCACATTGGGCCTCAAACACGGGCTGCATATACATTACATAGGCCAAATACACATCACAATGGGCCTCAACTACGGATCACATATACATCATATAGGTCTCAACAATTGGCCTTGGCAATCGAAAACGGCCTTAACAATCAAAATCAACCTCGATAATTGAAATCGGCCTCAACAATCGGAATCGACACTCAAAATTGGCAACGGTACTCAGCCTCGACAATCAGAATCAGCCTATACAATCGGCCTCGATACTCATCCTCGACAATCGGAATCAGCCCATACAATCGGCTTCGACAATCGGAATTGGCCTCGATACTCGGCCTCAATAATCGGCTTGAACAATTAAAATTGGCATCAATAATCAGAATCGGCCTCGACAATCGGAATCGGCCTCGATACTTGGAATCGACCTCGACAATCGGCTTATAAACCAGGCGGGGTCCATAGATGAATAACCGATCAACCGTAATATAAATATCAGCCCTTGGCCGTGATTATATCAAATCCGACAACATGAAACCATCCGTCTATGACGAATGGGGCCCACTAATTAGGGTTAACCACAAGAGAATGATGAGAATGAGACTATTAAGGCCTAAGGGAAGGTCACAATGTGGACATTCAACCATCATTGCCCATCAATGTGGTCATTTAACCAACATTGCCTCTAAGGAATGACCCACATAGAGCCAAACATATATGGGCTCATTGCCTCATACAAGGTCCTAATACACATCACTATGGGCCTCACTCATGGACTGCATATACATGACAATGGGCCTCAACACATGGGCCATAAATACATCACATCATGCCCCAACACATGGGCCGGGTATACATCATATTGGGCCTTAAACATGAGCCTCATATACATCAAGTGGGCCGCCTTACATGGACCGCATCAATGGGCCAACATGCATCAAATGGGGCCACATCATATGGGCCGTACCAATGGACCTCATATACACAACGGGTGGGCCCTGCTCATGGGCCTCAAATACATAACATGTAGGCCCTACACATAGGTCTCGAATGCATCAAATGGGCCACGTATCTAGGTCTCGAATATATTAAATGGGTCACGCGTCATGGGCCTAATACATATCACAATAGGCCTTGCCCATGGACCTAATACATATCACAATGGGCCTTGCCCATAGGCCACGGATACATCACAATGGGCCTTACCCATGGGCTTCGAATACATCTCAATGGGCCTTGCCCATGGGCCTTAGATTCAAGCAGGTGGGCCCCATCATATGGGCCTCAAATATATCACATGGGCCATATCTCATGGGCTTCAAATACATAATAGGTGGGCCTGATAAAACACATGCCTCTAGTGGGCCCGAAAACTGATAGACGACAAGGATAAAATAATTATCATACTGATCCAAAACTTCTGCACTCCTAAGAGGGTTTCAATGGTAGCCGTTCAATCCCCACTGATCTTGCAGTGTGGTCCACCTGATATATGGATCTGCCTCATCATTTTTTTTATCTCAAGCCTTGGTACAAGCACACCAAATGAATGGACGGTTTGGATGTAACATATACATCAGCGATGGGTCCCACCGTCCAGCCATCTGGACGGTGTGATAAGACCCATACATCACGTGTGGCCCATCCAACACAAAATAAATGGATGGTATGGCTGCAAAGTACAGACATCACGGTGTGTCCCACAACACACCGTCTAGGGATGGACGGTGTAGATTAACATATACATTACAGTGGTACTCACCATCCAGATGGACAGTGAGATTAAAACATACACATCACGGTCTTCTCACCGTCCAGATGGACGGTGGGATGAAAACATGTACCATGGGGGACCCTTAGAACTTGGTGACGTCATGTACACCAGCTATATAGCTGGTGTATGGCACTCCAGCCAATCTGTTACCACGCCAGGTAGGTCCCACATGGGCCACCACATATAACATATTATATATTATATATATACATTACTATATATATTATTATATTAATATATCTAATATATATGTATAACACACTCCAGCGTCTAGTGCAATGGATGGCCTGGATATGGATATCATCAAGGTGGGGTCCAGTACATCACCAAGGTGGACCCCACGCACTGTCCAAACAGTCCAGCACTGTCCAGATGTTCTGGGCGGTGTGGAGAAAAACATACATCAAGGTGGGTCCACGTGGTAGCCCACCACCACCTGGATCAACTGATATTTGTATCTTTACTTCATTATTGGCAGCGGGAAGGGGGCCAACAGATGGATGGCTAGTTGCAAACCACAAGCATCATGGTGGTGGGGTCCACATCCTCAGTGGACGGACGGTTGGGATATAACCCACACCTTGTACCCACTACCAGAAAAATGGGCAAAGGCTATGGATTTAATCCGTAGCCATAGATCTATGGCTACGGATTTAATCCGTAGCAGGACCGCCGTCGTAGGTGCTGAGTCAAAAGGTCTAAAATCTATGGCTACGGATTTAATCCATAGCCATGGCTTATAATAGCTACGGATCTAATCCGTAGTAAATATTTCTGTAGCCAATAGCACCTTCAGCTACGGATATTATTGGTAGCTAAAAGTAGTGTTAGATCTGTAGCAATATGTGGGATTTTATAACAGCTACGGTTATTAGATTACCAGCTACGGTTAATATCCGTAGCGATTGCCTAGAATAAAAAAAAAAAATTATATTCATTCATTCAATTACCACCTGCATAATCATTCATTCATTCATTCAATTACCACTTACACTTGCATAATCATTCATTCATTCATTCAAATTACCACCTGCATAATCATTCATTCATTCAATTACAATCATTCATTCAATAATGAATCATTACAATCCTTCATTCAATCAAAGAAAGTGAGCTAGAGAGTGAATGACATCTACTGTTTTCCTTGGTCATGGATGAGTTGTTTCCTGTGGCCCCGACGCAAACTAATACCATCCAGTGAGTTAGGGTGGGAAGTTCATGGAGATGTAAAGGCCCTGCAATGAGAAAAGAGAGGGGTAACTCAGGAATTCCATTTGATCTGCTGAGTTGAAGTGTTAAAATTTTTTTTACTAAGAAAAAGAAGTGTGAGAATTCCATTTGGTCTTTAGGCATTATTATGCACATTATTCTCTGGGATTTCAGTTTCTAAAAATGTTGTTTTTTCTTTCTCTTCTTTATTTATTTTTATTATTTTTTTTTTGAAAGCATGACAAGTATTCCATTTCATGAAACATGAAAGCAGAGAAGTT
The DNA here is from genome assembly GCA_021015155.1 of Magnolia officinalis. NCBI lineage: Eukaryota > Viridiplantae > Streptophyta > Magnoliopsida > Magnoliales > Magnoliaceae > Magnolia > Magnolia officinalis. The sequence continues at coordinate 32,181,646 of JAJHSJ010000007.1, forward strand.
TCACTCAAAACAATCTTAATATGGAAGTTGTACAGTATCTTCCTCAAGAAGAGAATTCCCTCCCCTAGACATTAGATTTGGGCCTTGTTCAATGATACAAACTGTTTTATCCCAATGCTTGGTAAGCATAACGTCACCTGAATCAGAGAGTTGGCATCCACGATGGTAGAAGCTTCTTCATCTCATTCTCTGGCTGATCTGGCTTTAGTTTGACCTTTGTAAACAATCGTCCTGCAAAATCAGAGCTATCTAGTTTCTAGTAAACTCAAAAACTAAAAACTTAACAACTTCAGAAATGGAAAAAAAAACATAACTACCTCCTCTTGTTGAATATGTATTTGAGTGAATAAGAATGTAGAAATGAAATATTCTTTTGTTTGTATGTTTTCAAACCCTTTTTACAAGGAAGTGATTTATTTTATTTTTTGGGCCTAATGTTCATTTTATGATGAGCTAATGTGGAAATACCAAGGTGTTTTGTAAAGGTTATTACGTAATGGTAATGGTGGCAACTGTTAACGACCGTTATGGAAAAAAGAAGACCCTCGTAATAGCCCCGCACAATTGCCCGTAATGCCCCCAATACATTTTTTTTTTTCCATAAAAAAGGGGGCCAAACATAGTAGCTGTAGACCTTTATCTTGTACGGTGAATACCTGGGAATACACCTGGTTAAGCCATTACACGTTGGCACCATTACAACGTGTATTGGTGCCACATTGTAATTGATTCATTATTGAAGTACACGTGAGCCCCAACATGTGTATGATTGACTAGCAATGGGTCCCACATTGAATCACCTAACGATGAGCCCAACATGGAATAGTCAGGGTTTTGATTGACTCACAATAGGCCCCATATGGTTAAGATCACCAACTATGGGTCCCATGTGAAATGCAACTGAATAGGATGGACTAACAATGGGACCCTCCTTGCTAAGAATCTCATGGTAGGCTCTATGTGGAATATTGATGGTTAGGATTGAATAAGGATGGGCCTACATGGGTAAAACCCTAAATGCTGAAGGAGACAAGCAGGGTGAGGCGGGGAAGGAGAGAAACATAAATTTTCCTTTGAAGTTATGAAATTGTATTTCTTAAGCTTTAAAATGGAAATTGGAAGGGACCACTTTCCTGAAAGTTTTAAAAATAGGAATTGATTTTCCATGGAAATTTTGGGAAAAAAATCACACACACATAAAAAAGGAAATTTTATTTCTGCCGGAAATTGATTTCCAATTGTCAATTTCAAACAAATCCAAACATGCCAATTGTAAATATATATTCTCACCTTGCCAAGTTCACAGTCAATGCACACTCACATAGTTCCTTTTATTTTTTTTATTTTTATTTTTTTTTTTTTTATAAATCATATCAGACTTTTGTAGGATTTATGAATGGGAATTATCCACAATATCTTGACCAATCAAGATTTGGAGCTTGAGATGCCATATTAAGTGAACTGCCCAACACAAAACATGCATTTTATATTTGGGATATCATGTCCAAGCTTTCAAGCTGGTTTTCTCATCTTCTTCTTCGGATCAAGTATGATGCTTTTTGAATCTGAGTTTCAAAGGCTATACAACTTGGGGAGTGTTTAAAGAGTTTGAGCATCAATGGCGCAAATGGCTATTCAATTTGAACTTAGTTTAAATAGACATGTTACCTTTCGTTTTTTTTTCTCATCGAGCATTATGGATTACCATACTTACAGGATCATTTTTTTTTTGCCGGGACTGAAACAATTGAGCAATCGAAATCAATACATATGTTCTTGCAAGAACTATTGAGTGTGCAAACACATTTGAAAGACCTTGTTACGCAGGTAAATATGAGAAAACAATGCCTTGTTTCCTTTTCAAGAGTTTTGCTAAACTCACCCAGATCTCTGTGTAACACTACATATGTTGTGTATGAGACATCCACGGCTGTGTTTGGCCTCATTGTTTCGACAACCTGCCCTAAAAATCAGTCCGAGTAAATATTTGAGTAGAAAAACAGGCAACAGTCCAATTCTTGTGTACATGTGGCCTGCTTGATGAATGATCAACTTCATTTTTTTGGTCCAAGTCACCTACACAATAGGGCAACCTGGTGCAGGTCTTGGATGTTCCATGCATCTGCATATAGTGGCGACGTGGTTTTAAATGAACTGTCTTTCAATGACATGGAATGACCATTATCAAGTTTTTTTTTTTAAAATTTTTGTAGGTGGGTATCATCGTTGATTCCAGAAATCAGAATCATCACATTTTTCATGGTAATGTTTTCTGCACTCAACTAGAATTTTCGTGGTAAATGATGATTCAAAGGGAGATCTATATATGAATCATAATCTTAGCTGAGATTGTCTCACAATGTCCCTCCCATATATAAACAAAGCAGACATTGACTCATCATCATCTCACCTTTGTCCATAAGGTCTTCTCCTCCCTTTCAAAACCTTTCACCCAAAAATTCCAAAATCAATCCAATAACAACACACAAACCAGCTACGATGCGACGATTGCTCCAGCTAATAGCCCATTGTCACCACCTGCATCAGGTGCAAAAGTCCACATGGAGAAAAGATCAGATATCATGACAAGGAAGGCTATGAAAAGAGAAAAGATCAAATCTTCATGTCCAAGGATGTAGAACGATATATGAAAGGAAATTCACTTTTTACAATGAGATGTATACGTCGTTTCCTAATAGCAAAAGAGTGAATCCAGAGGGTGGGAAAACACCTCTCACTTTCAATCCAAACTCAAACAGTTGGTAAAAAAAAATTCATGACAACATAACAAGATGAAATTTTGAAACAGAAGTGACACACCTAAATAAAGGCTTTCATATTGGAAACCACCATTGGTTGCATAAAGTGACATGAGGCGCATAAAGTAGATAACAACAATGAAGACTCCATGACAGCAAAGCTCAATTTTAAAAGCAACTAATATGGGAGAACAACTAAGATGTGTTTTTTTTTTTTTTTTTTTTTTTTTTAAAAAAAAAAAACACGACTAAGGATTATCCTGTTAAAAGATTCCAGCAAATCAAAACTACACAAAAATATTTCATTTTTTCTTGGCATCCATTAATTCAAAAAACATGACAGCCATCTAATAGTATCTAAACCAGCCTTCTAAAACTTGTAGCATCTTAAGAATCAGGAAATGGGAAAAGATCTTTACCTATCAATAGATGAAACTGTCACAGACATCCAACTACCTATCCACATTTTTTGCCCACTTTTTGAAAAACTAGCATTAATAGAAACTTAAATTTGCATGGAACTCCTACCAACCACCAAATGGGTAGTGAAGTAGTATCTTGGTACAGAATCCCATGTCTACCAAAAGGAACGAGTGAGTCATATGCTTTGGAAATTTTATACCCAAACTCCTTGTTGAGGTTTGAAAGCAACATGGCAGCAATGCTCTTCTTCCTCCATACTTCTTGTTGAAATCATCCTTAACCCGCTCCAGGAAGGCATGGAATTTGTCTACTACTAGCTGACTCATCAACTGCACACTACACAGTAGGCTGTACCATCCCAACAAGATAAAGCGAATAAATAAATAGTATTAGGCTCAAGGCACTTAACAAAGAAGCTCAAATTTACAACTCAAGGTCAGCTCAAAACTCATCACAAATGGCAGAGCTTCACCGCTGCAGAATTACAAAAAACATATGCTAACAGTGAAGTGTCAACTGACAGTGGAGTTGACGAGTTCCCTAAAAAAGGTGTCCATCCTCCGCTACACAACAAAGGCCCACCCTCACTACAAAATCCCAACTGACAACCCTTTGTGCCCAAAATCCATCCAGCCAGATTGGTCAATTGGCTGCTCCCCTCCCCCAAGACTTGTAGCTGTAAGACCCGCTCTTAGACCATACCGTTCCGTAGGTTTCCGCCGTCTTTCCGGTCGAATTTCGGCAACCTTCGACCCTTAACCGACGTTGCGCGCGACCCTGATTCACACGCCGTTAAAACCCGTATCGACTCAAACCGAGACTTGTACCATTGCGACCGTACCGTCGCCGCGGTTCCGATGCGTGACTCGCGCGCCGAGGCGATACCCTGGCCAGGAGATGTGGGCCAGGATTTGGTGCCAGGCAAATTTCGTTGCGAGGAAACACCGCGCGTTGCAAAACCCCAAGAGAATCTCTACGATATGTCACATCAATCCCAATCCATCAATCCATCAACCCATCAATCTCAAGGGTCAAGTACACCACTCACTCACACTCTTCCCCAAGCAACCCCAAAGTCAAAAGTTCTTACTTACACCACCATTGCCTTTCTTACACCACAAAGCCCCACAAAAGTCAAGTCAGAAGTGGCTCTTACAACACCCCCATCACCACCACATCCATCACACACACCACATCCATCACCCATCTCTCCCTTTACAAGTCTCTCTCTCTCTCTCTCTTTCATCAAAACTTCATTCCCAAGCAAGAGAGAAAATTTCACACGTCCAACGCTTCTCCCACCTCTCCCAAGCAACAAGTGTGGTCCACCTTTCCCACCCTCATCTCCCATCTCCACCATCCAAACCTCATCTCCCCATTGGAATCAAAGCTAAGGAGCTAAGGAAGCCTTTGGTGCAAGAAGAAGCGCGTGGGTGATCGTAGATCCTTGTTTTTCATACATTTTGTTTATTAAGGGTCCACATATGTGGGACCCACCTTGATGTATATTTTTATGCAAGAGGGGCCCATAGTGGCGGGGCCCTCCATCCTTGCAGATCTCTCTCTCTTTCTCTTGTATTGTGGACCCCACTATGATGTATGATCCATGCCGTCTCAATCCGTAGGGCCCACCTTGCTGACCACCTTTGGGTGGGCCTGGATTTAGAAGAAACACACACAAATATCAGCTTGATCCAAATCTGGTGGCCCACTGCGTGGGACCACTGTGATGTAAATGCCATCCAACACCGTCCAGCAAGCTGGACGGTGGGCTGGACACACTGGCCAGTGGGGGCCAGTCCCATAGCTCCAGTGGTAGACGAGTGAAAGATGCCTCGTTTCAAGGTGGGGTCTTGGTATCGATCCCTGTGAAGAGTGGTTTACTTGGAGTGTGTACTGTCGTGGGCATTACTGAGCGTGTGGGGTCCATGGGACCCATCCACACCGTCCATCCCTTTTGGTGGGCCGCCCATCACACCCCGTGTGGTGTTTCCCACCGGCCAAGGACGCTGGGACCCACCCAGTCCTTTAGCCCAACTGGCAGACTGTGAGAGATACCTCGTTTAACGCTGGACGCACACTCCAGCTCATCGCTCACTGGCAGCGGAGTGGAAATACCTCGTTTACACTGAGGTCTGGTACCGTCCCTGTGGGGTGGCTAACGGTTTTGTGACCACCGACGTGGGGCCCACCTGATCCTTGGGTGCGGCTGAAACTTGGGCTGACCCTTCATTCAAGTGAGACACCCACAATGGATGGTCTGGATTTGTGGACCCCATCTCGGTGGGCCCAATAAATGGTTAGGAATGTTTTAATGGAAAGGCACCCCCCTCAACTGTTGTATCAGGTGTGGCCCACACAATCACGAAATGCCTTGATTTTTTAGAACCTAGGCCCACCTTGGAACGGTGCATCTAACTGATGGGTCAGATATTGGTAACACCAACGTGGGGCCACACACCGCTCTACATCGTGGGACCCACCTCTGCTCGTGTCACGAAAGAAAGGAAAGAAAGAAAAAAAAATAGAAAAATGTAAAGGAGAGGGCACGTGGCGCCCTCTCTCTCTCTCTGCATCTCCTCTCTGACGCCCTCTCTCTCTACATCTCTCTCACGCTCTCTCTCTCTCTCTACTATTCTCTCTCTCGTCTCTCTCCTCACGTCCTCTCATTCCTCTCTATCTCTCTCTACATTTCTCTCTCTCTCTATCTCTCCCTCCCTGTGAACATCAGTGGGCTGTAGGCCCCACATGATGTATGTGTTTGCACGTACCGTCCATCTGTTTTGATAGTGGGGCCCACTGTCATCTGGCGACGGGGAGTTCTGTGGGTCCCACTGCTATATAATATATTATATTATATGTTAATATTGTATACATATATATTATATTATATATTATATAATATGTTTTTGGTAGTGGGCCCTACATGGGACCCACCTTTGCCCTCCAGTGCAGCCACTTGTACAGCAACCACCTAGCTACTACTCTTCCTTTGTTGACGACAGGCCCCACATTAATGTATATCGACACCGTCCACTATTTGAGTGGTGAGGCCCACCATGATGCAAGTGTTGTATCCATGCCATCCAACCATTTACGAGATCATTTTACGACGGCATGGGAAGATAGTGGTGAGTCAAATCTAAAGTTCGGGTGGACTCCACTACTAAATAGTGGACAGTGACACCCACCGTTTAAACTTCTAGGGCCGTGGTGGTTTCCAATGAAGCTGATATTATTTCCACTTCATTTATCTCTATGTTAACTTATGATTAGGTCGGATCTCAAATATACATGAGGTTGGTCCCGATTTGATATAAATGAGGCCCATTGGTGTAGCCTATTTGATATACCTGAAGCCCATTGGTGTGGCCCATATAATGCGGCCCATGTAATGTGGCCCACTTGACATACGAGGCCTATTGTGATATATTTGAGGCCCAAGTACAAGGCCCACCTGATGTGTATTCAGGACCCGATGCGATGTATGTGAAGCCCATAAGCGAGGCCCAATGTAATGAATGTGTGTAACCGTTACAGTGTAGGTCGTGCCTTGGGAGCAATGTTGGTTTGACGTCCACATTGTGCAAATAATGTTGGTTAGATGTCCGCATTATAATTCTCCCTAAGGCCCATTATTCGGCCATACTTGTAGGCCGTTTGGGTCCATCTTCGTTATGATCAACATCCATCACCGTATAACATGTTTAGTATAGTTTCATGATTCATGATCATACGCATCATATGTATGCTTGATATGAGAAGTAACTGATCATAACATACGCCTTTGGGCAGATTGATTAGGGGCTCCCGGTTATGCGGTGTTGCCCCACATGAGCGCACGAGACGCACAGGATTGCTGCATGACTGGATAGTGTGATTCATGCATTCGCATTGTGTATATATGGTTACTGTACGCCCTAGCGACACAGTCACGGGTCGTTGCTGCCACAGGCACATCGTGGTTGGCAGGATTGGATACCGGAAATCTTGTTCTACATGGGGTGCTATAGATATCCCTGGGTGAAAGTCCCTAAACCCTTATGGTACCAAGAGGTTGCTCCAACGTCTAGCTAGACCGAGTGGGTGCATGAGCGCCGATGGCCGATTACCAGGAGGCTGCGCTTCCACTGTGTCCGTGGTCGGTTTGGAAGGGGTACGGCCTTCCCCCCCCGAGAGGAGGGGGCAATGCTAGGCTGAGTCTGACCAGCTCGAGGAATGGGTCCGCTATCGACGAGCCGAGCCCGATATTGGCAGGCGGGTAGTGAGGTCTCTTCCACTTACCTTATTGCGCGCGATGGGGCGGCAATCTGGTTTAGAGTGTAACTAGACCCCGGTGATATTTCAGATTTTGAGCTATACTGATATGTGGACTTGATTAGGATTTGTATGCTTGAGTTGCATTTCGCATCGCATGGCCTTGGTATGGCCGACATCTTTCATGCCTTGCATTGCATAGCCTTGGTACGGCTAGTAGTATTCATGGATTTACCAGCATGTTCCGCATTACTCTGATACTGCATACTGCATTACTACCTTGCGCACACACTTTCACCACCCTCTAAGCTTTCTATAAGCTTTTGCACGACCGTTGCGTGCAGGTGACGCGAGGACGCAGCAGCGCTGAGGCAGGAGCGCAGAGCAGATCTTTTGAAGCTTTTTGTCCATTCTCATTGTATTTCCCTTCATGCTCATTGTACTTGTAAAGTTTTTTTATCATAGTGGAAATGTGATGGAGTTTTTGGTTGTTGTTTGTGGGTTATGCCTTTAGTTATGCTTATTACAAATTAAACGGATGCTGAAAAATCCTCCTTGTAGCATCCCAGGATCGGAACCTGGCGTATGGGCGCTGGGAGCCGAGAATGGGGTTCTACGGAGGCTGTCGGCGCCGGATTCGGCGATCGGGAATTTTGTGAGCCCGGTTTCCGAGTTTGGGGCGTGACAGTAACTACACTAGGATTGTTACCACACCACATATAAGTGTGGTCTGCATTCTAGTTTGCTAACTTGTCTTGAATGCCACAAATTCTCAAATCAAACTCAATGATTGACTGTAGCAAAACATAGAATGGGAAAACAGATGTGCGGGTATCATTCTTGCTTGTGTTCATCTTTCTAATTGTAAGTTTCTAATCAAATTTCTAAGAATCATGTGACTGAAGATGATTAGGATCTCATTATTGGAGCTGCTCTCCCCTCTGATTTTAACATGTTTTCTACCCATTAGTCCATGCAACAATGGTAGGAAAATGAAAAGAATTCAAGAAATAAACACAACTCTACCATGTTAATAACAACTTGGCTCTTTGGTCTGCTTTAGTAAATAAGTCATCCTAGCAGTCATGGCATCAGGCAACCTACACAGGAAAACAATTGTACTGACTCTAAGTGTGAACTAAATAAGTGATTAGGCTCAAGGCACTTAACCAGAGCTATACAAGAAGGTCCATGCTGCCATCCGGGCCGACCCCACCTCATTGAAAACAGAGAAAGCACCTACAAAGGAGCACAAGAGGTATAATTTGAAGAAGCTGACCTATGAGGAGAGGAAGGCTAAGCTGATTGAGCGATTGAATGCGCTCAATTCAGCTGGAATGAGAATGGAGTTTTTGGTTCAAAAATCCTTTCTTCTATTGAAAGGATAACCAAACTTTATTAACATGAAAAAAAGCAGCAAATTGACAATGGCATCGAAGGATGTGCAGATACCTGTTCTCTTATGTGTGAATGGATGCAATGCTCATATGGGTTCATGGCTGCCGTAAATGGAGGCATAATTCACCATTCTCAACTGAGTTGCATAATCACTGTCAGTAGCTACTGGACTATGCTATGTGGGCATCATCCACACCAGTCATCCTAGAAGCAGGATTGCTACTATAGAGCTCATCTAGTTTTTCCTGTGAAAAAATAGAAATGAATTTAAAATAATTCAAAGTTATACATAAGCTTTTCATAAGGCTACTAGTTAGTGGTACGAGGGCTCGATGCACTTACAGCAAGGTCAAGATACTGGACAACTTTGTCCTTTCTTGTATGGGCTTTTAAGTAGACTTCACATCTACCTATCTCAGCATTAGAGGTAAGATTCCTCTCCATCGCCTGTGGCACATTACATATCGTTCAAGTACACATCATTAATAGAGTTAGATGAATGATAATTCAAATTTAAACTATAATATCTATTTTTAAATACATACCATCTTATGGCGAGTAACAGCCATGCTGCGCCTCCCAAGACAAGTAGGTCCTTTTAGCTTGGCCCGATTGACTTTATTCCTTGCACTTGCCCTCTTTTGAATTCCTTAGTGGTACGTTGATCCACAAAGACCCTCCAATCCTCCATAGGGATACCTGGGGGGGCAGGACCATCTCTCACAGCAACAGGATCCTTGTTTTTAAATATTTTGCAGTCAACATTTTCTCGTATCTCCTCCACGCTTCATGATGCGTTGTGTAACGTAATCAACTTTGCATCCCAACATTGACCCTCAAACTCATAAAAATGTGAAAATCTTGTTGTGACCATATGAATGTGTTCAGAAGGCACCTGGCGAAAGTCCAGGTATATGATCGGGATATGAGAACGAGTTAGGACACCGACGTGCGATGCAAAGTCTCTGTGGTCGGAACAGTCCTCATTTGGTTGCCCAAATTCATTCGTCTTTAAGACTTTTTTCCTTTCAGGTTGCACAAGTAAAGAGACCCCCTTAGTAATGCCTCTCTTCTCTAGACGAAGCAGAAGCTGGCACAATTATATAAAAAGAATAACAGTTATATATACACATCATTGATTACCGCCAATATATAAGGAAAATGAAATTTACATATCTAATTAGGAGAAGTATCTTATTACCTTCGGTGTTGCTTGCATCTGCACTCCCAAGCAACTGCGCACCCAATACCTCTGGTTGTGAATCCATGTGCCTATTTCTTCGCTAAAATGGAAAAAAAATACTAATGGTTAAGAAATAATTTAGACCACAGATAAAGTACAAATAATTCACTATATTATCCAAACCTTGATTAGATTACCTCCAATAAATATCATTTGGTTACATGCTTAGAAAATACAAACAATTCAATAGATTCTCTTTGATCGTTTTCTTTTCTTTGTTTTCTCGACTACAACACTGACGTCTTCAGGTTCATTGAATATCAACTCATCAACAATTGCTAATGAGGTGAGATCAGGTCCTACATTGGCATTACTTACAGCTTTTAATCGTTCTGATAGAACGCACGTCTTTTCTTCGACAAAAATCTTTTTTGGAACCTCCAAGACCACATGCCATTCAGGATTTTTTGGATCTCTGGAATAGAAAACTTGCATGGCATGCTCTGCAAGAATGAAGGGCTCGTCACCGACTTTGTCTGAACTGTAAAGACTGGACAAATTTACTAATCTCAGATCTCGCTTCGACATCAAAAGAAACACCATGATGTGTCACCTTCACCCATCATCACACTTAAATAGGACGGGCTTGTACCCTGTTTCGGTACTCCAATTGGATAATTCTATTCTACGAAGGACTCCGTAATAAGGTTGATTTTCATCACCACTGTATTCATATCCTTAGCACTTGATCAGAAGGTTGTCATACCCTCTATCATAACCCCACTGTTTTGGTTCGTTTTATTCTCCTCATAGTCCTTAGTAACAAAGAGGAAACCATTAATACAATACTTATTGTATTGATAGAAAAAGCTAAGGTTCTCTCACTATGTCTTTTAATTCTTTATCATCAGATTCAATGAACTCTGGTTGCCTCTTCAACCAAGGTATGAATTCATCCTCATTAGGCACCCTGTTGGTCCTCTTGTAGCATCGCTGCAGAAATCTTTGTGCTTCCTGATATTCGATAACATTGTTATATTGAAATCGCATAAAGTAAAATATATATAATATATATATATATTCTATAATATATATATATATCTATATATATATATATATATATGAGCTTATTGTACATACCCTTCCCACTCATCGTAGCTGGGATTACTCTTCAGTACCCATGTACGAGCTTGTTCGTATTCGATACTCACTAGGATAACACTTTGACCCGAACCTACTGGACCAACATCATCATCATCATGGTCATCATCAACGATATCTTGCAACTTACATAGTCTTGGAATGACTTCGTCAAACCCGTTTTTTCCAAGCTTTTTCAATAGACTTGTTTTCTGTTTTCCTTTATATTGGTTGCAGAATATAACTGTCTCCTCTTGAATATACTGCTCTGCAATACACCCTCAGGTCGTGTCTTGTTACGAACATAGGCCTTAAATGTCTTCATAAACCTGACAAAGTTAATGATACATTATATATACATGTAAATGTAGATGTTAAGCTGATTTATTCTTATTAAGCTCATAACGTACCTTTCGAATGGATGCATCCATCGATAGTATACAGGACCACATATGCGAGCCTCGTAAGCCAAATGGATCGACAAATGCATCATAATGACAAATATTGATGGCGGGCATATAGTCTCAAGCTGACATAACGTCCTAGCCATGCCCCTCTCAAGAGTAAGGAGCGTTTGAAGGTCTACAGTTGTCGAGCACAAGGCATTAAAGAAGGTGCAAAAGCTTGTAATTATAGGGCGAATGACCTTCTTATCCTTGAATGCATGTTAGATGAGAACTGGGAGCATATGTTGCATCAACACATGGTAAGAATAAGACTTCATTCCTTTAAATCACGCAATCTTCCTTTACAATGGTCTTCCAATTTGCACTAAAACCAATCGGAACACGCAACTCATGCCAAGTCTGGATGAAAAGCTTTTTCTCTTCTTTTCTTAGACAGAAAGGACCTTGTTTTTGAATCACCTTACCATTGTTCTTTTTCAGCCATAGACGCTTCTTAATTCCCAATTGTTTCAGGTCCCTGCGTGCATTAGCATCATCCTTGGTTTTGCCAGGCGTGTTTCAACATCAAGGCAACAAGGATTTCACATATGTTTTTTCTCAATATGCATAACATCAAGATTGTGACGCACAGGAATATCTTTCCAATACTCCAGATCAAATAATATAAACCGTTTAAAGAACCAGGTGATTCAAGATCATCCGCTAGCTCTTGTCGGCCTCCATTAGTACCCCTTATATTACTCTTCCTAGTCTTCCCCCACTATATATTCAAGTTTGCGGTTTGTCTTTTGACCTCAATCCCATCCAGACGGATAGGTTGACGTCGTATCTCCACCTTCTTATTGAACGTGTCAGCACTTGTGTCCTTCCTAGCCGGTTCTGACATTGGCAACCACCGTCTGTGGCCCATATAAACATGTTTCTTTCCATATTGGAGTCGCAAAGATCTGTGTCGGGACCACATACAGGACTACTATACTTACCCTTGGTCCTACAACCAGAAACGTTACCATATGCTGGAAAGTCATGGATTGTCCAGAGCAGAACGGCACGCATGTTGAATTTGTTCTCATGGTATGCGTCAAACGTCATGACCCCTTTTTGCCATAACTCTTGCAGTTCATCAATTAATGGTTGTAAATAAACGTCAATATCCTTTCTCGGTTGTCGCGGTCCCTCAATGAGCAAAGTCAACATAGTAAACTAAGGTTTCATGCAAAGCTTTGGTGGAAGGTTGTACGTCACACACATAACGGGCCATGAACTATACGACATACTGAAAGAGCCGAATGGGTTAAACCCATCTGTAGCAGGCCCAATTGAACATTGCGAGGTTCAGCTGAAAAATCTGTATACTTGTCATCGAGATTCTTCCATGTAATAGAATTAACCGGATGCTCCATCTTTTCATGTTGAAATTTCCTAGCTGAGTGCCAAGACATTTCTTTCGCCAACCATGACACACTGAACATTCTTTGTAGCCTTGGTGTTAATGGAAAATACCTTAACACCTTCGCAGGTATTTTAGATTGTTTTCTCTGAGAATCCATTTCAGTCTTGAACCTGGAACTTTTACAATTTGGACAAATGGTTTTCATCTCGTTCTCTCTCCAGTATAAGATGCAATCATTTGGACAAGCATGAATTTTCACATAATCAAGACCCAACTTTGTAATGATCTTCTTCTCTTGGTATGTATTAGTTGGGGCTTTGTTATCAGAAGGTAACACCTTCTTTAGTAGTTGAAGGAGCTCTGTAAAGCTTTTTTCACTCCATCCATGATTCACCTTTAATTGAAAAGCTGTACAATGAAAGTCAGCACGGTGAAATCTTGGGCCCTAGGGTATAGCTTAATCATCGCGTCTCGTAGATTTTCTTCAAACTCATTCATTTTCTTCATTTTCTCCAAAGACGCCTTTGACTACAGGGTCACATTCGGCTCATCCTGTACAACTTCATCTAGGTTATTACCACCAAAGTTCTTGTGATCATGTTGTGCAACTCATTTAAGTTCGGGACACTATGATATTGTTGGGTACTTGATTCACGTACAGAATACTTTGGTGATACATGCTCCCCATGCATGTTCCAAACCCTATAGCTTGGGTCGAATCCATTTTTCATTAAATGTATTTCCATATCATCATAAGAAACCGGAAAAAGTGCACATCTACAAGTGGTGCATGGACAAGGAACAAATTCTCTACCAGGAAGTTTCTTGTGCAAACTTTGAAAAACTTCTAATTCCAGAAAGAAAACGTGGTCTGGGAACCTTAGTGTCATCCACTCCTATTCATTACACCCGGATCTCGATTAAAACCAGGGTCCATTTTCAACTCAACCTACACCTTACCAAAAATTAAAGTTGAAAATTAGCCTCATGCACCATCCTCCTCAAAAGTTGGAAATGAGAAGTGCTATTAATGATTGAACCCATACAGATATTATCTACCAAATACAATGTATTAAGAGTTTTGCAATCATTATATTTTTACAAAACAAATTAATAATTATGCTAACATTTTGCTCTACTACCCAATGTGGTTTCTGTGAATCCACTACAATGAGATATTTTCATAAAAAGTCTCTTAATAGAGAAATTATATATTGCAACCACGAGTCAATGTACTAACCTTATTATCATTTTTCATTTTTATATTGCAAATGTAGTTATATACATAGGTACAACTAGATGCACTCAACACTAAGAAGTTGCGCTTTCACATCCTCACATTAAAGACAGAGGGGAATTCAGTAAGCATCCACTAGCAGTACATCAGTGGGAGTGAACCCAGGTCGCCCCACTAGCAAGGAGATTCACTAGCAGCTCAACTAACATACATACATTGGCTGTTTCATAAAGGAAAACTAGATTTCAAATCATGTTAACACAAATCAACAATGACGGAGGGTAAAATGAAACATTCCAAACCTCGATTTGTTGGTGTTACAATGTAAAACTTGGTTATAGAATACAACAAGCTTTGGAGTTCTCCCTATGTTTCCCCAATTTTTCTACTTCTATATTTGTAAGCACATTATAAATTTTCACAGCAACTCCGACCCGCTGGGAAAAGGCATGATTATGATGAAGACATACTGATGGTGATTGGGAAAAGGCTATGATTATGATGAAGATAGTACTGATGTGATTATTTCCAAAGATTCAATGGATAATACCCCATTGTAGGTTAGGGATGCATTAGTCCAATTCTAGTTCATCATCTTTTCAAAATTTTAATAAATCACAAAGATGGACATACAAAGTCCATGTGTTTCCCTATAGAATGGATTGTTCTCTTTGCACCAAACCATCAAATGGGCTTAAATTAATCCCATACCCACCTACACCCTACCCCCTCCCATTAACCATCCCCCAACCCAGCACCTCACCCAGCCTGTTTCGATCCAGGTTCGTGTACCCAGCCTATTGGCCACCACCACCTTTTTTTTTTTTTTTTTTTTTTTTTTTTTTTTTTTTTTTTTTTTTTTTCTTTTTTGAAGATGTACCACCCCTTTCCTATAATAGTGAATTTTTTCCATTACAACGGGGTGAAGATCTTTGAATGCCTAATGAGGTGTCAATTGATCGTGGAAGGGAAGCTCACATAATCCAATTGAATTGATTTCCATGTTCCCCCATGGGAACATAATGCAAATGCTTCTCTTTGGTCCTCTTTTTCTTTTAGTTAGCTTTATCTAATAAGAATGACAATCTTCTTGTTGTTTTCCCTTCCATCCGACATATAGAGAAGACAACTGAAATTTGTTAATAATCTTGATACTGTTTACTCAATCTATAACTGACATATAGAGAAGACTAACTGAAATTTTTTATCTTGATATTGTTTACTCAATCTATAAATTCCATCCACTCAATGTATCTTGTTGAGGACCATATGAGCTTCATGTCCTTTTTGGTCCAACCATTTACCAAGTAAGGGCTCCTATGCAAAACCTTTGAATCCTAATAAATTTGCATATAATTCAAAAAATCCAACTGAAATAACAGCCCCCCACTTAAATACATCTGAACTGCCTAGTGAATTGTGTTGTTGAAATCAAAATAACCATGGAGTCGCATGAACCAAAGACGTGTAATCAAAATAAAAGATGACAAGAAGCAATCACATTTTATATCAATGAACTCAATTTTCATCCACCAAGCACCACACAGATTTTTAAACAAAAAACACAAAACCCCCAATGTTTGATCAGATGGGGCACAACATGTGTGGGTGAATTACTTGAGCAACATCCAGATTAGAAGATCTTAACCTTCAAAAGATGGCCTAGGAATAGGTGGTTAAGGAGAGAAGAAACGCTTTGAAAAGATGGCTTGAAATTATCAATGTAATGCAATAATAGATATTTTTCTTAGTTTTTTTTTTTTTTTTTTAAAAATTAAAAGAACATAAAAAGCATATCTATTCAGTTATGCGCCAGCAGGATTACTTCTAAAATTTTCTAATGAACACGTTTCAGGATATAGTTTGTTTTTGCAGGCTTAATAAAAAAGCAACAGATAAATCTCCAAATGAACAGATGACATTTTTTTTCCCGGATAGTCAATTGCTAATGAACAGATGACAAAATAACTCCTGCATACAACTGTCTGACATACCACGCAGGTCGAACACAAGCAACCATACCAACAAAAAGAACATGAACTGGGCTCAGTGCATCTTGAGTTCAATAGCATTCCCCCCCATGGCCTCGGTTAGCAATCGAATGAATCAGATCCCTCCAACAGTTTTTCATGCCCGCCCCCATTTAAAAACTTCAAAATTGGCACGGGTAATCATCTGATTCCAATCTAGAAAGCGGCATCTCCAGTCCCAAAATCCGCTTTCATCTGCACATGCTATCCCTCCACGAGCGTGACAACGATCCAAACCAGATTTTGGGAGAATAGATATGAAATTATTAATGTAATGCAGAATAGATATGAAATTGCATTATTCTGATGATTTCTTACTATTGGGTGATGTTTGGGTCTGACCTATGTACTTCACAATGTCAGGGGACAGGTTTTGAAATAAAAATAAAAAAAAATAAAAATAAAACAAAAACAGGAAACAGAGATTTCAATGGCGCATCGACCGCAACTGATTTCGGAAAGAGAGAGAGAGAGAGAGAGAGAGAGAGAGAGAGAGAGAGAGAGAGAGAGAGAGAGAGACTGATCGTTCTTCTTCTTCTTCGGCGAAAAGGGGAAACAGAGACCAGGGAATGCGGCCGAGAGACGGGGAGAGGGTGAGGGGAGCCGGGAGATCGAGAGGATGGCGAGGGAGAGGCTGAGTGCGAGAGCGACAGAGGGGTTAGGGAGCTTGGGAGATGGAGAGAGGGGTCGTTTTGGGAGACGCAGGCGGGAGAAAAAATGGCGGAATGAAATTTTTGGGTTGGAGCGTTTGACGGACGGCTCATAAAGGACGGTGGGTTTTAGGACCATGGGGCCCACCATGATGTACGTTATTTGTCCACTCCATCCATTAAATTTAAAATATGATATTAAGGGTTGATGTAAAAAATAAGTCAGATCGAAGCGGTAACAAGACCACACAACATATTAACAATAGATATTCAATTTTTATGATTTCTTATTGTGTGGTCCACTTAGACCTTTAATTAACATGAATTTTGGCCCAATCCACTGAAATTATATATTAGAATTTATGGATGGCTTAGATCAAATATATATATTTCAATGGGCCCTATGGATAGCTTAGATAAAACATATATATTTCAAGGGGGGTTAGTTGTAGGTACGGAGCTAGTAGCTTTTAGCTACGGATTAAATCCGTAGTAATATTGCTACGGATTAGATCCGTAGCCGTATCCTTTTAAAGTCCGTACCCTTTGCTCGATTTTTTGGTAGTGACCAGATCCACAGAACCTACTACTATACAGCTGTGTAACGGACACCAGCCAATCTATTTCAACATAGTTGGGTCCCATGTGGGGCCCGCCATAATGTTTATTTTCCATCCAATCTGCTCATAAGATCACAAAGGCCTGAATTAAGATAAAAAACAAATTCCATATACATCCAAAACTTCTGTGACCCAAATAAGGTTTCAATGGTAGACAGTCAATCCCCTACTGCTTTTGGTGGTGTGGGCTACCTGAGTTCCGCGGATTTTGGGTGTACCACACATACAAAAAGGGGACCCATCAAGTGCACGGTGTAGATGGTCAACACACATCATGGTGGGGCCTGTGGTGGGGCACACTGTTCTAAGCCACGTCCAGCAGCAGGATGCTGCAGGACGCTGGACGTCAACACAGCAAGGGACGTCCAGTCCCTCTGCTGTATA
>JAJHSJ010000007.1:32199626-32268735 GCA_021015155.1 Magnolia officinalis
CATAATCGGTATCAACGATCGGACTCGACAATGTAGACATATTACCACCAACATTGCCCTAAGGAATAACCACATAGAGTCAAACATATAATGGGCCCACGGCCTCACACAAAGGCCTAATATACAACACGATGGGCCTTACTCAAGGGCCACATATACACAACAAGTGGACCCTGCTATATGGGCCTAATACATATCACAACGGGCCTTGCCCATAGGCCATGAATACATCACAATGGGCCTTGCCCATGGGCCATGAATACATCACAATGGGCCTTGCCCATGGGCATCAAATACATGACATGTGGGCCCTGCACATGGGTTTTGAATAATCAAATGGGTCATGCATCATGGGCCGAATCCGATACATATCACAATGGGCCTTGCCCCATAGGCCATGGATAAATCACAATGGGCCTTATCACATAGGCCTCCTTTTTCTCACATTAGGCCTTAAGCACGGGCTGCATATACATCACACAGGCCGAATACACATCACTACGGGTCGCATATACATCATATAGGTCTCGATAATCGGTCTTGATAATCGAAAGGTATCGGCCACGACAATCGAAATCGATCGATAATCTGCCTCGATACTCAGAATCGATAACGGTCACGATAATCGGCCTCGATTGCAAGGCGAGGTCCATATGTGGACGACCGATGCTGGACCAAGCAATATCAATGGGGCCCATTCGTTGGGTTAACCCACTAGAGAATGATGAGGATGGGCCTTATCAGGCCTAAGGAAAAGTCACATGTAGAATCTAACCATCACTACCCAACAATGTGGACATTTAACCATACTTGCTCCCAAGGAATGGCCCACATAAGCCAAATATATAGTGGGCCCATGGCTTCACACAAAGGCCTAATATACATCGTAAAGGGCCATAATACATTGCATGGGCCTTACCACCTGGCCATAAATACACCATAATGGGCTACGACCCATGGAACTCAATATATAGCAATGGGTCGCACTAATGGGCCTCACACACATCAAGTGGGTTACATCAGTGGGCCTCATACACATCAAGTGGGTTACATCAGTGGCCGCACTAATGGGCCTCATACACATCAAGTGGGTTACATCAGTGGGTCGCATTAATGGCCTCATACACACAAGTGGGTTGCATCAATGGGCCGCACTAATGAGCCTCCTACACATCAAGTGGGTCGCATCAATGAGCCGCACTAATGGGCCTCATACACATCAAGTGGGTTGCATCAATGGGCCGCACTAATGCACAATTGGTAGGCCCTGCACATGCAACAGATGGGCCCCACCAGATGGTTAATGTGGATATAGAATACATACATCTAGTGGGTCACACATCCCACGAACATTGTGAATAAAACATATATCGAGGCTGACCCTATATGACCTGGACGGTTAGGATAAAACATATGAGGTGGGCTCTGCTCACGGGTTCTAAATACATTACAATGGGCCTCAACTCACGGGCCTTAATACATCACAATGGGTCTCAACCCATGGGCCCTAATACATCACAATGGGCGTCAACCCATGGGCCCTAAATACACTACAATGGGCTTTACCATGGGCCGAAAATATATCACAATGGGCCTAACCCATGGGCCCAATACATCACAATGGGCCTCAACCCATGGGCCCTAAATACACTACCATGGGCTTTACCAAATGGGCCGAAAATATATCACAATGGGCCTCAACCCATGGGCCCTAATACATCACAATGGGCCTCATCACACGGGCCTCAAATACATAACAGGTGGGCCCTGCACCTGCGCCTCAAAACACGCAACAAGTGGGCCCTGCTCATGGGTCAAAGATACACCATGATGAGTCTCATATATATCGAAGTGGGCCTCTCGATTGGGCCACAAAATACATCAAAGTGGGCTGACGGATGGGCCACAAAATACATCAAGGTGGGCTCGACAAATGGGCCATAAAATACATTAAGGTGGGCCGACAAATGGGCCACAAAATATATTAAGGTGGCCCGACAAATGGGCCACAAAATACATCAAGGTGGGCCCGACAAATGGGCTACAAAATATATCAAGGTGGGCCCGACAAATAGGCCACAAAATACATCAATGTGGCTCGACAAATGGATGGTGTAATAAAGCACATACATCAATGGTGCGTCCCACGTCCCACATGTGGAAAGTGAGGATATAACATATATATCACGTGTGCCCCACCGTCCCATGCTGTCTGGACGGTTGGATGTAAACATTCGTCAGATGGATCCCACCGTCCCATATATCTGGATGGTGGAGATCAAGTACATAATCGGGGTGGGGTCCACTTGAACTTTGGACCTAACTTATTATTAGTCTCAAACCTGTAAAACGGCTTGCCAAATGGTGGACGGTTGGGATACAACACATGCATCATGGTGGTTCACATTCCTCATGGTAGGGTCCACATGTGTGGCCCACTACATAGAAGGACAGTTGGATATAAAACAGACATGGTGGGGCCTACTGGCCGTCCAGCGACTGCCTAGACGGCATGCTAAAACACATACATGAGGTGTCCAGTGGACAGTATGCATAAAACACATACATCACTGTGGGTCCCATGTGGGGCCACCATAATGTTTACTTTCCATCCAATCCGTGAAAAGGTCACACAGACCCATATGAATAGGAAAAACAAATTTATAATGTTCCAAAACTTCCGTGACCACAAAAACGGTTTCAATGGCAAACGTTCAACCCCACTGTTTCCTATGATATGGGCCACCTGAGCCGTATATACGGCTGATTTTTGGAGGAGGGCCCACTAGCTTAAGGGGCCCGCCAATGCACGGTGTGGATGTTCAAGACACGTCATGGTGGGGCCCACTGCTGGGACCCAGGTCTAGCCCGTCGTCCCTGGCGCAGCAGCGTCTGCTGCACGTCCGCTGGACATCAGCGGCAGGGCTGCTGCAGATAATTTTTTTTATTTTATTTTTGCAAATCACGATTTTTCCGTGGTTTTTCGTATATAGGGCCCACATCGGAAGCATCTACCCTGTCCACTGCTTCCCATAGCTCAAGACAAGCCAAACAAGCCCAATATTTGAGGGGTTTTGGAGTATAAGATCATCAGGTAGTTTTTCAACAGTAAAAATCTCATTTTCCTATGCTGTGGCCCGCCAGAAGTTCGGATCAACTTCGTTTTTCGGCTCAATGTCTAAAATGAGTTGGGGAAAAGGATGGACGGCTTGGATTGAATCTATATGTCAATGTGAGGCCTACACATGTGGCCCATCTAAAAGCTTGTGAACCAAGCTAATATTTGTGTTTTCCCAATTCACGTCCAGTGTCCCTGGACGCTGGACGGTTTAGGTATGATACATACATTTGAGGTGGGCCCCCACTTATGGACGTGGGCCCCCAAAAGAGGGGTTGGATGGCATGAGTAATACATACATCGAAGTGGGGTCCATCCAAGTGGGCCACACAACTACATCATCACAAGAAAGAGAAAGGAAAGAGAGAGAGAGAGAAGAATAGAGGCACCCACCTTAAGATCTTTTCTTCCTTCTTCCTTCAACGCCTTCTATAGCTCCAAAGAATGTGATCCAACGGTTAAAATGAGGCTTGGAGGGTGGGATTGGATGGTAGGAAGGTGGGTCACACATAGCATCTCCTCTCCCATGGAAAATGTTTGGATGTAGGCTTGCTTAGAAATGGGGAAGTGAGAGAGAGAGAGAAGATGGGATGTAAGGAGAGAGAGAGTGATGGATGTGAGTGAGTGATGTGTGTACTTGGCTAGGTATGGGTTGTGACTTGGGTGAGAGAGGGTATGGGTTGTGATGGGAGGTGTACTTTTATTGAGTGATGGGATTGATTTGACTTGGTAGAGATTCTCTTGGGATTTGCAACGTGCGACATTTTCCTTGAACTGAACGCGGGCCCACATCTCCTGGACAGGGTAGGGTACCACATCGGTGTGCAAGACACGACATCGGAACCGCGGCGACAGCGCGGTCACACTGTTATAAGTCTCAGTCGAGCCGACTCAGACCGACAGGATCCATCTCAGGATCGTGCGCAGGTGCCGGTTACAAATCATGAGTCACCGGAATTCGACCGGGATGACCACGGAAACCTACGGAACAGTACGGAATAGGATACGGGTCTTACAATTACAATTTGATTATATCTAGAATAAGCATCCATAAAACCAAAAAGTTCATGTCCTGCCATGCTGTCCACCAACTGATCGATCCTCGGAAGGGGAAAGCTGTCCTTTGGGCAAGCTTTGTTTAAGTTGGTATAATCAATACAAACTCGCCACTTCCCGTTAGCTTTTTTAACGGGTACGACGTTAGCTACCCATTTCGGATAGTATATCTCCTCGATGAATTTAGCCTTGAGGAGCTTGTTGACCTCTTCTTCGATGATGGTGTACCTTTCAGGGCCGAGTGCTCGCCGCTTTTGTTGGATCGGTCGGTAGGTAGGGTCGATATTGAGGCGATGAGTCATCACCGAATAATCGATCCCAGGCATGTCTTCATGGCTCCAAGCAAATATGTCAGCGTACCATCGGAGTAGAGATACCAACTTTTCTTTCAGGGGTGACTGCAGAGACGAGCCAATCCAAACCATTTTGGACTCGTCTGTCTCGACCAAAGGTATTGGAATGAGGTCCTCTACCGGTTGACCTCGCTTGTGGGTCTTAGCTCGAGGGTCCAATGATTCGATCGTGGTTACCTCGGTAGGAGCATTTACGGTCGTCGCATAGCAGTGCCTTACGTCGTGTTGATCACCTTTCATGTCTCTTACTCCCGACTCGGTCAGGAATTTCATGGAGAGGTGGTACATCGACACGATAGCTTGGAGAAGACATAGAGAATGTCGACCGAGGATGACGTTATAGATTGATGGTTGCTCGACTATCAGAAAGTCGACCATAACCATCGCCTGATGCGAGGAATTTCCGGCAGTGAGCAGCAGTGAAATGAATCCTTCGGGAAGGATTTGTCCACCCGAGAATTCGATCAACGGAGTTCGAACTAGACGCAATGTCAATCGCTCGACGCCCATTTTATCGAATGCTTGAACGAACAATATGTTTACAGATGATCCTGTATCGACGAGAATGCGGAACACTTTACGGTTTGTTATGGTGAGGGTGACGACTAAGGTGTCATCATGTGGATGATGAATACCTTGGGCGTCTTCATCGGTAAATGATATACAATACTTTTCCTTTTTCCTTTCTTTTGAAGGCCGAGCTAAAATCAGGATCTCGGACTCAGGTCGACTAACGTTTCTCACGTGATTTTTTCGAGCGTTGTTCGAGTCGCCTGCGCCTCAGGGACCACCGATAATAGTTTGGATTTCTTCCGTGGGTCGGTTGTCACCCTAGCGTTCTTCCGTCGTCCCTGTTCTTTAGACATGCTCTCTACGACGGGCTTCTCGAATGAGTCTCTCAATTTCTTCTTTCAAGTGATAGCAATCACTTGTATTGTGCCCATGATCACGATGATAATGGCAATATGTCACGCCCCAAACCTGAAAATCAGACTCACAGGAATCCCATCGCCGAATCCGGTGACGACAGCCTTCGTAGTACCCCATTCTCGGCTCCCAGCGCCCATACACCAGGTTCTGATCCTGGGATCCTACAAGGAAGATTTTTCCAACGTACATTTATCTCGTAAGAAGCATAACCACAAGTATACCCAAATCACAAAGGCAACATCATCATCACATATCCACTAATATAAATTTTTGAATACAATGCTGAAAGGGAAATACATATGTCGAAAATCAAAGCTCCAGAAGACCGCTACACGCTCCATGCTCAACGCTGTTGCAACCTAATGCCACCTGCATTCATCTATCGTGCATAAGCTTATAGAAAGCTTAGAGGGTGGTGAAAGTGTGTGCATAAGATAAGTGTCAAATATTCAATACAATGTCATAATCATATAATGTTGGAAATACTGTCAAGATCATGAATCATACGATATCAGAGTAAGCAGAAACATACTGGTAAGTTCACAGTCATACAATATCAGAGTACGCAATGCAGATCATAATGAGCCAAATATCATATACTGAGGATGTAATGCAATATGCAAATCCTGATGAGTTACAAATACCGTCATCCGTATCTAGGCCATATATATGCAGAAACATGGCAATTCAAAATGCTAAATGCCGTGGATGCAATGCAATATGCGGTGCGAATGAAATGACCAAGCTGGAGTGAAGTCGGGATGATAGTACATAGTATCGTAGGCTATGGGGTCCATCACAAGAGACTTATTTCTAAACCAGTCCCATACCTAAATTTGGATAGTCAGACTCAATGTGGTAGACTCCTGATCTCTGGTTAGTCGCGCGCCTAATGAAATCCTTGCCATACGAAGGTACACAACAATTAGTTACGCACCACTAGCTCGAGTGGATAGTGAATGAATGGTTAAAATACTGAGTATGCAACTCCTGCTCAATAAGTTCACATATCAATACTCTATATCTCTGAGATCATCACCGGGATCTAGTACACTCCAAGCTGGCTACCGCTCTGGCCGGCTGCGCAGCCCAGTGAATGGAAAAGACCTCACTACCCGCCTTCCAGTAGTATACCAATGCCTACCCGGCTCGTCGATAGCGGACTCATTTGGAAACTGGTCAAACTCAGCCTAGCTTACAGCCCCCTCACTCGGGCGGATAAGGCCACACCCCCTCCCAACTGACCATGACACAGTGGGAGACGCGACCTACTGGTACTCGGCACTCGGGCGCTCATGTATCCACTCGGTCTAGACGTTGGGGCATCTCCTGGCCTCAGAGGTTTAGGGACTTTCACCCATGGACATCCAAAGTGCATAGATGCTTGAACCAAACATTTTCGGTGTCCCATCTAACCATCCACGACATGCCTGTGGAGGCTACGACCCTGATGTCGCTAAGGCGTACAGTAGTCACAATCACAAAATGCAAGATGCATGAGTCATGTAGTCTAATCATGCATCAATCTTGCACATACCGTGCGCTCATGTGGGATAACTCCACCTATCAGGGAGTCCCATAAATCATCTGTACTATGGCATATGCAATGGTCAATCATATCTCATAATTAATATGCAGATGATGCGTATGGGCATGTATCATGATGCTATGTTGTCTCTACTCATAATCGATATCAATAACCGACATCATCAATCGGCCTCAACAATGTGGATATTTAACCAACATTGCCCCCAAGGAATGACCCACATAGAGGCTAACATATAGTGGACCCATGGCCTCACGCAAGGGCCTAATATACAACACCATGAGCCTTACTCAAGAGCTTAATACACATCACGATGGGCCTTTCACATGGGCCTAATATACATCACAATGGGCTCCATCGCCTGGCCCTCAAATGCACCACAATGGGTCTTATCACATAGGCCTCATATACATCACATTGGGCCTTAAACACGGGCTGAATATACATCACAATGGGCCTCAAATCCGGACCGCATATACATCACATTAGGCATCGACAATCGGCCTTGATATTTGGCCTCGACAATTGGAATCGGCCTATATAATCGGCCTCAACAATCAGAATCGGCCTCGCCAATCGGCCTCGGCCTCGACAATCAGAATCAGCATCGACAATCGACCTCAACAATCGGAATCGGCCTCGACAATCGGAATCGGCCTTGACAATCAGAATTGACCTCGATAATCAGAATCGGCCTCAACAATTAGCCTCAATAATCAGAATCGGTCTTGACAATCGGCCTCGACAATTGGAATCAGCCTCGACAATTGGAATCAGCCTCGACAATCATAATCAACCTCGATAATTAGAATTGGCCTCGACAATCAGAATCGGCCTCGATAATCAGAATCGGCCTCGATAATCATAATCGGCCTCAACAATCAGAATCGGCCTCAGCAATCGACCTCGATAATCAGAATCGACCTCGACAATCGGAATCGGCCTCGATAATCAGAATCGGCCTCAACAATCAGAATCGACCTAGACAACCAGAATCGGCCTCAACAATCAGAATCAACCTCGACAATCGGAATCAGTCTTAATAATCAGAATCGGCCTCAACAATCGGAATTGGCCTCGACAATCGGAATCGACCTTGATAATCGGCCTTGACAATCAAAATCAGCCTCAACAATCAGAATCAGCCTCGATAATCGGAATCAGCAATCAGAATCGGCCTCAGCAATCGGCCTCGATAATTGAAATCGGCCTCGACAATTGGAATCAGCCTCGATAATCGGCCTTGTTAATCAGAATCGGCCTCAATAATAGGCCTCGACAATCGGAATCGGCCTCAATAATTAGCCTTGATAATCGGAATCGGCCTCAATAATTAGAATCGACCTCAACAATCAAAATCGGCCTGAGGGGAGGTCACATTGTGGACATTTAACCATCATTGCTCCCAAGGGGTGACCCACTTAAAGCCAAACGTATCGTGGGCCAAAGGCCTCACATAAGGGCCTAATATACATCGCAATGGGCCTCACTCAAGGGCCACATATACACCATATTGGGCCTCGCCAAATGGGCCACAAATACATTACAACGGGCCACATACCTGGGCCTATATATATCGCAATGAGCCATATCTTATGGGCCAAAAATGTATCACAATGGGCCTTATTGTACGAGCTTTAAATACATAACAGGTGGACCTCTCTCACGGGCCTAATATAGATTACGATGGGCCGCATACACGGGCCTAACACACATCACTATGGGTTGCTCACATGGGCTAAAAATACATCTCATTGGGCCTTACCAAATGGGCCGGAAATATATCACAATGGGCCTCATCAATGGGCCTTATATACATTTGGTGGGCCACATCAATGGGCCGCACCAATTGGCAATGGGTGGGCCCTGCACATGCAGCAAATAGGCCACAATTACATCATAATAAGGTGGACCCTGTACAGCCAGCTGGTGGGCCTGCACCTTCCAAATGGCCCACCAAATGAACAGCATGGCTACATATATCATGGTGTCCCACGAGACTGGGTACGACGCAAATGAAACAGATGGATGGCGTGGCTAAAATACATACATCACGGTGGGCCATACGTCCATCAAAATGGACAGGCGGTGTGAATACAACGCATTCATCAAGGTAGGACTCATACATTAGGGTGCGTCCACCTGCTGTGATGGACGGTGGGAATATAAAATACATGCAATCAAGGTGGTCCACGTACTGGACAACACATGCATCAGGGTGGTCCACTGTCCTTGATGAATGGTGCGAAAGCAAAACAGGTGGACGGCTTGGGTGTAAAATAGATGGACGTCGTGAATGAAACACATATATCATGGTGGCCCCGAGCTGCTGTGCATGGGCAGCACATTATCAAGGTGGGCCCCACGTGCTGTGCATGGACAACACATTATCAAGGTGGGCCCCATGTGCTGTGCATGGACAACACATACAATGAATATAATAAGGTGGGTCTCACCCGTCTAGCACATGGACGGTGTGGATACAAGATACATACATCATGGCTGGATCTGCATGCCTCGTTAATGGACGGTACGGAGCCAAAACACACCACCGTGGTGCCCCTCATGATGGACGGCTGGAGTGGATGCCACGTACATCACGGTGAAACCCCACCGTCCCACCCATGGACGGTGTGGATACAAACCACGTACATTAAGGTGGGCCCACCCTGCCAATGGATGGACGGTGTGGTATATCCCATACCTCATGATGATATACATCAGGTGGGTCCCACGTGGGGCCCACTAGATATATATATATATGATTGTACATTATATATATATTAATTATTATTATTATTATTATTATTATTATTACTTTACATATCCAGTGGTCTCCACACGTCCAGTGTCTAGACATGTGGAACTACAAAATATACATCGTTGTGGGGTCCTGATCTAGACGGTCTGTGCATCAGATGGATGTCACGTCCAGACCCTGGACGGTCTGGGTATAACACAAACATCACTGCGCAACCCCACAGTCCAGAAATCTGGACGGTGGAGATAAAACACATATATTATGGTGTGGTCCATGGCTTAGATGGATGGACAGCGTGGACGCAGTCCACACATCAGGTCGGTCCACACGTGTGGCCCACCTCAGCTCAAAACGGGGATAGTATTTGCGTTTCCTCTTCATCTTGGCTTGTCCAGACGACAGCCAGGTGGACCCACTCGGTGGACAACATGGATAAAATACATACATCACAATGGGTCCACGATCGACGTGGATCTAGTGGGCCACGCCCATCACAAGAGAGATGGAGAGAGAGAGAGAGAGAGAGAGAGAGAGAGAGAGAGAGAGAGAGAGAGAGAGAGAGAGAGAGAGAGAGAGAGAGAGAGAGAGAGAATCAGTGAGAAGGGGAGGGACCCCACCACAATGGGCCCTCCCTTTACAATGCATACATCAAGATGGGTCCCACCATAAGTGGGCCCTTAAATCACAAAATCAAAACATAAAATCACCCTCCATTCTTCCTTCTTGGACTTCTTCTTCCATCGATGCATCCTAGAGCTCCATGGAATACATTTCAATGGTCGAGATGAAGCTTGGATGGTGGAGTTGGGAGGTAGGAAGGTGGGCCACACTAGCTTCTCCATGGAAGCCATGGACGTTGGGTGCTTGGGTTGCTTGGGAGATGGAGTGAGAAATGAGAGAGAGAGGGTTGTAAGGAGAGAGAGGGATGGGTGAGTGATGGGGTGTGATGGGTGAGAGATGGGTGATGGTCCTGATGGATGTGTACTTGGTTGTAAGAGAGAGTTGACTTTAGGGGAGGGGTGGTTATACTTAGGGATGGGATAGAGTACTTGACATTAGATGTGATTGATGGGACATCCTCTTGGGATTTGCAATGCACGGTGTTTTTCTCGAACTGAACCCGGACCCACATCTCCTCGCCCAAGTATCGGAATCGCGGTGACGGCGTAGTCGCAGGGTACAAGTTTGTCGGAATTTAGGATCGCGTGCAAATGCCGATAATAGATCGTGGGTTGCCGGAATTTAACCAGGATGACCGTTGAAGCCTACAGAATGGTACGGGATAGGACACGGGTTTCACACAATACTTATTCTTACTCCGTCGGTTCATATTACTTCGGAGTCTATCTGGCCAGTTGACGAATCCTTCACCCTTGATTTCCATTAATACCGGCTCATGTGGCTTATTGAGCGGAGTGTACGTTGAGAATTTATGGTCAGGCCACTTACCCGACCTACGTTCATCGCGGGAACAATCGTCTTTATGCTTCTTACCACTAGCCGAGTCAACTTCCTTTTTCGCTGTCTCTTTGGCCGGGGCTTTTGCGTTTTGAGCGACCTCACGCAGGATTTGGGTTTCTTCGGTGTCCGCATACTTATCCGACCGAGCCATGAATTCAGCCAGAGTAGTAGGCGGGTTCTTGTCCAAGGATGCAAGAAACGACCTATCTCTAACGCCTTGCATGATCGAGTTAAGGGCTGTCTCATTTGAATGTTTCCGGACGTGGAGCGACTCGAAGTTAAAGCGCTTGATATAATCCTTCAGTAGTTCTCCCTCTTTTTGAATTATATTGTTCAAGTGCGCAGATGGCTTCAACTTTTTCTTCCCACCGATGAAATTGGTGAGGAAAGTGTCGCTGAGCTCTGTGAACGAGCTGATGGACTTTGGCCTTAACTATTTGAACCAAACTCGAGCTACGTCAGCTAAAGTGAGGGAGAAGGCTCAGCACATCACGGCATCTGAGGCATTGTGCAATTCCATATAAGTTCGAAAGGACTCGATGTGCTCTGCCGGATCAGTTTTACCGGTGAAGGGCGTGATATGAGGAAGACGGAATCGTTCTGGCAGCTGAGCTTGTATAATTTCTTCTGTGAACGGGGATGCCTTCGCCTCAGGCTTCGTCTGATTTTCATTGCAGTTTTGCTTCATATCTACGATCTCCTCACGTACTTCCTTTCGCAGGTCCTGGATATCAATTTTTCAGGGTTCGTCGCTGTCAGCCGTACCCTCGACCGGGGGCCTGCTGCGCCTTCTCCGATCTATTTCGTGTCGAAGATTGGTGGCGGGCAGCGGGGCAGTCACGGAATGAGTGGGTGCGGGCTCGGCCGGACCTTGGTGTTGACTTTAATGAGGAACAGATCGTGGAGTAACAAGCTGAGGATCGACGAATTTTCGTGGGGCGTTTGCCCGACCATCATCATGCTGGGGCAGCTGAACTTATTGGCGATGGATCTGTTCCAGCAATTGCTTCATGTAGTTCAAATTGGTTTTGAGTTTCTGAACCTCCTTATCTAACCGTCCGTGTCCTCGGTTCCGTTGAGTATGCCTGGTCAAAATGAAGGTTGCCGGATGGGCCGCGAAACCTTGTCGATTATCGGGTCGGTTCTGAGCCCCTTAGGCTCAATTCGTACCCGACGGGCCTTCTGTAGCCGGTGGTCCAGTGACAATGACCTCATTAGGCTCGTTTTGGACAGTTTTCTCCTTGTTCTTACCATTGGAGGTCTATTTGAAGCTTTTCGATAAAGCTAAAGAAAAATGACTTTTCGTATCGTTTCCCACAAACGGTGCCAAACCGTTGATGCAAAAAACTGGTGCGCCCTTCTTGGATCCTTTACCTGCACAGGAAGAAGACAAGGAAGACCCTGGCTAGAGCCAGGGACCCTCCGATGCCAAAGTCAGGACTAAGATTGTATTAAAGGGTTCTAGGAGAGGGTTTTTGCGTACCTTTCACCCTCGAAGTCTTTCATATTTATAGGAAGGGGAGGATCCCATCGTGCCAGGATTCTTTTCCTGATATCTTGGGGATTCGGTGCCAATCCAATTTTGGACTCTAGCAGATCCTGAGATCTTCGAGATTGAGGATCTTTTTACTGGATTTTTGGGAAGGTGTTCTATTTTACACCATTTCTACCTTACTCGGATCAGGCCTGGCCGACTCTGCTGATGAGCGAGTCTCGGCTGGCTATAAAAGGTAGAGTCACTTGCCCTCTATTAGATGAGATGAAACTGATCCATAATTAGTGTGCTTTCTTAATTCGATTGCCGACTCTGTAACTGACCTCAAAATGGGTCAGTTTTATGGTTAGTCACGTGGCTTCTGATCTTTAGGCCTTAGTCGGCCTCTTTGGATGTTGCTGCCTCATTATCGAGTCAACTTCGTGCATCTCATGAATTATGCCTTATGGTTCTGGACTTTGTAAGTCTCAGTCAAGATGCGTTCCTTATAATCCGAGCTAAGTCTCTCCTTTAGGCTTTTGATATGCTACCTCGGTCAGGCTTGTTGCCTCAGAATTCCGGGCGATGTCAATAGAGTTGGTCCATTCCATAGCCGAGCCTTTAGACTTGTTCTATTTTTCCCCAACAAAAGTTTTTATTGCTCGAAAAAACTGGGCAATTAGGAGGTAGAGGTTTACTCGAATGGAAGCGGATGGTCTGGTGTACCACACACCATTGACTCCAATTGGTGTGGTTACTTGTCGTGCGAAGACGAGCGCTGATGCTGCTCGAGCTGAGCCCGGGTTGTAGAGCGGTTCAAATGAGATCAATGTTACATCGCCCATAATAATGTATTTATTATATCTACACTGTTTAGGAAGAGGATTGGCTGGTGTACCACACATCACTGATCTAACTGGTGTGTTAACGTCACCAAGTTATGTGGGTCCCATCATGAGGTATATGTTATATTCAAATCGTACGTGGGTCCTATCATGAGGTATGTGTTATATTCAAATCGTATGTGGGTCCCATCATGAGTTATGTGGGTCCCATCATGAGGTATGTGCTATATTCAATTCCTACGTCTATTTGGCAAGTTTGTCCTAAGGCTTGAGCTAAAAAATGAGACAGATCCAACTATCAAGTGGACTACACTGTAAAAAACAGCGAGGAATTTAACGTCTACCATTGAAACCCTTTCGGAGGGTCACCGAAGATTTGGATCAATATGATGTTTGTTTTTCCTCTTCATTATGATATTTGTTTTTCCTCTTCATCCAGTTATATATGACCCAC
Source organism: Magnolia officinalis (assembly GCA_021015155.1). Taxonomy (NCBI): domain Eukaryota; kingdom Viridiplantae; phylum Streptophyta; class Magnoliopsida; order Magnoliales; family Magnoliaceae; genus Magnolia; species Magnolia officinalis. Next base: position 32,213,625 of record JAJHSJ010000007.1, read on the forward strand.
AGAACTTGGTGACGTCAACACACCAGCTAAATTGATGTTTTGTGGTATAATTGGGCATCGAGTTGAGTTAGACTAAGTTAGGGCTGACCTGACTCGATGTGAGATGCAGCATGCCTGACCCGATTCAAGTCCGGGTCTAACCTGGACTAACTCGAACCAAGTCCAACCCGGTCACAAGTACCGAGTCGAGTCAGCACCAAGTTGGGTCAAGTCAGCAACAACCTGGTCACACACTCCTCAAGCTTTGCGAGATGAAATCATAGTGTCGAAATTGCAGTCTCTCCATCAGTTACACAACATCTCGGATTTGAAAATGTCAAATTCAGATTTTTTTTTATATGTACGAGTTGGGTTTCGGATCAAGTTAAATCAGTACCAAATCAGATTTCAAGTCGAGTTACTAGGTGACCCGAACTCAACTCGATTTGAGTTCAGATGGTAAGAAGTCTACTCGGCTCGGATTGACTCACCCACTTGGTTTGGGTTGAGTCGGGTCTGAACGAGTTAGACAAGTCGAGTTTGCCGACTCAAGTCGTCCCGTGCCCAGCTCTATGTGTGGTACACCAGCTAATCCTCTTCATACTCGAATAAACCCGACGTATTATATTACCATACGCCAAGACCATATCATTTAGATTGGAGGTGTCAAGCCGAATAGAACGTTGCATGTGGCTGCCTCAAAAATCTTCTAGAAGAGGATGTTTAGCTCAAATCAGTGGTTCATTAAATGTGTCTGTGTCGAGTATGCCGGTGCACATGCAGTTCGAATTGAATCCAATGCCTTATGACCCATGTATAAAATAGACGAGTAAAGATCGGATATAAGAAAATCGGCCAACCATTTAACCATAGATTGTGTTGAATCATGCGATTAGTGAATAAAGTGGTTTATACTGAAAATTCACAAGTGGTGTAATGGGATTACCACGATTGCGTATGGAAGCTATGCGAGGCTACGAAATGAAGGCTATGTCCTAGAGGGGGTGATTAGGAACAAATAAAATTTTCATCTTTTGAACCGCAATTGCCTACTTAAGCTAATATGTAAATTAAGTCAAGAAATGCAATTAACTCTAAGGTTTCCAAGCCAATAAAGGGTCCAATCACATAGACTACAAATGACATGACAAGAAAGCAACTAGTTTATAGACATGATAGTGTGCATGTGTGTGTGTGATGTGCTAACTATCAATTCCTAACATTCATCTAATCATGCATTCATATAATTAAATATTCACCACATACAATCTAAAAAACAAGCATGTATAGTGGCTTGGTTTCCCTACTCCACTTCCGACGGACACACTCAACCCATAAGTGTATCGGATTTCACTATTGGTGGTTTTAAATCAAGTTGACTTCTAACCTTTACAATCCTACATAAGGATCGGCTTCCGCAAGAGACTTTACGTAGTTTTCCATTGGCTCGCCACGAACATCAGTCATATACAAGAACCTACTGACATACACTCTCGTTGGAGGCTCCCGTAAGAGACTTTAGTTGGTTTTCTATAGACTAACTAACACCTCAGTCCTAATCCAATGACTTACGTTTACTCCTGCCGAAGGCTCCCACAGAAACTAACACGTACACGCCCCTATCCAGTGGCCTACACAAGAACTTGATTTATGCCCTACACAAGAATCTGGATTTAGGCTCTACACGATAGATGAAGCCCTACATAAGAACCTAGTCGAGTTTGGAAATTCAAACTCTACACTCAATCATATATAAGGAAGGTGTACCCGGACTCTTACACTTGGCAACTTGTTGGTTGAGCCCCTTTTGTAACGCCTTCTCGGGTTGCTTGATCGATGCTCTCCTATGCTTCAATCAACTCCCATTTTCTCCCCCAATCATGATGTCGTTGCTTTGCCAAGGCTTCGGCTCTAAGATTAAAACACATTGCATGTAGTGCTCCTTCGAAGTGGCCAAGGTGATGGGTGGTAAATTGAATCTCCTACAACTATTGGAAAGTTGTAATTCCTAGGGAATTTAACTAGATGAGTCTTCTGGAGGATTTAAACAATGGTATACCTATAGAGGTTGAGTCTAATCTCTAAAAAATGGAGTTCACGCTCATCTTCAAGGTGTAAGTTAGAATCCTCATTAAAGTATTAATCTCAAGGGAGATGACTTAGAACTCATAGGTTTAGAGGCTTGGGACAAGAGATATAATCATGGAATCACCTAAGCTTCTATTACACCAAACATTCATTACTATACCTAAGAACCAAATGCCTTTTATAAGGAGTTTGAGCTCAAACAGGAAAATAAAAAATAAAAAAATGAGAGATAATGACTCTTTTGATGGGGATCAAGTGGTCTTTAATGCCATCGAAGTGAAGCTTCAATGTCATCGAAGGGTACCTCGATGCCATCAAGAAAATCAAATAATATGATTAATTCTTGTTAGACATATCTGAATTACTTATTCGATACCATTGAGAGGTCTTCGATGCCATCAATGTGAACATTCGTTGCAATTGAAGGAGACCTTGATACCATCGAGAAAATCAGATAAAATGATCAATTCTTGCTGGACTTATCTGAATTATTAACTCGATGCCAATGAGAGGATCTTCGATCTGTCGAGGTTTGCTCGATGAAATTGAGCACCACTTCAAAGTTTGTTGTTTTGGACGTATGATTTCACATCAGCTTTGTACCTCTTCTAGCCTTACTTATCATGTTCCAATTAGGTTTCTAAAGCTAATGGATGATCAACAAGGTCTACCTACTAAGTCAATATCATTTAGAGGTTCAAAGTTTGTTTTGGGTCAAGGGTTAGGGTCACAAAGGCACATCTTTTACTTGTTTTTTTCTCCGTGATGCTCTTGTCCACTTGTGTCTTCGGTCTTCAGCTTCTAGAGGCTTAATTGGCTACATGACACATAGACTCATGTGATTGACAAACAAGATGCACAAATCAGTGCACTAACATGTACTTCTAATGAGTTCTTTTTTTTTTTTTTTATAATAACTTTTAATTAAGCATGTACTAGCTTATATTATTTAATATTAAGATATTATGACTTAAAAGAATAAAATTAGGCTGACCAATGAAATTAATAATGTAATTGCATTCACAGTCAGCTAAAAATAAAATTAAAAAAAAAAAGAATAATTGATGATAATTTGTTTATCTAACGAAATATTAGGCTTTATAGATAAGAAAGTTGCCAGATGTCACGCCCCAAACTCGGAGACCGGGCTCACAAAATTCCCGATCGCCGAATCCGGTGCCGACAGCCTCCGTAAAACCCCATTCTCGGCTCCCAGCGCCCATACGCCAGGTTCCGATCCTGGGATGCTACAAGGAGGATTTCTAATAATCAAATTGATTCGTAATGAGCATAACCACAAGCATAACCCACGAACAATAACCACAAGAACACCATCACAAAATCCACTATGATTAAAAACTTTGAGTACAAGGTGTATAAAAGGAAATACAAGATACAGAAAATAACAAAACTCCAAAAGCTCGGCTGCACGCTCCAACTGCGGCGAGACTACGGCTGCGTCCTGGCGTCACCTGCACGCATCAATCGTACATAAGCTTATAGAAAGCTTAGAGGGTGGTGTAAGTGTGTGCGAACGTGCTCAGAATGTAATGCCAGAGTGATGCGGAATCATGCTGATGAGTACGTAAATGCAACCTGCCGTACCAAGGCTATGCAGTACAAGATGTGAATGCTATCAGCCATAACAAGGCCATGCGAAACAATCTGTAAGTCAAGCATGCCAATCCTCATCCAAATCCTCATGTCAATATAGTTCTCAGTCTGGATAATCACCGGGGTTCAGTACACTCCAAATGGCACTGTCTCTCTCCAAGCAGCACAGTCCAAGTGAGCATAAGAAACCTCACTATCCGCCTGGCCAATAGTCAGCCAATACCTATCCGGCACGTCGATAGCGAACCCATTTTCGAGCTGGTCAAACTCAGCCTAGTAATGCCCCCTGCTCTCGGGCGAGTAAGGCCACACCCCTTTCCAACCGACCACGACACAGTGTGAGACGCGACCTCATGGTATTCGACCCTCGTGCGCTCGTATATCCACTCGGTCTCGACGTTGGAGTCATCCTCTGGTACCATCGGGTTCAGGGACTCTCACCCAGGGACATCTATGGCGCCCCAATTGCTTGGAATAAGATTTTCCGGTATCCAACCAGCCACCCACGATATATCTGTGGAGGCTAAGGCCCTGATGTCGCTAGGGCATATCTCAATCATACAAATGCAAGTGCATAAACCACACTACCAATCATGCAACTATCCTGCGTGAAGCACGCGCTCATGTAGGGCAACTCCGCCTATCAGGGAGCCCGTAAACAGTTTGCCCGAAGGCATATGCTATGATCAGACACTCCTCATCTCAAGCATACATATGATGCGTATGATTATGAATCATGGGCTGTGCTAAACATGTTATAAAGCAATAAACTATCCACTCAATGAAGATGGGCCTATATGGCCTACATGAAACAGATGTGAGCCTATCAGTGGCCTTAGGGAGAGTTATAATGTGGACATCGAACCAACATTACTCGTACAATGTGGACATCAAACCAACATTGTCCCCAAGACTCGGCTCGTCTTAAATACCATTAAATAAATCCTGGTGGAATTACACATTGCAATGTGCCTTAGGTACATCCCATGGGCCTCAAATATATCAAATGGGCCGTATCTCATGGGCCTTATATTCATCAAGTGGGACATCCCAATGAGCCTCACCAATGGGCCTTAGGTACATTGCAATGAGTCATCACCCATGGGCCTTAGAATGCATTAAAATGAGCCCAATCTCATAAGTTTTATGTGTATCAAATGGGCCTAATCACATAGGCCTTATATATATTAAAGTGGGCCTCAGCAATGGGCCACAGGTACATCGATTTGGGTCTCAGAACGTGGGCCTATAAATATCGAGGTAGGCCCCGACAACAGGCCTAAAAACTCGTCAAGATGGCCTACCAACATGGGCCCATATATGCCAAAGTGGGCCTCAATGATGGCCTGAATATACATCAAGATGGGCCTGAACACGCTAGCCCATATTCTTCCAAGTGGGCCTCAATAATGGGCCTAAAAAATACATCAAGACGGGCCTAAGAACATGGACACATATGCATCTAAGTGGGCCACATGTGAAGCCCACCATAATGTTTATTTTACTATCCAATCTATTGTTAAGGCCATGTGGCAAGGGGCCCACCAAAATATTTATTATCCATCCGCCTGTTGGTAAGGCCACACAGACCTAAGGGCCCACTGTAATGTTATTTTATTATTATTATTATTATTATTATTATTATTATTTTGAAATCCAACCCATTCACAGTATCACCGAACCAGGGCCCACCGTGATATTTATTTTCCATCAAACCTGTTCAAAAGGTCACACGTGACCTTGGCCATGATCAGGGGTCCCACCGCGAGGTGGTTCACAGATCCAACCCATACATTATGTGTGCTCCATCTGTCTAAGGGTCAAGACCAAATTTTAGCCCCATTAAAATTTCAGGTAGGCCCCACCATGTGTTTTTATATGGTTTAGGCATGTCTTCACATGATTTAGATGGTACGGCCCACCTGAGTTCCGTATACGGCTGATTTTTGGGTGGCCCATGGCCAGGGGGGAGGCCCACCCAATGCACGGTGCAGATGCTCGAAACGCATCATGGTGGGGTCCACAGCTGGGCCGTGAGGCCCAGCCTACTCCGTCCGTCGCCAGCAGCCGCCGGCGCTGCCTGCGCTGCAGCAGCAGCAGCAGCGCTGCTGCGATATATATATATATATATTTTTGTTTGGGGCCCACCGAGATGTGATTCACAATCCAACCCGTCCATTATGTGTGTTTCATCAGTCTGGCCGTCCAGACTTAGTTTCAGCTGCATCCAAGCTCCAGATGGGTCCCACCAAGTACTTTTATATGTTTTGGCATGTCTTTACATAGTTTTAGAGGTTATGGCCCACCCGGTGATCAGATCACCTTACAATTTTGGCTCAACGCCTAAAACATCATGAGTAAGAGGATGGACGGCGTGGATTAAACACATACATCAAGGTGGGGCCTATACGGGTAGCCCACTCCAACCTTCCCTTCTTTTCATCATATATATATATATATATATATTTTTTTTTAACGTAACTGGCGCTGCCAGTCCAGCGTCTAGAGACACTGGACGGCGTGCACAAACAAATACATTCCGGTGGATCCCACATAGACGTGCATCATGGTGGGTCCCACCCACATTAGCCACCTCAACTAGGGATAGATACCAAGGCCTCAAGTGTTGAAACGAGGTATATCCACTCAGTCCACCAGTTGAGCTATGGATCAGGGTATTTCATGGTGGGTCCCACCATTCATGATGGATGGTATAAAGGGAACTCTAAATGGTGGGGCCCACTACATCTAATGGGTAAAAGAGAGAAGAAGAGAGAGAGAGAGAGAGAGAGAGAGAGAGAGAGAGAGAGAGAGAGAGAGTGACGGTGAAGGAGGGAGGGACCCCACCACTAATGGGCCCTCCCTTAAACAATACATACATCATGTGGGTCCCACAACAAGTGGGCCCTTAAAATTGAAAGCAACGGTATAACACCCACCTTGTTGGCCTCCTTCTTGCTCCCTTAAACTTGTAAGCTCCTTGCCTTCACGTTCAACGGTGGATGATGGACTTTTAATGGTGTGGATGAGAGATGAGAGGGTGGGCCACACTTGGAGTTTTGGGAGAGGGAAAGAGAGAGCTAGGATTTCTCATGGAGTTTTCCATGGGATTTTCTTTAAGAAAAGAATGAGGGAGAGAGAGAAGTAATGGAAGGAATGGGTGGAGGGAATGGGTGTAGTTAATGAGGCATGGGTTTGTTTGATTTTTGTAAAAAGAGGAATGGTTTGCTTTGAAATTTTTGTAAAGGAGATATGGTGATGGAAGAGAGAGAGTGGACTTTTGAAAAGGGAGGGATGGTTGTGTACTTGAGGTATGGTGTGACTTGACTTGTACTTGATTGATTGATTGATGGGACATCTCGTAGAGATTCCCTCGAGATTTGCAATATGCGGCGTTTCTTCGAACCGAACGCTGACTGACATCTTCCCACCTAGGTATCGGTTCGATGCGTGAGTCGCGGCGTTGGAACCGCGGCGACGGCGCGATCGCTAGGATACAAGTTTCGGATCGAGCCGACTTTGGAATGCAGGACTCGGCTTAGGATCGTGCGCAACGTTAGAAATGGGTCGAGGGTTGCCGAAATTCGACCGGTAGAATTGCGGAAGCCGACCGAATGGTACGGTTTAGGTTACGGGTCTTACACCAGACATGAAAGCCAGATCACTTGCTTAGTTGCTTTGTGGCAAGAAAGTCATTGAGAATGACAATTTGTTTGTCACATGGCTATGTTTTGTTATGCGAGACAATCATAGTTCAAGGAAAGTGGGTGGACATCTATTCGCCAGACAAGGCTTCATGATTAAATAATTGTTGTGGCGACTGCCTGTTCATCGCGCAGGACCGGCTTTTATAGCTAAACGTCCAATGACAGGCGGATCGTCAAAAGTTTATTCATCAATCAATTGGGCTTTGTGGCAGGATGATCCTTGGAAAACAACTGTCCGTTTATTCCACTATATGTTGAGCTTTGCAGGCGAGTCAGTCCTGGTTAGGATCAATCATTCATCAGTTAGCCATGTACTTCATGAGGGGAAGTTCGATGGGGTGATAACTTGTTCGTTGCTTCAGATCCTCGCTTCATGGTGATTAGTCATGAGAACAACTATTTGTCCATTGCTTAAATCCGACTCTGTGGGTAAGGTTGTCATGAAATGACCATGTGTTCATCGCTCAATAAGAGTTCGTGGCAAGGTAGTCATAGTTAAATGGTAGTCTATTCGTCGCTTTGGTCAAGCTTCACAGTGAGATGGTCAACCGGAATCTTTAGGCACATCGCAAGATAACCCTATTGTCCATCCATTGAGACCTAGAGATCTTCCTAGGTTTAATGACATGATCATAAACACAGGGTGCCAACTAACATATCTAATCTAATAAATTTGGGCTAGTTTGCAATATTACGTTGGCTTACAGTGGAGGAGTTAGATTGAATAATAATAATAAATATCTATGGCAGATGGAGGATAGTCAGGGTTGCACTAAAACGAGTAATGTTATATTGTATAGGAGTGGCGTAGGCCCTAAGCTCTTCATTCCCTGCTAAATTTATAGAAGTACAAGGTGGTTTGTTAAAGACGTGTATTGGGATCGGTCTTGGAGATCTCATACAGATTGATTGGTCAATTAGCAAAAACATAGCTAATTATACTTCAAACTCAAGATGAGTCTTCTAGACCTTCAAGCAACCAATCATCTAGCAAGCTAGCTAATCATATTTCTATCTTGAAATGAGACTTCATGATCTTTGCAGGATTAGCTTGCTTCTGGATGTGAGCAACCAATCACATTTTGCAATGTGTTGTTGTTAGTAGTCACTGCCTTAACTAATAGTGTGTATTAAAGCTTTCCACTTACAGCTCCACATATGTGCAACTACTTGAATTTTGCCATGTGTAAGCAGAAGAATCACCACCAACTAAAATAGCGGCTGTGAGTGTCCTTGTTAGGCCATTATGGAGCCTATGGCCTTTCTTGTTTTCCCATGTGTCATATAACAAATTTTGCTCAAGCTCGATGACACGTGTCACATGGCATCAACTTTGTTGTGCTTCACAGTCTCCTCTTGCCATTCACATCGACTATAAGAATTTTATCTTGATCTCCCATACAATCATGCCACCACTTGTCAGCTTAGTAGCCATCGGATTTGCTCAGATTAGGTGTAAAAAGTGGGAAATCTTAGACTTTTAAATCATTGGTTGACAAAGCAACGGTCAAGGCAAAGGTCCATATTTATCAGAAAAAATTAATAATAACAGGGGCTTTGTGGAGCCCTCTGTGATGTTTGGGTTTTATCCATGTTGTTCATCCATTTTTTTCATATCATTTAGGGCACAAGCCTAAAAATGAGGCAGATTCAAGGCTCGAGTGGACCACACCACATGAAGCAGCCATCATTCAAACTTCCAAAGCCCCACTTTGATGTTTATTTTCCATCCAACCCATTGATAAGGTCACATAAACCTAAATGAAGGGAAAATACAAATGTCAGCTTGATCCAAAACTTTTATGGCCCCCAAGTTTTTAATGGTGGGTGTTCAATCCATATTATGTGGTCCACTTGAACTTGGGATTTGCCCCATTTTTGGGATGGAGCCTAAAATCATTTGAAAAAAATGGATGAACGGTATGGATAAAACCCATATATCAGAGTGAACCCCACATAGCCCTTGCCTAGACTAATTCCAATTTGACGCGGATTGTTATGCTCTAACCAGAGGAAGTTGCAATAGTCAGAAGTTATGTGGGGGTCCACAGAGATGCCCTTGAGAAATCCACTCCATCCATTAGTTTCTCAAACTCACATCACGATCAGACTCAAAAAATTGAGCAGATTGAAAACTCATGTAGGTTACACGACTAGAAATAGTGGTAATGTAAATGTTAACAGTTGAAAACTTCTTGGAGCCCACTATGATACTTATATGCCATCCAAACTGTTCATAATGTTATTAACATTGGTATAAATTGTAGGCACAAATACCATCATGATTAAAAACATATGTGGCCCTAATAAAGTTTCCAACGGTAGGCATTCAATCCATGTTGTTTTATGTCATGTGTCCCACACAAGCTTTAGATTTGCTTGATTTTTGGAGTCCAGTCCTATCGTAAGGTTGAGAAACTAATGGACAAAGTGGATTTCTTCCAGTCATATCTGTGGACCCCACATATCTTCCAACCACAAGAACTCTAGAGCACTGGCAATTACATCAATTTCAATCAGAAAGTTCATTATTGGTAGTCTTCAATTTAAAAAAATATAATTTGGTGCCATGTTAAGGTAGCTAATACTCGTGCATACATCTACCATGAATCTATGCCCCCCCCCCTCCCCCCCCCCCCCCCCCCAAGTAGGTCTGGCCTAAAATGTCAAATCAACCCAGCAATATAATAGGAGCAGATTGGCTTGACTTTGGGCACAAAGATATTTTTATGCTCGGAGTTTTGCGAGCTCATAAAGATGTTTGTGAAAAATATACTATGTTCATCTGTTTTGAAAGACCACAATAGGACAGGATTTTAAAAATCAAGGGGATCCAAAACTCACAAGGGCCATACCACACAAAACAGTGAGGATTGAATGCTCAACAATGACAATTTTTTGGTATTAGGATGATATTTGTTCCTACAGTTTATCTAAATGGTAATAATTTCATGAATAATTTGAATGGCATATAAGCATCATGGTCAGCTTTAAGAAGGTTTCAACGGTGGGTGCTATTATTCCCACTGTTTTGTTAGTGTGGCTCACCTGAGTTTTAGATATGCTTGATTTTTAAAATCATATCCTATTGTGGTCTTTCAAAATAGAGGGACATAGTGGATTTTTCACAGACATTTCCGTGGACCCCACATAACCCAGGTCATAAAGATATCTCTATGCCCGGGGTCATAGGCAATCTACTCCCCAATCTAACCATTTGGTTTTTACCTTTTGAGTTTGAAACAATCATTCATTTATCGCCAACTAAATGAATAGTTAGGATCATCTGATTATATTTTTGGGCCATTTCAAAATGGGGAGTTAATTAATACCAGGAAGGAATAGAGGTTGATAAGTAGAAACTTATAATTTGTACAAGTTTTTATATTGACTCAAATTAACCTCCCAAAATGCGAACTAGTTATAAATAGATTGTTACATGAAGATTCATGGACACATGTTAGCTCAATTTGTAATATTAACTATTTTTAATTTCCACCGTCCATAAATGTGCACCATAACAATATCACTACATGAAAATGTTAAAATTCGACAGCCTAAAATCATCGAATTTTTGAAAATTTGTTGGACGTAGGCAGCGAAAATAGTTGTTGAATGTTTGGAAGACGAAAACCAAATTCGATGGTGCAAAACTGTCAAATTCTTTTTAGTAGGCTGGAGGGAGCCGTTGAATGAGGATACGGTCGAATAAATATTTGACGACCCGATGCCTTTATTATGGAGCCCATTTTCGGTAGACTTAGGCCATCAAATTTGGTTTCTTTGGTCGTTGCATTTTATTTGTATATTGATATAACAACAAAATTTAGTGAATTTAGAGCCTCAGGGCCATGACTATGCCCGTACACCTGATAAACATATTTTAATATAATCTAAAATCACCATAATCCACTATTTTTTTCCAAATCAAATAAAATACAATTAATAATTCAAATCATATAAAATATAATTTATTCGAGGAACAATAGTTTTAAGCTATTAATAAAATTTATAAGATGATTTAGTTGCGTGGGAATGAAAAATCAATACAAAGGAAAAGTTTTAAAAAGGGCGAGCTTAACAGTCGTAGAAGGGGGGTGAATAGGACTATGTCAAATAAAAATTTAAAGTACTAAAATAATAAATAAATCAAAATAAAATAGAAATCTCAATAGCACTAGTATTGAAAAATTGATTCAAACTTAGTTCATAGGACAACGTTGAAAGTGCCCTGGTTTGTCAATTAGCGTGAGTGTTGAGTCAGTTAGACTGCAGAGCCTCATAGGAAGATCAACTCAAACGTCTACCTCAACCGGGATGTGTGCAAGCTCGCCACAGGTAAATCTAAGCCTCACATCCCTTGTCCCAAAACACCAGGTGTATAAAACCCTTAAAACAAACTAGAACATCATAGGGTTTTTAAGTTAAGAAAACTTTTTTCTTATAGGTAAATTCTCTAAGTTTTCTTTCTTTGTCGATTTTATCGATACACATCTCGATATGTTCGACCTTCGCTGTCGATGTCCTCGATACCTAAATGATATCATCGATATGATAACAAAATACGTCCAACAACCACATACTCATCTGGACGGAATTATCGATACATCGATATACTATCGATATCATCGATATTCAAATATCGAGTCTATCGAAGGTGACTTAATAATATCGACAGGCAGATCTCCGGTGCCCCTATTTTTTCTTAAGAATATCATATGTGCATCGATATATCGAAGCCTCCTCGATACCATAGAAATTCAAATCTCGATGATATCGGAAGGCTCTCGATGATATCGGTCATGGGCGCTAAGTTCTTTCAGTAAAATATTTCAGGATTGTTTATCTATGATCGGGGGTCACTCGGTAGAATCGATATTCAAATATCGATATCGGTACTGTTTCAATGGCATTGAACAAGGACATAAATTGTTCATCAAGCTTAATGAGAAATTCGTTGGATTTGTCGATGCCTCGACATAGTGATCGATATCATCGACATATAAATTTCGATGATCTCTAAGGTCCCTCGATCATTCTTGTAAACCTAAAATATTTCATGTCAAGTCTCTCTCATTTTCAAATGTTAATGAATCGTCACTGTATCGATTGAATTGAAGTTCGAAATTCGATGACATCGACACCTGTTTCGATTCCATCTACCAGCTGGTAAGAGGTTTTAAAAGCGTATGACATTTGAGTTTGTGTCATTAAGAGGACCATCGATGCTATCGAGAGTATACGCTTGATGATATCGAACCCGCTCGATGATATCGAACTCTGTCATAAATGTGACCGTTTTATATCCGTTGGAACCTTTTGCCCATATATAGAGGACATGTCTATTGTTGCTGGCAGAGAAAGAAGAGAGTGCTTTTGAGTGTTTTACCTCAGATCATATACTCAAAGCCCTTTCTCTCAGGGAAGTTCATCCTCCAATTCACCCTCATCATTTATATTCAATAGAGTTGATTGGGGAATAAACTTTGGCATTCAAGGATCCTCCAGCTACTACCTTAATGGCAAATCATTAAGCTGGGATGCCTTGAATGCATAGATGATCGGAAGCACTCTATCTTCCTTATAGGAAAACATTTTATAGAGTAGGATTCCGTCTTAACCTTGACCCAACCCGAAGCCTCGTATTGGTACATCATCTATGTTGCGGATCAAGGAAGCCAAAGATTCTTCATCAATAAGGAGGAAATCTTCATCAACGTGCTGAATGAGACTCATTCACTTATTTGTAAGTTATTAGAGTCCAGAGGACACTTGTGATCATTTCTTTTTAGGATTGGGTCTTAGGTGTTTCTCACTCTTGCAAGCCCTCGAGGCGGCCTCCGGCGGGAGTGCACGTAGTGGGTACTTTGTGTTGACCCTTACTCTGTGGAGAGCATAAACTTTCGGTTGAAGGTGAACCTGTCTAAAACCTTAGGTTCGAGGTGATCCGTGTGAAACCTCCGTTAGGGTCATATGAAAGATCCTTGGCCAGTGTGCATAAAAGTGGGTGAGTTGTATTGACCCTTGCTCGTGAGAGCATAAATAGTCAGCCTCAGTGTAGGCTGTAAAGGTTGAAGGTGAACCTGATTTAAAATCTTAGGTTTGAGGTTAACCACTGTGAAATCTCCTTATTGAAATCCAGTACACTTAAGGGTTGAGTGCGGTTACTGGGAGTGGAGTAGACAAGTAGCCAAACCACTATAAAAATGACTATGTTTGAGATTGCTATTCTTTAGTTTGTGTGATTCACTTTAATATTTTCATATCTGAATATCTGAGATCACATCTTACACACATACACAGTCATATCCATCATAAACTAGTTTGCATATTGTTTACTTCTTAAATAGTTTGTGTTTGAATCCTCTACAGGGCTTGGAAGCCAGTAGAGTTATTTTTGAGTAATCCTAATATGTACTTGTCATTAGGATTAGTGTAATAGGATTTTAACTAAACCATAAAAACTTTAAAAAATCCTATTCACCCCCCTCTAGGACATATTGACATATTCCTACTTCGACTAAAGCAGTTTCCACCGTTATTTCAAACCTTACACCAAAAATAAAGTTTTAGGTAGGACAACCTGATTTCACGAATGTTTGTAAGGATAAAGACTTCAAACTAAGCAAGAGATAATAAACCTATCTATTATAAACATTCACTACTTGTGTAGAAATAAAATTACAATTATTCACCACGGATACAAAAATTAAACATTCACCACAACACCAGGAGTTATAGTGGTTTGGTGTGTACACCAACTATTCTCAAACAACCACTCCTACTCTACTCCCAATAATCACAACCCACGTGATATTAACGTTCACTAAAAATAAGGTTTTCACAGGTTCACCTTAAAACCTTACACAGTTGTGATTTTAAAAGGATTATCACAAACAAAAACCCCACACTGAGATTTTCTAGCTATCTCAATCAAAACCAATACATGAGATTTTATGACTATATCAAAGAAACCAAAATACAAAGAATAGAAATGTACTTATCTTCTCATTTAAGACATTCTTGGTGTAGCCTGTAAAACCGCTTTGCTTAAAGTAGAATGTTCAATGTCCAGTAACACAAACAAGGGTTCTAGGTTCTAGATTGATTTTAAATTAATTTAAACAAAAGGCTACTTGTTTGAATTCCTCAAGATCTCAAAGAAGAATAATTACTCTCTTTAAAAAATAAGATTCATGAAAAGAGATCAAAGAATTAAAACAAAAAAGTTATTTAAACAGAATATTAAAATACCATACAAGAACTTGAAGATAGTGGGGACTTCTCTCTCTCTTGGTGAAGGCTTTTCTTAGCTTGAATGAATAATTTCGGAATGAGAGAATGCTTCTATTTATAGTTAGAAATATTGTTTCTTCGACTCGTCTAAGGTCTCCTTCGACTTGTTAAGATCTAACAAAATTTCAAATTTTGGGTGCGATTGGATAAAACTGTTCTTCAACTAGTCGAAGGCCCTGCTCGACTTATTGAGGGCCCTGCTGGACTGGTAGAGCATGCGCTTCGACTGGTCGAGGGTGCCAAAATATAGTTGTTGGACTTCGAGTCGAGCAACCCTCGACTGGTCGAAGGACCCTCTTCGATTAGTCAAGGAAGCAACAGAAAAATCCGCTTTTTGCATTTTGAACTTAGACTATTTGAAAATTTCTTAGACTGGATGAGCCACAGCTTAGACTAGTCGAACCTAAGCCTAGACTAGTCGAAGTTAAGCTTATATAAAGTATAAAAACCCATATATGATTATGTTTTGAAAGGACCTAAGCCTAAGGTCTTTCTAGGGTCTATTATACCTGAAAAGCCTAAACATTGAAGTAGCTTGAACTTCTCAAAACTTGTTCATGAATATTTAATAGAGCTTGAAGTAGGAGTTTGAACTTCTACTAGTCTTTAGTAGAACTTGAACTTTCTTCATCCATCTTGATTCTCTTGAAGGTGAACTTTTTCTATCTTCTTGATTCTCTTGAAGGTGAACTTTCCATCTTGAATCTCTTGAAGGTGAGCTTTCCATCTTGAATCTCTTTGTGTGAACCATATCGTAAGTTGTTTTATCTCATCAAAATTTGACAAACAAGAATGTGCTTATACATTATATCACTTAAAAGTTTAACTGAAGTTTACCTAGATATTGGAATCGTTGCATTATTTTCTATGTCCTATGAAACAATAATGAAGTAGATGTATTGCATCTCTCTATATTATTTACATTATTCTTTCCAGAATAAATGTTTCTTCCACCACCATCATCTGATTGAGGCAATTTAGATACAAGGTTTACTGTGAGACCCGACCCTAGTTCCCATGTTTGCATGTATGTGTATGAGTATGCATCTTGTTCATCATGGTCTCGCGGTCCTACCGGTCGAATTCCGGCGACCCGCGACCTTCGAATTGTGTTTATGGTCACCTTGAGTCCGATCACGTAGACCTGACTCGGATCGACCCAAGACCTATGCCATCTCGTTCGTATCGTCGTTGTGGTTCCAACGACGCGTCTTGTGTGTCAATCCGACCTATGGATCAAAAGTTATGAGCATTTCATCATGTGGCCCACTTTTGTACAAAAACATGTGGACCACCTCCATGGCACAATTTTCCATGCACACCACACACACACACACTACACTATTGCATGGAATAAACACTACCCAACCTAAACACTACCCATACCTAGCCTACCCTAGCAACATTGTTATTGTCACCATAGGTTATTATTACTTCCTTTAAAAAGATTTTTCCCTCTCTTTCCCTCTCATTTCTCTCTCTCTTCTCTTCTTCTCCAGCAACTTCTCTCCCATCTCCCTCTCTTCTCCAGCCCCATTTCCCCTTTAATCTTCCAAATCCAACCATCCAAATCCAATCTCACCCATTGAAATGGATCCCTTGGTGCACTAGGAGCTAGGAGGCCCAAGTTTGGAGCAATCTAAGGTGGGTGTATTCTTAGGACTTAGGATTTCTATTTTCATATTCTTAGATCTTCTTTTTTTTTTTGGTGTGGGAAGTGTAGGGCCCACCAATCCATGGTGGAGATCCTACATCATCCCTTAGTTGTGGCCAAATGGCCTTTTTGATGCATGCATGTCCATGCATGGGGTTTCCCCTCTATGGCCCCCATCATGGAGGATTACTTGGATTTCATAGTATGATGGGTCATCTAGACCCTAGAATCATGGTTGGGATGACATCCCAACCATTGATCTTGAATCTAGAACATGCATGTAGTGGATCTATGTTGTAACATATGAATAAAAAGAATGTATGGTGTGATTGATGAAGGGGAGGGCCTCAATGTGGCGGAGCCCCTCCTCTTGTGGCCGATTCTTTATTATTATTATTTTTTTCTTTATGATAGAATTTTGATCTTGCATGTGTGGCCCACCTTGTAGGCCAACAAAAATCCAGACCAACCATGGAGCTTGGACGCCCATAGCGGTCCATCCTTAGACATGTGGCCCCAAAATCCACCTAAATGGGACACATGCAAGGGGTATTTGATGATGGGGAAGGTCTGGACATTTGTGGGGCCCACTGGGGTGGTCCACCAAACAAATTCCTGGGGTTAAATCCCATGGAAAACCATGTTTATATTTTAATCATTTCTGTTACATATTGCTGTCCAAATCTGCCTGGACAGATTTTTGGGCCACTTTGGGGCCTGATTTATAGGTCTTTGGTGGGAATAATGAAATAAAATAATATGTGATTCTTGTAGCCTTATGACCCACCTACAACCATACCAAATTTCAGCCCCATCTGACCTTCATTAGGGTCCCAAAGGTGTGGTCCAAATGAGGTGGACAGTCTGGATTTTTCTGCACTGTTCCAGCAATATTCTACCCTGGACAGGTTGGAATTCTAAAATTTATTAAAATACTTTTGGGTGTCTAAAAATTATAAAAATTTACAGGGAGGTGGTCCACTCATGTTAGGACCAACCTACAAAATTTTGGGGCTAATGGACACCTGTACACACCATGGTGGTGGCTGGACCGGCCCATTACAACATGGTGTCCAGATCAGTCCGATTTTTAGGATAGATTAAATTCTTTAAATAAATTAAAATATTTTTAAATCTCCAAAAATTCTGAAATTTTTTGGGAGTGTCCCACCTATTGAAGTATCACTATGAGAAATTTCAACCCCAACTGACCCTATTTGGGCACCCAAAAGAATGGGCCAAGATGGTTGGCTTGCCAGAATTTTCTGCTGTGCAGTCCAGCAATATGCCTTGATAAAAATTATAATTCAAAAATGTTTCCTCTGATGGTGGGCCACCTTTTTGGGTTTTCTCTCATTGTATGCATGATGAGGGACCTTGGCCCTCAATTTCCAGAGTTTTAGAGGTCCTGGGCCCACTCCAATGGAGTGCCCAAATTTAGGACAGCAACATGTTATAATTATGTTTGGCCTTTGGGCTGAAATTTTGAGGAGTGGGGCCCAACACATGGTGAAGAATTTTAGAGGTAATAATTTATACATTTAGTTCCTTAAATGTTGGGCTTAATAAATGCACTTTTGAGGCCCACCACAGTTGAATTTAATTGGGTCCATGAATGTGGTTAGTTGTTAAACTCTTTGAGCCCAATTGGGCTGGAACTTTCTAGATAGGCCTATTGAATTCTTGGGCCATTTTTACCATACTATTGTATTGGATTAGTGGGCCAGATTACACAAGTATATGGGCCCTTGATTGCCCACCAAATCAACTTTATACTTGGGCCGGGTTGTAGGCCCAACTTACTTGACTAAGAACATGACATTTGCCCATGTGATTTGAGCAATGGGCTGCCCACTAGGCCACCACAATATATGGGATTAGTAGCCTTTATGTTGGGCCCTAACCTTTCCCCTATGGGCCCATAGTGAGATATATGGGTTGGGCTATGTGTGTTCCCCTTGGACCCATGTTTTGGTTGGGCCTTGGGCCGCCTTTCTGAAGCCCAACATGAATGTATGTGGTATGTAATGGCTGTCCATTTCTTATTTCTAATGTTATGTGGGCCTTGGGCCTTGATCCGTAATCAATTAGAGATGGGCTACCTCTTGGGGACCAATTGTGGTTGGATGTCCACATTGGTGGACCTAAGGTAGACTCATGGGCTCCTATGGGTGGTTAAAGGCCCACCATAGACCCTTGTTAGGCTCGTTTCATCTATTTAGGCCCATATCATTGTTCTCCTTAGTCTCATGGGCTACCCCAGGTTTATGGGCCCCCACTAGAGGTTGTATTCCTTATGAGGAATTGGTTAAGTAGCTAGACCCTTCATGGTTAGGTAGAGAGTTCATCTTCACCTCATTAGCACCCCTATTCATCTTCATGGCCCACTCCCATACGCATCATATGCATGCTTGGTTGAGGTATTATTGGCCATGGTTGTGTCATTGTGTAGGACATGTTGGTATCTCCCCGAGAGATGGATGCTTGGGACTAATGCATGGGTGATTGTGTGATTCATGCATCTGGCATTGCATAGCTTATGGATATCCGCCCTTACTTCATCAGGGCCTTGCCTCCACAGGGGTATTCGTGGATGGTTGTATGTGTGGACACCGGAAATATTAGTTGAGCATACCGGGTGCATAGGATGCCCATGGGTGAAATTCCCAAAACTTCCATGGTACCAAGGATCTGCTCCAACGCCGTGACCGGGTGGAATATATGAGCGCACGAGGGCCTTATACCATTAGGCCGCGTCTCCCACTGTCGTGTAGTCGGTTGGATAGGGGTGTGGCCTTACCTGCCTGATGTGAGGGGGCATTGCTAGGCTGAGTCTGACCAGCTCGTAAATGGGTCCGCTACCGTCAGGCCTTGTTGGTGATTGGTTGTCCACAAGCGGGTAGTGAGGTCTCTTACGCTCGTTTGACTGTGCGGGGTCTGTAGAGCGGCAGTCATTCAGCAGTGTAATGGACCCCGGTGATTTCCTTATGATTGGAAATGTACTTGACATATGGTTTGGATATGAGCACTGACATTACTTGCATCACATTAGCATTGGCTGTGTAAGCCCCTTCATGCATTGCCTTGGTATGGCATCCAGTACTCATCGCATCATATTCATGATAAGCCTTGGTAAGGCTAGTGATATTCTCATTGAGCATGTTTCCCTTCTTACATCTCCTACTATTGTTCTGTGCACCATTGTCACACACTTACACCACCCTCTAAGCTTCTATAAGCTTATGCACGATTGATGCGTGCAGGATACTCTAGGCAGGCGACACAGTAGCAGAGCGTGGAGTAGAGCTGAGCATTTGAGGACTCCAGTGTTGCCGACCTTTTTCTCCTTTCCTTTTTGTCTCATGTATGTCCTTTTGGACCTTATGGATGATTGTAAAAGTTTAAATTCTTAGTGGATTTTGTGATGTGTGCCTTGTTATTCTCAGATTTACTTGCAGTGATCTTGGGTATGCTCGTGTTAGAAATGATTATACTGTTATGAAAATCCTCCTTGTAGGATCCCAGGATCGGAACCTGCCTCAGGAACCGAGAATGGGGTACTACGGAGGCTGTTGCGGCCAGAACCGGCCATCGGGTTCCATGTAAGTCCGATTACCGAGTCTGGGGCGTGACAGGAGTTGGTATCAGAGCATCGCAAGTAATTCTGGAATAAATCAGGATAACATCGCATGTCTGCCAAGAACATAGGACAAGTATTGTCCCGAAATTCTTCCTTTTGCTCCGTATTGAGCCTGCAATTGTCCTGATTCCTTGCGTCGTCATTATTTTGTAGACGATGCCGCGTGGACGTGGCGCCCGTGGTCGTGGCACCCGTGGTCGTGGTGCCCGTGGGCGAGGCACCCGAGGTACCCATCCTACTCGAGCACATCCTACTCCCATTATTGAGGATCATATTCATGAGGACCCGATCCGGCCTGCTCCCCCCGTTGAGCCCGTAGCACCCGTACCTCCAGTTGCTCCAGTTCCCCCACCTATTCCCCCTCCTCAGCCTGCAGTTCCAGTTACTGAGGCTCATGCTCCGCCGGCCGCACCCGTGCCTCCGCCCGAGGCGAGTGCCGCCCCTGCCTTTCCGACAGTACCTATAGGAGCTGAGCATTTCCAGCAGCTGATGCAGCTGGTTGCCACCGCATTACAGACCCGTCAGCCAGCTACCACTGAGGTTTTCGGGCAGTCTGACCTACCGCGTGCTAGTGCGATGGCCCGAGAGTTCCGCCAGCATGATCCCCCGAGGTTTAGTGGTGATCCTGACCCTTCTGCAGCTGAGGCTTGGCGCACTGAGGTTGCGAGGATTTTTGACACTATTCAGTGTCCTGCGGGCCAGAGAGTATCCCTTGCCACCTACCTTCTTCAAGGTGAGGCCCGACACTGGTGGTCATCCGTGTCCAGGATGGTCGGGGCTCAGTTCGTTTGGACATGGGAGGAGTTTGTGACCCGCTTCGACCAGAAGTTCTTCCCTGAGCATGTTCAGATCCAGCGGGCGATCGAGTTTGAGACCCTAGTGCAGGGCGATATGACTGTATCTCAGTATGAGGCCCGTTTCTTGGCCTTGTCTAGATTTGCTCCTCATCTCACCAGCGATGAGAAGATGAGGGCCCGTCGTTTTGTGACCGGTTTGCGTCCTGCCCTTCGCAGTCGTGTAGTGGGGCATTGCTTGGAGACATTTGATCAGGTTGTGCATCGGGCACTAGTTTATGAGGACGACTGGGCTATGACCCAGAGATCGAGAGAGCAGAGTTCCGGTGGAGACCGGAAGAGGAGTGCACCAGCCAGCAGTTCTAGGCAGCATCGTCAACAGAGGCGGAGGGGCAGATCAGGGTATCGGCAGCCTACGGCTCAGTCAGTAGCCTCTTCATCGTCATCAGCACCGCCAGCTGCTTCATCTTCTGACCCATTTTCCGGTGTATGCTTCGGTTGTGGACAGGCCGGGCATCGGAGACGTGAGTGCCCTCTCCCTATTCAGCAGCAGCGGCCACCGCAGTTGCCCCCTCCTCATCCTCCTCAGCAGCAGCAGAGAGCACAGCTTCCACCCGCCGCTCCTAGGGCTCCTCCGCAGCAGCAGAGGCAGCCAGGCAGACCACCTCAGCAGAGACAGCAGCAGCATAGGCAGCAGCAGCAGCAGCAACGACAGCAGCAGCCGCAGCACCAGCAGAGGGGATATCCATATGTTGTTCGATCCCTGGGTCCAGTGTGTATAGCAGCCCATCAGGCTCAGATTCAGGACCCTCAGTCTTCCGGTTTGCTTCCCCTACCAGTTCAGGGTCATTTTTATTCTGCGCAGCAGGCGTCAGGCCAGGACCCGCAGTCATCGACTGGTGGAGTCGTTAAGGGTATTCTTCTTGTTTCTGCTTGTGTTGCTCATGTTTTGTTTGATTCTGGCGCTTCCCATTCTTTTGTGGCCGAGCAGTTTTGTCGATCGACCGGTATTCCGTCGGAGGCCGTGTCTGAGGCCTTGACCATTTCGACTCCCATGGGGAAGTCTATTGTGCTAACCCGTCGCTGTCCTTCTTGTCCGGTGTTAGTGGGCGAGATGTTCCTCCCTGCCGATCTATTCATGATGCCGATGGCAGGATTTGATGTGATTCTGGGTATGGACTGGCTTGCAGAGTATCATGCCATCTTGGACTGTGCCGCGAGGACAGTCACTTTTCATATCCCAGGCTTGCCAGTGTTCCAGTTCGTCGCCAAGCCCAAAGGAGAGCTGCTATCTAGTTTATTGGCTTCGGTCGTTGAGGATTCTATCGTAGAGGGTATTGAGCAGCTGTCAGTTGTTTGCGAGTACCCAGATGTGTTTCAGGAGATACCGGGTTTACCGCCGCGTCGGCAGGTGGAGTTCCAGATTGATTTGGTGCCCGGTGCCGCGCCTATCTCGAAGGCCCCCTACCGGATGGCACCGTTAGAGTTGAGGGAACTGCAGGAGCAGTTAGATGAGCTCCGGGAGTTAGGTTTTATTCGTCCCAGCAGTTCGCCTTGGGGAGCCCCGGTATTGTTTGTGAAGAAGAAGGATGGTTCGTTGCGACTCTGTGTAGATTATCGTGAGCTCAACAGAGTCACCATCAAGAATCGATACCCGCTCCCCCGTATTGATGATCTGTTTGATCAGTTGCAGGGTGCGCAATATTTTCCAAGATAGACTTGCGTTCCGGTTACCATCAGATTCGGGTCCGAGAGGAGGACATTCCGAAGACGGCTTTCCGAACACGCTATGGTCACTTTGAGTTTCTGGTCATGTCATTCGGACTGACCAACGCGCCCGCCGTATTCATGCAGCTGATGAATGAGGTTTTTCGGCCGTTCCTCGATCAGTTCGTGGTGGTTTTCATTGATGATATTCTTGTATATTCGAGAACCCGAGAGGACCATGCTGAGCACCTGCGGATTGTGCTTGAGACCCTCCGTGCCCACCAGCTGTATGCGAAGCTGGAGAAGTGCGAGTTTTGGCAGCAGGAGATGAAGTTCCTCGGTCACGTAGTGACGAGGGAGGGTGTCGCTGTGGACCCCTCGAAGGTTGATGCAGTGCGTCAGTGGGGCCAACCCACGAATGCGTCTGAGATTCGCAGCTTCCTTGGTCTAGCGGGATATTATCGACGATTTATCGAGGGTTTCTCCCGTATTGCAGCACCGCTGACCCGGTTGACGCGAAAGGGCATCGAGTTTGTCTGGAGTGACGCTTGTGAGAAGGCATTTGCGGAGTTGAAGGACCGCCTCACGTCCGCTCCTGTTCTCACTCTTCCGGATGGGAGTGAGGGTTTTGTTGTTTTCACCGATGCCTCTAGAGTTGGCTTGGGTGCTGTACTGATGCAGCACGGGAAGCCAGTGGCGTATGCCTCGCGCCAGCTTAAGGTCCATGAGCTGAACTACCCCACTCATGATTTAGAGCTTGCAGCAGTTGTCTTCGCACTGAAGGTGTGGAGGCATTATCTATATGGGGTCAGGTTCGAGCTCTTCTCAGATCATAAGAGCTTGAAGTATCTATTTTCGCAGTCCGAGTTGAATCTGCGTCAGAGGCGATGGATGGAGTTGTTGAAGGATTATGATTTTGACCTTCAGTACCACCCAGGCAAGGCAAACGTGGTGGCGGATGCGCTCAGCCGTCAGCCACGAGGCCTGGTGGCACATATGATGGTCCGACAGTGGCAGATGCTCGAGGATGTTTCAGAGTTTGACTTTGAGTTCGGTCTGCAGTCTTCCATTGTTCAGCTTTCGAGCTTGTCGATTCAACCCTCTTTGGTGGCTAGGGTGATCGAAGCTCAGCAGTCGGACGAGTCACTTCAGGAGTACCGAGCAGAGGCCGCATCCGTGGAGCAGTCAGACTGGCAGATTGGTTCCGATGGTGGATTACGCTTCAGAGGCAGATTGTGTGTCCCGAATGTGCCAGAGTTGCGTCGTGATCTGATGACCGAGGCACACCGATCGAGACTTACTATCCACCCGGGCTCCACGAAGATGTATCGTGATATGAGGAGGCAGTACTTCTGGCAGGGGATGAAGCGTCAGATTGCAAGTTTTGTGGCCGAGTGTGACACATGCCAGCGTGTCAAGGCCGATCATCAGAGACCTCCTGGTCCCTTGCAGCCGTTGAGCGTTCCAGAGTGGAAGTGGGAGCACGTATCGATGGACTTCATCGCAGGTTTGCCGAGGACTCAACGCGGTCACGATACCATCTGGGTTATTGTCGATCGTTTAACAAAGTCGGCTCATTTCATTCCAGTGCGTGCTTCCTGGTCTATGGACCGGTTGGCAAGGATATTCATTGAGGAGATAGTGAGACTGCATGGCGTCCCAGTTTCGATCGTTTCAGACCGAGACTCTAGATTTACGTCTCAGTTTTGGAGGAGTTTCCAGCAGGCGTTGGGGGTTACTTTATGCCTCAGCACTGCTTATCATCCGCAGACAGATGGGCAGACTGAAAGGGTCAACCAGATCCTTGAGGATATGCTTAGAGCTTGTGTGATCGACTTTGCGGGTAGTTGGGATGAGCATATGCGCCTCGCAGAATTCGCGTACAACAATAGTTATCAGGCGACTATCGGCATGGCTCCTTTTGAGGCACTTTATGGTAGACCATGCAGATCTCCTAGTTGTTGGACTGAGGTTGGAGAGCGTCGTCTCTTAGGTCCTGAGCTTGTGCTGCAGACGTCAGAGGCTATTGATGTTATCAGGCAAAGGATGCGCACAGCTCAGAGCCGGCAGAAGAGTTTTGCTGATCGTCGGCGTCGACCCCTCGAGTTCGCAGTCGGGGACATGGTATATCTCAAGGTCTCGCCTATGAAGGGTGTGGTACGCTTTGGTGTGAAAGGCAAGCTCGCCCCAAGATTTATTGGACCTTTTGAGATTACTAAGCGCATAGGCGCTGTGGCCTATAGGCTTGCCTTACCTCCTGAGTTGTCCGCGATCCACAATGTATTCCATGTTTCTATGTTGCGGAAATGTGGGTTGGACACTATTCCCGTGATTGATTGGCAGCCACTTGAGGTCCGTGAGGATGCTTCCTACATTGAACAGCCTATTCGTATTCTCGATCGGAAGGAGCAAGTCCTCAGGACCAAGGTCATTCCCTTGGTGAAGGTGCAATGGGGTCACCATTCGGAGACCGAGGCGTCTTGGGAACGCGAGGCCGAGATTAGAGAGCGTTATCCCCATTTGTTTGATGATTGATAGATATATGATTGTTTGTATTGCCTTCCTTGTAAGATGATTGTTATATGATGGTAGTGTTTTATTTTTTTTTTTTTTTCTTTTGTCCTAGATTGGTCAATTTCGAGGACGAAATTTCTTTGTTGGTGGGGAGGATTGTGAGACCCGACCCTAGTTCCCATGTTTGCATGTATGTGTATGAGTATGCATCTTGTTCATCATGGTCTCGCGGTCCTACCGGTCGAATTCCGGCGACCCGCGACCTTCGAATTGTGTTTATGGTCACCTTGAGTCCGATCACGTAGACCTGACTCGGATCGACCCAAGACCTATGCCATCTCGTTCGTATCGTCGTTGCGGTTCCAACGACGCGTCTTGTGTGTCAATCCGACCTATGGATCAAAAGTTATGAGCATTTCATCATGTGGCCCACTTTTGTACAAAAACATGTGGACCACCTCCATGGCACAATTTTCCATGCACACCACACACACACACACTACACTATTGCATGGAATAAACACTACCCAACCTAAACACTACCCATACCTAGCCTACCCTAGCAACATTGTTATTGTCACCATAGGTTATTATTACTTCCTTTAAAAAGATTTTTCCCTCTCTTTCCCTCTCATTTCTCTCTCTCTCTCTCTTCTTCTCCAGCAACTTCTCTCCCATCTCCCTCTCTTCTCCAGCCCCATTTCCCCTTTAATCTTCCAAATCCAACCATCCAAATCCAATCTCACCCATTGAAATGGATCCCTTGGTGCACTAGGAGCTAGGAGGTCCAAGTTTGGAGCAATCTAAGGTGGGTGTATTCTTAGGACTTAGGATTTCTATTTTCATATTCTTAGATCTTCTTTTTTTTTTGTGTGGGAAGTGTAGGGCCCACCAATCCATGGTGGAGATCCTACATCATCCCTTAGTTGTGGCCAAATGGCCTTTTTGATGCATGCATGTCCATGCATGGGGTTTCCCCTCTATAGGCCCCCATCATGGAGGATTACTTGGATTTCATAGTATGATGGGTCATCTAGACCCTAGAATCATGGTTGGGATGACATCCCAACCATTGATCTTGAATCTAGAACATGCATGTAGTGGATCTATGTTGTAACATATGAATAAAAAGAATGTATGGTGTGATTGATGAAGGGGAGGGCCTCAATGTGGCGGAGCCCCTCCTCTTGTGGCCGATTCTTTATTATTATTATTTTTTTTCTTTATGATAGAATTTTGATCTTGCATGTGTGGCCCACCTTGTAGGCCAACAAAAATCCAGACCAACCATGGAGCTTGGACGCCCATAGCGGTCCATCCTTAGACATGTGGCCCCAAAATCCACCTAAATGGGACACATGCAAGGGGTATTTGATGATGGGGAAGGTCTGGACATTTGTGGGGCCCACTGGGGTGGTCCACCAAACAAATTCCTGGGGTTAAATCCCATGGAAAACCATGTTTATATTTTAATCATTTCTGTTACATATTGCTGTCCAAATCTGCCTGGACAGATTTTTGGGCCACTTTGGGGCCTGATTTATAGGTCTTTGGTGGGAATAATGAAATAAAATAATATGTGATTCTTGTAGCCTTATGACCCACCTACAACCATACCAAATTTCAGCCCCATCTGACCTTCATTAGGGTCCCAAAGGTGTGGTCCAAATGAGGTGGACAGTCTGGATTTTTCTGCACTGTTCCAGCAATATTCTACCCTGGACAGGTTGGAATTCTAAAATTTATTAAAATACTTTTGGGTGTCTAAAAATTATAAAAATTTACAGGGAGGTGGTCCACTCATGTTAGGACCAACCTACAAAATTTTGGGGCTAATGGACACCTGTACACACCATGGTGGTGGCTGGACCGGCCCATTACAACATGGTGTCCAGATCAGTCCGATTTTTAGGATAGATTAAATTCTTTAAATAAATTAAAATATTTTTAAATCTCCAAAAATTCTGAAATTTTTTGGGAGTGTCCCACCTATTGAAGTATCACTATGAGAAATTTCAACCCCAACTGACCCTATTTGGGCACCCAAAAGAATGGGCCAAGATGGTTGGCTTGCCAGAATTTTCTGCTGTGCAGTCCAGCAATATGCCTTGATAAAAATTATAATTCAAAAATGTTTCCTCTGATGGTGGGCCACCTTTTTGGGTTTTCTCTCATTGTATGCATGATGAGGGACCTTGGCCCTCAATTTCCAGAGTTTTAGAGGTCCTGGGCCCACTCCAATGGAGTGCCCAAATTTAGGACAGCAACATGTTATAATTATGTTTGGCCTTTGGGCTGAAATTTTGAGGAGTGGGGCCCAACACATGGTGAAGAATTTTAGAGGTAATAATTTATACATTTAGTTCCTTAAATGTTGGGCTTAATAAATGCACTTTTGAGGCCCACCACAGTTGAATTTAATTGGGTCCATGAATGTGGTTAGTTGTTAAACTCTTTGAGCCCAATTGGGCTGGAACTTTCTAGATAGGCCTATTGAATTCTTGGGCCATTTTTACCATACTATTGTATTGGATTAGTGGGCCAGATTACACAAGTATATGGGCCCTTGATTGCCCACCAAATCAACTTTATACTTGGGCCGGGTTGTAGGCCCAACTTACTTGACTAAGAACATGACATTTGCCCATGTGATTTGAGCAATGGGCTGCCCACTAGGCCACCACAATATATGGGATTAGTAGCCTTTATGTTGGGCCCTAACCTTTCCCCTATGGGCCCATAGTGAGATATATGGGTTGGGCTATGTGTGTTCCCCTTGGACCCATGTTTTGGTTGGGCCTTGGGCCGCCTTTCTGAAGCCCAACATGAATGTATGTGGTATGTAATAGCTGTCCATTTCTTATTTCTAATGTTATGTGGGCCTTGGGCCTTGATCCGTAATCAATTAGAGATGGGCTACCTCTTGGGGACCAATTGTGGTTGGATGTCCACATTGGTGGACCTAAGGTAGACTCATGGGCTCCTATGGGTGGTTAAAGGCCCACCATAGACCCTTGTTAGGCTCGTTTCATCTATTTAGGCCCATATCATTGTTCTCCTTAGTCTCATGGGCTACCCCAGGTTTATGGGCCCCCACTAGAGGTTGTATTCCTTATGAGGAATTGGTTAAGTAGCTAGACCCTTCATGGTTAGGTAGAGAGTTCATCTTCACCTCATTAGCACCCCTATTCATCTTCATGGCCCACTCCCATACGCATCATATGCATGCTTGGTTGAGGTATTATTGGCCATGGTTGTGTCATTGTGTAGGACATGTTGGTATCTCCCCGAGAGATGGATGCTTGGGACTAATGCATGGGTGATTGTGTGATTCATGCATCTGGCATTGCATAGCTTATGGATATCCGCCCTTACTTCATCAGGGCCTTGCCTCCACAGGGGTATTCGTGGATGGTTGTATGTGTGGACACCGGAAATATTAGTTGAGCATACCGGGTGCATAGGATGCCCATGGGTGAAATTCCCAAAACTTCCATGGTACCAAGGATCTGCTCCAACGCCGTGACCGGGTGGAATATATGAGCGCACGAGGGCCTTATACCATTAGGCCGCGTCTCCCACTGTCGTGTAGTCGGTTGGATAGGGGTGTGGCCTTACCTGCCTGATGTGAGGGGGCATTGCTAGGCTGAGTCTGACCAGCTCGTAAATGGGTCCGCTACCGTCAGGCCTTGTTGGTGATTGGTTGTCCACAAGCGGGTAGTGAGGTCTCTTACGCTCGTTTGACTGTGCGGGGTCTGTAGAGCGGCAGTCATTCAGCAGTGTAATGGACCCCGGTGATTTCCTTATGATTGGAAATGTACTTGACATATGGTTTGGATATGAGCACTGGCATTACTTGCATCACATTAGCATTGGCTGTGTAAGCCCCTTCATGCATTGCCTTGGTATGGCATCCAGTACTCATCGCATCATATTCATGATAAGCCTTGGTAAGGCTAGTGATATTCTCATTGAGCATGTTTCCCTTCTTACATCTCCTACTATTGTTCTGTGCACCATTGTCACACACTTACACCACCCTCTAAGCTTCTATAAGCTTATGCACGATTGATGCGTGCAGGATACTCTAGGCAGGCGACACAGTAGCAGAGCGTGGAGTAGAGCTGAGCATTTGAGGACTCCAGTGTTGCCGACCTTTTTCTCCTTTCCTTTTTGTCTCATGTATGTCCTTTTGGACCTTATGGATGATTGTAAAAGTTTAAATTCTTAGTGGATTTTGTGATGTGTGCCTTGTTATTCTCAGATTTACTTGCAGTGATCTTGGGTATGCTCGTGTTAGAAATGATTATACTGTTATGAAAATCCTCCTTGTAGGATCCCAGGATCGGAACCTGCCTCAGGAACCGAGAATGGGGTACTACGGAGGCTGTTGCGGCCAGAATCGGCCATCGGGTTCCATGTAAGTCCGATTACCGAGTCTGGGGCGTGACATTTACATTCAGAAACAATACTGAGTTTGAATCTTCAACAGTATCAGTAGAGAGATTTTCAATCAAAAGATTATAATCCAATCGATGTGAAGTTTTCAACAGTAAACTTCATACTATACATCCATAAATAAAAAAAACATTTGACTATGGTAATTATTTAACATTAAGTCACAAAGATTGTGACATAAAAGATCAGAAGAGTATAATTTAATATACTTTACTTTTTTAGCGAGTAATAAAATTGATTAAAAGTGAACTGAAGGAAAATGTAACTTATTTGGAATGGGCATCTTTTGTAAAAACAACAAAGTCTACTAGCTTTTCTTCTTTGTTTGTGACGTAGTGTCAAGTTGTTTTCTTTCCTCATCTTTTGGTGGCCCTCTAAACAAATTTTCAATTCTCTCTAAAAAAATATAACTTCTTATTAAGATGTAAACTAGCACTGTAACTATTTCATATGAGGGTTTGAGTTAATTTTTTTACCGGACTCTTCATAACCAACGAGAGAGTTGTTCACAACCTCAAGTGTAGGGTCGTGATGTAGTAATAACCCGATGAAAACGAGATCGAATCCACAGGGAATGGGGAACACTGTCTAAAACTAATATAAGTCTAACTTGGTTGGTCTGGGTTTTTAATCCAACGATTTAGAAAAGGTTTTGAAATAATAAAGATAAAAGACTAAGGATCCAAGAGTCCACCTATAGCAATCTCAATATTCAATCTACTTGATTCAATGATAACTCAATTGGAATCAAAGTCCTATCCTATCCAATCGGATAATGGAGCGGTTAAAACAGAATCTGAACTTTCATTGGATTATTTCCCAAATATCTGTCTAATTGCAATGATGGTAGGGAATTCAATCATACACCATGCTCAGGAGATGATGGTGAACAACGACTTATACACATCACATAATTTAAAATAAGTAAAAAGATATTCAAAGTTCTCACAACATCTACTGTAATTGGAGTCACGATAAACCATAGAAAACTGAAAATATTCCTTAAATCAAACTAGAAATCATTGAAGTTCAACACAAACTTATATCAAAGCAAACTAAACATCAAAATAACTACAGGTTTCATCCCTTAGCCTTAGCTAAGAGATTAGCCTGAGAAGACTAACATCCTAGAAGAAAAACAAATAGATAAACTAGAACCCGTGAAGAAATCGAAGTTGAAGAACATTGTCGGCACTCCACATAGGCCTTCTCTCCCTTTCCAAACCCTAGAAGATGCTTTAGAATGTCTTATGGACTCCTATTTATAGTTTTGAAACTCCAACTTTGGCACCGACTTGGAGATTTCACAAACCGACCTTGGATTTACGCACTTTTGTTACGCTTCAGTCGGATCGAAGTTGTCTGAAAAATCTGTGCAAAATACGTCAATTTTTGGTTGGACCAAAGTTGGCTCAGGTCAGACTGAGTCATGCTGAAGGTCGAGTCGAATTAATTCTGAAAATCACAATTTCTTGCCGGGACCGTTTTGTGCGATTTTGGTCGGACCGAACTTAGCTTCGATTGAACCGAATTAGACTCTTTTTTCTGTTGTGGACTTTGTAATCTTTCTAGTCCTTTCTTCCTCCATTGCACTTGATTTTCTTGGATCTTTGGCATGTGAATTCTTCATTAATGACTTTAAAATCTCCAAATCTTCATTGCCTTCTTTTGAGCTCTAAATCCATCTTTTTAAGCGCATATTCATTATAAGCTTCTGAATCACCTCGCATGACAAAAACGTATATAATTAAATTAAATTATCAATTAAATGTCAGGAAAACTAATGTAATTGAATGGTTAAATATGCAATATTTGAGTCTTAACAAGAGTTGCCTACATACTTATTATCGTGATAAGATCAAGTCATTATAGTTAGATATGAACACAAACCAAGCCAGCTCTAGGCAGCTCTGTTAGCTCGCTTGGTTCGGCCTGATTCAGCTCAACTTAGTTTGGTTCGAACAACCTGTTTGAGCCAAGTCGAGCCGAAAATCCCAACTCATTTCAAAAGCGAGCTAAGCTTGAGCCGTATGCTACTCGATTTGGTTTTAGCTCGAACCTTGGCTCGATTTGGTTTGATTCGGCTCAGTTTGGCTCGACCAAGTATGAAGGGTTAGTTAATATTTCTTGTTTGTGCCTTTGATTTAATCGTGTTGGATGCGGTTGCTTGATCTTTAACTAAGTTAAATCAACTAGAGTCTCAGTTGTAAAGAGTTTTTTATTAGTTTAAAAACGAGTTCTGGATTGTGCGATTACACCAATAATATGTGTTTTTCCCCGTGCTCAATTGTTGTTGTGTTGATAATTGTAACTATGTTAAGTCAACCCATCTCTTAAGTTTTAAATAGGGTCACTGAATCACTGACTCAATGCGATCTTTCTTTTTCATGTTGTAACTGATCCAATTTGGACCAATGGAACCTAAGTTCTTCTGGGTTATAGCCGATTGGGCTTAGTCATCAGCTCGGTGGGTTAACTATTTGCTTTCATGTTTGCCTAAACTCAATGGAGGATTAAATCAAGGTCATTCTAAATCCTTAATGGTCTGATTGTAGCGGAACCTATTCTCCTAATTCAAATTTATCCTCTTCTAGCGATTCAGGTTGAAGAAATTGTATCTCATCATAAAGAATTTGAGGATTTTTCCCAAATCTTCATTTCTCTTTATTGCTTAAGGAGGTCCTTTCTTAGAGGTGATGATTCACCCTTCAAGCTTTCATTCATTATAATAGTTAGATTAGTTTATTTTCATTTGTCTTTCATGTTTGACTTATTACTTATGTTTAGTTTATATGAATGATCTAGCTTCATTTAACTCTATGCATGTTTTACGATGTGACTTGAATTATGCACGATGTACATTGTAGAATTGATATGCTTTATATTGTAGAATTGTCTCTCTAATCTAGTTAAGTTGACAATCTTATTTGTATATTGTTGATACACTTGTAAGTTAGTAGAAATGATGTTTGTTTGTATTTGGAGGGTTGAATGGATTGTGGTTTAGTTTGACACTTGGTTATACTAATGAGTTGTATTGGAAATATAATGTTATATGTTGATGGATATGTATATTAGAGGTTACTCGAACTAGTGGGCAGTTGTGAATGAATTAAATATTACTTAGTCATAGACATACCATCTCGTAGATTATTTGTGCTAATATGTCTTATGGATTGTATTATTTTGTTATGTCCTTGAAGGATTTGGTGCCAATGTGGCTTGTTGGGAGGACTCTTTTTGTTGAAACTATATCCGAACTTATGATGGTAACATCTACGTATTGAATCATGAGTGGTCACTAGTTACAGAGGTTCTTATAAATGGAATTCTTTCGATTTTTTATTTTACCATAATTATTTATAATAATTTGAGTATGTTAGAATCTTACTTGTTAAAGTCTCATGATATGGGGATGGTAGTATGGGACACTATGCCCGAGTCGTCGGCCTATGCTGGGTGACTAATCCCCATAGTGACCTTTGAGCTTATCTGATATGATGTTTGTAAATTAAACTAATAACGGTTAGGTTAATCATGCATACATGGCACATGGGCATTATCGGGTGTCTAGTTGACTATTTGAAAGACTATTATTATACTATTCGAACGACCCTTTTTATATTTTGAATGGGTCGACTATTTGAAAGACCTATTCTCTTGCATGAATGAGCCAACTATTTAAAAGGTCCATTCATATGTTTAGCCGGATGTAAATTCCTAAGATGATTGCATTCATACATCCATGTATTAATTAAGATTAAATTGACGATTGAACATTATAGTTATTTGTGTTATATTTGTGAGTGGATTGTATCTCCTTGTGTTATACTTGAATTATAGTTTGGATGTGTGATTGTTTGTATTGTACTGGTGAGTTGTGATTGCAATTTAGATATTATAGTTTTGCATTCTGCTTGTAAAGTGTCGATTATGTCTTCTCAAGATGTGCAGGTTGTATCCTCTTATATTTTACTTATGAAGTACATTTTTGTATTATACTTTCGAAGTGCAGATTGAATATTATACTTCACTGAATTTATTTGAATATTATTCTTAACTATTGTAATTCTTTGGTAATCTTAGGGGGGTATATCCCACTGTGATATCCATTGATGCTATCAAAACATATTCAGTTAGTGTAAGATACGTAGATGTTGTGTAGGTTGGTGCTCACATGGAACATGAGGAGTTGTCTGATATTGCAGCTTAGATTTGTTACTTTTTAGATTTCTTTCATATTTACTTTAGTATATTCTTGTGAATTTGTGTATTTGAGTCATTGGTTTGTATAAGCCCTTTGGGAAGCTACTTGTATAAGTTGGACATTTGTATATGTTGAGATATATATTTTAGACATTTTTTTATGTGTGTTTTTTTTTCCCTTTCGATGCGATGCTCATTTAAAAAAATTACTGTGAAATGCGGGCTATCCCTGAAGGTAAACACCCAATATTTCAGAAAACGAGTACTAAATTCGGATTACAAAATCCGAAGTGTTACATATACACATAAAAGATATCCAATTAAATCTTAACAACATGTAACAAGCGTATAAAAACTGAGATAACCAACAACTAAAATTCATCCCTTACCAACTTATAATTTAATCTGTCGGGATCCATCATGTACTGTAATGTCTTACAGTAAAGTGAGATACGAGGAGTTACAAGTTGGACCTCATGGAAATAACTATTTACACATCCTATAAAATCACTTAATGAATATCTTTACCAAACTAACACAGTAATATCTACTACATACTAATAACATATAAGCAATATTACGGCACCATACCATAGGCTTCAAAAATTTCATATCCCCTAAAAAATGAATAATTTGGGGATAACACACACACACACACACACACACACACACATATAATTAGTTGTTAAGTGCCCATGCTCAATAGTAACTATCATTCATCATCTAAATTCCTATGGGCTTGTTTGGATTCACGTATTACATTGTATTCGGGTACTGTTCATGTATACATTGGACGGTTTGACAGATACATCCAAATCAATCATGTACTGATCAATGTTTGGATTGGAGGTATTGGATGGCATAGTATACAGTACGTTATACAGATTAATGTTTGGATATGAGGTATTGTGTCTGGGTAGTGTACAATCGTATATCTACCGGTACGGATGGTCAACCCACGTTTGACCAGCAATTCACATGTGATATGTGGACCCCACGTCTAACCATGATGTCATCCATGCCCCAGAAACAGAGATTACGAAAGAAAATATACATTTTAATTTTTTAAAAAATATATTAGAGAAAACGGTTAACTGATATTGACGGATCCAGAAAAGAAAAGAACAAAATACAAAGAAAATAAACAAAATAAGAAAAAATGAGCTTGAATATTACAAATGGGTCGGATGTCATCCACGCCCAAGAAAACAAAATCACATAACACGGATGTACACAACATACTTTTAGCTATATATATATATATATATATATATATATATATATATATATATATATATATATATATATATATATATATATATATATATAAGGACCTGATATTGAAAGTTCCAAAAGAAGAAATAAAAAAAAAAAAAAGAAAAAAACTTAATAGACAAATATTACAAATGAACACCTCCGCCAGCACATACTTTCAAACAGTCCAAACATTTCTTTGATGGTTACCGATGCAGAAGATTATCCACTGTTGCGGATAGTCACGTAAATAGTGGCAAACAATACGAAGAGACCAAGTAGCAAACCAACAAGCGGATTATCGATATGTGGGTCGTTTCCTGGACCATCAAGTCCCACTCATTCCTCATTGCCATCTTGCAGACCATCGCCACCAATTACACTTGGCTCTATGGGTGCAGCTACACATGTCCCGCTATCCACCGTCGTAGTAGTAGCTGATGCACAAACATACCGACTTCCGTCTGTTTCATCTACTGCTCTACCGATGGTGGTGACCTGAATAATGTTATAAACAATACATAATCTATATTAACAATCTGATTGTAACATATGGCAATCAATCATGGAAATTTGTTTTCTTCTAACATACAAATACTTGTTCAAAGTTACATTAAACCTTGTGTTGATTCCATGCAAGCATGACATCTTCATATACGGTGAATGACTTATGTAAGCATCCACTAAATTCATGAACTTGAGCTTTGCACTCTTCCCATGTCTCGTATATACCGGGCGTTCTGCCCACAAACACTACGTAAAACTTTTGTTTCATTTTCTCTGCAATTGGTAGACATACAAATTCTCAGTCCACATATTGAGTGATGAAATTATAATAATTTTTAAGGAGCATGATAATGCTGGCTATGTGAAAGTCTGTATGTTACATCATGAAGGTCAGAAGTTTATCAATAGATAAATAGATTCAACTACCTCTGTTTTACTTACCTTATGTCAATAAAACCTATCATGAAAAAATTCATACAAGAGCCTATCAGTAAAGATGGGATTCAAAAAGATTAATATCAACAACAACATGTCGGATAACATCCAAATCTGTGACAGAAATGTAGCATGACAGAAATGAAGCATGGCAGAAATGTAGCAATAAGAGGCTGAAACCAGCAATGTTACAATGCAGTTATTGTAATGGTTATAAGGCCATTACGTAAATGCTACATATCTACAAGCCAACAGATATATATCGTCTTTAGTATTGCTGATCGAATCAACAACAAAAATCATCCCACAGTATTATAGTTAACACTATCCAGAAGTTCATGTCAGGCATGAACCCGTCCACCTGCATTAAAATCCACATCCTACAGTAGTGAACAATATGATTCACAATCCGAAATCACAAATATCTAAATTCACACGATACCTGTAAAAGTGTATCCGAAAAGCAATTCTTAACCAGTTACACTCATAAATCCTCCAACGTTTTACTCCAGTAGAAATTACTACTGAGTAAGGACACCTGTGAGACAAGTAGCATTCTCAACCACTTACTATAATAGAAATCCTCCAACATAATCAGTCAGCATAATCTGTTCACCCGGTCTACTCTTCCTACGACTAAAATAATGCAGTCATTGGAATGAGAGGCTGATCAAGACAACAATAGATGCCTTCTAAAACAGAAACCATACCTACCCAGCCAAACAAAAAAGGTTAATCAACCACACCATTAACAAATCATCCAAAGTATAAATGACCCGACATAACTCCAGGCCTTTCAAATAGCTATACTGAATTATCAAAATTATTTGTCAATTGTAATGCAAGTGAAGAGTGTATCAGTCCATAATTAAATATTCATATTGAGCACTCCAATAGGCCATCGAATGCAACTTCTGTATATCCAACCTCTTGCAAACACAACAAATCAGACTCACATTTATTCTCCAACATATTCCTACTGCAGAAATGACTAATGTATAATGAAAATTATATCAAGTTATAATCTCAGACAAAGTACCGCATAATAGTTAAAGGCAGAACCTGCAATAGAAAGTAGCACTGTAAATTTCATATATATAGCAGTCCAAAAGAAATATCGATCTAATTACTGCTCTAGCAGCACTCATATAATCCACATCTTTGCCATTTGTTAACCCACCAAACCAAGCATTCACAGACTTGATTGAAACAGTATCCACCCCAAAAGTCAAAGAAAAAAGAAAAACTGTCCAGAAAACACCATTGTCCAAAAAATATTTTTACTCATCCCAAATTCACTCCTGCCCACTCCGCGGAAGGATAAATTTTTCTATCCATTCCTTTCTTCTCTCATGTCCCATTTTCATAAAATATCCTGCACTGACCAAATCAGATTACAGCACCCTCGCAGCCCGAATCTGATCCTCATTACTCAGACCTTTCACATCCTCAAGTATCCCCAGTAACCTCTGCACATGTGTCATACTTTTGCCCTATGCTATAGTTATAGTCAGGGTCTTTACAGCCTCTACCATCTCTCTCATCCTGTCCCCTTTTTGCTCACTCGACTTACCCTTCCTACAACGGCTGATGTCACTCTCATCCAAACGACTATGACGAGATCCTGACATTTCCTCCACTGGGCTTTTGTTATATTTTTTCGCCCTATTTACGGATCCCTCACCTGCACGTGTGAAGGGAGTAGGCCTATAACCGTCCTCATCATCCGATGAGAGTCGTACAGTATCAGAGGCCTCCTCATCAGAGCCGTCGTCGGAATACATTTTGGATCGGTTGCGCCGCTTCTCATAAATGGGTGATGAGTAAGTTGTGCTCGCAAATGATCCATGGGCACAGTTATTGCTGAATATGAAGGTCAAGTCATCCCATCTATCGATGTGCTTTCCTCGCACACGTTCCACATATGGGTGAGACTGTACAAAGAAAGAAAATTTAGAAATCATATACTGTAAAGCGGGAAATTTTAGAATGAATGTATTTTTTTTTCTTCTTAAATATGCTACTGCAATATAACCAGCCCACACATCATCCGTAGCAACGACCATCTTTCTGTCCGAGTCCCATCCAAAACCGGATGCATCGAGCAGGTCCTTGATAGAAATATACAACCTCTTTAAGGTTCGCAACTGATTAAAAATGTGATGGTTTTTAAGTAATATGCCACATGTCTCATTGATCTCTCTGACAGTTGCCTTGTAGGCCTCGGGTTTGAACCCATTATCACTCTTCAGGCCGAGATTGACCTGTTCAACCAGGGCATCCACCAATGAATTGTCCATATTATCGGACCATTGAACTCTACTTACTTTCTGAGAAGAGGCTTGCCTACGCCTTGGGGTAGATATACCCCTAGGTGAGGGCCCTTTCCTTGAGGGCGTAACGATTCTTGGCGGAGTTTGAAGAGGTTGTCTTGCTGATCTTGGACTAAGGTGTAGATTACCACCCCTTCTTGTAGGTGACGAGTCCACATTTATATTCCTCGGATTATCTGTGGAACTCCTCAGGAAATTCATTTCACCTACAAGTAACACATATTTATAGTAACATGACATAAGCATACAGTTGATCAACGAAAGTATTAATTCATGAAAATTCATAAGAAGATTATATAAACCATCCTATCAAAAAAATCCACAGTAAAAGTAAATAAGTATGTAAATATTCCTGCTAAAAACATAGCAGATGAGTACAAAACCAATGAAAACTATATACATTGTCTGGTGCGTGGAAGACTGTCATTACACATTCTCTCAGTTATCTCATCTCTCTTCCTTGCTCACTCTTCCCAACTGCGGTCCGTCACCAGAGATAAAGCTCTTTCTTCCTCCGCAGTAGATATTTTTACAGGGGATGGTGCAGCATCCTCCGTACTGTCTCCACTGTCCTCTACTACCTCAGCAAGTCCATCATCACCACTAACACGGATGAAATTATGAAGGACACAACAAGCTATAACAATTTTTACTTGTGTTTTAAGCTTGAACTGAGGAGGAGTACATAGAATAGGGAAGCGGCCTTTTAAGAGCCCAAAAGACTGCTCTATGACATTTCGCAACTGGGCGTGGCGATAATTGAAAAGTTTTTTTTTATTTGCGGGCTTCCTTCCAGTACGGAACTCATTCAGATGATATCGTACACCTCGGTAGGAGGCCATCAACCCGGGCGTATGTGCATATCCAGCATCAACGACATAATATTTTCCTACAGATTGCATTTCAATATTTTAGTTATGTTTCATTCATAAACACCCCCTATATGTGATTACCATAAGGAATAAGCAAACAGTCAGGGCGACAGGTTAATGCATTTTGCAAGACACGTGCATCGGATACAGATCCATCCCAACCAGCAAGCACATACACAAATTTCATATCAAACGTACATGTAACAAGAACATTTTGAGAGAGATATCCTTTCCTATTTCTGAAAGTTGAGCTCATTTCTCTTGGCATATAAGCCGGTATGTGGGTGTCATCTTGGGCCCCGATGCAGTCCTACAATCAAACGTGTGCCACATGATTAGTTCACTCTTTATACGAATTAAAATTCTTACCAATGACATCTAACTCTTCTCTAATATTACCTGAAAGTATGCACTCCATAAAGGGTTGTCAGATATTTCCTTGGGTGTGTGTAAACCAGGAAACTTCATATATTCTGGGATATACCGATAATTGCATCCAACACCCTAGTAAAGTGCCTGCTTACGGTCTCAAGATCTTGAAGATCGATGACCAATCACATGATTACGTACATTGTGTCCAACTGTATGTAAGAACATTACTACCTGCTCTTCCATACTACACCTCACGGAATCGGATAGGAGTTTCCAATCTCTCAACAATGAACACAATTCGAAAAACGTGTCCCTGCTTATTCTCAGCTGTGCGAGACAATCAACATCGTTTTTTCATATTATGCCATTGACAAATCTCTCCCTCTCAATATAACAATCCTTATACTCTAATTTAATACAGTAACGACGATAATATTCTGCAGCACCCATTACACATTTAGAGGCTGCTATGACTGTTAATACAGCAGCTACTTCACTCTCAGTCCATTCACTAGCAGATGACCTTTCATCGCTATTTTCAGCATTATCGGAAGCCATATGACTATTGGAGATGAAAGTTATCTGATTGAGAATTACAAAGAATTCATAAAATTTATTTTGAAAGTATGTTTGGATATGTGACAAGCATTACAGATAAAATTTAAATGTTTGTCATGCATATGTTTTTATGCAAACTGTTTCATACATTAATATACACTTCTGTTTCATTTAATATACAGATTTGACCACAAACATGAAACCATGCACATATTTGTTATTAGATAATTTAGCTATCATGTTACCATCCCAATATAGATTTGACAGCTACACATGAAAATATGTAAACTGTAAAATAAGCGAAGGCAAATGTAACGTTTACGGTTATTTACTATATGCATTTATATTAATGTATGGTAATTTAACGGTATAGGAAATTTTCATATAGTTACTTATGCAAATCATAATGTAAAACATATTCAGGGAGTTTAACAGTCATCACCCTGATTAGAACATATACATGCATCACCTTGGTTAGAATATATACAGGCATGGATACATCTCATAGTTCGTGCAGACATCGTATTAATATCTGTTTACAGCCTGTAAGTCACTCACAGGCAAATCTACCAATAACCTACAAGGGGATGGGGGGATGAAGTCACTTCTCTATAACTGACTTATAGGTATCCATACATGTCCATGTAAGTGACCTTCACCTGTAATTGACTTACCATTGACAATCACCTATAAGAGACTTACAGTTACCCAAACAGGCCCTTAATGATAATGATATACATAATAATCTTATGACTGAGTTAGCTGTCAATGAACATCATACATGGTGATATAAACAGTATTTCATAATCAGTAATGACATACCTCTTATATGGCAAAGAGATTGTTGTGAGTTGGAAATGTTGCACTGAGGGCTGCAAGACTTCTACTATCTGCATCACCGCGTGATATGTTATAGGGGTTAAGGTTCGATTACGTGATGAAAAAATTTTGGTTAGGGAGATGGTAGTTTAATACTGAGCTCTTATACCACACATTGCTTCTTTTCAAAAAGTAGAAAATGGTGATTTGAATTATAAAACCATATACTGATAGGAACACTAAAAAAATATATCCTTAGAGGACCAATGAGTTGTAAATATGTATACTGTAATGTTATCAGTGAACATCTTCCACTGATAATCCTGACAGTTAGCAATGGATACATAACTGAAAATGGAAAAACCGTTGTCTGAGGTATAACATCTTCAAATGGCCATCAGGAATCCATAATAACCAGTTTAAAATTGTGCAGATGTCCAGAAAAGCGATTTTGAAGAGTTATACCTCAGACAGATCAACCGACAGTAGCAGAGCTATTTGAGATACAAAATCATTTCCATTGACAGAATTTTTTTAAGAAATGAGACCATGCTCGGTATTTATCAATAGGAGCAAGGGAAAATATTCATTCCACTATCTGCATGCATTGACAGCATCACACCCTACTTGCAAATTGGAAGATATGCAACCTTCCTTGCTAACATTCCAATTAGGATTCTATACAGGACAAGATTTACCTCATATTATCTCCATCGAATGAATCTGGACAGGGATGAGGGGTTTCACAGATACAGGTGTATACGACCGACCGTATACCCGGCATCCTCCTCCAGAAATATCGCACTCAAGGAGAGCGAAACAGGAGGTCTGCGTGGGTAGGGTAACTCTTATAAGCGAGTAGTATCGCATGTTTTCCTCCAGAGGAATGAGATTCATACTGTAGGCACGACCTTCCGCTGAACGTTGTGGGGTGCTCCGGCACGACTCGGAGAGCAACGAGGTTTGGAGTTATACAGCACACGGGTAGTTGTTATTAGCGGTTCGGAGAAGACGAAACTCGTTGCTATGGCGACATGCAACCTATGGGGTGACGCTTATCACCGCTGGTGTAGCGAACTTCTTTTCTCCCACGTGATAGAATGACAAGAAGTTCTCTTTAGTCATCAGTCTTCCTTTCTCAAGAAGGGAAATACAGTGCAGTGCCGTCTTTCGGCTGTAATGACGGGAGGCATGATCTCTGACAACACAATACTGCCATTTGAACTTTCTAGTAATGGAATGAAATCGCGGGCATGGGATACCGCCCGTTTTACGGTTCAATCCAAATGTTGTGTAAGTGGAATATTCGAGAATATTCACTACTAATACGATACACCACCCTCTTATACGCGAATCCAAATAGGCCTTAAATCATAAATCCAAACCGTAAATCTGAAACGCTAAAACCTAAATCGTCAACACTAGACCCTAGGCCTAACCCTATACGCTAAACCCTAAACCTCAAATCTTAAACTCAAAACTCAAACTCAAACCCTAAACTACAAACCCTAAAACTCAACCCTAAACCTCATACCTCAATCCCAAACCCTAAACCTAAAAGCCAATAATCCTAAACCCTAAACCCCAAACCCTAAACTCTAAACCCTACCGTAAACTTCATGTAACAAATTCATATAGATAACCGGTCACCCAAGTATCTCAAGTTCACAAATGTAAGCAGGCCTCACAATATCACAATTTCACGCGGCTAAGTGGGCCGCCAAAAATCATGAACATCACATAGTGTAGTGGTTGCACATCCATCACCAATTCAAGTAACTAGGCAGGCCACCGAGTTTCACGAACTCAGATAGTTTGGTGGCTGCATATTTACTACAATTTGACTTAGGCAAGTGGGCTGCAACATTTTAGACTAGGCAGATAGAAAATACATGAATCAAAGTGGACCCTTAAAATTTTCCCACTATTGGCGTTCAATTTCCCACTGTTCAAATAAGCAACTAGTCTATAATAGTGTATATTTGTGTGTGAGATGTGCTAACTATCAACACTTGGTAATCAACTAATCATGTATACATAATTTAATAGTTGAACATATAAACATAAATAAACAAGTGTGCAAATTATAATCTCAAACACAGTCATATATAGTGATTCGGCTAATTACCTACTCCACTCTCGACGGACGCACTCAACCCATAAGTGTACCAGATTTCACTATCGGAGGTTTTAAATGAGATTCACATCTAACCTTTATAGTCCTACATAAGGACTCTAAGATTTAGGCCCTACACAAGAGCCATAGTTTTGCACAAGAACCTGAGAATTTAAGCCCTACACAAGAGCTAAGGTCCTACAGAAGAACCTGGTGTAGATACTCTCGCCGGAGGCTCCCGTAAGAGACTTTGGTTGGTTTTTCTTAGGCTAACCAATAACCTTGGTCCTACACAAGAACTAGATTTAGGTCCTAAACAAGGACCAAGGTCCTACTCAAGAACATAGTCAAGTTTGGTAATTAAACTCTTACACTTAAACTTACACAAGGAAGGAGTGTAAATGGACTCTACAAATGACAACCTTACTTGTTGGATTTGAGCCCCATTGACGTGCCTTCTTGAGTATCTTGATTGTCGCTCTCTCGTGCTACAATCAGCTTCCCGTTGCTCCCTCGATCATGTTGTCATTACTTCGCCAAGGCTTCAGTTCCATGATCAAACACCTTACATGTAGAGTTCCTATGCGGTGATCAAGGTAATGGGAGGTTTGGTTGAATCTCCTATAATCAATGAAAAATTAAGATGCCTAGGGTATTCACCTGGATGGACACTCTGGAGTTGGATAGACATTAGAATTTACCAATAAGTATGGTTTTTATACTCTAGAAAAGGCTTGAGATCATGATTTTCTTGAAAAGGAGCTTGAAATGCTCATTAGAGTGATGAATCACTAAGAAGAGAGCACGAATCTCATTAAGATAGAGTCTAAGATGTTTGGTAGAGCTTGAGATGCACTAGGGTCTCTAAAATACCAAAATCCATCATATATGTATAGATCCGGATGCTAGATTTATAAAAGAAAAGCTTTAATGGATCTTTAACGGCTAATTTTTTATTACACCGAGGGATTCTTCAGTGGCATTGAAATATTTTCGATTGCATTGAATTATATTTCAGTCAGACCGAATTCTGACTGAAAGCTGCTTGACAGTTTTGGTCACTTTCGGTTGGACCGAACTTAACCTTCAGTCGGACTGAACTTGAGCTTCGGCTTAACCGAGTGCAGCTGAAGGTGGGACCGAATTATTCTATTTTGTTGTTGTCCTATTTTGGTCAGCTTTGATCAGACCAAAGTTACCTTCAATCACATCGAGTCTAGTCGAAGGCTAGTTCGGTTAGAGCCGAATTAGCCAATTTTCAAGTATGAGTTTACTGTATCATTTTGGCTAGTTTCGATTGGACCGAAGAGTCCTTCAGTGGGATCGAAGGTTGCCGAATTTTTGTAGTTGTTTCAGCAACTTTAAACCTCTTGAGCCAATATAATAGTATATGTTTTAGGCTCCTACGGTTTATGAGATGATCACT
Source organism: Magnolia officinalis (assembly GCA_021015155.1). Taxonomy (NCBI): domain Eukaryota; kingdom Viridiplantae; phylum Streptophyta; class Magnoliopsida; order Magnoliales; family Magnoliaceae; genus Magnolia; species Magnolia officinalis. The sequence goes on from JAJHSJ010000007.1 coordinate 32,257,974, forward strand.
AAAGCTTTTACTAATTTGGTCCCTAAGATCATCTAAAGGTGTGTTATTTTTGATATGTTATTAGGGTCACTAAGGCACTACTTTTACCTGTTTAATGGTCCTTGATGTTTTTGCTCTGCTTGTGTCTTTGGTCTTCACTTTGCAATGGCTCATCTGACTAAGTGACACAATGACTCACGTGATTGACAAATACGGTGCATAAATCAATGCACTTACAAATCCCTTTTAGCCTCCTTGTTGAGGAACTTCAGAAGGCCTTCGTTAATATTTTTTAATGGTGTTCTTGAAAATGAACAATTCTTTGTGGAGTGATTTTTGAAACTGTAATATTTATAATATTCTTATTTTTTCAACTCTTTAATGGATGAAATCTTCTGTTATTCTGGGAGCTTAATAAACTTGACCTCCAAGAGGAGGTCAAAAATCTCATCAGCCATGGAGACGTCAGAAGAATACTACTTCGAGAACTCAAAACTATTCTTTCAAGGGTTCATCCAAGTGGGGGTTTGAGCCTTTGTTCGTTTTAATGCAAACATTTGTACGACCATTTGACCACCACTTCCAAGATGACCAACTACTAATTAAGGTCATGGTAATATGTGCCTTGTGAAGAGTTCATTCTCTGATTCTCTTCTTGGAGAATCCACCCATAATGGGTGGCTCAGCCTAATAGCTGAAATAAGTCTCCAAAGTACATTCCCACAAACTTCTTGCGAAGCTCGAACTCCATATGCCGTCAAGGGTGAGTTTGGAAATTTTGGTCTCAGGTAGGATCACAAAATACTGGTTCTTTGCTCTCTTGAACAGGGCAATAAATTGCTCGGCCGATTCCCAAGCAATTGCCGAAGCCTAGATAAATTGGCAATGGAAACCACATGCTCCATTTGGTGAAACTGCATATGGAATCTTTCCTCTATCTCGAGTCAAGTTTAGATTGAATTAGTTGGAAGATGTATGTGCCAAGTAAAGTCCACTCCTATCAAGGAGTTACCAAACAACATGAGTTTCAAAAAGCCATGGGCTTCACCACATTGCATGGTAAATCGACCGATAAACCTGATAATGGTTTATTCATTCTCTCTACGGAAGAGAATGAACTCAAGGACCCTAAACCCCCAGGTGGTTCAAAATATTGATAAACCCAGTAAGGATAGGGCTTCCAATAAATTGGTTGAGCAACTCGTCGGTCGTTAGGCTAGACGCCACATTACTATATGAGTCCAGTGACGTCATAAAGACTAAGAGGGTGTTGTGGTTGCGTAGGATATTGCCTTTGCTCCACTTGATTTCTGGCCACTAGGGTTGAGAGATAGAAGTTTACCCCCAAGTATCTCAACCCTCTAGTAGCTCCATTGTGTCGTCAATACTACAAGAGGTTGCCTCCTGTGTATTTGGCTCTAATGTAGTAATTTTGTGATGTTGGCAGTACGGGCAGTCGCCTCCCAAGCTGCTCAGAGTTTTCGTGGAATCCCCCCCCCCCCCCCCCCCCCCCCCCCCCCAAGAGATATGACATTCTGGGACTTTACAAATTCCTGCTAGCCCTTTTGTCGATCGTTTCAGTTATTTCTCCTTGCCATCACTGGAGGTGGTATATGATAGCCTTGAGGTTCAGATCGACTGACCCTTGTGGGGTGTTTAATGTAGTTCCACTGGGAAATTGTTAAAAGGGTTGAAGGTTCTGAAATTGCAGTAAAACCGCTTTAGTTGAAGTATGGAATTAGTCCAAGTATCCTAGAGGGGGATGAATAGGACTTTTCAAAATTTTATTTTCTTATAACACCAAACAATGCCTGACTTTAAGAAAGATAAGTAGGGCAAAGTAACTCTATGACTTCCAAGCCAATAGAGGGTCCAAACACATAGGCTACTCAAGATTTACATGTAAAGCAACTAGCCTATGGAGATAGTGTATGTGAAAGTGTGTGGGATGTGATTCCTATCAATGCTTAGACATTTACTTAATCATGCATCATAATAATCATTTGATAGACATAAGCATAATTAATCAATGCACAAAGAGCAATCCTAAACACAATCATATATGGTGGTTCGACTACTTGCCTACTTCACTCCCGACTGACGCACTCTCTCCTAGAGTGTACCGGATTTCACTATCCAATGGTTTTAAATCAGGTTAACCATGAACCTTCACAACCTATACAACATTAACTAAGGAGCCTACACAAGACAACCTTAGATGCCTACACAAGACGACAAGTCCTACACAAGGACACAACTAGGAGCCTACACAAGACAATACGTCCTTCACAAGGACAACACGTCCTACACAAGGACAACGTATTCTCCCATCGGAGGCCTACAAAAGGTCTTGACGAGTTTGTTAACTCAAAATCTGAATCCCAATCCCACACAAGGAAAGGGCTTTAGACTCGATGAACTCTATATACTTACAAGTGAGTAAGTCCCTTTCTCGCACAATCTGAAGATGATCTTCTTATTGACGAAGAGTCTTCAGCTCCCTTAAACCGTAACCTCTTCTGATGCGTCAATCAATGCTCCGAGGTTGTGAGGTTTAGGGTTTTGTCTGATTTTCTCTTTTAAATGATATTATTTAAATACATAGAGAAGATTTTCATGAGCTAAGCATTCAAGAGTTTCAGCACAATGATTTGCCTATGAAGGGTACTACTGAAAACTCAATGAATGTCAGAGTTCACAATTCAATCCAAGCAATGAAGTTATGAGTAAATGCTTGTGCAACGGAATGGGAAAGAGAGAATGAGGATGTAGGTATTAACTCTTGCAACAACTCTCTCAAACTCTCTTAAATTATAGCTCCTTTTACAAGAGGCAAGCCATGTGTATTTATAAGGTTGAAATCCCAACGGTAAAAAATGGGCAGAAATCCGACATCGTTGATGCCTTCGAACGGTATTCGATGCCATCAAAATTTGAATTTCGATTTCATCAAACCTTCTCCAATTGTATTGACCTTCTATACAAGATATTTATTTAGGTGTAAGTCTGATTCTTGAAAGTACCTTGGTTTGTCAAGTTACGTGAATGTTGAGTCATAGTGTCTACAGAGCCTGATAGGAAGATCAATTCAAGCGTCTGCCTCAACCGGATGTGTGCGAGCTCGTCACAGGTAAAACTAAAGCCTCACATCCCATGACCCAAAACACCAGGTGAAGAAAACCCTTAAAAACAAGTTAGAAATCATAGGGTTTTAAGGTGAGAATTTTTTTTTTCAGAATAGGAAAATCTCTATGTTTTTCTCGCCTTGTCGATTTTATTGAAACACCCTCGATATGATCGACCTGCACTGTCGATGTCCTCGATACCTTAACGATATTATCGATGTGAGGACCAAAAGTGTTCAACAACTAAATATTCATCTGGACGGATTTATCGATGTATTGATACACCTATCGATATCATCGATATAAGCACTAAATATGTCCAGCAACTTTACAACATATCTGAACGAATTATCGATGTATCGATACAACTATCAATATCATCGATATTCAAATCTCGAGTCCATCGAGAGTGGCTCGATAAGATCGACAGGAAGATTTTGGGCGCCCCTGTTTTTTTAATGAAAATCTGAAATTCCTTCCATATATCGATGCTCTTCCGATATGATCTAAAATCAAATATTGATAACATCGGAAGTCCATCGATGATATCGATCGAGGGCGCCTATTTCTTACAGCAGATATTTCAGGTCGTTTTTAACTATGATCGGGGGCCCATCGATAGAATCGATATTCAAATATCGATGATATCGAGATTAGATCGATTGCATCGAACAAGGTCATAAACTGTCCAGCAAACTTAAAGATAAATCAGCTGGATTTATCAATGCCTCGACTCTGATCTCGATATCATCGACATTCAAATTCTGATATCTCGATGGTTCCCCGATCATTCATGAAAACCTGAAATATTTCAAAGTCAAGTCTCTCTCATTTTTTAAGTGTCGATGGATCGAATCTGTCATCGATGGAATCGGAGTTCAAAATCCGATGACATCGACAATAGTTTCGATTCATCGACCAATTGACAAAGAGTTTCAAAAGCGTATGACATTGAGTCTGAGTCATCGAGCAAACCATCGATGCTATCGAGAGTATACGCTCGATGATATCGAACCTGCTTGATGATATCGAACTCTGTCATAAATGTGACCATTTTATATCCGTTGGAACTCTTTGCCTATATATAGAGGACTTGTCTTTTGTTGCTGTGAGAGAAAGAAGAGAGATTTTGTGTGTTTCAACTTACATCTTATATCCAAAGCCCTTTCTCTCAAGGGAGTTCATCCTCCAATCCACCCTCACCATTGACATTCAATAGGAAAATCATTAAGCTGGGATGCCTTGAATGCATAAGATTGGAATCGCTCTATATTCTTGATTGGAAAATATTTTGAGAGTAGGATTTTATCTTCACCTTGACCCAACTCGAAGCCGAGTATTGGTACATCATTTTGTGTTACGGATCAAGGGAGCAGAAGACTCTTCGTCAACAAGGAGGAGGGGATCTTTAACACTGTGCTAAACGAGACTCATCAGCTTATTTATAAGTATCCAGAGTCCAAGAGGACACTTGTGATCATTCCTTTCTAGGATTGGGTCTTAAGTGGTTCTCACCCTTTGAAGTCCTCAAGGAGGCCTCCGGCGGGAGTGTACGTGGTGGGTGTGTTGTGTGGACCCTTGCTCTGTGGAGAGCATAAACATCTGGTATGAGTGAACCAATAAAACTCTGGGTTTTAGGTGAACCAGGTAAAACCTTAGGGTTTGAGGTCAACCGTGTAGAAACCTCCAGTAAAGTCTTATGGAAGATCCTTGGCCAGTGTGCCTAAAAGTGGGTGCGTTGTGTTGACCCTTGCTCGTGAGAGCATAAACAGTCAGCCTCAGTGTAGGTTGTAAAGGTTGAAGGTGAACCTGATTTAAAACCTTAGGTTTGAGGTGAACCATTGTGAAACCTCCTTAGTGAAATCCTGTACACTCAAGGGTTGAGTGTGGTTACCGGGAGTGGAGTAGACTTATTGTCGAACCACTATAAAATGACTGTCTTTGAGATTGTTATTTTTATGATTGTGTGATTTGTTTTAATACTTCCTCATCTGAATATTTGATCACACCACACACACCTACACAGTCATATTCATCATAAGCTAGCTTGCATACTGCTTACTTCTAAGATAGTTTGTGATTGGATCCTCTACCAAGCTTGGAAGCCAGTAGAGTTACATTTGAGTAATCCTGATATTTGTATGATCACAGGATTAGTGAAGTAGAATTTTCAAATAAAACATAAAAACTTTAAAAAGTCCTATTCACCCCCCTCTAGGACATATTGGCATATTCCTTCTTCAACTAGTGCGGTCTTCACCGGCATTTCAATTCTGTCTGATCTTATCAAGCACTCTTCAATGTCATCGATGTGCACTTTGATTCTAGAGGAAATAAGCCCAAGGTCGGTTCAATTGAAGTGGGTTTGATGTCATCAAAACTTAAGTTTCAATGTCATCGAACTGCATTTGATGTAATCAATAATTCTCAGCATTTGTTCAGTTTGTTGCTGGACTATATGGGCTTGGTTTTGATGCAATTGAACCAAGTTCAATTCTATCGAAGATGTCCTCGATTACATCTCGATGCAATCGTCAGGACCTTTGTTTTACCTGTTTAGTTCATACTTCCTCTAATACTCAAAGTGCTAGCAACCCAATCTTACCAGAAGATTTTCAAAGTAGTAAGGGTAAGTTAGGTTCTTTTGGAGGTATATGCCTGTCAGGGTTGTTTTGGGTAGATGAGGCTTAGTTTGCCTTTTAATCACAATCGTATGCCTTCATCTTGATGAGTCTTGAGCTCGATGTCTTCATCTTAGGACTCACTTAACTGATAGACTCAAACTCATGTATATTGACAAACAAGGGCATTTTCAGGTTCATCGATGTCAAAAGTCTCCCGAAGAAACCTTTGATCAGTCTGGCGAGGCTCTCTGCATGGGTCCTATTGCCCTCTACGGTTTATTGCAAATCTCCTTGCATGTCATGGATGTGATTTACGATTTCTGCTAGGATATTATTTGGTTGAGAAGAGGATCCCGCATCCACGTCGACTGATTCCACTTGGTGTTCTTCATCTTTTGTCTCTCCTATAACCTCAGGGAGACTATTAGCCATTGTTTTCATTTTACCAATCATATCACTTTACTGAGAAATTCCAAAGTTAGCACACTATGTCCCACTAGGTGTGCCAAAAATATTATTGTTATTCAATCTAGATGTGTGGCCACACTTTTTACCAATCATAAATAGTGTTGGGCGTGTAAGAGTTATACTCAACTTAAATCAATTGAACACTTGTGACCCCAGGCTCCAAACTAGTTAGATTAGGATCAGACTTGTGAAAGGTTGATCTAACTGTTTAGCTACCAATATTATAGAGATTTGGCGATTTAAAATCAGAGAGTTAGTCCGTCAAAATTAGATATTTTACCTTGCGCTAAGGACCTTTCTTTCAATGGTAATAAAGTTTTTTAGGTTTTATAGTAATGTGATGGTGAATGATTAAAATAAAAATTAAGAATTAATCGTTGATTGCATTAATTAAGAAAAATGAGCAATACAATCAGCGAAGAAAAATTAAATTAAGCAAAGAAACAAAAAGATAATTACCTACAACTGACTGTGTGGACAGAACAACCAAAGTGTGCAGTCTGCAGGACGTGACTAGTGTGATTTGTAAAATAAGAACTCAGTGATTGGTGGGATTCGACAACAGAGGTTGTTGATATATAATCTACTCCTAAGTCGTACTATATTGATGGCGCTAGAGAGTAGTAAATTTAAGCTAAACTATAGATTTCAGACTTGCTACAACGTGATTGAATAGAAGTAGAATATCTAAGCTAAGAAGCTAAAAACTAGGGCAGACAGTGTTGCGTTGTAGAGATTGACTAGTTATGTGTGGCGAGGGCTTGGAAATCTTCATTGAATACTACTTTTATAGGTTTGGAGAGGTTGCGACTATGCCGAGGTTTCCTTACTGGTCCTCCAATGTGAGTCGGTCGTGTTGTAGCAGGATTCAAATTCTTTATGCCATCACAATATGATTTTCTTCTAATTCCAGAAAGAATTTCTTTCTAAACTTCAAGAAAGCATTGTTTAATAAGTTTCCATTTCTAGAATGATTATGCGAGATGACATTGTTGTGCGCTATCCTGTATCGCCAGATATCTGGCATCCTGTTACACATGTCACTTGTGGGACGGTCACACGTCTTTAAACAGTTTTCTTTCTTCTTCTTTTTTTTTTTTTTTTGTTAAAATTTTTTTAAACTTAAAATTTATTTATTATTTTTTTAAATTTTTTATTTAACTGCAGACGTGCAAAGAAATTTGAGCCATTCTGCTTTTAGCATGCCATGCAATGCTGAAGGATATGAGATTTCTTGAAGCACAAGTACGATTAGAGTCCCATCGTTCATATGTAAGTGCCAACACAAGATTATTGCTCATTGGGCAATGCGGAATGCGATATGCCAAGTGTAATCAGGTGGGCCACATCAAAGGGAATAAGGGTGATGGGACTCCAATGATAGGTTTGTGTAATGGTCGACCGTGGTGTTTATCTTTCATCAAACTCGTCCATTAAGTTTGAGTCACACTGACGAAGGAAAGATACAAAAATCAGCCTCATCTAATCATTCATTATTCCAATTTGTGTGGCTCATCTTAGCTTTTCACTGAGCTGATCTTTTGCATCTATGGTGAACATAGTGGTTCTCACCTGATGGACGGAGTGGATTCCACACATACGACATGGTGGTATATGTGTGGAATCCACGGAGCTTAGGTGTTAGTGTAAAATAGGCGTTGTAGATGACTCCCTGTCTTATTTTTTCCAGCATCAAGGGTTCACTGCTTAATAATCTGGAAATTTACGAAGCACCTTCGACTTTTAAAGAAGTTACAAGAGCTGCCCGAAATGGATCTTGCCTGCTTCGCTTCGAAGTAAAACTGGAAATGCAATAGGATATTTGCGCAAGGAGAGATCCAAGAGTTGATCGTTGTGACACGTGATAACTTCACATGCTTGACATAATCCACTCCGTTCATCATGTGAGCCCACCATTAAAATGTATTCTCTTTTGATCTTCCTCGAAGATATGCTTTTATATTTGTGTTAATTTGTGAATGGTTATTGGTAAGTCCGATTTACTTTTTTCATGCATAATCTGTTTCAGGTTAGTGGTCATCTGATCAGATGATTCTAAGAACATGTGTAATCTGCAGTGAACTTATCCGACGGTCTACATTCATCGTAGGTGTGGGTCCACATGGTCAATAGAGACTTCGCACATAAACTGCGAAGAAGTCTCACTTCCTCGCGGCTCATTGCTCCCCACTATCTCCACTAATGCAAAGAGAGGCCTTTTCACTTCATGAGCCACTTTCCATGTGCTCACAACGCACGCGTGCCGATTAGCATACGTGTCTAAGTTATAGGCCACTAGTCGTGGGGCCATTTTGGGTGGATGTTGCAGCTTAAAACATCAAACTCATCCATTCATTAGGTGGGCCACAAATGTTCGAAAGGACAGAAAAAAAATCAGCCAATGGTCTACATTCAACATCGCACACCAAATGCGCAGACTGGCCTGGGCCACTACATGGCCTGATGAGTTGCTAGGATCTAAAAAATTCCCAAGACGTGGATAAGAAGGGAGTGTGTGTAAAGTGATTCCCTACTCAAAACCTTTTCTATCTAGCCATCTATTTAACGACAACATCACAAGCTTACTCATTTTGATTGATCTTCTATTAGAAATGACCAATGGCTCAATGATGGACAGAATGCACGTAGGTCATGAGTTCGAGTGAGATGTGCGGAAGAAGAAGTGTTCTCTTATACGACTGAAAGAAAGCCGCAAATCCAACCTGTTAGACAATAAGCCAAACAGTCCAATATTGACTCCATTTGATGAGTGACTTTCTGATCTAATTTCAAAATAAGGTAATCCTCAACCAATTGGACAAGTTAGATATCATATGCACATGAAAGGTTGGAAGGTATTGAAGCGGGTAGACCGTATATAACATCCCGAATTTTCACGGCCAGAGTTTGTACTGGTGCTCGAGAAAATCGGGTGTTAATAATATATAAATTGAATGCTTTAAAAATCGTACCTTATTATTTTTATTTTTATTTCATTTAGATCACATTCAGATACATTCATGAAAGTAACATTCACGAGAATAAAATCGATTATATTGATTATTTCAATCAGAGTAAAAGAATTCAGTAAATAATCAAATGCCCTCTCAATAGGAGTTTATTACATTATCGAGTTTGCAGCGGAAGTATAAAATTAAATCATAAAATTATCTTCTTATTCTTTCAGTAAAATCTTTCATAGGGAGATGATCCTCTAGGTCTTCAATTTGTATATCACCTGCATCATCTGTATGGTTGGAGATGGTTAATGCTCTACTAATAGTGATGGCTATTCTTTAAGATTAACAATAATTCAAGGGATTCTTAAAGCAATGTAAGGGTTCTGATACGTCTCGTACTCCACAACTACGAGAGGTATCAATATGCGGCAAACCTACATGAGATGCATGCTTAGCAAAGTATATACGGTTCATCACACTTAGCGATCACACAATGTAAAAAAATGATTTAGAGTTATCTGGCTCACCCCGTATCCCATTCTACGGAGATTCGCTGGCGTGTCTCACATCTAAAATGGATTTACGCGGTTATCCCAAGACGACGTAACACATAACTAAGTGAATTATGTGACACGATTTGTTCATGGAGTGACTATTTGCGACATCCAATCCCGGAGGTATGTAACATGCATTGCGAATTACTTACTGATTTGTGCACTACGACCCATGATACATGGAATTACTATCCGCCCCAGGGGCCGCTACTAAAAATGCATTACGTCCACGATATTTATTTGATCTCTATAAGGGGATTCCCACATAGTACTTACAACCAAGAGAGAATCTATCTATTGAATTATGGGAGTTTTAGAAATTCCAGACACATCCCCAAGCCCATAAAGGTAAATAACATAAAGCTAACATATAATAAAAGAGATGAGTAGTAATGACTAACTCAACAAAGAGGAGGGTTGGCAATGGCCAACTCAAAAAAGAGGAGAGTAGTAATGGCTAACTCAACAAGGAGGAGAGTGGCATGACTAAACTCAATAAAAGGATAGTAGCAAGGGCTAACTCAACAAATTAGTAAAGGCAAGGGCAAGACTTGTATCCATCGCCCACATAAAATAATGAAGATCACTAGTAATTATCATACTATAATCCCAAAGGAAAATAATTGTTAATGGTAAATTAACAATTGCAGAGAGAGAATCATAGTAACATGAGAATGGGTAAAAGGCAAGATAATTCATATCAACTTAAATTAAAGTAAGATTAAAGGAAAACCCTCACCTTTACTAGTATGATAGTCCCCACTACCAAAGTTATATGTCCAAGGTGTAAATTTTTATCCTAAATCACATGAATGGCTAAGATTTTACTAAGGTTCAGTTTTTGATGATGCTAAGTCTGGACTTATGTGGTTAATTTTAAAAATGTAAACTAACCTTGGTAAGAGGTGGGTGTCTTACCTTATTTGGTTTCGGAATTTCGATCCAACACCCAGGTCCAAGTGCACTCAAGTGTTAAGTCGACCCGAATTCTCCTCCTCCTTCTTCTTGACTTGGATAGAGATTCTGGACGGACTAGGACCTCACGTCATCCA
>JAJHSJ010000007.1:32268835-32396727 GCA_021015155.1 Magnolia officinalis
AATACCCAATCGAAATAGTACAAAATCCATTGTATTGCACCAAGTTCCACAACATTAATCTCTATATTCAACAGCTACTATTCATACCAAGGAAAAAGATCAACCATACAGACTTATGTACATCAGTCCGAGTACTCTCCAGAGACTTCAAAACCTATAGGTACATTTCCTTCATGGAGGTATCATTCAACCCTAAGAAGACTATTGGGTTGCATCATATCACAGGAGGGTCCTTCTTAAATAAAACAAATGTGCATATTTTGTAGCTTTATAAACACCACCCACAGGTATAGTTGCATGTATAGTTGTATACATTAAGAAAAGTAAAAACACATTCTTTCATAATAGACATTTTGCTTGAAGCCAGCTAGAAAAGGGGGAACACAGGTGCAGTTTTGCTCCCCGGCACCAGAAGAAGGGTATTCCATTTTTACAGATCACTTTCCTCTTACTAAATAGATTACGGATTATTTCCTATTGCCTCAACATAAACCATTTTTATCAGCCAAAGAATTATCTCCATCTGCATGTGACCTGAAAACAAAGATGGAATAGCCATGTGACAAAGGTTTTTGAGACATGGTGATGCATCCAAGACCATACACAATCAATCAGAGGATACATCTAGGACCCACAAGCTGATCAATCAAAGATCAGCCCCACCCAAGTGTCCTGGTCAAGTAACTCAACTTTTGAGGGACAAGATTGGTCCGATGGAAGATGAATGGTTTGGATGTGCATTCTGAGCAATATTAGTAACCTTCCAGTTAATTGTTAGAGTTAGGGCTAGTTAAACTAATTCCCCATTTGTATTTTCATCACATTCTTTGTGGGCCATTTTCTGGGCATTTAAAAATGTCAGAATGAGATGAAATTGGTCCCATTCGATAACCTATTAAGTTAGCTTTCAAACAAGCCAAATCATGCAATTCCGCCGCTGGGTTATGGCCAATGTATATAAGGTCCATATGGTGGTGATGGGATTCAAGGGCAATTTGGTCATTTGCTATTTTATTAGGGCTTTCTTAGTTGTCAGATTCCATATAAACTATAAAGAACTCCATACTTGTAACAAAGGATTTAAGATATTTATTTTATAAAAAAAAAGATTCGAGGCTCCTCTTTTTGGTTCCATTTTATGGAAAAGAGAGGGGGGTGTGATCCCTAGCACTTGGCTAGTGAATGGTTGGGTTCTTCCCTACAATCTTGTTTTTCTTTTATCTGAACCATTTGGGATTTGTATTAATTGGTATCAACGCAAGTTCTCCTTCCTTGGGAACTCGAGACTTTTCCTCTCTTGCTCTATCTTCTCTCTTCTCCTTTTATTTATCCCCTCCCTTTCCCTCCAAAAACCATCTCTCCCTTCTTTAATTCTTTCTTTTTCACCCGTCCCCATATTCCCCATCAACATGCTCCCCTTCTTTCCCGAACCTTCTAAGCTGAGCCCATCCCATCAAACCGTTTTCCCTTCCCCCAAAAACTGCATGCCCATCATATCAAAACGTACCCATTCCCCAACTTGATCAGAAATCCATTCCCCGAATTCATCGGAAACCCATTCCCCAAATCCATCAAAGCCCAAACCTAAAGTTCAGCACATGTTTTGTATAAGAAATGTCGATGAAAGGAAGATATTCATATGCTTTGTATGATTATTCTGATTCCGGACTCCCATGTTTAGTATGGCCATCCATATTCATCTCCAGAATACCTGACTCCTATCCAGGTTACCATAACTATTATAGTCATTATTCATATTATCCCAAGTCTTACCGTCTTCCTATGTGCCTCACAGCGATCCCTATCAACGCCCCTCTCGATGTTATGAACCAGAGCAGCAATATTTCAGTTACTCAAATACACTCTGTTGCATGAAAATATCAGCAAAAAGCAAGGATTTTCAATAGATGCATGAGGAAACAGTTAACAGAAACCAAGGAAGAGATGAAAGCAATCAAGGATTCAAGATAGAGATTGCATAAGGTTTCAAGGATATTTCATGGAATATCAAAACTTGCTTCTAACCTTGATTGAACAGGGGTTTGAATCCTTGCCTCGATGGTAGACTCTCAGGAGTTTCAACACGAGGTCTGGGTTCGAATACCCATAGGTGGTGAAATCCCACTACGGCAGGACATGGACACTAGCAGCTTTTTTTTTTTCTGAAAAGATGACTAGATCCATTCAAGAAAAACCAAAAGAGGAGGGAATCTACGACACAAATATAGGGACACAAAGCTCCAACTTTCAAAAAATAAAAAAACCGAAGAATTAGATCCTTTGCTTGTGAGCACAAATGAAATGTTTAACCTCCAATCAAGGATCGAATCTCTTAAACAACATAAACACAAGCAGAAAGAACATCCCCGTCCCCTTTTGACCCAAGATATCACTACCTCATAAGGCATCTCAACTGCAACCACCAATCGCTAGAACTGTTTGTGGATAATAGAAACCACTTCAAAGCCAGGGGGAAATGATGCATCCATGATGAGGACATAGACAACCAAATGCAAATGGATCAGACAGATATACTTGTTGAGGAGTTTTGGGATGGATTAAAGCATGAAAATGGGCCTAAATATCTTCCATATTGGGCTAAATCCGTAAATCCATCAATGGACCACGCATTGTGGCGCCCGTAGTACACTTTTGGATCCACAAAAGGGGTCTTTTAATGGCATTTCCCTTAAGAATATTTTCTTATTTTTTGACAATTTTTTGTTTCTTTTTGCTTTGCTTATGTCTCACTTAAGTAGATAGGGGTATTTTAGTCATTTTCCTTTAAATTAAGATTGTAATACTGAGATTATAACATCTAGCCCATAGTCTATGCTTGATGTAAACCTAGATTAGTGTTAAGGCTTCTCTTTGTTTTCCGTCACATAAAAACTCAATAAGAAAAAATGTCTAGCAGCTTTTGGGACATTTTTCTTTCCTACAAGCCTTGGGCATCAACCCTTCTCTAGAGATTGTGCAAGTGCATGTTTTTCACAAGTGGGGTGCGTGACCTAGGCCATCAAACTAGTGAGAGCTTTGATTTTCATTGGTTATTGCATTGATTTTCCTTTCTTTTCAAGTGGAAGAATCTCTTTCCTCAGATTGGGTGTGTTTGGCAAACTCATTTGTAAGAGGGATAGGTCCGCCTTCGATTCCATAACACATACGTATAGTTATGGTAGCATGTGAAATCATCGGGGGCCACCTCATATAAGGGCACCGTCAGTTGGGGTAGCCTCAGAGAACTAAACTATATATGCCAAATAGTCACCACCCCCCATAAGGGACCTAGTCTATAGTAGTGGTCAAGGATTCATAGGTCAACTGAGCAAAGGATTATATGAACGGCTGGATTTCTATACCGAGGGAGACATTGCATATCGTATGAATCTAGTGTATGGTAGCTATGAATATCAAAGAGTCTCACTTAGTTAGATGGGTGGTGCTAGGGCTTGATAAAATCATGTGCAGTTGATGAATCTCATTTGCTGGCAACACCAATCCAAGACCATACATGATCGATCAATGGATGCGTCTATGACCGACAACCTTATCAGTTGAAGAATAGGCCCATCCAAGTGTCCCGAACAAGGATGCGGACCACTTTGAGGGCTAGGATTGGTATGATGGAAGATTAATGGTTTGGATATACATTATGAACCAGATTGGCAATCTTTTAATTAGTGGTTAGAGTTGGAAATAGTTAAACTAATTCCCCTTTTGTATTTTGGTCACTTTCTTCGTGGGCCATTTTTTGGGCATCAAATAATGTCAAAATGACATAAAATTGGTCCCATCTAATAGCCAATTGAGTTAGGTTTCAAATTAGCCAACATCATACAATTTCGATGCCATTTAAATGAGTTATGGCAGATGTACATAAGACCCATATGGTGGTGACACGATTCGAGGTCATTTTGGTCATTTCCTATTATATTAGAGTTTTCTTTGACTGTCAAAGTCAATATAAAAGACCTTCTTCCTTGTAACGGCTGATTATGATATTATGGTATTATAATAATAATAATAATAAATTAAAAAAAACTCAGTTTGGGGGTTTTCCTTTTGGTTCCATTTGGTGGAAGAGGGCCGGTTGAGATCCCCAGCACTTAGCTAGTGGATTGTTGGATTCTTCCCTCTAATCTTGTTTTTCTTTTCTTCGATTCATTTGCATCCCCTTTAGGATTGCACTACATGGTTATTTGTGGCCAACTAAATAGTCAATAAAGAAAAAGTAGACAACTCAAATCATGCAAGATCACATGGAACTCATCAAGTTGCATACAACTCACCTGAAAATGACTATAATGCTAACTTTTTACAAATTTAAACTGAATGTTTTGCTAAAATATGCACTTCAATGCAACAAGAGCAACAACAAAATGTTACAGAAAATGACTAAGCTACCAATAAACAATTTGAAAGCTTACCCAGGGCTGGCTAAATTCATTATAGGTTGCATTACCAAGCAAGTTAAAAGCTCCCGGGCAAAACACCGAACCAAGGGGCATTGAGCCTCTCGTGGTCTTAAGACTACAGCCAACACTCCACCCATAAGCCGTTGAAGAACCTAAAACCACCATGGAAGAAAATAAACACCTATGGCAATTTAGATAAAAGCAATGCAGCACATCAAAAGTTTTCTATCAGTTCAAAATCAATATTGCTAACAGAATGGCTCCACTCACACCTTGTACTCACACTCAGGAGATAGCAGAGCAGGATGAAGCTCCTTAGAAGCTATTAGATGGTGTCTTAACCTTTCATCCCTTTCATCAGAAGATAGTATTCCCATGACATCCGCACCAATGGAAGACTGATTCCTTCTATAGAGGTCTAAGTGGTTCCCTATTAAGTCAACCATATCCCTGAAACATGGAATGTTGTTTGAGTCTGACAATGAATGAACACAATATTCAGTTGATTGAAGAAAGCTTGTCGATGACTTACAAAAGTAATGTAAAAGCACCTTGTTAATAAGTCGAGAAGGTTGATCTGTTTAAGCCTTCTAGATATCTCACCAAGAACATCATTGATTAATATGTGTATCTGTTCAGGGGCCTCCTTGTCAGGAGTAATTGATGAATACCACAAATCTACCATGAAGTCCTGCAAAATCTTATTAATGAAATCATCTATCGCAGCTTCCACAAGAGGAGAATCAATTTTCCTTTTCCATCTTGGTGCAGTTGGTAAAGTTGAAAGACGTGGATCATCCAGCGACAGCTGTTTCTTCTGCAAATGAGATAGATATGACTGTCGATGAACCGGACGAACCTTCCAACGGAAATCCACCTCATACGATAAAAGGCGCAATCCAGAGAGCATAAGAATTGATATGGGGATATTTGTCCACATCGATTTACTTGTGTCTGCAATAAGCATGTAGAAGACATTAGGAAAAGAAAATTCATGACCAGAAATTGGCTGATATGGCTTGAGAGTCTATCTCAAACACCTAACCCAGGATGAAATGGAAACGGGATAATAGTTATCATGTTCTTCGACGTGTCTGGAAATGTAACAAACACCAGCACATCATTAAGAATCAGCTATGTGACTTATTTTACAGACATCTTAAATCAGTATCAGATACAAACACAAGTTGCTAGAAATGTGGATCTAGGGATGCTGACATGTCCATGCAAACACTGAAATTAAGAAAACTACTATTGTGTAAATGTTAGTGCATAAATGTGCATTTGGTTGCACCAAATATCATGATCTTTCATCTTTAATCAGTCTAATTTGTTGCAAAATTTCAAGATATTTCATGAAATTTTGTGTAACCAAACACACCACCTTAAAAAAAAAAAGATGTGGAAGAATGTTTTATTGTTAACTAGAAATGAGACATCCATTTTTTTGGAAAATATAGAAATGAGAAATCCTGTGTATTCGCATGGCCATTTGATGATTGGTCATGCACCCAATTCAGGGTTGGTTTGGTATTGTGAGAATGTTTATTGATGGGCCAGTGCTTGACCAAATATTGTGCGACTAAGTGCCTGTCTGTGCATAACGTTTCTCAACTAGAAACACGCCAAAACCATATAAAACAGTACCAAAAAATGCTAAGATACAAGGTTAATATAAATTGTTCTCTGTCCATAATAGATTCAATGACATGAGTCTGGGTCAGATAAGAAACACTTAGTATTAGGGCCTGTTTGGTACTTTAAAGGAATACATAAATACAAATTTATATGGGAAACAATATTTGTCCCCACCTTTATGGGGTAGCAATGTTCCCGAAGCTTAATTTGACATGTGGAACAATCTATCATCAATCTGGACTCATTCCGTAGCACTAGGGGCAGGCAGGCCATGATGCAAAACTCGTGCCCTTGAAGGTTGACCTTTTCTTTGTAACTGTCAGCTTTTTATGAGAGATCAGATGGGAAGAGGCATCTGACCAAGGTGCTTCTTCAGAATCATACACACTACATGGTAACTCCTATGTGTAGACACCCCACCTCACATGAGATCCTGAATTTTTTATATTAATTGATTTTGAAAGAGGGTCATGTCAAAACTTTTTTGTTCGCAGAAATTTAGTTAAGCTCCTAAACCAACCAAAAGGCAAATTTTTAGCTATAAACTACCCTAACGCCCAACCCTAACCCTACCCAAAATACGCAGCTCTAATTTTTCAGTCTATTCCCTACAAACTACCCCTAGGACCCTGGTTCACCCCAGCCTACCCTCTAATCACAAAATTCACCCTTCTAATTAACTTTGCCATTATTTTATTTTTTAAGAGAGAGATAACAGCAATTTATTAAAGAAGCGCGAAGAGCAAACAAAAGAATACAAGCTAACTACAACTCAAAGAAAGAGAAAAGATTTACAGATTTAACTTGTTTAACAAAGAAGCCCAACCCACCAAAATCCACTTAATCTCCCTAATAACCTCTTGAACCGAAGAAGTTCTATTCTGAAAAGCACCTATTCCTATTACGGTTGCCCCAAAACCCAAAAAAACCCCCAAAAATGAGCATCCTTCACATCACTTTACCTATTTTCCCAACTCCCCCTTGGTGCTAAGCCCACATAAGCTCAATGACTGATCTCCGCATCATCCAAGCAATATGGAACATTCCCAGAAAATGATCCGAAACCTTACGAACAAAAGAGCAATGAAAAGGTGGCCCACCGATTCCAATGCTTCCAAACGCATTAGGAAAGTGATAGGCAAAATAAGAAATCTTCTTTGCAAATTATCAATATTAAGAACTGTCCTATTACCCGCTAACCACCCAAACGCCACCACCCAAGGAGGAGAACCATAAAACCAACAACGATATGGGATGATTGATTACAAGGTGCACCATGCATTAGACGATAACCAACCCAAGCTATGGACAAGCCAAATAAAAGAGTTTGCTTCTTGAACCGCAAGAGTTCTATCCTTCAATAGGCTACCCAAAGATGGATTAGTTTCTTGGAATTCAAGTTGGCAGGGTTGCATCAGGTTGGCAGCCAGCGTCAAACTTATGCCATAACTTCCATCGTGAATCCAAACAATCAGAACCAGATTCATGTAGCCGACCCCAAGTAATTGGTATAAGGCTTAGATGATGATGACCAGTTGATGATGCTGAAGACAAGACCTTCCAAGAGTCGAAGTCGATCGACATCATAGTTCCCGAAAGACACCACAATACACATTCAGGGAGTTTTTTTTCTCACTTCTCTTTTCTATTTCTCTGCAGTTTTTCTTTTCACATTTGGAAAAATATTACACTGACATTCAGTTTCAAAATAGTTTTACTTCTTTTGATGGAATAAAGAGAGCAATTTCACAGTTGGGGAAAGTGCCTAACACTTCCCACCACCAAAGTTCTCAGATGGATCTCTAACTCATAAGCTTCGGAATGAAGTTTAAGATTTTTGGGTTTCTAACTGGCCCCTTCATTTTCTGGCATTTCCGCTGTTGTCTATCAAGATCATCAAACTCGTATCCACACTATGGGATAGATGTTTTAAGATGTTGATTGGACTTTTTTTCACTGCTCGATCCTGACTGTCCATTTTCATGCTATTGATTAGATGATTAGGACCATTCAATTGGTGTGATTTTTTAATCATGGCCTTCCAATAGTTGGTGTGAAACAAAATAGACAGTCCAAATACATGACTTGTTGTACCCACGTTGCTTAAAAGGTCAGGGCACATTGCTCACATCCCATGAAGGTGGGATGTTCGTATTATGATATCTATAGATGTCCCACAGGTCAATCCACTCAACAGGTGGGCACACACGTGCGATGAGCGGACAATGAGTGGACTTGCCTAAGCTGGTGTGTATGTGTGTGTACATCCAACCCATTTAAAAAAATTGGCTCCACCATGAAGATCGCCTAGCATGAAAATCAGGTCAATCCACTCAACAGGTGGACCAAACCCACCTCCAACATGTGGACTGGCCAGATTTGTGTCTGCAAGAGCACCCAACTTGAAAAGCAGACCAGCCTGACTTTTGGGTGAGGGCATTTACACGATAGGAACCCTCTGATGGGAGGAGCAGATAAAGAAACCCGGTTCTATAATGTAGTAGTTAACAGTATGGGCACTGAAGCCACAGACCTCAGTTTGAATCCTAGGAGGACATTTATATTCTACAAGTAAAACAAATATTGTTGTAGTGTCAAATATATAATATTAGTACTGAAATTAATTAGGTACCCGATGACTACCAGATTAGGTACACCACCCAACCCAACTTTAAGATGGTCCAAAAATTGGAACCAAGCATACGTTTAAATCAGGTCAGTCAGGTACCAATTGACAGCCCTACACATCAATCAAACAGGCCCTTAGCTATGAGCCCAGCTTCTATGTTGCCATTGGAGCACCCTTTTGACTGCAAACAATCTCTGCCCATTAATATAATACGCGCGCCTATAGGTTAGTCAGGTACCAATTGACAGCCCTATGCATCAATCAAACAGGCCCATAGATATCAGACCAGCTTCTATGTTGCCATTGGAGCACCCTTTTGACCGCAAACAATCTCTGCCTATTAATATAATACGCATGCACGCACGTACAATATTCTTACAACTCTAATGCATTTAGTTCAGACACACCTTTCTGTATCTTATGATTTTATGACCATATGTTGATAATAACATATCTTACAATCTTACATAAAACAAATTTTGGGTTTTCTTACCCACATTAAGAATACCAATATATGTATATTCAATCAGTTTTTTTTTTACAAACATATATCACACAAAGACAAAGATATGTTGGATTGGATTGGAGCAATTAGTTAAATAAAGTGGAAATAACACGACCAGAAATACTAGGTTCGGAATCTGCAATTCTATTACGTTCGAGTGAACTTGAAAGGAATGTAACTGCAAAGCAGTTAAAATTTGGTAAACTCCCACCTATCAAATTAACCAGAGCAATTCAATTCAATAGCGCATACAAGTGCATCCAAAGCTAAATTTCTCAAACCGCAATCCGAAGATGATAAAATCCCTGCATGGATTGAATTCAACAAAAGCCTACATTTCCCAGTTCAAATCACACCCCAATTACAGCAAATAATACTATAATCCTTCTAAATAACCCTAATTTCAGTGAGAAAAGAGCCCAGATCACATAATATTCAATGTAATTGCCCCAATTCTTCGATTCAGATGATAATCAGACACTTCTCAGAAATTGAAGAAAAATAAAAAGATGAGAAACTGCAAGAAAATCTCACGCGACAAGAAGTAGGCGATCCCGAAGACACAGATTGCCCACCACAGCGTCCGGACCTTCGCTTCCTCAATCAATCTTGCAGCGAATTCATAGCCTTCATGATCTGAAAGCCCTAACTGGAATTCCTCCTCAGAGAGAGATAAAAATTCTATCGAGTCCTGGAGAATGGGAAATGAAAGACGGAGAAGAAGAAAACCCTAGAAATTTTGGGTTTTTTTTGCAAGCCCTAGAAAACAGAAGGGGTTTTCCGCAATTTTGGAGATGAAAATTCTTCCACTGCTTTTCTCACATATCACATTCACAGGCGTGCGTGGGGAAGAAAGATGAAATTCCTCTGTGCTTTGGCATCTGTAGATAGGTACGCTTACGGTGTGCGTTTGATACAATCCTAACTAAATTGTGGCACCTCATCCGCCGTTCAAAATGGTTTACGGGCAACCAATCTCTATCCGCTACCGTCTATTTCATGGGCCATGGTTTGGATAGGTCATCCTAATCATCCGGTGGCCACGAAACCTAAGTTAATTTAAGACCTGTATCTCCGTCCAAATTTAGTAGGAAATCAGATGGCTGACAGTGTTCCATTGGTGTGCTTTTTTGGCATTGATCTATTCATGGTGGGTCCCACGGTTTGGACGGCGTGGATCGGCATGCTTGTAAGCTATTTGCGCTGAAGAGGCAATCAGCAGCACACGTGTCAAACGGGTACATAAGCGCGAGATCTATACCGCTCCTGACTAGGTAGGCCTCTTGTGGAAGTGACCTGTCCACTCATCAAGTGGGCCGCAGTTGTTTATAAAAATGGACGGTTGGGATATTGATGAGTGGACCAGCATGATTCTTCAATAGGAGCATGTCCATGGTGGGACCCACTTGGTGGATGGTCCGAATCGGCAACAGGTGTCCTGTCAGGCACTTGTTTAACGTTTATCAACTGCTAGTGTAGCAACCGTACGTTATAACGCTGGCTGCAGTGGATACGGAATCTGATATTCTGGTGGAATAATGCTGGAAAATGCCATCCATGCATCCACCGTACACGTGGCAAACATGCGTTTAATCCAGTGGAGGGGGTGTGCTGAGAGGTCGTTGATTGGATAATACTGACTTAGATCAATGGGCATTTGCTTGTTAAATGTGGGCCGTTGAATATTTTTCTTTTCAAAGTTCCATTTGATTGTTCGCATATTAAACGGTCAGGATAATCTAGATGTGAGTCTCTATACCGTGCTCGTGGAGGGCCCCACAGATGGAGCGGTCTGGATTGAGCATCTATGTATGCACAGCAGGGTGGATGCGTGTGTATGATCAACCACCGGTTGCGAGCACCGTACAATTCTTTTATTTTCTTATGTTTGCATAGCCGTTGGATTTAGGCTCTTTTTTGGATAACTCCAGCCGTTGAATTGACAGTGTTCACATTGGACGGTGGATGGTGGAAGCAACTCTCAAATTAAAATATTTGTAAACTTCGATCACAAGGTTGTTATTTAGACGGTTCCTGTTGAAGGCAGGAGACAAATTATCTAGCAGTTGAAATAAGTCAAGTCGAAGCTTTTACTTTTGATTTTCCACCGTACAAGGTGGTGCTGGATTCCCCAGCATGGTGTTGGATAAAACACCCACATCCCGGTGGGCCCCGCAGAGCACTGCCCGGACGGACGGTGGTAGGATGGCCGGACATTAATCCGTCCAGGCAGGGTTATGTGGGGCCCAGCGTGATGTAGGTGTTTTATCCATGTTATTCATCGTTTTTCTATATAATTTTAAAGTATTGTCTTAAAAATAAGATAATTAGGGGGCATTTGGCGCATATAATTGGATGGGATTAGGTTCAATGTTTGGGAAGAATGGAAAAGCTCGAAATTAGGTCATATGGACTTGCATTGGGTCTTTGCCAACTCCACTCATGATTTTTATTTTTTATTTTTATTTTTTTTACAAACGCACGCAGACCACACACTCACGATACTGGAATTTCACTCAATGTTAGTAAGTTGTGTAGGTTCCACCATGATGTGTGGCTATAACCACATCATCTGCCCATTTTTTGAGATTATTTTAGAGCATGGGTCAAAAAATCAGGTAGATCTGAAGCTCAAATGAACCCCACCATGGAAAGCAGCGGAGATTGAATACCTACTATTGAAAACTTCTTTGGGGCCACATAAGTTTTGGATGTGCCTCATTTTTAGGCACATGCCATAAAATGATGTTACAAAACAGATGAACAATTTAGATATAACACATGTGTTATTCTCAATAGTTTTAAATGATGGTGGGTATATCCATTCAATGTACCACCATATTACAAACATAGCATACAATTAAGCTTATCCCCTGCTAACAAAGGAGACCATCCATATGTATGATAATTATATTTTTTGAATCTCTTCCCACCTAATCCTTCCCAATACGATGCACCAAACACTCTATTACAGGTCTTATGTGGGCCATAAAGTAGGGATTGAACTGCCACCATTAAAAATTTATTAGGAGTCAGAGAAATTTCATATCAGGCTAATATTTGTGTTTTCGCTTTATCCATGTCTACGTGACCTTATAAATAGGTTAGATGGTAAAAATAAAAAAAACATCAAGATGGCCCTTATAAAGGTTTCAATGATGGTGTCATTATCAGTGTGATCCATTGGAGTTATAGACTTGCTTCATGTTTAGGTGTGATCCATTAGAGTTATGGACTTGCTTCATTTTTAAGATCATACCTTAAAATGATCTAAGAAAAGTGATGAACGGCGTGGATAAGACACTAACATAACGGTGGGCCCCACAGCGAGGCAGATGGGACCATGGTGAAAAGGGACAAATTTGTCATTTTATTTACAAAGCATTTATTTATTTATTTATTTTTTAAAGTTTAACACACGTACTTGCACCCATGCACTCACACCTTGAACTCATGAACTCATATTAAAACGGTTGTGAGTCTAGAACCAAAGCATGTGTAAGGACACCATTTTTATATCTTATGCATGCACATGCACACAATATTTTTTTAAATTATGTTGGATTTAGACATTTTGATGAGCATTCTATATACATGCAAAGTAAAATGATGCATGTGTTATAATATTTGGGCATGTATTCCAACAATTCTCTTTCAAGTAGATAGAGGAAGTATGGGCATGAATCAGCTCAAGCTTAAATGGATCGGTATTTTTTTATTGAAAATAGAAAAGGATCGATGCTCCACTTTCTCTTTCTTTCTTTTATCAAACCGAACATCTTAAGTATCTACTCCATGTGCCAAGTAAGATTATTTTTATTTTTATTTTTTAAATGTGTTGAACTTTGTAAGACTGTGCAAATTATTTAAATTAAAAAATGTATTTTCCTGACTAAATAAGAACTTAAGTAAGCCAAACATGTACAAGTTAAACATTTCTATATATACATTATATGGATTCGCATAATCATTGGGTCTTATACTTATACATTTGTTCATTTTTGTACCACCGTAAAATTGTCTTAGACTTGGTATATCATATGCTTAAAATTTATGATTGATAATTTAAAAATAAATATGAACTATTAATTTTACAAGACAATATATATAATATTTTCATAACTATTTATCTAAACAAAACAATTTATAAATTTAGTTTGGTTAGTTAAGTTATGGTGATCAATTATTATGATTTCATATATAAGACTAAATTTATAAAAATCACAAATATATCATTAGTTAAAAATCCTAATCTTGATAATGACGGGATCAACCACCTAACTTACTAAGATTTACCTTAAGGGCTTGTTTGGCCAGCTGCATCAAGACGGATTAGATGGGATAGACTTTCTAATTCCACATTTCAATCCTACAATTATGTTTGGTTATGGCGGTCAATCAATGACCAATTGAAGCTTTAGAAACTGTGTCATCACGTTGATGGTTTAAGATATATATGGTACATCCATTTTTTATTTGCAACATCCACAGCACATCCCACTGCGGTCATACAATTTGAAATTCTTGATGATGTATTAGTTGGTGCTACACTATAATGAATATGTTATATCCACACCGTCTATCCATTTTATGAGATCATTTTAACGCATGGATCTAAAAAAGAGATAGATATGATGTTCAAGTAGACCACACCACAAAAGGCAGTGGGGATCGGGCGTTTACCATTGAAAACATCTTAAATCCCACAAAAGGTTTGGACCAATCTGATATTTGTTTTTTCCTTTCATCCAAATCCATGTGACCTCATGGACAGGTTGGATGACAAATAAACATCATGGTGGGCCCTATTACGTTTTCAACGGTATGAAACATTGTTCCCACTACTCTTTGTAGTGTGATCCACTTGAGCTTTGGATTTGCCTCATTTTTTGTTCTAATGACCTAAATTGATATCGCCAAATGAATGAACGGTGAAGATATAACACTTACAACATGGCGGGGCACGTAGAAGTTGTTGACTTAAACACACCGGTGGTGTGCAACACTTCATGCAATCTGCTTCCAAAAATTCTTTGTAACATCCGAACGTGTTTACGTAGTATCCAGATACAGAACTATACGTCCCAAACAAGGAAACGAAGTCTATATTTATTACATACATTACAATTCCATCCCACGTAATTCTCTTGGATGCAGCTAGCCAAACAGGCCCTAAAAGCTCACATACTAATGAATCAAAGCAATTAGTCAATTTTCCACTAAAATCTAAGTATTTTTAAGTCTAAGATAAGGACAACAAGCATGGGAAGGGCGAGTAATTGTCACGTGCATACATCTCATATGTTTAGGGACAATATCTAATAACAAAATCTCACTGTATGTACAATAATCAAGTTATATGGTTTATGGGCTAGACATGACAATAATATATACCTTTAAAAAAAGGTAATAATAAGTAGCGTATTTCATGTCATATCAAAACTTATCATTCTTCATTTCTGATGAACCAAGCCGTATTGGCTAATGTATTTCAATTATATTCATTTTATATATACACAATAATACTAAATAATAAGTAAATTATTAATAAAAATAAATATATAATTTATTTGAATAAAATGTCATACTTTCCAGCACTGTAGCTCCTGACCGTCTAGATTTCTGGCTACATCCCAAAAACAACAAGTTAAATGGGGCTACCATTGATGTGTATGTGAAATCTAAACCGTCAATTCGGTTACTATCCTCACGACCACCACACCATCTGGAAGTTTCTATAGTGGCCCACTTAAGTTAAGGATGCACTTTATGAGTTAATTCGGTTACTATCCTCACGACCACCATACCATCTGGAAGTTTCTATAGTGGCCCACTTAAGTTATGGATGCAGTTTATGATCTAGGCCTAGTGTTGGGAAGTGCATTTAATGGACGGGTTGGATGGTACTCACATATTACAATAAGCCCCACACAGCTTGAACTAGGTCATTTACCGTGCCTTTGAACGGATTGGATCACTCCCATCACAACCGACCAAGATCTTTTAATTCATTTGATGAATGGAGATTTGACTGTTGACTTTTGGCAATAACAGCTTTGGTTTTTCTATTGTTCATTGGATAACCGTTGATCTGGTAGTTAGATCATCCAATACACTTCCGGATCATGACCCACACACAGTGGGGTCCACAAACTGTACGGCCTCGAGTGATTATTGTTCATTGGATAACTTAGATCCGCCTCTTTCTACAAGGGAGGGGCCTACCGAGGTGTGCGTGCGACATCCACTCCATCCATCACTTGCGTCAGCTCATGCTAGAAGCTGAGCTAAAAAACCAGCTCCGTCCAAAACTCAAGTGGGCCACACCACAGGGAACAGTGGATCTGGGGACTTTCTCCATTGAAACATTCCTGGTCCCACTGTGATGTTTATATGCAATCCAAACCGTTCATGAGGTGAGTCCAACCACGTTGAGTAGAGATCCAGAACTTCCAAAGGTCCCAATGAGGTTTCAACGGTGAGAGTCCCACCTCCACTTTTTTTCCTGTGGTGCAGACCACTTGGGTTTGCAGCGACCTAATGTCAGGGCTCGCATCTAACGCGGCGCAATTGATGGGCGGATTAGATTTCCAGATATTTGGCTGTGCATGAGCCATCAGACCGAGCAATCATATGAACATCTGAGCCATTGACACATGGGCCCCACTCGTACCCATCAAAAGCCCAAAAACACAATACAATCTATCGGCCCAAATATTATCTTGTACCTCATCTTGCGCGACGCAGCTGTCACGTTGATTAAACAATATACGTACACGTGGCAACACGTCAGCCATGAATTTGTTTGGACTGCTAAATCTCCACAGTACACGTGGCTCTCGCGTGGTGATCGGACTATTCCATCAATTTGGTCCACTGTGGACGGATCAAGTGTAAAACGTGTACCGTTAAGGCATTCGACGCGGATTCGGTGGAGCCCGGGAGCTTGGTGGATCCGTGACTGTGGGGCCCACCTTGATGTATATATTTTATATCCATGCCGTCCGTCCATCCGTTTTTCAAGATCATTATAGGTAATTATCTCAAAATGATGTAAATTTAAATCTCAGGTGGACCACAACATAGGAAAGAGTGGTGAGCAAGCACTCGCCATTAGAAACTTCCTAGGGCCCACCGTAATGTTTATTAGCCATCCAATCTGTTGATAAGGTCACACAGACCTCGATGAAGGGAAAACAAAAATATCAGCTTGATCCAAAGCTTTTGTGGGCCCTAGAAGTTTTAAACGGTGGTAGTTCAATCACCATGTTTCATGTAGTGTGGTCCACCTGATATTTTGATCTACCTCATTTTTTTTCTCATGCCATGCAAAATGGATGGAGGCGTGGATCAAACACATACATCATGGAGCCCACCGAGCTTTTCCAGCACCCACGTCGGTGGTCCCTACCACAGTACACGTGGCTCACATGTGGCGATCGGACCATTCGATCACCGTTGGGACAATCCGGACGGTGGGTTACAGATGGACGGTTAGAGCCGAAATGGGCAAGATAAATGGTAAAAAAAGCTCAACCGTTGGATGGTTACATCTTGCAAATGAGAAATGATCACCTGCAGCCGGGTGCATGCCAACTTGTCATCCAGACCCCTTTTTCCTGAAAACACTCACTTGTACACGACATCCGCACCGTGTAAACGGCAGGCCCCATGGTGAATATCACCCACGCAAAAAACAAGGATGATCCACGAAGTAGGTGGGCCACACCCATTTTTGTGGCTGGTGATATTCATGGTGGGCCTACCATTCCGTGCACTTTCAGAGTGCGGAGCATCATTAGGCTTATCGCTTTTGCTTTTCTTAATTGCAAAGAATCATTCCAACACTCCGAAAGACGGATTTTAAAACGTTTGCTTGCCCATGCTTAATCATGTGGGCGTGCTGACGTGGATATAGGACTTCATGCAGATGAGATCCACCCCGTCCATCAGGTGCGTAGCACTATGTTTAGACTGGTCCAAAAATCAGGTTGTTTTAAGGCTGAGGTGGGCAACACCACAGGGAACAGTTGAGATGGAAAGTCCCACCATTAAAATCGTGAAAATTGTGTATGCATCATCCAATCCATTCATTTGAATTATGAATGAATTACCCGTAAATCAGGACATCCCAAGACTCATATAGGCCACAGAAGGTGAATTAAGCTTTCTGTCATGATTTTACACCATTCCGTGTGGCCCACCTATCTCTTGGACTGGACTGATTCTTGGAATCCATGGTGAAAATGTAGTGGCCCACTTGGTGGACGCGGTAGATTGACGCACCCCCGCTGAATCTATTTTTCAAAGGTAGATAATAACATACATTGGCTGAACTTTCACATCCATGTATTTTAGGCTAGCATGTCACATGTTATATGTGTGGACATGTAACATGTGAGTTAGGGAAAAATGTTATCACTTATCAGCTGAAGGGCAATGCTCACAAAGACCAAAACCAGTGAAACTTTAAGGAGAAGCTACTTTGGTTTAGATAAGCTACTTTGGTAAACAACATATTTATCATCTAAGAAGTCAAAAATTTATATTTAATTTATAACCTTATAAATAATTATTTTGAAAGTTTATTTGGTTACCTTTATATATATTGTCCATCGTATGAGGCTAACCTTTGAGGTGGATTGTTCATTGTGTGAGCTTCACCTTTGATGTGGGTCGTCATCAAGCGGGCTCAGTTAGGTTGTGAGTCATTCATCATTAGGGGTCGACTTTTAATGTACACAATTCATAAGATAGGGCTCACCTTTGATGTTAGTCATCAATCATGTGAGGGTCATCTTCGATATCCATGGCCCATCATGTGGAGTTAACCTTTGGTGTGGACTGTCCATCGTGTGGACCTACCTCCGATGTGAGTCGTCCATAATGCGGACCTACCTTATATATGAGTCATTTATCATTAGGCTAACCTTGATGTGAATCATCCATCATGTGAAACCCACCTTGAGGTGAATCATCTATCACATTGGGCCCAACATCATTAATTGCCCATCATATAGAGCCAATCTTTAACGTGGGTTGCCTATCATGTGAGTTCCACCTTCATTGCGGGTTACCCATCATGCGGGGCTTGCCTTGGATGTGAGTCATTCATTATTAGAGGCGGGCCTTTGATGTGAATTATCCATAATGTGGGGCCACCTCCATATATAAGGCCATCATGAATTCATATTGAGGCTCCCTAATTCATCTGTCCATTTGGATGGTTTTTTAGTCTTATTAATTTAGTCGGGTTTCATAGTTTAAAAAGTATATTTCGTTAAATAATTTTGTAAATTATTGTGTCATTCAAGAAAATGAAAGAAATAAGTTTCTCTTGAAAGTTAAAAGTCAATAATAATAAAAATCACTTTAAAAAACAAGTTACTTTTCATTAAAAGCTATTTATTTATTCAAGTTTAACTACCAAATTAACTAATTTTAAAAGGTAACCTATTAACTCACATAAGTTAAAAGGCTACTTATTTGATTGCATCCAAAGGGAGCCTTACGGACCAAATTACGTACTACCCCTACCTGTCCCAGCTCATAAAAGGTTGTGACTTTGAGGGGGCCACCATGATGTATGGGTTTATCAACACATTTCATCCATTTTGACATATCATTAAAATATAAAATACAAGTCAAAAAATGAAGCAAATCCAAGGGTCAAAATGGACGATACTACATGAAGCAGTCATGATAATGACACCCACTGTTGAAACCATTGTGGGGCCTGTTGTGATGTTTATTTGCCATCCAACCTATTCATAAGGTCACATTGACCTTGATGAAGTCAAAACTCAAATATCAACTTCATCCAAAACTTCAACCCCTCCCAAGAAGTTTCTAATGATGGGAGTTAATCCCCGATGCGTGGTTCACTTGAGATTTGGATCTATCTTATTTTGGAGCTTATATCCTAAAATGACATAGAAAACTGGATGAGTGGTGTTGATAAACCCATACATCATGGTGGGCCCCTCGGAGCCTAGGACAGGGTAGTACTTAATTCGTGTGGTCCATTGAGTACACTCTCTGAGCTTGGGACAATGGCTGCGTCTGTCCATTAGCTAGGCACACTGCCTCTTTTTAACTACTGACCTAAAGATCTCGATCATCCAAAGCCGCAGATATGCTATTCCATAAGAAATAATTGGGTTGAAATGCCTACCGTTATTTTTATACACAACGCACCCAAAGTATTTACATGCCATTCATTCCATTCATCTGACTTACCACATCAAGGATGAAAGCATTTGACACGGTTTGGGTATACTCCTGCCTGTCCCAGCTTGGCACCGGTGGAAACTTTGATAGGACACCATGATATTTGAGTTTTATCCACACCTTTCATTCAATTTATTATTATTATTATTATTTTTTCCATATTGTTTTAGAATATAAGCCTAAAAATGAGGCAGATCCAAGGCTCAGGTGGACCACACAAAGTGAATTAAATACTTACCATTGAAATTTTCTTGGGGGCCATAGAAGTTTTGGATCAAGATGGTATTTATCTTTTCTCTTCATCTAGGTCTATATGACCTTATGAATGGGTTGGATGACAAATAAACATCATGGTGGGCCTTAAGAAGGTTTCGATTATCATTATTGCTTCCTGTAATGTGGTCCAATTTAGCATGAAATCACTTCATTTTGTGGCTTATACCCTAAAATAATATGACAAAATAGATGGACAATATGGACCAGTGTCAAGCTCTGGACATGTGGGTAGCACTCAATCTGCATTCGCAAGCCTTACCAAAATGTTCGAGTATTCTAAAACTCAGGTAAGCCATATAACATGAATTTAAACATTTTAGATATGAACTTTTAGGCGTGGCACACCTGACTACTAAATCATCTTTATATTTTGGATCAAAGGTCAACATGAGGGAGTGTACATGATTGATGATCAGGATCTCATGCACGTTGAATCATTTCTCCCACATTGGTGAAAATAACCCAAGTACCTTGGGCAGGGTTCCCATATATTACATGGATGATTTCTTCTTTATTCAGTTTCTTTGTTTTCGAGTCCAAGACTTTCATATGGCTAATATTTCTTTGTGATTAATTAGAAGGTTCCATGTGACCATGGTCCAAAAATTAGAAAATTAGACTTGATTTGATGTCTAGTCAAGTCAGATTGACTTAAAGACTTGAACGAGTTTTAAATTGAATCGACTTGATATTACAACATATAATTGATGAATGTAAGTCTGCAATAAATATTTAAAATTCATATATAAATTTATTTTATTTTTTAAAGCACAACTTCTACTTGTGTAATGCTAGCAATTGACTCGGTTCGGGTCACACCGAGTCAGCTAAGTTTCGGCTGATTTGTTGCCAAATACCCTGATTTTGCCCCACCATTGATCACTTGTTGGGTGCAACTATGTACGTCCATGGGTGGGCCGCAACAGTGTCCCGAGTCATACAATTGGTTTCTCCACTAATTTCGTGTCGCATCTCGATTGATTAGTTGGATTCTGCTTGGGCCGATAAGTACTGTAATTGGCATTCTTGTGATCGGTTCAATGGGTATTTTCTTTTACAATTCATATTTTAGATTGAGATTTGATTAATTAGTGGGTTAATTTGATTTATGCGATTGGTGTGCCCCACATTTTTTATGAATTGTGTATCCAGTATAACTCAGCTTCCTAGCATGGAAGAAATCTTCCTTCCATTCGTGAGGTCTATCTCGCTCCCCTAGTGAGGAGTGAGAAGGGAGAGTCCTGAACAGATCTGAGGTTTCATCTAGACAACAAGCGAAAGGTCAAAAATAAAATGCATTTGTACGAGTGAACTCATTCCTTGTAAATTGGGTGGCACATTCCATAGGTTGAGAATTCATTCTCCCAGAGCCAACAGAGCAGCTGAGTTGCAGACTCTACCAGCTTAGGGCCAGTCGAGTCAGGCATATTGAAACAAAACCGAGTCGACTTGATTGGGTTTCATCCACTTTGGTCTATTTAGATAAATGGTATGTCCTACTTTAGGATATTTTGGAGAAATTAAAATACATTTTTCCAAACAATGCTTGTGAAAGAGTAATTTTAAGTGTTGAATTTAAATTATTAGTTACTTTGCACTTCAACCATCCATCAATGTCCAACAATCATCAAGTTATAAAAAAGCAGATTAGTGTATCTTTGGTTTGTGATCTAAGGGGCCCACAATTTGGACTGTTTAATTTGAATTTAACTGCATGCCACATGGTGGGACTACTCATGATTTGTTCCCACACGTATGCAAGGGAAAACACATATTAACCGTGTGTCAAAGTGGCATACAAGATCCACATGTCACCGGACGCGAGAAAGAAGACTTACACTTTTCGAAAAATCCAGCAGCTGGCGATGATGAATACCTGTCCACTCAGTCAGCTCCGCGGTCACCCACCAGCCCTAAATAACCTCCTCTTTGGCGCTAATGAAATCATTTCACGCCATCTCGCTGAAACTTTCCATCCCGCAGTCCGTACAATAGACTGAGGAGGATAACGGGATGGGCTCGATAAGGGAGTAAGAGAGGGCGATAAATGCAAGGAGGGATTTCGCAATCCCTTCCCATCTTCACCGAAATCCACTCGACGGGACGCAGGCAGTCTACCATCCATCGCTGTCCAAACAAGATTGTAATGGGGTTATGACGAATTTTACAATGCTATCCCTCCTAATCCTTCCAAATTCTGGGCCAAACAGGCCCTTAGAGAAGTCCTAACATGCAGATGGTCCATATCTTTCAACCATCCATTTCTTCTGGCACATTTAATAAGCAGGCCAGCCTCGCTTTTGTCCCTATGCATCTATTCGGTGGGACTCATCTAGTGACTGGATTAGATTTTGCACGTGTGTGCGATGCTGTTACATTTAGGCAGGGTGCGAATTGGGTACTAGGGCTCTGTGGGGCCACTATGATCTATATGTTTTATCCGCACGGTCCATCCATTTTGAAAGATCATTTTAAGTCATAAGCCGGATAAAAAAAAAAAGATTAAATGCTTAAGTGGACCACGCCACAATAAACAGTTGATTGGGAGCACAAAACTTTTGGATCAAGCTGATATTTAAGCAACCCTGGTGTTCCCCCATACAGTTTTCAACGGTAGGAATTTAATCCCCATTGCATCCTATGGTGTGGTCCAACTGAGTCTTCAGTCTACCTTATTTTTAGGCTCATGCCCTAAAAATATCTGTAAAAATAGATGAACGGTGTGGATAAAACATATACAGCATGGTGGCCGTACAAATCCTCTGACATGACCGTCCGTCTCTTCCTAGGTTCGAATGGGGTAATAATAATACCCAATCCGGGCCCGTGTCAGCGGGAACAGAAACAGATGCACACGGGCGGGGCCAGTACGTGCACCAAGCAAGAATAGCTATTGTTGGGGACAAAATGTGCTAAGTTTAGAGACTCGGATTTAGTTCCTTGGATCACCGAGAGATACATCGATCCGAGGGGAGATTATGAGTCGACGAAACCGAGGCAACGGCCGAGTTGGTTTGGAAGACAAAACTAAGAAAACGGTTAAGTCGGTTCGTATAGCTTATTGGCGGCTAAGGTATGCCTCGGCCGATCCACTTCGGACTATTCGAAGGAAGAAAGGACGACGCGAACGCGGGGTCGTCATCCCAAGTATCTCGGGATAAGATCTTCTGTCACGGAGATCACGAGATCGCGTTAACGGAAGGAAATCCAATCTCCGTGATACTGGGAGAAGATCTCGTATTCGTCATCAAGAGGAGAATCCTCGTACGATAGCGAATTTTTCACATCTATAAAGGGAGTGGTTCATTCACCTTGAAAGGTATGCAAAAAACTCTCTCTAGAACCCCTCAATACAGTTAGACCCAGATTCCTAGCCTGACTTTGGCATCGGAGGGTCCCCTGCTCTAGCCAGGGTCTCCTTTGTCTGTTTTCTGTGCAGGTACTCGGAGGTCTAAGCAGGGAGAACCAGATTTTTGCACCAACAGTTTGGCGCCGTCTGTGGGAAGCCAGTTTACGAAAAGTCATCTTACGCTCTCCCCATGGTGACGACTCGTAGGACGGTCCCAGAAGAAGATCTGAATGAGGTCGCGATTACAGGACCATCGGGTCCAATAGCAAATCCGGCGGCTCGGAACCTACCTAACAATCGCCAGCGAGCCGCGGCCGGAACAATTAATAACCAAGAGGGTCGTAATAACGAAGGCTTGGACCAGGAGGTTCAAGAAATCCGGTCCGATGTAAACATGATGAAGCAAATGTTGGAACGGATGTATCAGCAAATGCAGCCACCTTTGCCTCCCCAAGGGGAAACGACGCACATCCCGACTGCGGTAGACCCTCAGCCGTCCGCACCGCAGTCGATCCGCCCGAGTCAACCCCGAGGTTCCCGAGCCGCCTCCAGCCCAGTCAGATAACGCCGCATTGCCCCCGACTGATCTTCGGCATGAGATAGATAGGAGAAGACGTAATCGACCTCTGATAGAGGGTACGGCGGAAAGCGGCGAACCTTGGAAAGCCGATATCCAAGACTTTAAAAGAGAAGTGCGAGAAGAAATGGCGAAAGAAATGGCAGATATGAGGCAAGGACGAAGCACATACCCGGCCAGGTCCGAGGCAAGAGCGTCCCCTTTCGTTGACGAGATTATGCAAGCTCGGTTGCCTGAAAGGTTTCGGTTACCTCAAATCACTCCTTTCGCAGGCAAAACTGACCCGACAGAGCATATCGAATGCTTCAAAACTTATATGGAGCTCCACGATGCCTCGGACGCGGTGATGTGTCGAGCCTTTTCCCTTACGCTGACCGACGTAGCCCGGCTGTGGTTTAAACAGCTGAAACAGAGGTCCATCAGCTCGTTCACCGAACTGAGTGATGCCTTTCTCACCAACTTCATCGGCGGGAAAAAAGAAATTAAAACCCCCTGCTCATTTAAATAATATAGTCCAGAGGCAGGGAGAGCTATTGAAAGATTACATCAAACGTTTCAATTTCGAATCTCTTCAGGTTCGAAAACACTCAGAAGAAGTAGCGCTCAACGCCCTCATGCAAGGAGTTAGAGACAAGCCGTTTCTGGCGTCTCTAGACAAAAACCCGCCCGACACATTGGCAGAATTTATGACACGGTCAGATAAGTATGCAAACGCCGAGGAAGCGCGGATCATGCGTGAAACCAAATCTCTGGTCAAAGAGCCGGCCAAAAAGGCCGACTCGACTGAAGGGAAGAAACGCAAAGATGACCAAATGCGCGACGAGCGACGATTGAGCAAACGACCAGATCGGAGATTTTCCACATATACCCCCCTGAACAAAACTCAGGAGCAGGTATTAATGGAAATCAAAAGTGAAGATTTCGTCAACTGGCCCAATAAGCTCAAAGCAATCCCAATCGGCGGGACAAAGACAAATACTGCCATTATCACCGTGATCATGGGCATAACACTAGTGACTGCCGTCATTTAAAGGAAGAGATCGAGCGACTCATAAAAGAAGGTCGACTCAGAGAACATGTGGTCAAAACCGGGACAGCCGAGGGACGACAGATCGAAAGACAATCCATGGAAGAAATTCGGACGATTATCGGCGGTCCGCGAGGTGGGGGCGATTCAAATAACGCTCGGAGGAATCATGCGAGGAAACTTAATCAGCCCGAGTCCGAGCTCTTGATCATAGACCGACCTGCTAAAGAAAAGAGAAGGGCGAAATATTGCGTTACATTCACAGAGGAAGATGCCCGGGGGATCCATCACCCTCACGACGACGCGTTAATTGTCACCTTGACTATCGCCAACAGGAGAGTATTCCGAATACTCGTTGATACGGGATCATCTGCAGATGTGCTATTCACTCAGGCGTTCGATAAGATGGGAGTGGAACGATCCACGCTACGTCCCGTTCGGACCCCATTAATCGGTTTTTCCGGGGGACAAGTACTGCCCGAAGGGATTGTCTCGTTGCCCGCTCACCGCTGGCAGTGCCCCGTATCAGAAGACGATGATGATCGATTTTTTGTCGTCGATCAGCCTTCGGTATACAACGCCATACTTGGCCGACCTTCTTTAAGTCTTCTGCAGGCCGTGGTATCCACATACCATCTTTCACTGAAATTCCCGACTGACTTGGGAATAGGAGTTGTGAAAGGGGACCAGCAAGATGCGAGGCGATGTTACATGGTAGCTGTAAAAGGGTCTGCCGACGGAAAGCCGGTCAACGTTTCAACGATTGAATCGCTAGACCCACGGGCTGAAGGACATGAACGAGGGCGGCCGATTGAAGATCTTATCTCAATTCCCTTGCTCGAAACAGATGAATCCAAGACAGTACAAATTGGCTCATCCTTACGATCCCCTTTGAAAGAAAAGTTGATAGCCCTGCTGCGTAGGTATGCCGACGTATTTGCCTGGAGTCATGCGGATATGCCCGGAATTGATCCGTCTATAATCACTCACCGACTTAACATCGATCCGTCTTATCGACCGATCCGGCAGAAGCGACGACCGCTCGGACCCGAACGATATGCCGTCATTGAAGAAGAAGTCAGCAAGCTCCTCCAGGCTAGCTTTGTCGAAGAGATACAATATCCGGAATGGGTCGCGAATGTTGTGCTCGTAAAGAAACCCAACGGGAAGTGGCGAGTCTGTATTGATTATACTGACGTAAATAAAGCCTGCCCGAAGGATAGCTTTTCACTCCCAAGGATAGATCAGTTAGTAGATAGTACCGCTGGACATGAGCTTCTCAGTTTCATGGACGCGTATTCAGGGTATAATCAAATTGTAATGCATGAAACAGATAAATCAAAGACAACCTTTGTCACTGACAAAGGTCTTTATTGCTACCGAGTGATGCCATTTGGTTTGAAGAATGCCGGCGCAACTTACCAAAGATTAGTTAACAAAATCTTTGCTCGGCTGATAGGTCGCACCATGGAAGTATACATCGACGACATGCTCGTCAAAAGTGTACACGCGGAAGACCATGTAGACGATTTGGAGGAAATGTTTCTCATCTTACGGGAATTCTGGATGAAATTAAATCCGAATAAATGTGCCTTTGGGGTGTGTTCTGGAAAGTTCCTCGGATTCCTGGTTAGTCAGCGAGGGATAGAGGCAAACCCGGAAAAAATAAAGGCTTTGCTCGATATGGAATCTCCTAAAACCATCAAAGATATCCAAAGGTTAACCGGACGAGTTGCAGCACTAAATCGGTTCTTATCCAAAGCCACGGATAAATGTCTTCCCTTCTTCAAACAGTTGAAGGGCCGATAGACCATGGACTGGACGGAAGAATGTGAAGCGGCGTTTCAGCAATTGAAATCATGCCTCGGATCCCCACCTCTCCTATCAAAGCCCGAATCAGGGGAGTCTCTGCTCCTCTACTTAGCGGTATCCGAGGCGGCAGTTAGTTCGGCCCTTATTCGAGAATCCGAAGGAAAGCAGCTGCCGGTTTATTATGTTAGCAAAGCATTTTGCCTGCAGAAACAAGATACCCACATTTGGAAAAAGTAGCATTGGCTCTAATAACTTCTTCCTGCCGACTTCGACCGTATTTCCATGCCCACACCATCATCGTGATAACCGATCTTCCACTCCGCTATGTTCTGCAAAAACCAGAGGCATCTGTCCGACTCACGAAATGGGCAATCGAACTGAGTGAATTCGATATTCAATACAGACCGAAAGCGGCAGTCAAAGGACAAGCCGTAGCGGATTTCATTGCAGAAGTAACGCCGTCAAGCGACCTCTCAGTCAACACTAGGCCCGAGAATACTGCAGTTCCGATATGCCCTGTTACCTGAAAATTATTTGTCGACGGATCTTCCAACTCTAAGGAAAGTGGGGCCGGAATAGTACTGGAAACCCCTGATCATACATATATGCAGTATGCCTTACGACTTGGATTCCAGGCGACAAACAATACAGCGGAATATGAAGCATTGTTGCTCGGCCTCCGACTCGCGGCTAGCATGGGAGTTACGTACCTAAACGTGTTCAGTGATTCTCAGTTGGTTGTTAATCAAGTTACCGGTGTATATCAGACACGGAAAGATCAATTAAAGGCGTATATGGAAAAAGCGAAAGAAATGATCAGCGGATTTCAACTCTGCCTTGTTACTCGGATCCCTCGTATAGAAAACAGTAAAGCCGATCTATTGGCGAAGCTCGCCTCCGCCGATGAAGACGACATACCCCGGTCTGTTCCTATCAAATACGTTGCTAAACCGAGTATAAACGAACCATTTAGCTCGGTAGTCAACACAATCGATTCAGAGCCTTCCTGGGCCGATCCAATCATTCAATATATCAATAATGGTAAGCTGCCTGAAGATCGCACTGAGGCTCGACGAGTTAAAATCCGAGCCTCCCGTTATACCATGCTCAATGGAACCTTGTACAAAAAAGGATTCTACGCTCCATTGTTGCGGTGTCTCAAACCCAGCGAAGCAAACTATGTGTTAGGCGAAATCCATGAGGGAATCTGCGGAAATCACTCTGGAGGGCGATCTCTCGCCCATAAGGTTTTACGACAGGGGTATTATTGGCCTACGATCCAACACGACGCTCGTAAGCTCGTCCAAAGATGCGACAAATGTCAGAGGTTCGCGGTTATTCCGAGGCAAGCTCCCGAGACATTAACGCCGATGACTGGTCCATGGCCCTTTGCACAGTGGGGGATTGACATTATAGGCCCACTACCAATGGGAAAAGGTCAGACCAAGTTTGCTGTGGTGGCAGTGGACTATTTCACAAAGTGGGCCGAGGCAGAGCCATTGGCAAAAATAACCGAGCAGAAGATCATAGATTTTGTATGGAAGAATATAATCTGCCAGTTCGGAGTAACTCGCACCATCATTACCGATAATGGAAGGCAGTTTGATAATAGAAGTTTTCGTGAAATGTGCGACAACCTCGGAATCAGAAATGTATATTCCTCCCCTCATCATCCTCAGACTAATGGGCAGGTGGAGGCAATCAACAAAATCATCAAGCAACATCTCCGGACCAAGCTTGACCGGGCCAAAGGAACGTGGGCCGAAGAACTCCCGAAAATCCTTTGGGCCTATCGGACTACGGCTCGGACTGCGACAGGAGAAACTCCTTTCTCACTCGCCTATGGCTCGGAAGCCGTCACACCCGTTGAAATCGGATTACCATCAGCCCGAGTCATTTCGTTCAACGCGGAAGAAAATGAAGAACTATTAGCACTCGGGCTCGACCTCCTGGACGAGCAAAGGGAAATGGCACGATTGCGTACGGAAGCTCGGCAACGACAGGTGGCCCGATTTTTCAATGCCCGAGTCAAAATCAGGACATTCCGAACGGGAGATATGGTTATCCGAAAAGTGTTTGCCAACACAAAGGAACTTGGATCGGGCACATTGGGTCCCAATTGGGAAGGACCTTACATCGTCTCGGAAACCGTCCGACCAGGAACATATCGGCTAAAAGACCTAAATGGACAGTCATTGCCTCATCCTTGGAACGCTGAGCATCTTAGGATTATTATCCTTGACTCGGCACTCAAAGCGTGTCAAAAAAAAAAGGGGAATGAAACCAAGTCAGATGAATAAAACCAAGCGTTTCCTTTCATAAACCAAGTGTGTTCTTTCATTCTATATGGGTTTTACAAAAAAAAAAAAACAGAGAGAGAGAAAAACACAAAACTGGGCCTGATCATTGCCCTGAGACGTCCCTAGGCGGACCGGCATCGCCCTCATTCGTGACATCAGCAGTTTCCAGATTTTCGGACTCTGAGGCTCCTGCTCCCTCGAGTTCGGACAGGTCGAGATCAGGAAAAGCCTTTTTCATGTCCTTGACGCATTCCAAATATCCGCCTTGGAATAGGCGGTCCCTCTCATCTTCGAACTCCGCAGATTCGAGGAAAGCTTGGACTGCATGATCTCTGGCTTTTTCGGCCTCCTGAGTCTTCTCATTGGCTTGCTGGATAAGCCCCGCCGCCTCGAGTTTAGCCTGAGTCAGGTTATCCGCACAGGAAGCATGAACCGCAAGAATTCGTAGGTTTTCCTCTTCAGCCTGGGAGAGGAGAGCCAGCACCCGAGCTATCTCGGCTTGCGCTTCATCAAGAGCTCCCCTGGAAAAAGCCGCCTCCTCTTTTGCATCTTCGGCAGCTTTCCGAGCCAGTGCCGCTTCGTCCGTTAGGACACCGACTTGTATTTCGGCGTTCTCCTGCCTTCCCTCGGCCTCCGACAAGAGGGTCTGTAGCCGGTGAGCTGAAGACAGTTCCTTGCTGGCCTTAACCAAGCAGGGAGCAAGTTCAAAAAGCACCCTCGCCGCGTGACCAACGGTTTGTGTCGTAGGAGCGTTGTAGAGGCTGATGAACTCTTTTTCACTCCCATGGGCTAAGGCCCAAGGAACCATCCCCGATACCACCGTCCGTAAGACGGACGACTCTTCTTGAGTCGACTCCTCCCTTCTGGAGGATGTCGCTCTCGTCTCCTCCCCTCTGGAGGATGTAGTCCTCACCTCTTCTCTCGAGACATCTGCCGCAACATGTCCCGAGTCGGGCGCTGCGGCATGAGCCTCCGTAGCCGTGACCTCCGTAGCCTCCAGTCTCTCTTCCGGATCAGAAATCACGACGACAGGAGGGGTGGAAGAACTAACGGGCTCTCTCTCCTTCCGCACTATTTTCGGCCTTTTCTGCGGTCGCGGTTCCGACAGAAGAACCGAGCGTGGGGGAGCTTTAATCTTCGAAATCGCCCTAAGTGGAGGCCGAGCTCCAGTCATCTCTGAGGGGGCTGGGTCAGGAACAGCCCTAAGATGAGGCCGAGCTTCGGGCAAATCTGAAAAGAAAGACAAAGCAAGTCAGAAAATACCCGAAAAACACATAAAGATTCATCTTCAATTACCTGTGACGGCCGAGTCTAGACCTGCGAGATGAAGGCGCTCGGGCTGCAAAAGCACCTTCCAGGACCTATCCGTAGGGTCCAAAGCCTTCAACTCCTTGATCCGAGCTAAGGCACTGGATCCGAGCTTTTGGCGTTTCTTCGGGATATCTGCCAGATACAAACTCATCAGGTTCAAGACAATGTGAGAAAGAAAAGGGCGAAGGCCGTGTCAAAAGAAACGCCGAGTCACCTGCTTTTTGGAACGCCCGAGGAATACGAGCCTCATACGGCCTGGACTCAGCCGTCTCCCATCGGCCGCAGGCCCCCAAAACCAACGTTCTCTCCAATGTTTGTTGGAAGTGGGAGGGTCGGTTATCAAGGATCCGCCTCCGCCCCGCCAGGCAGCAAAGACATAAAAGCCAGGATAGTTCGAATTTATGCGAACTTGGTATAAATGGAGGAATTCGTCGACAGATAGAGGCGGCTGCTCCAATTCGGCCCACAGCACTGCGCATCCAAATAAGTTCCTCCACCCATTCGGGACTATCTGCCCCGGGGCTATCCGAATCCGAGATAAAACGCCTCGGACAATGGGCTGGAGGGGCAGACGCAAGCCGCATTGCATCGCGACCGCCCCGACAGGAGGATGGTCTGGCAAATCATTCGGACGAGGGAGATAAGTAATAACCGATTCGGGGATATGATACCCGATTCGGATTCGGTCTAAATCCGCCTCGGTCAGAACCGAGGGAACTGGACCACTTAGATCGTCTCCCGATCCGTCTCCTTCGGACTCAGCCTGCGCCGAGCATTCGACAGGCACCGACTCACTGGCCCCTTGTGCCGGCTTATCAGCAAGAACTGACCCAAACGTTCCCCCGACAATCATCGTTTCTTCTTCCTCTTCTTCCTCCTCTTCTTCCAAATCCATTGGAAGGTTAGGCCTTCCCGGACGAGTTATCAGAGACGACCCTCCACGAGAGGGACCAACAGAAGCAGGGCGTTCCGCCGGA
The DNA here is from genome assembly GCA_021015155.1 of Magnolia officinalis. NCBI lineage: Eukaryota > Viridiplantae > Streptophyta > Magnoliopsida > Magnoliales > Magnoliaceae > Magnolia > Magnolia officinalis. The sequence goes on from JAJHSJ010000007.1 coordinate 32,299,885, forward strand.
GCTTCAGTAACCCTCTCAGAGAGAAAAGCAGCGTTTGCGTCAACTGCTATCTCTGTCAGTAAAGAAGGCGATTCCGCAACGTTCCAAAAACGTTGCGCTTCGCCTTCATCTCCGGAAATTCCCTCCTGGGGACTCTGAGGACCTCTTGCCGCCATTATCGATAATTAAAGAAGAAGGAAGGACTCACCGGAGAGGAAAGCGGAAATGGCGTCGCTGACAGTTAAGAAGGAAGGAGAAAGAGGAAGAACTGAAGAGCTTCAAAGGGAAGTTAGAGCGGGAATGACAGTAGAAGTTTGAAATGCGGGGCCTCCCCCTTTTTTATAAGGTCGTCAGGTAGCAGATGCTATTAATGAGGAAATGATTCGACTTCTGTCTCGACTCCCCCGTTCGACACGTGGCGCGCGCCGACCAACGACGTTAATGACCTTGCTACGTGTTCTGTCCTCATTGGTTGATTGGACAGTTCGACGGCTGTCAGCGCACGCGACGTCAGGAAATGAACCGTCTCCATCAAAAGCGACACGAAACGCATTAAATGCTTTTTCATTGTCTCGGCCTGAGCTGTGAACTGACTCGAATGCTTGCTACTCCTTAGCGTCATATGAAACACACGGAGTAGGGGGGCTTACTGTTGGGGACAAAATGTGCTAAGTTCAGAGACTCGGATTTCTTCCCTCGGATCACCGAGGGATACATTGATCCGAGGGGAGATTATGAGTCGACGAAACCGAGGCAACGGCCGAGTCGGTTTGGAAGACAAAACTAAGAAAACGGTTAAGTCAGTTCGTATAGCTTATTAGCAGCTAAGGTATGCCTCGGCCGATCCACTTCGGATTATTCGAAGGAAGAAAGGATGACGCGAAAGCGGGGCGTCATCCCGAGTATTTCGGGATAAGATCTTCTGTCACGAAGATCACGAGATCGCATTAACGGAAGGAAATCTAATCTCCGTGATACTGGGAGAAGATCTCGTATTCGTCATCAAGAGGAGAATCCACGTACGATAGAGTATTTTTCACGTCTATAAAGGGAGTGGTTCATTCACCTTGAAAGGTACGCAAAAAACTCTCTCCAGAACCCGCTCAATGCAATAGACCCAGATTCCTAGCCTGACTTTGGCATCGGAGGGTCCCCTGCTCTAGCCAGGGTCTCCTTTGTCTGCTTCCTGTGCAGGTATTCGAAGGTCTGAGAAGGGCGGACCAGATTTTTGCATCAACAATAGTCATTCCATACGCGGCGTAAATAAACTTTGAGAGGAGAGATTAGATATGTACACATATGGGAGCATTAAATGTTAGATTTCTGTGAAAAATAATTCTGGCAGATGTAAGAGCCCAATAACATGAGGCTTCAACAAAATTTATTGTGCAAGAGTCTAGTGATGTGGAGACTCTAGTAAACCTTCGTATGCAGAACTAAAATAGCGAGAGACTTATATGATCTCTTGTACACGTGGCTTGATACAATGGACTACATTTATATGGAGAATTAAGAAGATTCACATGACCAATTATTCAAATATCTCATTACGCAAAAACTATAATGCCATCACCACTTCCCAATGCCTATAAATGAAGTAATTGAAGAAGAGCTCCGAGCCATCATCTCACACAATCAATCTCTTTAGAGCACAATATTACTTATCATTAGTTTAGCTTCTTTAGCTTAGATATTACGCTTCCGTCCAGCCACGCTGTAGTAAGTTTGAAATCTTTAGTTTAGTTTAAATCTATTATTGTTAGTGCCATTGTCAGAGTACACCCTACGAGTAACTTAAATATCCATAACCACTGTCATCAAATCCCTAATTATCGAGTCCTTATTTAGCAGATCATCAATCACATCCTACTGACTTCACACCACGACCGGCTCATGACCGTCTGATATTTCCAAGGTAATTTTACCAGCACAAGCAGCCATACGTATTTATTTTCTTCTCTACATAGTTTATTTTTCTCTTCCATAAATTGTATTATTCTTATACTCAAATCAAATAAAATGAATTATTAACCTTATTTTTTAATCTCATCCGTCCATTATTAATTCACCAATAAACTTGATACATTATATCCATTAAGAGAAAAGTCCTTAACTCAGGGTAAAAATATCTCATTATAAAGAACTAACTCTCTTCTTCTAAAATCGTTTGATCACTTTAACAATTAGTGACCAAACAATTACATCAATATTCACATGTCTAATTTTAATCGGGCTAGTTTGATACTTGAAGTCACAACCGTTCAATCAATTTGAATCAAATATGGCTCTAGCACGCTCGACACTATTCTTAATCGCACACGTTTGATTGAATTTGGGTTGTTTGTAAGACCTGTGGCCAAACGTCCGGATTGAATAGCAATACCAGTAAACTCTTTATAATTAATAGAACTTATAAGCATCTAATCTAGCCCTTAAGAATTAAAAATAATCTTGTTAACCCACAATTTATATAAATAATGGCCTTTAATATATAATTAATATTAATAAAATTGAGATGAAATCAATTTTAAGGGACAACTATATAGGTGTAACATCCGAGGGTGCAAAATATGCCAAGATTTTCAAACTAAACAATAATATCTCAAAATTGTTGAGCTATTTTCAAAATATATCCAAATTTTAAATAGAATATTTTTATCCCCACATAAAAATTGAACAACTAATTATATCAATATAGATTTCAAAATTTTAATTTTTTATAATAAATATTCTTAATTTTTTTTTCGTTTTTAATGAGATTTATTTAAAATATATAGAGAAAAACCCTCAAAATCTGAAAATCTCTCAAGAAATTTACTAGCTAATAAATTGCTAAAAACAAGATTATCACTATGGCCAAAGGAGAATACGGGCCTCCACATCACAACTGTCACATATAGTGTACAATATAAACATGCCATATATGAATGATAATAATGGCCTGCGGGCAGACCACAATTCTAACAAAATGGTTAGGGATGAAAAAGAGTTTGAACGGTCCGACTTCTACATGTATGCAGAGGAATGCTCACTTGTGCACCCCAGTTCTCACTACAACTCGTGAGAACTTTTTTAAAACTTATCACTGTGATGTGGTCCCAAAATTTGAACGATCCATATGATGCAACACCCCATGAAACCCTCGTATCCCAACTTTTACTCTTATCCAAAACTTTGGTGGGCCATGACAAAAGAGAGCAACAAATCAAGGGAGGAAACTGTTTTCTTTTTCCATGGCCCACCAAAGTTTTGGATCACAGTGAAAGTCGGGCCTTGGGGGTTTCATGAGGTGTTGCAATACATGGATAATTCAGATTTTAGGCCCACATCACATGTGATGAGTTTTGAATAAGTTCTCACGAGTTCTCGTGAGAACTGGTGCGCAGGTGAGCATTCCTCTATATATGTATGCCTCACTTGATGAGTATGCTTCCTTAATGTATACTATCTGGTCTGCTAACATGCATTCCATGTATGGTACAAATGAGGTTCCAATGACAACTTTCATGAGGACCATCATTTTAAGTGAGCGAAAATTTTCGGTCATTCCAAAAGTCAGGTTGATTCAACACTAAAGTTGGCCACCCCATAAAATTACACCTAAAATCTCTAAATTCATATTTTATTTGACCACTTGAATTTTGAAATACTATAATATTTGGGAATTCTTTCAACCTTACGAGGCAAATCATATAAATGAATTGGATGGCATATAAATACTACAATCAGAGGTGGGCAAGGGATAACCCGATCTGGCTAACTCGACTCGTCCGACTCAGGTCCGATCCGACTCGACTCGAACCGAATGGATGAGTCGGTCCAAACCGAGCAAGCTTCACCCAACTGAACTCAAACTGAGTCAAGTTCGAACTACCTAGTAACTCGATCTAACTCAACCCGAAACTCGATCCGGTTAGACTCAACTCGATCCCAACCTCTCTCTCTCCCTCCCTCATCCTCTTCCTCTTCCAAGCACGGCAACCACCCACCACCATCACCCTCCTCCACCTCCTCCTCTCACTCCTCTCCACTCCCTCCTCCTCTTCCTCTTCCAAGCCCGGCAACCACCCACCACCATCACCCTCCTCCTCCTCCTCCTCCTCCTCTCTCCTCTTCACTCCTTCCCTCCCTCATCTCTCAATCCAACTTGGTGCCAACTCGACCCGACTCAGTACTTCTGACTGGATCAGTCCAAGCCAGACTGAACTCGGATTGAGTCAAGCATGCTAGACTCGATATCAAGTCGGATCAAGTTCGGGTCAGGCCTATTTGAAAACCGGATCGAGTCAAGTCAGCCCTAACTCGGTCCGACTCAACTCGATGCCCAACTCTAACTGGAGTATTCCCAACACAAAAATAATGGTGGGCAGTCCATCCAAACTATTGCTTATGAAGTGGGCTACTATGTTATAGAATATCATAATTCTTGGGTTTTATGGTTAAAATGAGGTATCGTATCTGATGGAGGGTACCTAGCTGTGAAAGTCACCGGTTCCAACCATGTGGCTCTCGGTTCGTGAAAAACCGGCAAGGTACCTAGTTATGGGTTACCTTACCAGTTCTTTAAAGTACTGTCATGGTTGAGTATTAAATGTCTAAGCTTTGTGAGGCCCACCATGTTGTATATGTAAATCCACTCCTTCCATCCGGTAGGAATCCTTATTTGAATGGTATATAAAATATTAAGTTGATATAAAACTTTTAGGGACCACGTAAACTGAAACGATGCAAAATTGTTCTCAAAATTGCAACACTCGATAGACTATGCTAGCGTTAAATTCGCATCCCTCGTGAGGATTGTCCAAATCAACAACCGATTCACACACACAACAACTATTTAAAGGGCCCCTCTACGAGCAGATAGAGGGATAGGGCTAGAGAGAGAGGATAAAAAATAAAGACAGCAGTGAATTATGAGGTTACAAAGAAGCAAAGAGGGAACGTGGTAGAAGAGATCCATTTGACTAGATTCTCAAAGTTAACTCCACGACAAAGTTCCATTTTCCCTTTTCCATTAATCATACAAACCAGAATACCTCCATGAGGTATCAAGGCAAATACTATCTGCCTCTACTCTTCCAATTTATAAGTCAAAAGTCGAAATAAAGCTGAAGTCAATGAGTAGCATTAGAACTCGGGATGTCTGATTAATCTTTTTGTAAATAAAAGAGTGTCTGATATCCGTTATCTCTCTCACATCTCGAATCAAGTCGTATTTCACTCCGCACATGTCTCGCACGTTTACACCCACTCACAATTTTATAAGTCTTGTTTACATATTGTTAGAAGTTTTCTTGAATAAATTAAAGAAAAAAGGAAAAAAAAAAAAAAAGGAAAAAAAAGTCCTGTAAAGTAGATACCTTGCGTGGTATGGCTAGAAAAATATGCCTCACCCCTTCCTTTTCCGTAATTGGGACCCTTATCCAAATTCCAATGTTCAGACCAATTTAAGAGTCACTTGAGTCGAAAATTGTTCGGACTTCTCACTCTCTAAGCAATTTTTATGGACTCTATCCAACTGCGAATTCTGAAGTATTATTCTGGTAAGTGGCGACTTCAAAATACTCAAGACATTCGAACGCATCATTCTACCACCTTTAGAAAAAACATTTTACAACCAAGAAAAACGAAAGCAAGCCAAAGAAAACAATCATACTTTTGGAAACTGCGCCGCCAAAAGAACCAAGTGGATGTGTGCATAGGGCAGCATTCACAACATCCTATCACATTGTTCCTTACGTTGTGGCACACCTAAGTTATAGATCTTGCTAATTTGTTTGCATTAAGCACTAGAATTTAGATAGAACCTTTTGGACAGAGTGGATTTTACACATACAACAAGTTGGGGCCAACAAGCCCTAGCGTTTCAGGTGCACGTAAAACGTTGTTGTAAGAATTTAGGCTTGGGAGTAAATCATAAATAACTTATAGGATGATATTCTGTTAACTGATGACACTTGATACACGTGCATTCAAATGAAGTGGAACCTACCGTTACTAACTCAAGTTCAACTAACCATTGAATCGCACTGATGGAAGAATCTTAGCCTTTGATCCGTGTACTTTTCTTTTTTTTTTTTGTTGAAATCTGATAGTCGGATGAATCTTTTAAGCAGAGCCGATTGGTCAAATATCAAATAGGAACTTTTGATAGAATAGTGGATCACCTTCTAAAATGGTAAAATCCGTATCACATACCTCACCTAATATTGACGTGAGTCAATGACCTCATGAAATATTGGACAGTTATAAATGAGCATGAGTAGTATTGTCATTAAAGAAAGAAAGAAAAAATAAATACCAAAAGTTGGTAAAATTTGGAAGATGATAAAATAAAGCCAGGCTCAAAATATTGGAGCTAATTTGATGTAGAGCTGGTTAGGGACACTTTCATGTCCAAGATGGATTAGAGAAGGTCCGATAGGAGGTGGAAGTGATCCGGACCGTCAAAACCTTAAAACAAGCGTATATCGCAAATCGAAATGATTTATTTGACATACAAGATATGATTTTGTGCAGAAGAAGTTACTTTAGCCACCCAACTTCACTGTGATGGATTACCCATGCCAAATTTGTGAGATTCCATCAAATCAACGGTTAAAAATCCATTTATTTTTATTTTTACTATTTATAATAAGTTTTAGTTTTATTATAATTCTTTATCCTTTGAGCTTTCGGAGTTATGTACAACATGAAAAGTGCTTAGAAAAATTAGGAGAATAACATCGTTAAGCCAAACAGGACACTTTCTATTTTTGGCCGAAAACCAATAAGTCTAATAGGAATTATGACCGTCTATAAATAATAAGTTTACTATTTATATTGTGAAACTTCTTCCAACGTTTTGTATCACTATTTAAAGTGTTGTAAAATCATTTTATCACCAATAAATCAGTTTTTGAATTTCTAATTTATTTCAATTTTTTTTCCCGTGAATTCAAGGTATTTATCCTATTAGGAAAGACATGGTGATCAACCTTATCACATCCATCCCTGTGTCATGATTTCAAGATTTCATTTAATTTTTTATTTTTAACTTTAGGATTTATATTTAATTAAGCCAAAAAAAAAAAGGTGATTGGATGTTTCATAAATGTGGGAATGAGGGCCCAATGACGGCTGCAATGTGGACCAGCTTTCTACGTAGGCGAATTTCATTTAAACAAAAAAAGTCATGAATAATTGTAAATTTTTTGCCCTTGTCTTCCTTGCACTGCACGTATGGTGAAGATTCAAAAGTTATGTGAGTCTTCCTACTGTTTGGTCGATCAATGATTAGAATTTGTTTGTGCAAGCATCTAGATTTACCATAATTATTATTGATGATTAGATATTAAATCATGATAGCTCTCTCTCTCTCTCTCTCTCTTTGACAAACGTCACTAAAAACAAGGTTGTTCCTCTGGTGGACCCAAACCAGATCAAAGTCGTTCTTTTTTATTACTCATCAACTTCAGCAACGTTCCACACATGGATTTAACCTTTATGTTGTAGTAAATGAAAGAGAATAGAATCCTGTGATAGTTCGCCACCATCGTAAAAATAGACACATGGCGTACAATTGCATGGAAGTTCAGATCAGCCAAAGTCCTGACTTGATTTTTATAGAGTGTAACCAGAATTTGATATTGAGCGAACAATGCCCAACCATCTGATCTTCGTCACTTAATTTGGACCACTAACTGTTATTATTATTATTATTATTCTTTTAACCATCTATGTTATAGCCACCAATTGCATTTTTGACGGATCCACCGTCCACAATGTTCCCCCCACTATTTAGACTATTTAGATGGACTGGATCGCAATGCATGGTGGCACAAGTAATGAGTATGGGCCACTACAGTGTTGAAGAAACCAGATAGGTTACTACTCCGGCTCTTAGGGGCCACCATGATGTAGATTTTATCCGCAGCGTCCATCCATTTTTCGGTATCACTCTAGTATACAAACCTAAAAATGATGCATATACTAGGCTCAAGTGGACTACACCATAGGAAGCAACAGTGATAATGACACCTACTGTTGAAACTTTCTTGGGCCCACCATGATGGTTAATCGGAGTTGGGCATGGGATGACTCAACTCGTTAGACTCGTTCGGATTCGACTTGATTCGAACTGAATGGGTGAGTCGGTCCGAACCGAGTAGGCTTCGCCCAATCCAAACTCAAACCGCGTAAAGTTTGAATTACCCGATAACTCGACCTGAAACTCGATCCGGTCATAATCGACTCGATCTGAAACCGACTTGACTTGGATTCGAGTATATATTTAATAAAAAAACCCTAATTTTTAAATATATCTAACCTTATTCGTTGTAACTGACTCCACCCCGACCTGATCTCAATCTCTCTTCCTCAATCATCCTCCTCCTCTTTCAAGCCACCCACCACCATCACCACCCTCCTCCTCCTCCTCCTCCTTTCTCTCTCTCTCTCTCTCTCTCTCTCTCTCTCTCTCTCTCTCTCTCTCTCTCTCTCTCTCCTCTCCACTCCCTCCCTCCCTTATCTCTTAATTCAAATCAGTGCCAACTCGAACCGACTCGGTACTTTTTACCGGGTAGGACTCGATCCAAATTAGTCCAGGCCAAACCCGGATTCGAATCAGTTCAGGCATGCTGGACTCAATAACGAGTCTAGTCGAGTTCAGGTTAGGCTTATTTCAAAACTGGATCGAGTCAAGTCAACACTAACTCGGTCCAACTCAATTCAATGCGCAGCTCTATAGTTAATTGCCATCCAGTTTGTTCATAGGGTCAAATAGATATGGATGAAGAGAAAATACAACTATCAGCATGATCCAAAACTTTCATGGCTCTAAAAAGTTTTAGACTAAGTATTTAATCTCCATGGGGGGCCCACTTGAGCCTCATAACTGCCTCGTTTTTTGTCTTGTACTCTAAAATGATATGGAAAATGGATAGACGGTGTAGATAAAATCCATATACAACACGGTGGCCCGTTAGAACTCCTGCTAGTTGATAGCTAGGGACGGGCGGATGTAGTACCCAATCCCCATCCAGTGTTGAAAATGGTGCTACCATGTGTAAGGACATGGCGAGGATGAGTTTCACTCGAAGGGAGTTATAAGATACTCGGGAGTGTATGATGTTTGGTACACAAGCACTCAAATTGTACACGTGGCATGAATTAATTTGAATTAAATGGAATGAAATGTGGAGCACACTCTCGCTGAGTCGTAATTCCAAAATCAAATTTGTTAAACAGTCCTAATCTTTGATTCGTGGACACTAGTTTGTGTGAATAGGACCGTAGAATCTTTTTCATTTTTTGATCGTCCAATAAATTTCTATTAATCTTGTAATCAGATAATCAAATAAGCATAACTTTTTAATCATGATCCATCTAAATTGCCAACCATGCTTTATATGGTTTAATTAAGTAATTTCTAAGTGCCCGTGTATACCATGCTTTAGATGGTTTAAAGAAATTTCTAAGTACCTTTGTATCATCCCTCACAGTCTGCCAGAGTATCGAAGTTCTTCACCGACGCTAAGTCTATATTAGGGGTGCACACGGGTCGGTTCAGTCTGGTTCTAGGGTGAAACTCGAACCGAACTATTCCTAAAGGTTTTAGGAAAATAGGAACTGGAACCGGACCGTTAGCACCCTAGAACTGAACCAGAACAGGACTGTTAAAACCGGTTCAGTTCCGGATCGGTTCTACAGTTTTGGGCTTTTTATAATCCTGCCCAGAGAGAGAGAGAGAGAGAGTAACAGCCAGCGTCGTAGGACGAGACTTGCAGCGATTGAGAGAGAGGAGCGTCGGGCGGTGACCGCCTAACTGAAGGGGCGGAAGGTGGTTGTCTGGTGGTTGAGAGAGAGAGAGAGAGAGAGAGAGAGAGAGAGAGAGAGAGAGAAGAAGAAGAAGAAGAAGAAGAAGAAGAAGAGGAGGAGGAATGGATTGGAGCAGTCGCAACACTGTAGCAAGGGGGCGGTGTATGAAGACTGAAGGGAGAATGAATAGTTTGAAATATATGGTCTAATCCTGGTTCGGTTCCACAATTCGGATCCACGGTTCGGTTCGGTTCTACATATCCCAAACCGAGAACCGAACCAAACTAATCGGTTCTTTGATTTTTAGAACCAGAATCGAAACCGGTGCACTTTAGAACTAGACCAAACCATATGGTTTGGTCGGTTCCAGTTAGGGCTATATATCGAGCCGCGTTAAGTCGAGGTGGACCAAGCTCGGCTCGACTTGTCCATGCTATACTCGAGCTCGACATTGAAACTTGGCTTGTTTGCCAAGGCTGTCAAGTCGAGCTAGTGGTTTGAGTCGAGTCGAGTTTACCTCGAGTCGAGTCAAGCTTGTTCATATGTCATGGATTGGGCTCGGGTTGCTCGAAGTCAACGAGTGGGTCGCGCGGGTTGCTCGGAGAAATCGAGAGAATGAGAGAAAGAGAGAGATAGAGAGGGGCAGTTGGTCGAGCTGCCATGCTGGGTGCGTCCATGCGGGTTACAGCGTTACTCGTGCTTGGTAGGGTAAGGGAAGGAAGAAAGAGAGGGAATGGGGATGGGTAGAGTAGGATCGGGTAGGGTTTTTTAGTAAAAAGCAAAAACTTTTAAGTTTTAACTTATTAAAGTTTTTTAACGTAATATATATATTATATATATTTAATATTAATCTAATATATTCTTCGAGTCGAGTCGAGCTCGAGCTTCGAGTTGAGTCGAGTTGAAATGCACCATGGTTGAACTCAACTCGAGCTTTAGAAAACAAGCTTGACTTGCCCGAGTCAGCCTTTCAAGCTGAGTCAATCCGAGCTGACTCAAGACAAGTTGAGCAAGCTTTTCGAGCTAGCTCGACTCGTGAACAATCCTACTTCTAGTCCGATTTACCGGCTCTACCGGTTCCATGTGCACCGCTAGTTTATATGTCAATTGTTGTCGTGTTGGAGCGTTAGCAGGATGCACCATTACCTATTTTGAAGTATCTGATCATCTTTTGCACAATGTGATGAGAGATATTTTGATACTCTGGCACTGTGATGGATGATACACGAGCACTTACTAAGAAATTGCATGCATAGTATACAAGCAACTGAACTTAAACTTTCCAAATTATGGATACTAGCATAAGCCTGTCATTATCTGATTATATAACCACCGAATGGTTAAAAATGAAAATTATCCAACTATTCTATTTCAACAGACAACTGTCTATAATCAGAAGTTAGGATTGTTTTATTATCTCTAGGTTTCAATTTCAGTCATGTGATTTGTGCGGTGTATTAGAATTGAATGTGCAGCTTGATTCAAGCCAAACAATTAAAACCCCAAGCATTAAGATAGGTAAATACGTTGGAATCGATCATATATGACCAAGATTGAACAAGATCATCTGCCTATTCAACCATTTGCATAATATTATTTAAGATGATCATAAAAAGATGGAGTTCGTCTTTTAAAAATAAGTTACACATTTGAGTTCCGTACAAAAAACTTTTTCTATACAAATTAAACAAAGAGAAAATTCTTGCACTCGACCTTGAAGAACTACTACAAAGTGCATTTCTAAATATAGAACTTGCTTGATATTTGAACTAAGTCCAGCGTGTGTGCGTAGACCCGAATTACAAATAAGATTAACAATTATTTAATTAATCCTACTTATTACACTAAGGAATGTAAATGCCCGATAATGCTAAGGAGTACAAAGTAAATAAAAGATAAATTTGATTTAATTTGATTGTTATGAGACCCCTTTTTCTGTTAAACTTCCTTACCGTTGATAGCCTTAAACCATATATTTATATGCTTCCCAGATCGTTATTATAACTGTTTCAATATTACTGACTTTCGGAAGACTTTTCTTTTTACTTTGTCACTTGTCTTAATAACTGCTCCAAGATTTCTTATTAACTTGATCATGTTCAGCCTGATAATATTTACTTTGCAGGTGATGGAGCTTGATAAACCCTAATTGTATTACTATAAAACCATCTTTAAATGTCTTTATTGATGTTGCATACAATTTTTATAAAATTACACACGTCACTTTCTTAATTGATTTTGGAAGGAACGGACAGAAATGGATTGGAACAATTCCAAAGTGTCTCGTGGTGTTCGAGCCTTATCGAGGAGCAACAGAAATAAATGGAACGGGCTTCAATGCCAATATTAGAAACGCTGCGATTGTCGTGCATGAGATGTGAATGTGTCAGGATTGTGTCTGACATCTGCTGGGCAGATGTCCCCTTGGCCTCATTTTAGTATTTGATAAATGAATGGGTGCCCAGTTCGTGCCCAGAGCATTACCTTCAATTTAAGACCCTTGATTCTTGAAATAGATTGGGCCTCTGCCTTTTTCAGGCCCGCATGCAGGAATGGCCGAGATCTCTTCCAGTCTATTGGCGACGCTACAAAAATACTAATGGACGAGGTCTCTCCCGCCCAACGCATCTTGGTGGGATGCCAAATCCCACAGCAGGAATGGCCGTTGTCAGAATCATTTTCTATTATCATAATCATCATTTATAAGATAAGATAATTGAATTATCGTACCTATCATTGATAATTATAGAGAAATGCTCCATTCCTCACAGAGTAATCTTAGTTGCACTGGTGCATTCGGACTCTCCACTCCATTGATCTAGACCGTTCATTAAGTTAAAAGCATATTTAGTGGTCTACCATGCAAGAATCACAGCAATCCAAGAAATATTATACATTAATTCTATCAATAGTCTTTAGTTTAGAACGTTAAGATAATTTACATAAAAATAAGTCCAATCAACAATTTGATACATCTATTCATTAAAGATCATCATGGATTGCTTATGATTTGAAAGAGTCGCTTTTGTTAGGAAATCATAACCATCCCATCCATAACCTCGAAAAAATGACACTTACAGAAAATAAGTCTAAGTTAATGATGGATTGCATCATTCAATCTGTGCATTTTTAATTTTATATTTTTGCATGGTAGGCTTAGAAATTTATTCAGACATGATGGACAGTTTAGATTGATTAATTAGACTAACTGAACTTTGGCAACTAGGAACACAACAACTTACAATGCCATGAGAGCAATGAAGCATTTCTCATTGGGTAAAACCATGATAAACTACTTGCTCTCCAAATCATGAGTGGCTACTCAGGACCCAAATTAATCCAAGCCCTTCTTTCCACCATTTATCAACTTCAGCAACTTTCTACTCAGACGTGCCATTTTTAGCCTGATTTTTCAAGTACAAGAAGAAAATGCGCCCACCAAGTACAGTTTTACGCCCACATGCGTTCAAGCTCTCGTGCAAGGGAGAACGGACTGGCTACTCCCCTGCCACCAGACCAGTATCTGGTGGTCGGTGCTCTGTAGGCCCCACCATGATGTATGTGTTTCATCCATTTTTACAGATCATTTTAGGGATTGATCCCAAAAATAAGATGGATATAAATATCAGATGGATCACACCACAGGAAAACAACAGTGATAGGATATCCGCCATTAAAATCCTCCTAAGGCCCACTGCACCGTTTATTTGACATCCAATCTGTTGATCAGATCATACGGACCCAGATAAGATAAGGGAAAAAGACAAAGATCAGCTTGATCCAAAACTTTTATGGCCCCCAAAAATTTTTTGATGGTCCACATTCATTTAACATTGTTTCCTGTAATGTGGTCCAGTTGAGATTGGGATATACCTCATTTTTGTTCTTATACCATAAAATGACCTAGAAAAATAGATGAACGGCATGGATGAAACACATACATCATGGTGGGGCACACAGAGCACCGACCATCAGCCATTGGCCGGTGGCAGGGGGAGTAGCCAATCCGTTTCCCATGCAAGGGGATCGCCAAATCAAAATGGGCCGAGCAAGAACCCAGCCCATTAGCAAACCCACTAAAATACCGTTCCAACTAATCCAAGTTATCAAGCTGCAGTTTTCAATCGACCACCATTAAAATGTCCAATTTGCTAACTCATGGTTCCCTGTAAATGTGGGACCATGATGGTCTGAGTCGTCCATAGGATAGGTTCCACTGTCGGTGTGTAATTTCTAAAAATCCAATCATAATCCTCCAATCGATGGATTATTAGGGCTGTTAATGGGTACCTGGGCCTGTTGATATCTGATGGGCCTGACTCAATTTTAATGGGTATATGCCCAATTTCGAGGATTCATTTAAAAAATTGGGTCGGATTGGGGTCAGTCGTTCTAGTCTGGTTAAAAATAGGTTTAGTCAAGTTCAGGTCAGATCTAACATATTGGACTTCGCCTAAAATCTGGTCAGGCCTGGGTCTGGGTTGGGTTCGGTTAATTTTCATAGTGATGGTGCTCAGGCATGCATGTAAATTATTCTGGCGATGGAATTGGGTGTCTAAGCCACAGACATGGAGGAGCCTTTGCACCGTGTATGTGTCAAAGTGGCACACTTTAACTAATCTAATCTAACCATTTAGGTGTGACCAACCATGTAAATGCCATCATTTAACATGGACCTCATCCCAACTCGAAACTAAGGTCCAAAGACTCGGTGGTTAGATCCCATCTGGGTCTGAATCCTAAAAATGAGACCTGAACTAGATGAGCTTGGATCTAGAAACTCTATGACCCCTCTTGAACTATTGGTGGCCTAGGTTATTTCTAAGTAGTTCATTGATGATATGTAACAAATCATGTGCATTGGTTCACCCAATGAAATGGAGGAATTTGAGATGGCAATTCCAGTGTTGGATAGTGTTGCTCCTAATTCAATCAGTCAAAGGGCAATTGTGTGACGGAGGGCTTGGTTCGGAAGTACTTGTGTGCATGATTGCACGGGCGTGCCAAAGTATGCTTAACTCAAGGATATTGACCGATTTGGCCATGTTACAACTGTTGTACTTTACAATCTAATTGAAGCGATAAATAGGATAAATACCTAATACTCCTATCAGAACAGACGATCGACCAAGATGGTCAACAAAATATGACCGGGATATGAACAATTAAATCGGAACTCAGATGGATATGGATATCTGGTAACTTAAGGTTGCAAATATTTAATCTATTCCTAAGATAAACGTAATATAACGAGAGTCATTGGGAAGTAATGAAGTAAGCTATAAAAATAAATAAATAAATAAATAAAAAGTAAAATAGGCATGAATGTAAAGTAGACATGTAGATAGATATGTTTGGCGTGGGGCCTCAAACTCTTTTTCGATTGTTGCTTTTGTAAGCTTCTAAGAGGCGATGGCGTTATATAGTCTTTACCAACGTGAAGGATCTAGATAATCAACTGTAGAAATCTCATCGATTCTTCTATGTTAGTTTAGCCTATCACGTGTGGCCATATGTACAAGCGATATGCTTGATTATATTCTAGCATTTAATGCTGAGAGAGAAAGAGTTTCTTTAATGAGAGTTGATGTCATTTACAACATATGAGACACTGTTTCCACGTGGTGTCTTTTAGACCATTTGATAAGGGCACGCTAGATCATGTGTAAACAATGCTCGCGGTCCACGAGTAAGATTTTACGGATCATTTAACGCGTAATGTTGAGCATCTCATTAGTCTACGTAGGTTTGCCAAAAATGAGTATAAATAGATAGATCTTGGCAATTTGAGAGATGTACTCATCGAGTATATTAGTGTGTTCAAATGGGACAATAATGGCACATTCGAACCTGGGATTATGATGTAGAGCGGGTCGTGGACAGTTTCATGGCCAAGATGGATCAGAAAAGGCCCGGTCGACGACAGAAACAATCCAGACCGTCAGAACTTAAAATAGACATATCTCGCAAACCTGAATGAGCCATCGGACGTACCATAGATGATTTTGGGGTAGGACGAGCTACTTTAACCACCCAACCCACGTCGAATTTGCAAAATGCCATCAGATCGATGGTCGAATTCATGTTTTAATTTCGTTTTTACTATTTATAGTAAGTTTTAGTTTTTGTATAACACCTCATCCGTTGGGCTTTAGGAGTTGCGTCCAACATGAAAAGTGCTTAGAATAATTAAGAGAACAGCGGGGTGAAGCTAAATAGGCGACAATAGAATGTTGCTAGTTCATGAAAACGACGTACCTCATGAATGTTGGTGGGAACTAGCCATTCCCTTATTACCTTCACATTTTCCTCATTCACCCGAATGCCTGTGGATGTCACGATAAAGTCCAAAAACAATAGGCTATCAGTCATGAAGCTGCATTTTTTTTTAAAAAAATTGAGATACAGTTTATTTTTAGTGAGCACTTGAAGGACCTTCTTGAGGTGTTTCATATGGGTGACTTCGTCTCGACTATATATCAAAATATCATCGAAATAAACCACAACCAATCGCTCAATGAGTTGTTTCAAAACTTGGTTCATCAACCTCATGAATGTGCTAGGTATGTTCGAAAGACAGAAGGGCATGATCATCCATTCGTATAACCCATCCTTGGTCTTAAAGGCCGTCTTCCATTCATCACCCGGTCGTATTCGAATCTAATGGTAACCGCTCCTTAGGCCAATTTAGAGAATAATTTTATGCCCTCAAGCATGTCCGACACATCGTCCAGTTGTGTTATGAGAAACCTATATTTTATGGTGATTTTGTTGATGGCATGGCTGTCAACGCACATGCGCTAACTCCCATTTTTCTTAGGAGTTAATAGAGCCGGTACGGCATATGAGCTCATGCTTTATCGAATAATACCCTTAGAGATCAATTCCTCCACTTGCCCCTACAGAATTTCACACTCCTTCGGACTCATCCGATAGTGAAGACGATTGGGTAAGTTGGACCCAGAGATAAGGTCGATATGGTACTGGATATCTAGCATGAGAGGCAATCCATCAGGAAGGTCATCGGGCCAAATTTCTTCAAACTCATACAACAAGGGTTTTAATTTCTCGGGGATGATGATGGGATTAAGTTCTTTTTCCTTTACAATTATGCATATGCCTATTCTGTTTCTTTGGATTCCTCTACAAAGTCTTGTATGGTTAAGAGAAAACGACCCTCCACTTTAAAATTTTCGGGTGGCCCCTCTCGATTCATAGGGGCTAATATGGTTTTCCGGTCGTCTTTGATGAAAATATACACATTATCTCACCCTTTATGAGTGGCGTCATGGTTGGATTTCCATGGTCAACCGAGTAGTATGCGACATGCCTTCATATCAACTGTTGAGACTCAAATTTTACGTATTTAACCCTTCAATTACATTATTTTTCCTAGCATTTAATTGATAATTTGATTTAATTATATATATTTTTTCATGCGAGGTAATTCGGAAGATTATGATTAATATGTGCTTAAAAGGATGGATTTAGAGCTCAAAAGAAGATAATGAAGAATTGAAGATTTGGAAGTTATTAATGAAGAATTCATATGACAAAGATCTAAGGAAACCAAGTAAGGAATGAATAGAATCGAAAGTTTGAAGTGAAGAAAATGAATCCTGAAAATTGGCTAGAAAAATGATATTCTAAAACTCTGAGTCTAAAAGAGAAAGTCCTAAAATAGTTTCAAAACTAGACTTCGATGGCATCGACAATTTATAAATTTCGGGCTCAACTTGCTGAACAGTTCTGGACAAATTTTGATGAAATTAAAGACAATTCGATGCATCGAAGGTGAAATCAAAGACTGTTTAATGACATCAAAGTTTATCGTAAAAAACGCGGAGAGTGCGTAAATTTGAGGCGGTTTGCAAACTTTTTCAAGGCGGTACGAAAGTTTCAGTTGCAAAACTAATTAAATGAGTCCCTAGGCTATTCCAAATCATCTTCTAGGGTTTGGAAAGGGAGAAAAGGCCAAGGTGGAGCGCCGACAACGTTCTTTCACTTCGATTTCTTCACAGGTTCTAATTGATTTTTTTAGTTTCTTCTAGGATATTAGTCTTGTTAGGCTAATCTCTTAGCTAAGGCTAAGGGATGAAGCTTATAGTTTATTTTGATGTTTATCTTACTTTAATTCAAGTTTATGTTGAACTTCCATTGATTTTTAGTTTGAATAAAGGAATATTTCTAGTTTTCTGTTGTTTATTGTGACTCCAATTACAGTAGATGCTTAGAAAGCTTTTAATATCTTCTTACCTATTTTGCAATTATGTGATTTATAAAATTCATGATTTACCATTGTCTCCTGGACATGGTAGATGACTGAATTCCCTGCATCATCACATTGGTGCTTAATGAGGCAACTAATCCAATGAAAGTTTAGATTCTGTTTTAACCGCTCTATCATTCTATTAGATAGGATAGGACTTCGATTCCAATCGAGTTATCATTTGTAAGGCCCATATCCTAATCCGTACTGTTTCGTCGACTCCCGCGATCCTTCCCGATGAATTTCGGCAACCTGCGACTTATAATCGACATTTGCGCGCGACCCTAAGTCGTATCCCGTAGATTTGAGTCGGCTTAATCCGAGACTTGTATCATTGCGACCACACCGTCGCTGCGGTTCCAACGTCGCGTCTTGCATACCGATCCGATACCCAAGCCAGGAGATGTGGGGCCGCGTTCAGTTCGAGGAAAACACCACGCATTTGCAATTCCAAGAGAATCTCTACATCATGTCCATTAATCAATTAATCAGTCACCTCATGTTAAGTACAAGAGCAACTCCAAAGTCAACTCTCTCCCTCTCTCTCTCTCTTACACCTATCACCAAAATCAATCAGTCATACATGTCAAGTACATGCCCATCACCTATCACCTCACATCCATCACTCACACCCATCACCTCTCTTACAACTACCCCTTCTCTCTCTCTCTCTCTCTCTCTCTCTCTCTCTCTCTCTCTTTCTCAACACAGTTTCCAAGAAACACCAAAGGAGTGCACGTCCAAGCCTTTCTAAGAGAGAAAAGTGTGTTTTGTGTGGCCTAGTTCCTCTCCCAAAATCCATCATCCTAACCCTTCATCTCTCATCACCTTCCATCAAAGTGAGACACAAGGAGATCGACATACCATCGGACCAAGAAGATCGAACGGTGGGTGCTTCTATAGGCTTAGATTTCATTTTTTTGATGATGGGCCAAGTGAGGCCTACCAATCGATGGTATGGATCTCACTTTGGATCCTAGGTGTGGCCGATGGCCCACCTTGATTCACATGATCGTTCCATGATGGGGCCATTCTCCATGGACCCCATCATGATGTTGACTTTTCGAAGATTTAAAGAGGTCATCTTGACCTTCCATTTTGGTGGAGAAGTAATCTCCACCGTTGATTTTTGATTTTGTGGGCCCACATGTATTGGGACCCATTTGATGTATGATTAAATGCTTAAAAAAGAGGGCCCATAGTGTCGGGATCCCTCCATCACACATATGTCTCACTCACTCACTCACTCACTCTCTCTCTCTCTCTCTCTCTCTCTCTCTTTCATTTTTCCCTATTGTATGTGATGATGTGGCCGTGTGGCCCACCCGGATGGACCCCACCATGAAGCATGTATTTTATCCAAGCCATCTGTAGGTGGGGCCCACTTTATATATGTGTTGTATCCACACCATCCACCATTTGGTGGCCCACCTGAGCAGGACTCACCTTATATACGTGGTGTGCCCAAACCATCCAGCGTCCAGGGACGCTGGACGTTAACTAAAAACCTACATATTAACTTTGGTTCAAAGCTTTGGGGAAGGGCCGCTCATGTAGGCCCCACCTTGATGCATGGGACTAATCCACGCCGTCCATTCCAATCTCCAGCTCATTTTAGGCATTGAGCCGAAAAATGAAGTCAATCCAATCATTTGGCGGGCCATAGCATAGAAGATAGTGGTTTTACCATTGAAATCCACTCTGATATTTCTATACATCAAAACATGCTCGATATTGGGCTTGTTGGATCTGTTATGAGCTATATAATGCAATGGGTAGAGTGGATCCACCTGATGCAGGCCCCACATGGAAAAAACCGCAGAAAATCTATTTTTAAAAAATAAGAGGTAGCAGGTGCTGCTACTAGCGCTAGAGGACGCTGTGCAGCGTCCTGTTGCTCTCCTGCGCTAGGCGTGAACACCCAGGGACGTGGGTCCCAGCCATGGGCCCCACCGTGATGTGTGTGGAACATCAACACCTTGCATTTGGTGGGGCCCCATAGGGCAGCGGGCCACCCCAAAAATTAGTCGTGTACATAACTCAGGTGGCCCACGTCACAGGAAACAGTGGGATCGAACATCTGCCATTGAAACCCTTTCGGGTTGTCACAGAAGTTTTGAATCATTATGAAATTTGTTTTTCCTCTTCATCTGGGTCTGCATGACCTTAGCAATAGATTGGATGACATATAAACATTATGGTGGGCCCCACGTGGGACCCATTGATGTAAGTGTTTTAACCACACCGTCCCCACGTGTGGAGTGGGACGGCTAGTGTACCTCACTCCAGCTGTATAGCTGTTGCTGTAGTTGCGTCACAAAGTTCTGTGGGTCCCACTTGCTTCATCCACGCCTTCCATCTATGGGACCCACCATGATGCATGTGTTTCATCCAAGCCGTCCAACCATTTTGAAAGCTCATTTTAAGGCTTGAGTTCAAAATTGAGACAGATCCAGTATCAAGTGGACCACACAGCAAAAGCAGTGGGGATTGAGTGTCTCCCATTGAAACCTTTGTTGTCACAGAAGTTTTGGATCATTAGGAAATTTGTTTTTCCTCTTAATTCAGGTCTGTGTGATCTTATGATTAGATTGGGTAGAAAATACATGTTATGGTGGGCCTCGAGAGTTTTAAATGGTGGAAATCATTCTCACCACTATTATTTGGAGTGCGGTCTGGCTGATCTTTTGATATGATTCATATATATATCCAGTTGATCTTTTGATATGATTCATATATATATAAGGCCATATGATGTAACACCCCGTACTTTTGCGTACTCGGGTATTACCTTGAAAATCCAAATTAATCACACGTGTGTGGGGTTACACGTGACTCACCTTACACATCAGCATCCCGTGGTCCCCAATGTATTCATCTGGATCGATTAAGACTCCTTAAATAAACTCTAGATCAATCCACAAGGAGTAGCCTTCATCCATAGTTGGGCTATCCAACCATTGACTTTTAGGGTGGACCATCATGCCGTAACAAGGCTGAATTTCAATTCACCAGAGTCGGGACCAAACTCGTAGATCCCCTAATCAATCAATCCGTGACTAGTAATGAGAGCAGTCAAATCACTAGATTGACATGGATCAACAATTCAAAACCAAATCTGACCATTAAATTTCAAAAGAAACTTGTAACTAACTATGAAGGATTTTAATTAAATCATTTTGTGGCCCACTACATGGCCACCTTAAAACAAGGCCCTACAATTTGATAAAAATAATAATAGTAATAATAATGATAATAATAATAATAGTAAGTATTAAAACTTATTCTACTAATAACAGTTAATATTCTAAAATCCATAGTATAGGTGGTCCCAGGCGCCTGAATAAATCCCTAGGACCATTTTAACCGTTGAGATCCAAATTCAGGACGATCTGATCACCAATTCAACATAAACCCTCAATTAGAGCTTATAGCTGAGAGTAGGGCCCACCCAAACTTTAGATCTGCCCCATCCTTAGTCAGGGGCTTTGATTTGGCCTTCCAAGTGGAATGGGTGGAGTAGATTGGATGATACATCGTTGTGGGTTTCAGAACCACCATGGGTGTGTACCCAAAGTAATGCACTCGTTGTGCACTAGACAGGGATGCTCGGTCAAAGCGTCTTAACCCGACATTTCCTGAAAGAGTCGGGATCCTCTGTTATCGGGTCAACAGGATTTTCCTGTTACCCTAGTGGTTTGGCGTCCGAAGCTTTTTATTTATTATTTTTTTATTTTTTCAGTGAGTGTTGACGTGGACCAATGAATTTTAGGGTATTAGGAATTCTCTGTTGACCGGGTAACAGAGGATCCGGACTCTTCCTGAAATAGGAAATTTCCCGCTTGCTGCCGTTTAAAAACACGGCTCGGCTGTGTTTTCTCTCCGTGTTTGATTGAGATGTGGCCCACCACATCATCTCAAATGGAGGATCCAAACTGTGGATCTGACTGGGCGTCCACGGCTGACCAAAACCATGGTGATTTCGCATGTGGAAACTCACACACGTGAGCACACCTCCCAGCACAACAGTGGGGTGTGCGGCTGTTTGTTTCCGAAAATAGAAACTTCTGCTGCGCCTTCTGTTTGCCAGCTACTACGATCCATGTGAGGCCGGATCTGCCCATCCTAGCCGTCCCTTTATTGAGGCATCTCAGCCACCCAATTGCTTAGGGCTTCCCAAGCAAAACCGGGGGATGGTTTCGGTCCCTACCCACAGTTTTGAGAGGCGGATTCTACCAGATTAAATTTGGGACCCCCATTAACGATCCGACAGTCCTGAGAGAGCTTAGGGCTCGATTTAAGCCCAACGGATGGAGTTGCAACGGGTCTCTCTCCCACTCCCTTGCCTTAACCCGAAAATGGTCGTTTTCTTCATTCCTTCAAAACCACCAAACAAACCTTCTTCAAGCTCCGTTTTCTTCATCCCAGAAGTTTCCTAGTGCTGGTCATGACCCTCCAGAAGCTCCGTTTTGGAGAAATACCAGTCGTGTACAGATCTGCCATTAATGGCGATCGTCTTCCTCGGCAACCCATGATCACAGATCTCTGCTGGTGGCGTTTTGGGTGTAGTAGAAAAGTAAAGGGAAATGGAAGAAGAATGGGAAGGGATGGAGAGAATAGAGAAGGAGAAGAAAGAAATGAGAGAGAGAGAGAGAGAGGGAGAGAGAGAGTCAGGCGGACTCGAGCTAGTGCCGCACTAGCCGTTGCACCGAGCTGCTCGGGCCAACTGCGGGCCGAGTCTGTCGTGTTGGGCCACCCCTGTGATGGGTCCACATCTGGACTGTCTAGAAGTAGAGAAGAAAGAGAAGAAGAAGAAGAAGGAGAGGATTCGTGGGGTGCTGCTGTTGCACCACACCAACCTGATCGAGTTCGGTCTGAGCTAGGGCCGGGTCTAGTCAGATCCAGACACTATCTGGTCATGGGTAGGAAAAGTGAAAGGGCATGGAAGAAGAAGGCGAATAGAGGTGGGAAGGAGAGGAGGCTACGTGTGGTGGCTGTCTTGCCACACTACTCAACTTGAGCCGAGTCAAGCCTGACTCGCTGCATGCCTTTATGCAGTTGCTGAGTCGACTCAGCTTGACCAGGGCTGAGTCAGGATGGGTTTGACCTATGTGGTGTAAAGGTCTAGCAGGAGAAGAGGAAGAAGAAAGAAGAGAAATAGGTGAGAAAGGGAGAGATGGAAGAAAGGATAGAGAGAAAGGAAAGGGAAAGAAGAGAGAAGGGTGGTTGGTTGAACTGAGTCAACTCGGTTTGGAACCGAGTCCAGCCAACGTGAGTTGTGTTTGGACTGTCTAGACTCTTACTGGATTTCCAACATGTGGAAATAAATGAGGAAGAAGAGAGAAGAAAGAGAGAGAGAAGGAGATAAGGGTTGAGCCGAGTCAACTCGGACGTCGAGCTGAGTTGATTCAAGTCGAATTAACTAAAGGTGCGTTTTCTCCAACACCATTGTATTGGAATTTTAATTAGCATATTGGTAGGTTATTTATGCTGTAACTAGCCATTATAATCGAAGGTTGTAATTGTCAAACATTAGTATTTAATATCATCATTCATGTAGCTATAATTATTACGATTATTAATATGGCTAACCATTGGTAGGTTAATTTTGCTAGTGTTAGTTATCATGAGTATTAAATATTAACATTTATGATGCTATACCTATTTTGTCATTGTAGGTTATTAACAATAGGATTAGCGTTGTTAGCATTGATCGCATTAATGGGAAATTTCCATCTACTTATACTTCATTCTTAAGTTAATATGAATTAATGGTATGAGTTAGATTTCAAACTCTAGACCAAAGTCTAAAATTAGACTAGTGGATAAGACCCTGAATATAAGTAACCTAAAACCATAAGTTATGATCCTAATCTTGTAAATTAATGAGTTTATCTTCTATGATATCACTATAGGTTCCTTTTATTGTTGATATTACTATTATGAGTCACTACTAGTATCATGATTCATGGGATGTTAGGTAATTCAATATAATATTAGCAGTTGTAAGATTCTCAAAATTTATAACTAAGTTATTTATTAGTTTTACTCATTTATTACTCCCATTAACAATGTCATTAATGTCCACCCAAAATAGAGTTAAAATTCCATAAGCAAATCCTAGAATCTAAGTTCAAGATTATACCCTAGAAAGAAAATCCTAATATTACATTAAAACCCTAAGAATGAGTAATTTAAACCCTAGGTTATAATCTAGACCATAGATAGTCTTGTAGAACCTTGAGTTAATTGTACAAGTTCGTAACCTGTGGTAGGATCAAAGTCTAAGGGCGTGCGCACTTCCTAATGACATTAAAAGGCGAGTCGACAAACCAGGTGATGATTCTTTCCCCTTAAGCTTTTCACCCTTATCTAGACCAAAAATAGTAGCTTTATTAGTGTAAATGGCTAGATAGACTAATGATAAACTGTGCATAGAAATAAACTGAATTCACTTGGTTTATCTATTAACATGATAATTCTCATGCTTACTATTGTTTAGATTCTTGATTCCTCTAAACTGCCTGATAAAATAATCTAGTCATTTATGTCATGTAAATTTAATTATGGCATGTTGATAGGAATACATGTGTCATTCCTTATTTCTCTTTCATATTGTAAATGTTGCTATGATACACATACTGCTAAAATCTCTCCACGGGAAATCCTAACAAAGGAGAGTCCATGCTTGGGGTGTAACTAGATTGGTTGTGACATAAGTAGGCCCTCGACATGGAGGTTTTGGTTATGGTGCTTGACCATGGGGTTTACCATCCATGTGTGGTTTCACCTAACTGACTTGGGATGGACTCCATAATCCTTCCAAATACCGTTGTTTACTCGTTTTTGAATCATTCATGTCGACATGTTTAAATCGCCACTTTTGGTAATTTCAACATTTCACCCCTAGTCGGCATTGGTGGTAGCCTCTTTATGTTGAATTGATTGACCATATGTTAGTGGGTGCTACACACACCCTAAGACGGTAGTCTCATGGGCCGGGGATGGTGGTAATGGGATACTATGCCCGAGCCGTCGGCCTACGCTAGGCCATGTGCTCCCCGTATTGACCGTGAACTTATCTAAATTGGCTGGTTACAAATGGACTAATATTGGGCTAACAAGTCATGCATACATAGCATATCTTGACAACTTGGATCACTCTGCCCTGCAATTACGTTGAGTGTTGCGCTTATGATCAGTCATTCGATTGTGATATTGACTCGGATTATCATGCCCTACGATTACGTTGAATGTTGCGCTGATGACCAGTCTTATCCCTCGGTGACGACCCCCATGTTCGTCCGAATGTTTTTCCCGGGACATAAGCTGTCTGGATGTGTTACCCGGGCCGACAATCGCATTCATACATCCATGCATTTAAAAAGACTGCATCTACTATGTTTTGGATTGTCTGTATGCTTTTATACTATTTCTTACCTAATGCGGCGATGTGAAATCTTGAGGGGAGTTCACACTGAGTTGGCCACTCATCCATCAAATAAATGTAACCGTACAGGTAGCATAGGTAGCCCTGATGATGTTTACAATCATATTGGTGAGGAGTAGGCTATGGTTGACAAGGATGTATGATTATATTTGCTAAGGATTGATACGGGATTTCACATCCCAAGTGTCACGCCCCGAACTCGAAAACCGGGCTCACAAAATTCCCGATCGCCAAATCCAGTGCCGACAGCCTCCGTATTACCCCATTCTCGACTCCCGGCACCCATATACCAGGTTCCGATCCTGGGATGCTACAAGGAGGAATTCTAATAATCAATTTAATTCATAATGAGGATAACCAAAAGCATAACCCACGAACAATAACTACGAGAACACCATCACAAAATCCACTATGATAAAAAACTTTAAGTATAATGCGTCTGAAGGGAAATATAGTATAATGAAAGTAACAAAAACTCCAGAAGCTCGGCTACACGCTCCAACTGCGGCGAGACTATGGTTGCGTCCTGGTGTCACCTGCACGCATCAATCGTGCATAAGCTTATGAAAGCTTAGAGGGTGGTGTAAGTGTGTGCGTAGTATAAGCGCGCTCAGAATGCAAGGTCAGAGTAATGCGGAATCATGCTGATGAGTACATGAATGCAATCAGCCGTACCAAGGCTATGCGGTGCGAGATATAAATGCTATCGGCCATGTCAAGACCATGCGATGAGAGATGCAACTCAAGCATGCAATCCTCATCATATATCAGTATAGTTCTCATTCTGAAAAATCACTGGGGTCTAGTACACTCTACGCCAGCTTGCCGCCCCTATCCGGACTCACAACTGGGAGAGTGGAAGAGACCTCATTATCCGCCTGCCAATATCGGGCCCGGCTCGTCGATAGCGGACCGATTCCTCAAACTGTTCAAACTCAACCTAGAAATTGCCCCCTCACTCAGGCGGGTAAGGTCACACCTCTTTCCAACCGACCACAACATAGTGGGAGACGCGGCCTACTGGTATACGGCCCTCGCGTGCTCGTGTATCCACTCGGTCTCGACATTGGAGTCATCCTTTGGTACCATCGGGTTTAGAGATTTTCACCCAGGGACATCTATGGCGCCCATATGCTAGAACCAAACATTTTCGGTATCCAATCCAGCCACCCACGATGTGTCTGTGGAGGCTTTGGCCCTGATGTTGCTAGGGCATACAATAATCATGATCACACAAATGCAAGTGCATGAATCACCCTACCAAACATGCAACAATTCTGCGCGCGTCGCGCTCTCATGTAGGGAAACTCCGACTATCAGGGAGCCCATAAACAAATCCGCCCGAAGGCATATACTATGATCAGTCACTCATCATATCAGACATACATATGATGGTATGATCATGAATCATGGATCTATACTAAACATGTCATAGGGTGATGGGCTTGTGCATAATGAATATGGGCCTAGACAGCCAACTCACTACAATTATGGGCCTATCAGTGGGCCTTAGGGTGAGTGATAATGTGGACATTTAACCAACATCATCCTACAATATGGACGTTAAACCATCATTTCTCTTAAGGCATGGCCCGCCATCGAGATTATCACAAGAACCACGGTGGAAACATAGTATAATGGGCCTTATGTACATCCCATTGGGCCTCGACCCATGGGCCTCTAATACGTCAAATGGGCCTTATACAAATCAAAGTGGGCCTCAAGGGATGACCCACAAATACTCTAAGATGGGCCTCATCGCATGGCCTTATATGTATCGAGGTGGGCCTCAACGGATGGCCCACAAACACACCAAGATAGGCCTTCTCACATGGCCTTAAAATAACCTCCAAAATGGTTGGACGGTTTGGATGAAACATATGCATCATGGTAGGTCCCATAGGGATGGAAGGCATAGATAAATCACATACTTCATGGTGGAGGTCCACACTAATGAAAGGTGTGAACACAATTCATACATAAGTGGGTCCCAAGTAGGACCCACCATAATGTTTATTTCCCACCCAACCTGGGGCCCACCGAAATGTTTATTTTCCACCCAACCTGGGGCCCACCGAAATGTTTGTTTTCCACCCAATATGTTGATAGGGTCATGCAGGCTTGGGGCCCAGCATAATGTTTGTTTGCACCCAACCTGTTTATAAGGTCACACAGACCTGGGGCCCCACTGTACTATTTATTTGCATCCAATCTGTTCATAAGGTCACGTGGACCTGGGCCCACCGTGATACGTATTTGCCATCCAATGTATACATGGGGCCCACCGTGATATTTATCTGCCATCCAAACTGTTCATCAGGTCACGTGGACCTGGTTTGAGGAGGAAAAACAAATTTCATTTTGATACAGAACTTCTGCAAACCCAGAAAGGGTTTCAAGGGTAGACATTCAATTCTATTGTTTCTAGTGGTGTGGGCCACCTGAGCTGTCACGCCCCAAATCCGGAAATCGGATTCACTGGAATCCCGATCGCCGAATCCAGTGCCGACAGCCTCGTAGTATCCCATTCTCGGCTCCTAGCGTCCATACGCCAGATTTCGATCCTGGGATCCTACAAGGAGGATTTTTCAATGTACACTTAACTCATAATAAGCATAACCAGATGATTACCCAATTCACAAAGGCAACATCATCATCACATATCCACTAATATAATCATTTGAGTACAATGCTGAAAGTGAAAATACATGATATCGAAAATTAAGCTCCAAAAGACCGCTGCACGCTCCAAGCTCAACACTGCCGCAACCTAACATCACCTGCACGCATCTATCGTGCATAAGCTTATAGAAAGCTTAGAGGGTGATGTAAGTATATGTACAAGGTAAGTGCCAAGTATTCAATGCAATGTCATAATCATACAATGTCGAAATAGGCGCAAAGTCATGAATCGTACGTTATCGAAGTAAGCGAAAATACTGACAAGTCCACGAGTCAAATAATAACAGAATATACGATACAAATCAACTATACAAATGAGGAACAATATTAGAATACACAATACAAATCAACTATACAATGAGGAACAATATTAAAATACGCAATTGAAATCAACTATACAAATGAGGAGTTATAAAGAGTCAAATACTAGATGCCATATCTAAACCATATAAATGTCATATGCCGCGAATGAAATGCAATATGCGGTGCGAATGGAATGACCATGTTGGGGTGTGAAGTCGGGATGATGGTACGTAGTATCGCAGCCTATGGGGTCCACCACAGGGGACTTCTATCCAAACCAGTCCCATACCTAAATTTGGATAGTCAGACTCAATGTGGTAAACTCCTGACTTCAGGTTAGTCGCGCGCCCAACCGAAATCCTTGCCATGCGAAGATACACACAATTAGTTGCGCACCACTAGCCCGAGTGGATAGTGAATGAAATGAATGTATGAGTATGCAACTCCTACTCAATAAGTCCACATATCAGTACGGTTCTTCTCTAGGAAATCACCAGGGTCTATTACACTCAAAACCAGATTGCCGCCCCATCGCGCGCAACAAGGTGGGTGGAAAAGACCTCACTATCCGCCTGCCAATATAGGGTCCGGCTCGTAGATAGTGAACCTATTCCTCGAGCTGGTCAAACTCAGCCTAGCATTGCCCCCTCCTCTCAGGCAGGCAAGGTCGTACCCCCTTCCAACCGACCACAACACAGTTGGAGACGCGGCCTAACGGTATACGGCCCTCATGCGCTCATGCATCCACTCTGTTTAGACGTTGGAGCAACCTCTGGAACCAAGAGAGTTTAGGGACTTGCACCCAGGGATATCTATAACACCCCATGTAGAACAGATTTTCGGTGTCCCATCTGGCCATCCACGAAATACCTGTGGAGGCTACGACCCTGATGTCACTAGGGCATATGGTGGTCATGTCACACAAATGCGAGATGCATGAGTCACATAGTCCAATCATGCATCAATCCTGCGCATGCCGTGCTCTCATGTGAGCTACTCCACCTATCAGGGAGCCCCATGATCAACCTGCCCTATGGCATATGCAATGGTCAATCACATCTCATAACAAACATGCAGATGATGCGTATGGGCATGTATTATGATGTTATGCTGTCACATACTCATGATCGGTATCAATAACTTGCATCATCAATCGACCTCGACAATGTGGACATTTAACCAACATCGCCCCCAAGGAATGGCCCACATAGAGTCTCACATATAGTGGACCCATGGCCTCACTTAAGAGTTTAATATACGTCACGACGGGCCCCTCACATGGGCCTAACATACATCACAATGGGCTCCATTGCCTGGCCCTAAAAAATATCACAATGGGCCTCATCACATAGGCCTCATATACATCACATTGGGCCTTAAACACGGGTGGATTACACATCACAACAGGCCTTAAATACGAGCCGCATACACATCACATTGGGTCTCGACAATTGGAATCAACAATCGGTCAAGATAATTGGCCTCGATCGATAATCGGTCAATCGACCATAACAATCATAATCGGCCTATACAATCAACCTCAACAATCGAAATTGACTCCGATACACGGCCTCGACAATCAGAATCGATCGATAATTGGAATCGGTAAATCGGTCACGTCAATCGGAATGGTAATCGGTCACGACAATCGGAATCGGTAATCAGTCACGTCAATCGGAATCGGTAATCGGTCACGACAATCGGAATCAATCGATAATTAGAATCGGCAAATCGGTCACCGATCGGAGTCGGTAATCAGTCACGACAAATGGAATCGATCGATGATTAGAATTGGTAATCGGTCACGATAATCGGAATCGACACTCGAAATTGGCCTCGAAACTCGGCCTCGACAAATCGGAATTGGCTTCGATACTCGGCCTCGACAAATCGATACCGACGATCAGCATTGATAATTGGCACCGACAACCAGCATATATAAACAAGGCGAGGTCCATAGATGGACAACCAATCAACCATAATATAAAGATCGGCTTTCAGCCGTGGTTATATTAAATCTAATAGTACAGAACCATCTATCAATGGCGAATGGGGCCCACTTATTTGGGTTGACCCATAAAGAGAATGGGCTTAACAAGGCCTAAGGGAAGGTCACCATGAGGACATCTAACCATCATTGCCCATCAATGTGGATATTTAACCAACACCGCACCAAGCAGTGGCCCACATAGAGCCAGATGTGTAATGGACCCACGACCTCACACAGAGGCCTAATATACAACACAATGGGTCTTACTCTAGGGCCACATGTACACAACAGGTGGGCCTTGTACTTGGGCCTCAAATATATCATATGAGCATCATCGCACTAGCCTCAATACTAGGCTTTATATATCGAGTGGGCCTCATTACATGGGCTTAACAATAAAAATGGGTGGGCCCCGCCCATGGGCCAAAATACATCATGATGGGTCGCACCAATGAGCTTCATATATATTAAATCGGGCCTAAAATATAACTCAATGGGCCATGCCAAAAAGGGCCACAAATACATAACAGGCGGGCCCTGAACATGGGCCTAATACACGTAACAGGTGGGCTCTGCACATGGGCCTCATCATATCAAGTTCGACCGTGTTAATGGGCCGCACCAATGGGCCTCATGTACAACAAGTGGGCCACATCATCGGGTTGTACTAATGAGCCCCATAAATATATCAAGGTAGGCCTCACAGAAGGGTCACAAGTATATCAAGGTGGGTACCTCGTATGGACCACAAAATACATCAAAGTGGGCTTGACGGATGAGTCACAAAGTACATCAAAGTGGGCCCGACAAATGGGCCACAAAATATATTCAGGTGGGCCTTGACATCGGGCCTCATATATCACACTGGCCTAATCAAATGGGTCGAAGTCACTGGGCCAAGTCGAATGGGCCGAGTTAAATAGGCCGAGTCCAATACATCATGCATTCATTATAAAGGATCATTATGGTGCACAAAAAATGAATCATATCCAAAGGATCATATAGACCATACTGCAATGACAATGGCGACAATAATTTCCACCGTTAAATTTCTAGTGGGCCCACCATAGAATTTGCTTTCCATCCATACTGTTCATAAGGTCACAAGGACCATTTTCCACTATCAAATTCCAGTGGGCCCACCATAACATTTAATTTCCATCCAGTCCGTGCATAGGGTCACAAGGACTTGGATATAGAGGGAAAAACAAATATCACTCTGATCCAGAACCCTGCAACCCAAAGGGGTTTTTAATGGTAGACGTCCATCCCACTATCATCTGCATTGTGGCCCACTTGATATTATATCTGTCTTATGTGTAGTCTCAAGCCTTGAGACAAGCTAGGCAAATGGTTGGACGGCTGGATGCAGAACATCCATTAGCGGTGGGTCCCATGTGGGAGTGATCCCACCTCAATATATTAAATATGTATATATATATACACACACAGTGAGGTGGGCTCCCATGTGGATGTGGTCCCACCACAATATATTAAATATATATCATATACGTACAGTGAGGTGGGCTCCCACGTGGATGTAGTCCCACCACAATATATTAAATATATATATAATATTATATAATATAATAATATATAGGGAAAAGGTACTATGCGCTTGACTGATTTTAACGTCCCATGAGGTCGAGCCGTGTGGGTCCCACCGTTGATGTTTGCCAAACATCTAACCCATCCGTTAGATACCCCATTCCAGCGTGGGCCTAGCTATCAAAAATTACGTCAATCCGTGACTTGTGTGGGCCGCACCAGATATAACAGTTGAGAGTAACTACCCTCCATTAAAACATTCATAATCATTTATTAGGCCCACCGAGATGTGGTTCACAAATCCAGCCCACCCATTGTGGGTGTCCCACTTGAATTAAGGGTCAGACCAAGTTTTAGCCGTATCTAAATTTCAGGTGGACTCCACCAAGTGATTTTATATGTTTTAGGCATGTCTTCACATGATTTTAGATGGTATGGCCGACCTGAGTTCCGTATACGGCTGATTTTTGGAATATCTCCATGCCTAAAGGGGAACAATCAAATGCATGGTGTGGATGCTCCATATGCACCATGGTATGGACTGAGGTGGGGCCCACTCTCCTCGCCCGTTGCAAGCACCAGGACGCTGCTTGCTGCAGCAGCGTCAGTGACATTTTTTTTTTGAAGTTATGCATAGGTGGGACCCCTATCAAGATGATCCAGCCCGTCGGCTGAGTTCTATGCCTCGTGACGCATCCAACAAGCCCAATATTCAAATCTTTCTATGCATGGAAACATCACAGTAGGCCCTATCAAATTTTTTAACAACATATGCACTGTTTCTTATGATATGACCCACCAGGGACTTGAAATGGATTCATTTCTCGGCTCAACGCCTAAAATGGTTTGGGAAATAAGATGGACGGTCTGAATTAACTTCATACATTAAGGTGGGGCCTGTGGAAGTGGCCCGCCCAAAATAATTTTTTTTTTTTTTTAATTTGTCAGCTCTTTAGTACACTCATGTCAGTACACGCACTCCATATTAGCCATGCTGGACGCTGGACAGCATGGATATAACACAGCCTCGTGGTGGGTCCCACACGGATGTGGCCGCCCACATTTCATCAAGGTGGGTCACATTTCATCAAGGTGGGTCCCACATGAACGTGGCCCACCTGATTTGAATCAATCTGATATTCATGTTTTCCATCACCCAGGGTAGGGCCCACATGGCTTAAACGGTTGGATAAGACACACATCGAGGTGGGGTATATCTGGGTGGGTCACATGGCCACATCATCACACCAAAATATTGAAAGAGAGAGGGAGAGAGAGAGAGAGAGAGAGAGAGAGAGAGAGAGAGAGAGAGAGAGAGAGAGAGGCACCCACCTGAGGATATTCTTCTTCATTCTTCCACCAACGCATTGTAGAGCCTCAAGGGAACAAGATTCAATGGTTGAGATCGATTCTAGAGGTTGGGATTGGGTGATAGGAGGGTGGGCCACACATAGCTTCTCCCTGGAAGCCATGGACGATTCTTCTCTTGGGCTTGCATGGGAGAATAAGAGAGAATGAGAGAGAGAGATGATGGGAGAGGAGTGATGGTGGAGTGACATGAGGGTAAGGTGCTTGTTGACTTTATGGTACCTGTGTAAGAGAGAGGTAAGGCTAGGGTATGGGTTCTTGTACTTGACTTTAATTGATGGATTGATGTGATTGATGGGACATTCTCTTGGGATTTGCAATGCGCGGCATTTTCCTCAAACTGAATGTGGGCCGACATCTTCTAGCCTAGGTATCGGGTCGGTGCGTGAGTCGCGGCGTTGGAACCGTGGCGACGGTGCGGTCGCCAAGGTATAGGTTTCGGGTCTAGCCGACTTTGGCATGCAAGTCTCATCTTAGGATCGTGCGCAACGTTGGCTTTAGGTCGAAGATTGCCGGAATTCGACCGGAAGGATCGCGGAAGCCTTCGGAACAGTACGGACTAGGATACGGGTCTTACATGAGCCTCAGATGAGGCTGATTTTTGGGTGGCCGCTGCCTTAAAGGGGGGCCTATCAAATGAACAGAGTGGATTTCATCACACATCATGGTGGGGCCCACGGCTGGGGCCATGGGTCCTAGCCCATCCGCCTATCCGCCAGCGCGCAGGCAGCGCCTACGTGCGCTCTGACAGCAGCAGACGTTGCTACACTTATTATTATTTTTAAAAATTTTTTTTGTTGTTCAGCGGTTTTTGGTAGGTGGGGCCCGCCTTAGGACAATCCAACCCAGCCACTCACTCCTACGGCTCAAGACAAGCCAAATGAGTTTAATATGCGGTATGATTTGATGAGTAAAAGAGATCAAGGTGTGTTTCAACGGCAAACACCACTATTTCCTATGGTATGGCCCGTCAGAGAATGGGATCAGCTTCATTTCTCGGCTCAGCGGCTAAAATGAACTGGGGAACAAAATGGACGGCTTAGATTATATACATACATCAAGGTGGAGCCTGCATGAGCGGCCCACCCCAAAAGCATTCTTTTAAAAGCTTGAAAGTACACACCCATGTCAGTACAGACGCTCCATGTTAGCCGCCCCAACACGTCCAACGTCTGGATGTTGGACAGCATGGGTAAACAGGGACATCATGGTGGGTCCCACATGCACGTGGCCCACCTGTTTGGACCACATGATATTGATGTTTTCCTTCCATCTGGGCCCGCTAATGGGCTGGATGGCGTAGATCCAACACATTCATTCGATGGGTCCCGCATGAAATATGTGATTCATGGTGGGCTAAACTCATCCCTTCATCATCATCACCATTCAAAGAAAGAGAGAAGGAGGGAGAGAGAGAGAGAGTGAGTGAGAGAGAGACGATGATAGAGGGGAGGGACCCCGCCACTATGGGCCCTCCATGGATACGTTACATACATCAAAATGGGTCCCACCAAGATGTGGGCCCTAAAATAAGAATTTAATGGTGGATCACCCACCTTTAGGCCTTCTCCTTGCTCCCTTAGGCTCCTAAGCTCCTTGCCTTTGAGTTTGATGGAGGTAGATGGGGTTTTGATGGTGTGGATGAGAGATGGGAGGGTGGGCTACACTTGATATTTTGGGAAGCTTAGAAATGCTTGGACGTGGGGTGGTGTGTTGCTTGGGAGATTGTTTGAGAATGAATGAGAGAGAGAGGGAAGTAGTGGCTTAAGGGATGGGGTGATGTAAGGAAGGGGATGGGAGGGTATGGTTTAGTTTGAAATATTTGTAAAGGAGAATGGTGAGGTGGAGAACGAGAGTTGACTTGTGGGGAAAGAGGGATGGGTTGCTTGTACCTAGGGCATGGTGTGTACTTGACATTGATTGATGAGACATATCGTAGAGATTCCCTCGAAGTTCACAACACGCGGCATTTTTCTCGAAATAAACGTGGGCCTACATCTTCTGGCCTGGGTATCAGTTCAGTGCACGAGTCACGGCGTTGGAACCGCGGCGACCGCGCGGTCGCCAAGGTACAGGTTTCGGTTCGAGCTGACTTCGGTATGTGGGACCCGGCTTAGGATTGCGCGCAAACGTCGGATACGAGTCGAGGGTTGCCGGAATTCGATCGGGAGAACCGCTGGAGCCTACGGAACGGTTCGGACTAGGATACGGGTCCTACACCAAGGTTGTTGTAATTTACTTTATTTCACATGTAAAATTATTTTATTTTGTAATTGTAAGAATAAGGACATTGGTTTGTATAAGTCATTACGGGCAACCTCTTGTATATTCTAAATGAAATTTGAAATTTCCCTGTTATGCTTACTTGTCCATTCTACGCTCATCTGCTTACTCTGATGAAAGATAAAAGAAAAAAAAATTATATCTGACCATCCTTTAAGGTTATCACTCAGGTCTTTGGGAAACGGGTCGTGTACTCGGGTCCTAAAAACATGGGGTGTTACATATGATTAGGCCCGTCTTGATGTATTTGTGGTCGTCTGTTGAGGCCCACCTTAGTATGTATATATATAAGGCCCCTGTGATTAGGCTCATCTTGATGTATTTGTGGCCCGTTGTTGAGGCCCACTTGGTATATATATGAGGCCCATATGATTATGCCCATCTTGATGTAGTTATGGCCCATCCGTTGAGGTCCACCTTTGTATATATGAGACCCATGTTATGAGGCCCATTTACTATATTGGAGGTCCATGGGTCGAGGCCCAATGGGATGTACATAAGGCCCATTGTAATGTGATTCCACCGTGGTTTATGTGTTGACCTTTATAGTGGGCCATGCCTTGGGAGCAATGATGGTTTGATGCCCACATTGTAAGTACAATGTTGGTTAAATGTCCGCATTGTAACTCTCCTTAGGGCCCATTGATAGGCCCATACTTGTTGTGTGTAGGCGGTCTAGGCCCATCTGCGTTGTAAGGATAGTTCATTACTTTATAACACGCTTAGTATAATTCCATGACTCATGCCATACGCATCATATGTATGCTTGATATGAGTAGTGACTGATCATAGCATATGCCATTGGGCGGATTATTTATGGGACTCACTGATAAGAGTTACTCACATGAGCGCGTGGTATGCGCAGGATTGTTGCATGACTAGACAATGTGATTCATTCATCTCGCATTTGTGTGTCATGATCATTGTACGCCCAAGCGACATTAGGGTCGTGGCTCCACAGGCACATCGTGGATGACCGTATTGGATACCAAGAATACTTGATTCTAGCACTGTGGGTACTTAGGATGTCCTTGGATGAAAGTCCCAGAACCTTTTTGGTACCAGGAGATGCTCCAACGTCTAGACAGAGTGGATACACGAACGCCCGAGTGCCGAATACCAGTAGGCCGCTTCTCCCACTGTATCGTGGTCGGTTGGAAGGGGGTGTGACCTTATTCGCCCGAGTGAGGGGGTTGTAAGCTAGGCTGAGTTTGACCAGCTCACAAATGAGTTCGTTATCGACGAGCCGGGTAGGTATTGGCAAACTACTAGTCAGGCAGATAGTGTGGTCTCTTCCACTTGTTGGGCTGTGCGGCTAGAGAGGCAGCAGTCAGTGTGAAGTGTATTAGACCCCGGTGATATCCTAGAGAAAAAGTGTACTGATATGTATACCTGATGAGGACTGACATGCTTGCTTTGTATCTCGCATATGACATTTGGCTACATAAGCCTCGCATCGCATGGCCTTGGTATGGTCAATAGCATTCATGCCTTGCATCATATAGCCTTGGTACGACTGATAGTATTCATGGACTTACCCACATATTTCTGCATTACTCTGATATTGTATACTTAACACTTGCCTTGCGCACACACTTACACCACCCTCTAAGCTTTTGTAAGCTTATGCACGACTATTACATGCAGGCGTCGTTGGATGGCAGCAACGCTGAGGCAGGAGCGCGTAACAGATCATTTTGGAGCTTTTTGATCACCTTATATTTCCCTTTCCGCATTGTACTTAAAGTTTTTGATATAGTGGATATGTGGTGATGTTGTTTTGTGACTTGGTTACGCTTGTGATTATGCTCCATTATTAGAAAAACAATTATACTGAAAATCCTCCTTGTAGGATCTCAGGATCGGAATCTGGCATATGAGTGTCAGGAGTCGAGAATGGGGCACTACAGAGGCTGTCGCTGCCGGATTCGGCGATCGGGAATTTTGTGAGCCCATTTTTCGAGTTTAGGGCGTGACATCATTGAATTAAGTAGATTAATATCGAGATTGCTATAAGTGGATTCCTAAATCCTTAGTCTTTTATTTTTATTATTCAAACTCTTTTTATCTTGCTGGATTAAAAACCCAGACAACCAAGTTAGATTTAGATTAGTTCTTAACTGTGTTCCCCATTCCTTGTGGATTCGACCTCGTTCTCACCGAGTTATTACTACATTGCGACCCTGCACTTGGGGTTGTGAACAAGTTTTTGGCGTCATTGCTGAGGAATGGTGCCGAACACGATTAGGTTTTGTTTTTTTTTTTTTTTTTTTTTTTTTTTTTTTTTTTTTTTAGGTTTTATTTTTGTTTTAGGTTAGATTTTTCTTGTTTTCTGATTTTTTTTAACATTACTAACATTGTTTTTTATTTCTATTTTATAGGATTTTCATTCTAGTTCCTCTTTTCTAGTAACATTTTCCCTTAATCCACCTACTTGTTTTCAATATTGCTATAGGATTTTTTTTATAGGAATTTATTTTAGGATTAGATTCAGAATTAGGGTTTCATCATGTTCGTGCAAGAGTGGACACATGAATACTCCAATATACTTCTAGAAGACGAGAGATACCGTAAAGGGCTGTCAAATAATTATGTTAGGAGACAACCCGTCTCAAAAATTTACTGAAACTATGATTGAGAATTGACTAGGATATGATGCTCCACCTGTTAAGAAATCAATATGTGATCATATGAGGGAGAACAATTATCATCCACTTGTTAAGAAATTAATACGTGATCATATGAGGGAGAACAATTATCATCCACCTGTTAAGAAAATAATGTGCGATTATATTATGGGTGATAACGCATACCAACAACCATTAAATACTCCCACATATGACTCATATGACTTTAATTTGTGGAAACAACAAAGTTTATATTGGAAAGGTGTACCAATCATGGATTCTAGTGACTACTCTCTTAAATTCCCTACTTATGAGATCCAACCAGAACCAATCGAAGAGGACGCACTTCAGAAATACATGGATGCTCAAGAACAATTCAACCAACATGTCACGCAATCATTTGCAGCCATTAGAAAATTATTAGAGATGATTGAATCTCGCATTCAAGAACGTCGGTTACGCCTTATTGATAAGGAAGAGGCTAGTTTATCTCAACCTTAGTCCAATCCAAAAACACAATGCGAGGAGAGTGATTCGAACTCTCTTGTGGAGTATACTAAAATTGAGATGAGGATGAGTTGCATTATATTCATGAGTATACGGTTCATTTTTCCGAAGATTCGATCTCAATGACAGTACAAGTTAATGGTTGAGAGGCAAGGGTAATTTTCAAATATAGTGATGTTGACCCACTCCACCCATATGACATGCATGATTCCAATGTGAAGAATGAGCCCCTCTCAACTGAACTTCCCAACTCTTTAGAAGATTGCTTGGCACACTTTGAAAATTTTAATGAATACATTATTAAAGACATAGTGGATGCCTTGCGAGAAAATACATCGGTAGTTGATACTAATCGAGGGAATCATTTTTCTAAAGAGCTCACTTCCATCAATCCTAAATACTTACCATTAGAAGTGGAGGAGCTAAAACTTGAACCGAAGTCTAAAACTTTGAAATGTGTTGAGACTATACTGCCTAATAAGAATTTTTCTAAATTTCACGTAATTGTGTTCTCTGATTCACCGTGATGTACTAACATTATAAACTTTTCTGTCACAGGTGAATGTTATCCACTTTGGATACCTCGGGGAATTAAAATAAATTCTTTTGTTGAGGTTCATAAATTTCTCTTGACATTCATGCTCCATGGCATCCAAGCCTACTGCAGAAATGACTTTTGGATAATCTTGTTGAGAAATCTACTGAGAAATTTATCAAGATACTGGTCAGAGGAGGAACCTTATTACTACATGATTGAGTAGTTTTCTCCTGCTTTCCTAGTTTAGGATTAGAATTTATTACATTCTTAGGATTATTTTGCTTTCCACAGTTTAGTTTCTTTGCTAGAACCACATTTCATTGGAAGATTGTTTGCACTTCACTGGTACTCTTCATCTACTCCTTTTTATTTTCATTGCACTCAATTTTGCTCTTATTGCATTTGTTTATATATTGAGGACAATGCAGATTTTAGGTTGGGGGTAGGTTTCCCTTGAAAATTCTTCAGATTTGAGCAAAATTGTTAAATTTTTGAGCTATAAAATTATATATATATATATATATAGATATATATATATAATGAAACTTTTTGTGAATTTAAGTGATTTTAAAGATAATTCATATATTATAATGATAAGATACTTAGTGTTAATGATTCTTGACTCTTAGATTCTAGTTATTTGATAGATTTCAAAATTAAGTTTGAAGTTTTTAATCTCTTAATTTGAATTTTTAAACATTGATTGATTCATGATTTCACATATCACATCTAGCTTACACATTAAAGTATAAGTTTGATATTGAATTGTTAACTTGATGATTGTTAAGAATGATAGGAACTAAACCTGAGGAATTTACCCATCATGTTCGATGAAAAGAAAAGAAGAAAAAAAAAGTGAGAAAAAGAAAATACCCTGTAAAAAAATAGTTTTCGTTGAAAAGGACTACCTATTAAAGTTCATTAAGGACTGTTGAAAAGAAGAAAAAACTGAAATAGTGTGAAAGCCATTGATGGAAAAATAAAAACCTGGAAGAATAGAGTGTTGAACTGTAAGGCAAGTGTTGGTTTTGGTTTTGGTTATCTTGAACTCTTTTGATTATCAATGTTATCATGAAAATAGAGAATTGAACCTTTGGTTGTAATAAGTCTAAACTTCACTATACACTCATGGAACTCAATGTTTAGAATTTTTCTAATTATAGGATTAATTCTTTGAACTTGATTGGGACATTTACCAAGAGCTAGAGTTTAGGAGAAAGTATTACTCAACATTAATATATTTTAGATTTCTATAATATGGATTATTTTTAAAACCGCTTGAGCTTATGAAAATTATACATTAGTTTTTGAAATATCTTTCACATATTTTGCTCAGGATTAGCAAAATGCTAGTTATGGGGTGTGTTGAAACTCAAATATTACATATTTAACCCTTCAATTACATTATTTTTCCTAGCATTTAATTGATAATTTGATTTAATTATATATATTTTTATCATGCGAAGTGATTCGAAAGCTTATGATGAATATGCGCTTAAAAGGATGGATTTAGAGCTTAAAAGAAAATAATGAAGAATTGGAGATTTGAAAGTTATTAATGAAGAATTTACATACCAAAGATCTAAAGAAACCAAGTGAGGAATGAAGAGAATCGAAGGTTTGAAGTGAAGAAAAGGAATCCTGAAAATTGGTCAGAAAAATGATATTATGAAACTCCAAGTGTAAAAGAGAAAGTCCTGAAATAATTTCAAAAATTGACTTCGATGGCATCGACAATTTATAAATTTCGGGCTCAACTCGCTGGACAATTCTAAACGAATTTCAATGGAATCGAAGATAATTCAATGCATCAAAGGTGCAATCGAAGACTGTTCGATGGCATCGAAGTTTACCATCGAAGATGCGCAAAGTACGTAAATTTGAGGCGCTTTGTGAACTCTTTCAAGGCGGTGCAAAAGTTCAAGTTAAAAACTATTTGAAGGAGTCCCTAAGCTATTTTAAATCATCTTCTAGGGTTTGGAAAGAGACAAAAAGCCAAGGTGGAGCGCCGATAATGTTCTTCCACTTCGATTTTTTCACAGGTTCTAGTTTATCTTTTTAGTTTCCTCTAGGATGTTAGTCTTGTTAAGCTAATCTCTTAGCTAAGGCTAAGGGATGAAGCTTATAGTTTATTTTGATGTTTATCTTACTTTGATTCAAGTTTATGTTGAACTTTCATTGATTTCTAGTTTGAATAAAGGAATATTTCTAGTTTTCTGAGGTTTATTGTGACTCCGATTACAGTAGATGCTTAGAAAGCTTTTAATATATTCTTATCTATTTTGCAATTGTGTGATCTATAAAATTCGTGATTTACCATTCTCTCATGGGCATGGTAGATGGTTAAATTCCCTGCAATCATCACATTGGTGCTTCATAAGAGAACTAATCTAATGAAAGTTTAGATTCTGTTTTAATCACTCTGTCATCCGATTGGATAAGATAGGACTTCGATTCCAATCGAGTTATCATTGAATCAGGTAGATTAATATTGAGATTGTATAAGTGGATTTCTGGATCCTTAGTTTTTTTATCTTTATTATTCAAAACTCTTTTTTATCTCGCTGGATTAAAAACCCAGACAACCAAGTTAAATTTAGATTAGTTCTAAACCGTGTTCCCCATTCCCTATGGATTTGACCTCGTTCTCATTGAGTTATTACTTCATCGCGACCCTGCACTTGGGGTTGCGAACATCAACTACATCGCATACTACTTCGTCTTTATAATGTTTGCCAATTAAAAAGGAAATGGTGCATTGTTCAGTTTCATTCATCTCATTGACCTTCTTGATCCAACTAATCGTATATGGGGAGGGATGACGCTCCGTTTTCAATTACAATTTTTCTACCATTACCCTGAAGATGATGTTCCAGCTACTCCCACTGTCGATGATCATATCGCAGACTTTTCGATTCACTGTACGCCTAGCTCGGAAGATGTTATGTCATTGTGGGTGTACATCTTTCCTCAGCACATACAATAATCGCCATATGACAAGTGACTCACCATGATCCTGCTGAACCCAAGCTGTCTCATCCACCTCGTCTTCTGTGGCTTGTTTTGGTTCCTCAACATCTGGATCTTCATCAGCATTTTCAGCACTACCATTATTGATGGGGAGATTCGTCACTTATTGTTGGGGAACAGTATTTGATAGGTAACCCAGTTGGCCACAACGAAAGCAATTTTTGGGTCTTGGCTGAGCATAAGGGTTCGAGATCCTGCTTGGACCAGTAGCAGTCGATATGCCCCTTATGGGCTTACCTTACCCGTTTCTCTGATCTCGGTTTATGGGTGTAGGAGGTTGAGTGCGTGCTCCTACAGGCTCCTTCCCTCTAGGCTGTAGAGCTCCCTGAGGCGGACCCACCGTGGTGACCCTATAGGTAGGATAGGTCCGTATGTTGGGACGTTCAAGCTGCGTTTCTTCTCGACTAGCTAACTTGATTGCATCATTCATTGTCCAAACGGATTTCATCTAGACCCGATCCTGGATTGCCATACGCAATCCACCGTTGAATCGGGCAACTTGCTGCAATTCTGTTTCAACCAAATCGTGGGGCGTCATTAAGCGGTAAAATTCTTCTGCATAATCTCTCACTGACCGACTACCCTGCCGACAATTTTGGTATTGTTGGAATAGTACATGATCGTAGTCGCTAGGAAAAATTCGTGTGCATATTAGATGCTTCATCCGCTGCCAAGTGCGGATTGGTGCTTCTTTCTGTCTCGTCCGTCCAAGTTGTAATTGTTCTCACCAAGCTGAAGCTCTACTCTTCAACTTGTAGGCCACAAGTTTGACCTTCTTCGTTTGAAGAATTTTCTTATAGTCAAAGAATCACTCGACTTCAGAAAGCCAATTGAGGAAATCCTCAATGTGAAGTTGGTCATTGAAACTAGGGATATCAACCTTCATCTCGAACTCTCGATCTGATTGATCTGCTAGATCATCGCCTTGTCTGGAATGTTGGAGGATCATGTTATCGACCTCCTCATCGCTAGATTCCCCTTCCTCAGGAATGACCCGTTGGTTTACCTCGGGTATCATCTTGCGATTAGGCCGATTATGAGTTCCAACAATTGTTAGTGGCGAATCACCGTCAGGAACACGGAGTGGCCCTAGGGTCTCCGTTATGCGATTTGTCATGCAATTAATGGTATTTTGCATCCCTCGCATGACTTATCGATAATCTGGTTGCGCCGCTTCAAAAGTCGCCGCCGTTAAAGGATAATTCCCTGGAGCACCGTCCATGTGATCGTTACCCAACCTGTCGTTAGAAGACATAGATCCAAGAAAAAGCCTCATTCTAATACCAAACTGATGCAAGGAAGGACGTGTAGAAGTCGAGCATTGTCTTCCTCAGGGGGATAACTGTTTCGAATCCACGAAACTTCTTTGGACTCCTCATAGAGAAATCTCGGATCCACGGGAAGAAGAAAATAGAAATAATTCTAAGTAATTCAAAATAATTTGATTGATAATAAAAAAAATGAGATTACACCCCTTTAAATAGGGATACTAAGCCATGGAAGAAGTTTCAGAATTAAACTATAACAAAAACTCCTAAAATTCGTGACTTACTATAAATAGTAAACTTATTATTTATAGATGGTCGTGATTCCTACTAGTGCACATGGTTTTCGGCCAAAAATAGTAAGTGTCCTATTTGGCTTCACCACGCTCTTCTCCTAATTATTATAAGCACTTTTCATGTTGGGTGCAACTCCTAAAGCCCAACAGATGAAGAGTTATATTTAAACTAAAACTTACTATAAATAGTAAAAACGAAATTAAAACATGAATTCGACCGTCGATCTGATGGTATTTTGGAAATTCGACGTGGGTTGGGTGGCTAAAGTAGCTCGTCCTACCCCCAAAATCATATAGGGTACGTCTGATAGCTCATTCTGGTTTGCGAGATACGTCCATTTTAAGTTCTGACGGTCCAGATCTGTTCTGTCGTCGACCGGGCCTTTTCTGATCCATCGTGGCCATGAAAATGTCCGCGACCCGCTCTACATCAGATTAGGTTGGATGGAATTGTATTTGGTCTTATGCAAATTCCATCGGCATTTGGAAACAAAGGAAAGGATTGGATGAATGCAAGCATAATAACCTAATGGTAGATAATGCGAGATTTCTTATGGAAATCCACTACATCTGTGAGCCCCACGTTGATGTATATGTTTTATCCACACCGTTCATCTATATGTGCCCTTTATATGTGAAGTTAGTTGCATATGCGTACAGGCGACTAACATCAGTTATGAAATTTGATCGTTGATTGCAATTCCATGATCCACCAAACGCTTAGTACAATGTTTTTCCAAAGAAAGAATTTGATCCCCAATGTGGGATTGTATGGTATAATACCATGGTATTTCCAAACATACAATCATTGTATAATGATGGTGTTAATTGCATAATAATGGTGTTAATTCCATATAATGCAATCCATACCATTTAATTTTGTATATAACATGGGCCTCAAAGGACTGTTGTGGTCTCAATTTGATAGCATCGTTTTGTCAAATCCCCTGGGATTCTTTGCGAACAGTTGATTATGACAAGGGGGTAATACCTTAGTG
This sequence comes from Magnolia officinalis, assembly GCA_021015155.1. Taxonomy (NCBI): domain Eukaryota; kingdom Viridiplantae; phylum Streptophyta; class Magnoliopsida; order Magnoliales; family Magnoliaceae; genus Magnolia; species Magnolia officinalis. Next base: position 32,344,816 of record JAJHSJ010000007.1, read on the forward strand.
CTCTTAGATTTCCTTGAAATCCAAAATGTTAACTATTTCTCGCAAAAAGATTTCTACAAATCTTTGTAAAATAAGATTAGTTTCTCAGGGGTTTTGTTTTAAGCCCACCAACCTCATCCAACTAGTCCTATAAAGTTGTCCACCAAGAGATAGACACCCTGATAATTAGGCTAATCCAACCTTCTTGGCTTCCACGTGAATCTAGAGGCTTTCAGGGGGTTGTGTCCATTGGACCATGGGATAGGTGTTAGATCATATAATTTGCTAGTTGGATGACATAGAGACAACATAGTAGCCCCACATAAGCATTGGTGCAAGACTAGTACGTGAATTATGGACTCGGATTGAATAGTATAAAACATAGCACCCATGTCGGTATGTGTATACGCGGAAAAGCTCTATAAGCCCCACCATGATGTATGTGTTTTATCTACCACATTCATTCATTTCGCCATATCATTTTAGGGTATGAACCCAAAAATGATGCAAATTCAAAGTTCAAGTAGACTATAGCACAAGAAGCACTGGGGATAATAACACTCACTGTTGAAACCATCCTAGGGCCCACGATGATGTTTATTTGCCATGAAACTTGTTCACAAGATCACATAGACTTGAATGCAGGAAAACATGATTATCAACTTAATCCATAACTTCCATGGCCCTTAAGAAGTTTTGAATGGTTGGCATTCAATTCCCATTGTTTTCTATGGTACTGTCTATTTAAGCTTTGGATTTGCCTCAATTTTGATAGATTTGAGTTATTAATCATATGAATCACCTTAAGGTAAGATCCACCAACTCACATCTCTCACCCACCATTAAGGTGAATCGATGTTGTTATGAAAAGTTAGATGGCTATAAATGAATATAGGAAATTTTGTCAATCGGATTTGTTAGACAATCCTAATCTTTGATTCCTAACACTAGTTCATCCAAATAGGATCGTTGGCTATTTTTCATTTTTTACCACCCAATAAATGTCCACCAATCTTATAGTCAAACAATTAAATAAGCATAATCTAAGTCATGATACATCTAAACTGAAAAACCCTACTTCAGATGGTTTTATGTCATTTTTAAATGCCTTTGCATCATCCCTCCTGCTCTGCCAGACTATGGAAGTTTTTCACTGACACCAGATGCTGCAGTACGGTAACATCAGCACGATGCATTGCCAATTTTGAAAGAGTTTTTTCCTATTGTATGCCTCACTTTTAAGCCACCTACCTTATTACGCCTGTCCAAACTTACCTTACCAAACTAATCCCCCACTACATAGTGCACTTTTACTGGACCAAAATGCCCCTGCTTTATCACAAACGTAATTTCTGAAAGTTGTCATTCCCTATGGCTACAGATTATAACCGTAGCCATTGGAAAGTACAAAAGGCAAGGTGAAATCTAAACGCGTGTGGGTCCCACCTATTGCCAAATGTGGAGCTATGTTGGGTGGGCCACCCCCACACTAGACTTTTGCACTCAAATTGTTGGGTGGATCCTATCTAAAGTCTACTTAAACCTCAAATGGGCTAAGGAGTGACCGATCGGAGACGGTGGTGGCACATTTGGGCGTCGAAGGACCAGATTGTGTCGAAGTTAATTTTATTCTATTTCATTCTTCCCCCTCTTTCCAAATACGACTCCCATATAGTTCGTTCCATGGTCGAGGTGGACCAGAAAAAGGCCCGATAGGAAGTAGAGATGATCCGGACCGTCATAACTTTAAACGAACGTATCTTGCAAACCGAAATGAGTTGTCGGATGTACCACATGATTTTGGGGTAGGACAAGCTACTTTAGTGACCCAACACACTACGTCGGGCTACGAATACTAAATTCGTGAAGTGAGTCAAATTCATCATTATAGCGAATGAAATTCACCACGAAGTGAATGAAACTCACTGCAAAGTGATTGAAATTCACAGCGAAGTGAGTGAACTTCACCATGAATTGAGTGAAATTCACCGCGAAGTGAATGAAATTCATAGCGAAGTGAATGAAAATCACTGCGAAGTGAGTCAAATTCATCCTTATAGTGAATGAAATTCACTGTGAAGTGATTGAAACTCACCGTGAAGTGAGTGAAATTGACCGTGAAGTGATTGAAACTCACCACAAAGTGAATGAAACTCACCGCGAAGTGATTGAAATTCACCGCGAAGTGAGTGAACTTCACCGCGAATTGAGTGAAATTCACCGCGAAGTGAATGAAAATCACCACGAAGTGAGTGAAATTCACCGCGAAGTGAATGAAGTTCACCGCGAAGTGAATGAAATTGACCACAAAGTGAATGAATTGAATGAAATTGTCCGCGAAGTGAATGAAATTGACTGCGAAGCGAATGAAATTGACTGCAAAGTGAATGAAATTCATAGCAAAGGGCCTGTTTGATTTTCTAATTACAGAGGTAATTCAAGGTAAATGGATAATAATTATTTACCCTTGTATTTCTGGTTAGATTTCCAAGGTGATGTTGACCGCCACCTTTCATTTATAGCACTACTCACATCACCCGAGGAGAAAAATATTAAATCGTGGGACCCACCATGATGTTTGTGTCTTATCCACACTGTCCATCCCTTTAGCCAACTCATTTTAGGGCATGAGCTGAAAAATGAGGCAAATCCAAAGATCGAGTGGACCACACCACAGGAAACAATGGGAATTGAACTCCTACCATTAAAAGCTTCTTGAGGACCCCAGAAGTTTTAAATCAAACTGATATTTTTATTTCCACTTTATCCATGACTGTGTGACCTTATGAACAGGTTGGATGACAAATAAACATCAATGTGGGCCCAGGGGAGAAAACAGCTTTTAACCATTGACGTCTTAATAATCATTGTTTCCTAAGGTGTGGTCCACTTGAGCTTTTGATTTTCCTCATTTTTGGGCTCATGCCTTAAAATGTATTTTTTTAAAGGATGGATGGTGTGGATAACTCACATATATCATGGTGGGGCCCACATATTTAAATCAGTAATAACAGGGTTTGTATGGACTGATTTTCGAAACGTAATTCCCGGCTAATTTCAAACCGGTGGAGTAAGTAATAATTACTTATTTTCGTGTATTTACCGGGGAAATTAAAAATCAAACAGCCCCTAAATTGAATGAAATTGACCATGAAGTGAATGAAGTGAATGTAATTGACCTCAAAGTGAATGAAGTGAATAAAATTGACCACGAAGTGAAGGAAATTCACCCCAAAGTGAATGAAATTCATTGTGAATTGAATAAAATTTACCGCAAAGTGAATGAAGTGAATGAAATTGACCACAAACTGATTAAAATTGATCGCGAAGTGAATGAAATTAACCACGAAGTGAATGAAGTGAATGAAATTGATCGCAAACTGATTAAAATTGACTGTGAAGTGAATGAAATTGACCGCGAAGTGAATAAAATTGACCGCGAAGTGAATGAAATTAACGGCGAAGTGAATGAAATTCACCGCGAAGTGAATGAAATTGATCGCGAAGTGAATGAAGTGAATGAAATTGACCGCGAAGTGAATGAAATTCACCGTGAACTGATTGAAATTTACCACGAAGTGAATGAAATTGACTGCGAAATGAAGTGAATGAAATTGACCGTGAAGTAAATAAGTGAATGAAATTCACCACGAAGTGAATGAAGTGAATGAAATTCACCTCATGTAAAGCCCACCTTTGATATGGACCATCCATTGTGGGAGCCCCCTTTAATGTGGACAGTCCAGCTTGTAGTAGATAAGTTATATTTACAATTATACTTGTCAAATTAACTAAAGTTAAAATAATAATAATAACTCAACATAAGTTAAAAAGTAAGTTATCTTGTGGTATCCAAACAGGCCTTAATAATAGAGAGGGTACCTTATACATGACACGAACCCAATTTAAGCACCATGGCTCACAGATGGAAAGCTCAGATCTAGCACACGTGTTACACAATGTTGCTGACAGATGTCTTAAATCTATCAATGAGGGTATCGAACCAGCTTCGATGTCATCGAAGCCAGTTCGATGACATCGAAGTCGGTCGATGCCATGGAGTATTTTTTGAATTTTTGCCCCTGCTCGCTGGACATATTTTGTCATTTTTCGATGACATCGAGCTAGTTCAATGTCATCGAAGATTTTACGCAGATTTTCTACAGAAACGCAAATTTTATAGATTTTGTTTCGTATTCCGTTTTGGTTCCTTTCTAAAGCTATAAAAAGGGTTGTATACGGGACTGGGAGGGATTCTAAGGCATTTTAAGGTTTTTAAAAGGGTTCTAGGGTTTCTAAAAGGGGGATTTAGGGTTTCAAGGGGTGAGAAAGGTAAGGTTTGAGGATTGCTCAAGTCGGGTAAGTTCTCTATCTTTATAATCTCTTCTTTCATAGTGGAATTTTGTCGCTTTGTGCCATGTTTTTTTTTCCGAAAGGGTTTTCCACGTTAAATCTTTGTGTTCTCTTATTTTTGCTTAATACTCTTGGATTGCTATCCTAGATCCATCTCTGTGCGATTCCGCAGCACAAATCCCAATAAGTGGTATTAGAGCTATCATTAGGGCACAGATCTGGGTCTACAGGATTAACATCAATGGGAAACACCAAGTTGATATTGAGAAGTACTCAGACAAAAATAATTTTGAGTTATGGAAGATTAAAATGATTAGTTTATTAACCAAGCAAGGCGAAGCTAAGGCTCTTGAGAAATAGAAATCGACTATGAAAATGAAGAATGAGATACTCTTGATAGTAATGCTTTAGCCTCCATCCGTTTATGTCTCACGAATGAAGTTCTTTATAATGTTTTGAGGGAGAAATTTGTGGCTAGTTTATGGGCGAAGTTAGAGGATATCTATATGAAAAAATTCTTTGAAAATCGCTTACACTTGAAGCTATAGTGGTATAACTTCAAGATGACAGAGGGTAGAGATCTAGAAGCCCACATCAGCAACTTTAACAATTGGTTTGCAAACTGATCGATATGAAGGAAGTGATCAAAGATGAGGAATAAGCATGAATGTTGTTGAATTCTCTTTCGGCATCGTATGAGTCATTCAAGGACACAATGTGCACCGTAAATAAAATTCTAAGTGTCGACACCGTTATCTCAGCTCTTCAAGGGAAGGTCATGAGAAGCTAAACGGCGGCATGGGGACATATTCCGATGTACTGCTTACGAGGGGAAGAAGTACTGAGCAAGGTACAGGATCTTCAAGGCCTAGATCCAAATCCAAGGGCAAGGGCAAAGGAAAATTAAAATGTTGGAACTGTGAGATGACTGGACACATGAAAAAGGATTGTACCAATCCTAAAGCGAAGAAAAAAACTCAGAGGCTTCTTCCAAGGAGGCCAATGTTGTCACATCTGATGAAGAGACAAGTGGTGGTGATGTTCTATCTGTGTCCATGATTGGTCACTTGCACGACAATCATAAAGATGAATGGATCATTAACACAGGAGCATCATATCACATGACTCCTCATCGGAGTTGGTTCGCCAGTTACAAGGAATACGATGTGGACAAGTTTTTATGGGCAATGACAATACCTGTAATGTTGTGGCTATTAGTGTGAGCATTAAGATGTTTGATGGGATGGAGACCCTGACTGATGTCAGACACGTTCCTGATATGAAGAAAAGTCTGATTTCACTTGGTACACTCAAGGCTATAGGGTACAAGTTCACTGGTATTGATGGTGTCCTTAAAGTTTCAAAAGGGGCACTCGTGGTTATGAGAGCGCAAAGGTACAAAAACTTTTACAAGTTGATCAGGAGCACTTCAACAGGTGGAACGGCAGCATCTATTGAAGATTCCACGTCTTTACGTATGTGGCATGCTCGTCTAAGCCACATGAGCGAGCAGGGCAGGAAGGTACTATCTGATCGTTGTTTGATTTTATTTTTTAAAAATTCAAATTTAGATATATGCGAGTATTGTATATATCGTAAATAATTTAGATTATCTTTTAAAACTGGAAAACATGTATGTAAGCGAATGATTGATTATGTGGACTCTGACGTATGGGAGTCATTGCCAGAGGTTTCCATTGGGGAGCTGTCATGGTTTATTTTATTCATTGCGACTACTCCAGGAAAGTTTGGGTTTACTTCATGAAACATAAATTTAAAGTTTTCACCATATTCAAATGATGGAAGACAATGATGAAAAAACAATCAAGGCGAAAAATAAAGGTTTTAAGGACTGACAATGGTGGAGAATTCATTTCCACTGAGTTTAATAAATATTGCAAGGATGAAGGGATCATTAGGCACAACACAGTGCGCCACACGCCCGAACAAAACAGTGTGGCTGAGTGAATGAATCAGACTCTCTTGGAGAGGGCCCGATACATATTAAGTAATGCTGCGTTGGGCAAGGACTTATGGACTGAAGTCGTTAACACGGCTTACTATTTGGTGAACCGGTCTCCTTTTACGGCAATTGAATATAAAATTCTAGAGGAAGTATGAAGTGGCCATAAGCTGGACTACTCAGGTTTGTGCATATTTGATTGTGAGGCTTATTCTCATGTACCATCAGTTGAGAGAGATAAGCTAGACCATATAGCCAAAAGGTATATTGGCTATGGTATTGGTGTGAAAGGTTATAGGTTATTCGACAAGGTCACACGCAAGGTCATCACTAGCCGTGACGTTAAGTTCGATGAAAGCTCCCTATTCCACAAGAATGATTAAGAGGAGTAAGATGAACCAAAAAGGTTGATGTATATGTCCAGATTGACACAAATGATACTCAAGTAGAGACAGATGTGTAAACAAAGGTACAAAAGCAGGTAAAGCAGCCACCTGGGAGAAGAAACCCACCGCGTGATCGCAAGTTACCGGCAAGATACAGGGACGACTCTAATATTGCATATGCCCTCGTTACAGATGAGAGGGACCCGTCTACTATTCAGGAGGCTCTCAGCGAGCTTGATGCAGAAAAGTGGAAGGCGGCTATGGACGATGAGATAAACGCGTTGCACTAAAATCACACATGAGCGCTGGTGGAGCTTTCGATGGGTGGAAAAGAGATCGGATGCAAGTGGTTATTCAAAAGAAAATATGATAGATACAAAGCTAGATTGGTAGCGAAGGGTTATGCTCAGAGAGAAGGAATCAACTTCACAGAGATATTTGCGCCGGTGGTTAAGCAGGTGTCTATCAGATTCGTGTTGGCGCTGGTTGCCTAATATGATCTCGAGCTGGAGCATATGGATGTCGAGACTACAATCCTGCACGGGGAGTTGAAAGATCAAATCTACATGAAGCAACTAGAGGGTTATGAAATTAAAGGGGCGGAGAAAAAGATTTACAGGTTAATGATGTCATTGTGCGGCCTGAAACAGTCGCCTAGGCAGTGGTATAAAAAATTTGATTCTTTCAAGTTGAGTCAGAAATTTACTCGGAGTGAATACTATCATAGTGTCTATTATAAGACACTGAGTGATGACAAATTCATCATCCTAGTATTGTATGTTGATGATATATTGATCGCCTGTCATGATATGTCAGAAATCAATGTACGGAAGATTCAGTTATCAGAGACATTCGAAATTAAAGATCTGTGGGCTGCAAAAAGGGTTCTCAGCATAAATATTCATAGAGACAGGAAGAGGAGAAGGTTTTAGTTATCACAGGCAGAATACCTTGAAAAGGTACTAATCAAGTATGGGATGGACCAGAGAAAGCCAATAAGTGTTCCCCACACGGCTCACTTCAAGCTTTCCTCAGAACAATGTCCTAAATCAAATGAGGAAAAGCAAGTTATGTCTCATGTGCCTTATTCAAATGCAGTTGGCAGTTTAATGTATGTCATGGTCTGTACGATACCAGATATTTCACGGGCAGTCGGTGTTGTGAGCAGATATATGTCAAACTCCGATAAACAACATTGGAAATTGGTGAAATGGCTACTTCAATAGATTCGAGGTACGAAAGACTACGTCTTAACTTTTGAGAAGACAGGAGCAAAGTTGGTAGGGTATATAGATTCAGACTACGCAGGCAGTGTGGATTCTATAAAGTCTACTTCAGGATACTCGTTTGTACTAGCGGGTAGAGCAATTAGTTGGATGTCGAAGTTTCAGTCCATTGTGACTCTTTCCACGACTAAAGCAGAATATATGGTAGTGATGGAAGTGTTTAAGGAAGGTGTTTGGTTAAGAGGCATGATAAATCAGTTGAGACTGAAAAGGGTGAGCTCTCGGTCCTAGAGGGGGGTGAATAGGACTATGCCAAATAAAATTGAAATACGGAAAATAAATGCAAATAACTGAAATAAATAGCAACCTACTAGTCTTGAGAGGTTGATACAAACGTTGTTCTAATGACAACCTTACACTAAAAACCAAGGTTTATGGTAGGACAACCTGATTTCTAGAACTTCGGTAAGTATAAAAAACTTATACCGGTACAGAGGCAAAAGAAACAAATCTAGCTATTACAACATTCACCACAAGTACATAAAAGAGATATAAGCATTCACACACAAATATCAAATATAACATCCACCACAACTCCAAGAATTATATTGGTTCGGTGTGTACACCAACTGTTCTCAAACAGCCACACTTACTCCACTCCCAATATCCACAACCCACGTAGTAATGGCTTTTACTATGAAAGAAGGTTTTCCAAGGTTCACCTTAAAACCTTTACAGATGTGTTTTTCAATTGGGCTTACACAAAAAAAAAAAAACCCACGTTGAGATTTTCCTAGCTGATCTCAGTCAAAACCAAAAAGGAGATTTTTCTAGCTAAATCTCACAAACCAAAAAGGAGATTTTTCTGGCTGAATCTCTCAAACCAAATACAGAAAATTGTAAAAATACTTATCTGAAGATTCTTCTTCAATGTAGCCGGTAGAACCACTTCTTTGTAGATATAGATGTTCAAAGTTCTATCTCACAAATGAAAGGGTTGTAAGTCAAGATGAATTTTAAATTAAATCAAACCTTTATCTACTTGGATTCAATTTCTTGTATCTCAAAAAGAGTTAAAGCACAATTCTCTTTTTATCAAATAAGATTGAACAACAGGAGATCAAGAAATTTAAAACCAAAAAGCTATATAAAAGAATCTTAAATACTATATAATAACTTCATAATAGCGGGGACTTATCTCTCAAAGTAGTGGCTTGAATTGGCTTGGAATGAATGAAAAAATCTAAGAAAAGTCCTCTATTTATATGTAACACCCCATACGTTTCAATACTCAGGTGTTACCAGGAAGACCAAATTCAGTTTAAGCGCAATATGATGTATCTGAACATTCGCCCTCGTCTTGGCTTGACCTAATGGTTGGGATAAACTAACCCATCCATCTGTTAATTATCGGAAGAAGTTGTCACACCCTTTAGGACATAAGTTACACCACCTCCTGTTTAGCACATCCTTGGTAGCTCAAATGGTAATCTACACCTAAGCCACACGACCCAACTTAGATATGACCAATAGGATAACACTAGTCCAAAGAACAAGTCGTCCACCCATTGGTTTCCAAAAACAAGTCATCACATTATCCCTAAACCTATCTCGATCATCTCATTAGATGAATCGAATCACTAATCAGGCCCTAGGAACCACTTAGGATTTAATTTAGGATTGAATTGTTGAAAAGGCTATAAACCCTATTATTAATGACCACACGGATAGCTATTAGACTCACAGAACCCTTAATGTGCAATTGGAATCGATTTGCCTGTCAGATCAGTAGAAATCAATAGTTAAAACAGGTACCCACTTGGGTTATGGGTCTACCTCATAGTCAGACTGGTAGCCCATATTAAGCTATTGAAAGCTGACAGTCGGGCTAGATTTCCAGTAGACACCTTGGTGGACCTCTAACGATCTATGTTTGGGCGATCCATCCCTATAAATCACCTCAATAGACAAATTAGACCGTCCACTGTCAACACCAAACTCCAAGGATCACTAATGGTCAGGTTTGGAATTGATCAGATCGTCGAATGGACGGAAATCATAGTTCGAACCCCAAGAATAAATGTTGTGTGACCCACATAAATAATTAAAGAAAGGTACAAGAAATTGTAAATACTATTACAACTAATAGTAATAATAATAATAACAATAATAATAATAATGGTAATAAAATTATTAAAAATATCATAATAATGGGAATTAATATTATAAATACGTATTGAGTCATCTAATCCCTAAATCCAGAAGTTGATTTCTAGTTGAGCGTCCCCTTAGACTCTTTTTAACCGTTGATATACGAATTGGGTATGATCTGACCATCAGATCAGCAAGAATCCTCAGGAATAGGCTAAGATTTTAAGGTATGGCCCACCTAAGCCTTGGATCTGCCTCATCCTTTAGTCTGGACCCTAATATGATTCGCCAAGATGAACGAACGGAGTGGATCAATCCAGATCCTCATGGTAGACCCCACTTCACGTGGTGCATGTGCACAACAAGTGCACACTCGCTGTGCACTGGACTGGAAACCCAGTCAATCTGGGTTTGACCCGATATCTCTCAAAACGGAGAATTCTCTCCAGCATTTACCTCCCATGTTTTTTTTTTTTTAAAAAAAATGAGCAGTCCCCGTGCGTTACTCTGTGGCCCACCTCCGTGGTTGGCTCGACCAATCCAAACCGTCCATCTTGTAGAGGACGTAGAGAGGATAAATCTCTACCCAGTTTCAGCCGTTGGATTACACACGTGTACACACAAATTTAACTACAAATCAGACTAACAAACACACTTATTTCTAAAAACGGAAAGATATCCGTTTTCTTGCTTTTCCAGCTGGATGAATCCGCGTGAAAAGCTCTCCCTTCATCCTAGCCGTTGGAATGAGCTCATCCCAACCGTCCATTTTTCACGCAGGTTAGGGCTATCAGTGGAAATCGACGCTGGTTTTGTTGCGCCAATAGTTTCTCCTTGCCACGGAATGAATCTGGGCCATTTAACTTTTATCCGATGGTTCCGGGAGAGTTGAGGGCAACTAAAAATGAGAGAGGATCGAATAGCAGTGGGGATCCCTCGTTTTATTGCGGCTGCAAGAGGAAATAACCGGAAACCTTCCTGTCATGAAACCACTGGAAAAATCATCTCGGATCTTCGATTTCAAGCTTCCTTAAGCTTCAGTAGATGCACAGGAGTCGCCTAGAAGTCCCCGTTTGAAGGAATACCCACCGAGTTGAGATCCACCATTAAAGGAGCTCGTCTTCCTCGACGGTTTTCTTCATTCAACAGTGCTGCTGGTGCTACTGGACCGAGTCCTACTTGCATCTGGGAAGGTCCAGACTCGATTCAGTTTAGTTTGGAGAGAAACGAAAGAAAAAAAAAAAAAAAAAGGAGAATAGAGAGAGAGAGAGAGAGAGAGAGAGAGAGAGAGAGAGAGAGAGAGAGAGAGAGAGAGAGAGAGAGAGAGAGAGAACAACATCCTTTGCTGCCGTTCTTCTTGATGCCAATCTGTTGTCGCACCTGAGAAACATCTCAGTGGGCCACTCCACACATCACAGCGTGCCTCACCTGAGCGAACTTAGTGGGCCGCACAAGCTGGGCCAGAGCCAAACTAGCTGAGAAGTGGGCCACGCCCTACATCTGAATTGGGGGCCACAAACAGGTCCGAAATCGGGCCTTCATCAGGCTATGAATGGGGCTGAAAACGTCCATCAGCAGGGCCCTGATTTGAGCTGCAAACGTCCCACCAGTGGGGCCTTGATTTGAGTTGAACATAGGCCTCAGCTAGGCCTTGAATCAAGCTGAAAAGCAGGCCTCAATTGAGCCATGAGATGAGCTGAAAATTGGTCTCAGATGGCCCATATGCTAGGCTGGAATCAACCTAGGTCTAGACCAGAAATCAGGCCAAACCGCACATGGGCCTGTACCAAGTCAGCCACACAATGAGCCTGGACTAGGCCCAGTCCCATTGGGGCCACAGAAAAGGGCCAGGCCAATAAGCCCGGACCCAACCTTGGGCCAAATCAGGCCGAGTTAGGACCTTGATTGTTGGGTCAAACCTGGCCCAATTCACATGTAGAAGGACTCCTGCAAACTTTCTCACTTGCCATAACTCAAGCAGATTAGTCGTCTTGAGAGCACTAATACAAACTCTTGGGGTGGAAAATAATTCTAGGTAATCGATCATACGTGTTGGACCAGTAGCTAACCGTAGAAATCCGAATCAAGGAAGACATTCATCTAAGGTGAGTTAAAACCTTATATATTAGCCTCTAGAAGAATTTTAATTATTAAATTCTTATCCTGTGGAAATTACATATTTACATCCTTGTCCTCATCTAGATTTCCAACCATGCTAGATTCATACTAGTGAAGGTGATTCGAGTTGAAACCATTCCAATCAAAATCAAGGTTAGGACTCACCCTTTGAGCTTCCCACTTAAATTCATTAACCATAGACGATGCCTTAATCCTTTCCATTTAGCATCCTCTAAGTTACTTGATTTTTATTACTTAGCTTCTTACGAGAATGTGTGAATAGGATAATGTGTTGCGCACCTGATTCCTATGGTAGATAATGAACATATCTCTTTAAATTATAACATGCATGAATGATTCGATGATAACATGTTATCCTTTATTGTATATATATTAATTAATTATATGTTACCACTTGTGCTTAAATGATGAATTGAATGGAACTTACCTTGGACTTATTGTCCTGCGGTCCACATTTTCCCTTTACGGCTTGGATCGAATATTTTTCATTGTGGCTTTGATGGGTCATTGGTGTCCTTCGTGACTTAATGGTTATATTTGCACATCTTGTTGATTTTCGGGCCATTATGCGGAGTTCGTTATGATTTCCGGGTGGAGCTGAAGTTCGCTTGTCGATTTTCTAGCCATCTTATGGAGTTGATACAATTTTTGAATGACGCCGAGGTTCCTATGTTGGTACTCTCTTCATCTTGCGGTGTTTAGTCGTATAGTGATTTTCGGGTGGAGCTGAAGTTCATTTATTGATTTTCTAGCCATCTTGTGGTGTTCACATATGATATGATTTCCAGGTGAAACAGAGGGTTATATGTTGATTGTCTCTTCATTTCACGGAGTCCAGTCGTACCATGATTTCCAGGTGGAGTTGAAGTTCATTTATCGATTTTCTAGCCATCTTACGGAGTTCACGTACGATGCGATTCCCAAGTGAAGTAGAGGTTTAAAGGTTGATTTTCTATTCGCCTTATGGATTTCGCTTGTACCATGATTTCCGGTGGAGCTGAAGTTCGTTTATCGATTTTCTAGCCATCTTACAGAGTTCATGCACAATGTGATTTCGAGTGCAATAGAAAGTCCTATGATTGATTATTTGACTATCTGGACGCATTCCCTTATATTGTGGTTGTCGTTACCTTTTACTTATGATGAGATTCTATTGATTGGTTTAATTTTTGAATATATGAGTATGATTACGAAATGCCCTATTTAATATATCTAATCTCATGTCTTGCGATATGTAATGGATTATGAATGATGAGTGATCAATTTTAGAGGGTGCTCCTCACTGCGATAGCCATTGACGTTATCAAACCGTAACAGTTGATGCAGGTATAGGGCGAGCCGATGCTGTTCACTGGGTTACTAGAGTAGATCAGGTAGCTGAGGAGCTAGACGAGGTCCCTGCGGCCCATATTGATCTCCATTACTAGTTGATCGATTCCTGTTTTTTACTTATATGAACTTTGTATTTGAGATTATATAAGTCCTGTATAGGTGCTACTTTTGAATTTTCATTGTGGTTGGAATGTTTTTATTCAATGCATGGTTTACTCTAGCTTCGTTGTTGTTAACTCTAATTAATGATAAGCAGTTCAAATTTACACTGAATTTTTGAGGTTAACACTCGGGTTTTTGAGAAACGGGTCATATACTCGGGTCCTGAAAACACGGGGCGTTACATTATAAGCTACAATTCGGTTCCCTCGACTGGTCTAAGGTCTGCCTCGACTGGTCTAAGGTCTGTCTCGACTGGTCTTGGCAGCAACCAATTTTCAAATTTTCTGACGCGATCGGATAAAACAGACCCTCAACTGGTTGAGTGGCTTTCTCGACTAGTCGAGTGGACTTCTCGACTGGTCGAGAATAGCACACGACTGGTCGAGTGGGTCAAAATCACCTTGTTAGAGTTCGAGTCAAGCTAGTCTCCACGATCAGTCGAGCAGGGTGCTCGACTGGTCAAAGACCAACCAAACTTATCCGAAAAATTGAGTCAATTTCTAGACTGGTCGAGAAAAATCCTGGACTGGTCGAGCCAGTGGTTGGACTAATCGAACAATGACTAGGACTAGTTGAAGAAAAGCCTAAAATAAGTACATTGACCCAATTTAAATATGCAACATTAATGACCTAAGCCTAAGGTCTTTCTAAGGTTATGCATACCTTAAATGTGACCATTGAACTTGTAACATCGGTTGCTTCGGTAGATAGTATACTTTGAAGTACATGAAGCTTGATCTTGTATGCTTGAAACTTGAGCTTGAGCTTGTATACTTGAGCCTTGAGCTTGAGCTTATATACACGAAACTTAAGCTTGAGCTTGTATACTTATACATTTGGACTTGAAGTCGTACTTGCACTTCTTGAACTTGAACTTGTTTTAGTAGTTGAACATACACATTGACTTGAAGTTGTTGTAGCACTTGATGTTGATGTAGATGACCTTGAAACTCATCTTCATATGAAGGTGAATTTTGCATCTATCACAACAAGTCAATCACTCCAAATTGGTTTGGCACTACAAAATTTGACAATACGGGGTGCTAGATCTACAACATAGCACTTACAATCTCCCCCTTTGTCAAATTTATAACAAAACCAACTTAGAAGATTAACCTATTCAAAATCCATAGATTCACAAACTTCATCATATAATTAAACTTTCAAAAACTCCCTCTCAATTTGAGCTGAGTGATTTGTAGAGACCTGTATAAACAGATACATATCCAAAAAATAAAAATAAAAAATCACATACATGCCACATATACATGCATTAGACATGCATTACTCTACGTCCACCATCAATTATACATAACCACACCATAATACTGAAATTAAGCATCATAATACACAAATTCTCCCCCTTTTTGGTAAAAAATGACAAAGGAAGAAAAGATTGAAATATGTGATTGTGGTTATAAAGTATGTGAAGAGTATGAGAAAGAGACTGAAAGCTAACAGTTTAAAACATACTAAAGTAAAGTATCAACATTACATAGTTATACATGTCCAAATGTCAAAATAGTCAATAAGTGAAAGTAAAAAGTTAAGCTACATGTCCAAAATCAAATATAAAGAAAGCTAATCCGAACCAAATGAAGAAGGAGGTGGAATGGATGGATCAATCTGATGTAATCCTTTGTAATGCGTCTAAAATACTTACGCATATATTTCATTTGACTATCTTGGGATATCTTCAATCCATCCACCTTCTTCTCTAAGGCGTGAAGGCGCTCATCAAAGTCAGAAGGCTGAAAATCAGGATCAGTCTCAGCATCATCTTCTTCCAATTCATCAAAGATATCGTCTATCATAGTGTCAGTTGGCAGCGCATCTTCCTCTCCAACTTCCTCTGCTTCCCCATCCCTTTGACCAAGAGCAAGCTTCAAATTCATCTTGTTGATGTTTGAATTGTTTAATGGAAGAAGCGTAATAGAAGCTTCACCAGGCGGCATGACCACATTGCAGTGCACAACAAGTGTGGTCATCAAATAAACAAATGGGATATATTTATGACTTGGATGAAGTCGAAATTGAATATTGATATAATAGATTAAAGAGGGAAGACACACAGGATTACCAGACACTACAGAATGAAGAATACAAACCATAAAAGATGTCAATTCAGCCTTATTTCCGGATCGGGGATAGACATTGGAAATAAAGATGCGATGTAAAAGTCTGTATTTGGGTAACATTTGGTTGGCCTAGAGCGCATTCTGAAAAGGCCGAGCTAAGAGTCCTAGGGGGGGGGGGTGAATAGGACTATGCCAAATTAAATGTGGAATTAAACAGATATAAATAAAGATAGCATTAAACAATCCCACAAAGCAGAAATGAATAACAACCTCAAATGTACAAGTATTGAGAGGTTGATACAGATGTTGTTCTAAGGACAACCTTACACAAAAAACTAATGGCTTATGGTAGGACAACCTGATTCCTAGAACAGTCTGTGTATCAAATTCTCAAACCGATACAGAGGAATAAAGAATAAAAATAACAAAGAAAATAAACTAAGCTTATTACTGCATTCCCACACTTGCATAAAAGAGATTACAACATTCTCCATAAAGGCTTAAAAAGAAATTACAACAGTCACATAAAGCCACAATCAATCATCCACCACAAGACTAGAAATTATAGTGGTTCGCTTGTGTGTACACCAACCGATTAGAAAAATAGCCACACAACTACTCCACTCCCATTATCCTCACATGGATATTGGCGTTCACTATGAAATAGGTTTTTCAAGATTCACCTAAAACCTTCACAATTGTGTCTTTCAAGTGGGCTTACACAATTCAAAAACCCCACACTCTGAGTTTTCTGGATCACCTCGAATAAACGAAAAAGAAAGATTTTTCTGGCACAATCTCAAAAAAAATCAAAAATAGATTTATAGAAATGTAAAATACTTATCTGGATATTTTCCTTTGATGAAACCCAGAAGAACCAATTCGAAGTAGATGTTCAATGTCCACACTCACTTCTGAAAAGGGTCTAAGTTCTAAATGATTTTTAGATTAAATCACCTTGGGCTTGCTTGATTTGATTTTGATTCTAAAAAAGGGGAAAACTTATATCCCTTCTTCAAATAAGATTGGAATGTAGAATCTCAAAATCAAATGCAAAAAGCTAAATTAAAGAGAATATTAAATGAGCACAAAATAGCTTCAGAATATCACTTACTTATCTCTCAAAGTGGTGTCTTGATTCTGTTTGAATTGAATGAAAAACTCTGAAAATCATGCTCTATTTATAAGTGCAGAAACTGTTCACTCGATTGGCTCAGAGGTCAACTCGACTGGTCGAAGGACCAACAAGAATTAAAAATAAAAAAAATAAAAAAAACGGGCACGATAAGATAAGATCGTTCCACAACTGGTCAAGTGGCTTGCTCGACTAGTTGAGTGGCCTACACGACCGGTCGAGCCCTGCTCTCGACAAGACTGGTCGTGTGGGACCCAATTTGGTTACTGGACTTTGAGTCGAGCCTGCTCGACTGGTCAAGTACTGTTCACTCGACTAGTCGAGCAGTCTCCAGGACTGGTCGATGATCCAACAAAAAATCCCAAAAATTAGTAACAAACCTTGGACTAGTCGAGGAATTTCTTGGACTGGTCGAGCCAGTACTAGGACTAGTTGAACATAGGCTAAGACTAGTCGAGAAATAACCTATACACTTATATAGTGACCCACTTTAAGTATGCATTCAATATGACCTAACCTATGGTCAATCTAGGGTCTTACATACCTTATAAGTGATATTTAAACAATGAATCATCATTCGCTTCGGTTGATAGTTGATCTTGAAGTACTTGTGAGTTGTATTTCACCTTAAGCTTTGAGTTCCAAAGTAAAGCACATTGTCTTGACATAGTAAAAACTTTGAAACCTTGAACTATCACTTGATGTTGTACTTGAACTTGTATATCTCTTATACTTGTGATGCTTGAATCTTGAATTGGAACATCTTGAACTTGTACTTGAATTGCATGATCATGAATAAGAAGATGAACTAAACAAGATACAGATTCCAAGAGGTTTTGCCACTACAAAATTTGACAATCATAGGAGCTAGAAAACATAGCACTTACACATTCCCCGAATTCCATTCTGAATCTGTGTTACACAGTTTGCGAGTCAAGAGACGTTTTTATGATTCAGTTATTCTCTCGGCTAAAACCGATATAGGTATACCATCGTCATTTATATTGACATCAAGTAGGTCAACAATAATGTACCGATCGACTTTGTATAGACCTTCTCTAAATGTAATTGTGAAGATTAATTCATCAATAGAGACGTCGCTAATACATGCGAGCATGGCTTGCACAATGGATCGGTATGCCGGTCCGCCCCAATTCAGAATGTTCTCCCATCCTACAGCAATAAGGAGAGGAATAATCTGAAATTGAGCAAGATGGTTTGAGTTAACTTGCTGATCAACAATGACCCCTCGATGACGTAAATCCCGCACATATTCGGGGTCATCTCCGGGAGGTCGTAGGGTTCGCACCCTAACACGAGTGATCCTTGAAGAAGAAGCTCTAGTTTTATTAACCGGACGGCCTTCCATTGCAAAGATAAACAAGAAAATTCAATAAAGAAGTCAAGGGTTTCAAACCCAACAGATTTTTCACAAAAAGACCAAACAAACCACAAGAAAAGATCAAGTAAAAGCAAGAATCTAGCAATGTGAGATTCAAGGAACCTAAATTCGAAAGGAAATTGAAAATGAAACACTTGCACGAATCGAAGATGGGTTCGACAGGTCGCAGAAAGGGCAAGTGAGGAAGATGAGGAATATGGAGAAAAAAAAAGTGTTTTTCTCACTAAAAAGGGGCTTCTAACCGCGCACCACGACTGGTCGAGTACATGCTCGACTGGTCGTGCTACGGCTGGTCGAGTATGTTCTCAACCGGTCATGCAAGCACAAAAAAATGCATATTTTATACAATTTAATTCAAAATAATTTGCATAAAAATAAACAAAAATAAAGCATGCAAACATGATAATCTCAGTTTGAATTGGGCATACCAATATCCATTTTTAATTTAGAAAACCTATTTCTGTCAAGAGGTTTAGCAAATATATCCGCAAGTTGATTTTCTATTTGCATATAATCCAATGAAATAATTTTTTCTTCTACTAATTCCCGAATATAATGATACCGAATGTCAATATGTTTGGTACGAGAATGCTGGATGGGATTCTTAGAAATATCGATTGTGCTGGAGTTATCGCAATACAACATCATTATATCTTGTGCAATACCATAGTCATTGAGCATTCTTTTCATCCACACCAACTGGGTACAAGCATTTTCGACTATAATATATTCAACCTCAGCTATGGATAGAGATACGGAACTTTATTTCTTGCTATGCCGGGAAACTAAACAGTTCCCAACATAAAAGCATCCACCACTGGTGGACTTTCTATCATCTATATTCTCAGCCCAGTCAGCATCCGTATATCCAGCTAATTAAACATTAGTATCATGTGGATACCATAGGCCTAGATTAACTGAACTTGCGACATATCTAATAATTCGTTTGAGAGCTATAAGGTGAGATTCCTTAGGATCTGATTGATATCTAGCGCAGATACCTACGCTGAATGCTATATCAAGTCGGCTCGCAATTAAATATAATAAACTACCAATCATACTACGATACAACCAAGGATCTACACTTTTACCTGTTGCATCTTTAAAAAGCTTAAGAGTTGTACTCATAAAAGTATCAAAGTTTTTATCACTCTCAAATCCAAATTTCTTGACCAAGTTTAAGGCATACTTGGTTTGAGAAATGAAAATACTGTCTTTAAGTTGCTTCACTTGTAGACCTAGAAAGTAATTCAATTCTCCCACCATACTCATTTCGAATTTGGACTTCATCAACTCTATAAACTCAGTAGACAGGTTAGAGCATGTAAAACCATAAATTATATCATCAATATATATCTGTACTATAAGTATGTGATCATTATGTTTCTTAACAAACAGAGTTTTATCAACACTCTCTATAGCAAAGTCATGACTTAGTAAAAACTTAATCAATTTCTCATACCATGCCCTGAGAGCTTGTATCAAACCATAAAGTGTCTTTTTAAGGCGATACACATGATCAGAGTGTTTAAGGTCTTCAAAACCCTTAAGTTGTTCAACATAAACCTCTTCATGTAAATCACCGTTTAAGAATGCATTTTTGACATCCATTTGATAAATTTTAAACTTCTTGAAACATGCAATGGATATGAATAATCTGATGGATTCAAGACGAGTTCCTAGGGTAAAGGTTTCATCATAATTGACACCTTCTATCTGAGTGTACCCTTATACAACCAGTCTAGCCTTGTTTCTTATTATATTCCCTAACTCATCAGACTTATTTTTGAAAATCCACTTGGTTCCTATAATATGTTTATCAGATGGTCTTAGAACCAAATACCACACATCATTCCTAATGAATTGATCCAGTTCATCTTGCATGACAACTATCCAATTTTCATCAATAAGTGCCTCTTTTACATTGGCCGGCTTAATTTGGGAAGTAAAACACACATAATTACATATGTTTTCTAATTGTCTTCGAGTATGCACACCAGTGAGAGGGTTACCTAGTATTTGATCAGTAGGATGGTCTTTGACTGATCATAGTTCAGTGTTGGTTTGAAAAGATGAGGAGTCAGGTTTTTCTATTATATTGACTTCATCATCTTCTGAACTGGCAGTTGGTGTATTCAGATGATCATCAATAACCACATTCATGGACTCCTGAATGACACCAGTTCTCTTGTTGAGAACTCGATACGCTCGACTATTTAGAACATATCCTAGAAAAATCCCTTCGTCACTTTTAGTGTCGAACTTCCCTAAATTTTCGCAGTTACACAAAATATAGCACTTACTTCCAAAAACTCGAAAGTATTTGACTGTGGGTTTTTTGTTAAACCATAGTTCATAAGCTATTTTATCTTTTGATTTTCTGATGTAAACTCGGTTTATTATATAGCATGCAGTGTTAACAGCTTCAGCCCATAGATTTTTAAGTAACTTCATGTTATTCAACATTACATTAGTCATTTCTTTAAGCACTCTGTTTTTCCTTTCAACAATCCCATTTTGTTGAGGTGTCTTAGGAGCTGAAAACTCATGCGATATTCCATAATCGCTACAAAACTTCTCAAAATTGCTATTTTAAAACTCTGATCCATGATCACTTTGGATCTTAGTAATATTCATTTCTTTCTCAGTTTGAATATGCTTAAGTATCATTTTCACTTCATCGAGAGTTTCAGATTTTTCTCTCATGAATGCTACCCACATAAATCTAGTAAAATCATCCACAATTACCAAAAAATACTTCTTTCCACCTCGACAATCCGTTCTGGTTAGTCCAACAAGATCCATGTGGAGAAGTTCAGGGGGTTTAGATGTGGCAAACGAGTTCACTTTCTTGTGACTACTCCTTGTTTGTTTTTCGATTTGACATTCGCCACATATTTTATCCATTTTCTTCAATTTGGGTAGACCTCTTATTAGATTGGCCTTGCTCAGTCTATATAAATTCCGGTAGTTTACATGTCCAAGGCGTTTGTGTCATAATTCGGTCTCATTGGTTTGGACCATGTAACAAGATAATTTAGAAGAGCTAGAATCACTTACAATATAGCAATTCTCAGATGTTCTTCAACCATTCAATATCACACAACCTTTCTAATTTGAGATCACGCATCCTTGATTAGTGAATTTAACACTGTGTTTGTTATCACAAATTTGAGAACTCAAAAGATTGTGCTTAAGACCTTCTACAAATAAAACATTTTCAAAAGGAGGAAGGTTAAAAAGTTGAACCGTACCTTGGCCAATTATTTTACAGTTGCTACCATCACCAAATGTGACTGACCCATCAGTCATTTCTTTGTAGTCGGTGAACAAATCTTTGTCACTTATCATGTGTCTTGAGCAACCACTATCTAGGTACCACTTTGATTGACTCGAAACCTTGAAGGCGGTGTGGGCAACCAGACAAGTAACCTTAGGAACTCGTTTCATTATCATTTTGGGTTTTGGAGCACTGTTGGTTTTCGTTCGTTTACAATTATTATTAACTCTCACATTCGAGTTAGATTTGAGAAGCTCTTTGAGTAAGTCCACAATCTTCTCATCTAAAGGGTTATAATTTTGATTTATAATAATTTTGATTTATAAGGCTGATATGGTTGGCATTAACTTTGGGAGCTTGAAAAGTTTTTGGTTTCTTAAAACTGTTTTGATTCAAGCCTTTTCCCTTTGAGTTGGAGGATTCTCCTTTAACAAACCTAGGAGTTACATTCTTGTTTTTCAGAGGCATGTTTTTATCATAGCCCAGACCCGATCTATCTCCACATTTTCTAGATGCGGTTAGTAACTTTTCAAGTTTAGGGTCACTCTGGGCATACCTCCATGTATCCTTTGAACTCAAGAGGGAAGAAACTTCAAGTTTTAGTTTCTCATTCTCTGATCTTAGTTTTTCTAGTTCAGATGTTTTGAAATTTAAGTCACATTTTGTTTTTTCAAAACAATCATAAATATGCGACTTTTCTAAAACAGAGTTTTCAAAATCCTCTTTTAATTTTAGAAATTTCTCTTTCTAAAGTTTAAGCTTGACAACTATCTTACAACTCTCCCTGTATAGGGCATTATAGGCATCTTAAAAATCATCTTTATTTTCAGGGTTACTTCTCATATTTTCATATTCAGATGTATCGCAACTATCTGTGGAAGTGACTCTGGCTAGAGTCATTAAAGCCTTGACTTCACTTGTAGATTCCGGTTCTGAATCATCTGACTCAGAAGAAGCTTCAGAGCAGGACGATTCATCCCATGTGGCTAACATGCCTTTTCTTTTTGGTTTTTTAGATACTTATTTGCAAAATGCCCATATTCATGGCAGTTGAAGCACTGACTATCTTTTAGGGATTTCCAGTTTTTAGTTTTACCCTTTTTCTTCTTAGAGGGTTTTTGAAAATCAAATCTCTTCTTACTTTTAAAAATCTTATAAAACTTTTTAGCTAATAAGGCCATATCATCGTCTGGGTTTTCAGAATTAGAATTATTACTATCTTGAGAAATACATTTGGATGATTTAAGGGCTATAGACTTACCTTTTGGAGCTTTGAAATTCAACTCATAAGTTTAAAGTGAACTAACAAGTTCCTCCACCCTCATATTATCAGTGTCTCTAAGTTCCTGAATAGCAGTCACCTTGAAATTGAATCTCTTAGGAAGTGATCACAGTATTTTTGCACAAACTTTGTTTTCTGGGATGCTATCTCCAAGACCCCACATAGAGTTAACTATGTCATTTAGTTTCGTATAAAAGTCCATGAATGATTCATTTTCTTCCATACGAATTTCCTCAAACCTAGTGGTAGGGACCTGAACTTTAGACTTTTTGACAATAGTTGTTTCCATGTGTGTCATTTCAAGGATGTCCCAAGCTTGTTTTGCAGAATCACAAGATATAATTCTTTTGAAGTCATCTGGTGATAATGCACAAGTGATTGCATTTAAAGCTTTGGCATTAGCACTGCTCTCATTTTTCTAAAGAGTAGTCCACATATAATACGATGTTTCTTTAAGGGACTTAGTTCCATCAATGCCTAGAACTTCAAACGTAGGTGGGTTCCATTTAGTCACTGTAACTTGCCACACGCTTTCATCAATGGACCTAAAAAAGATCTTCATCCTGGCTTTCCAATAAGCATAATTGGAGTCATCAAACGGTGGTGGCCTAGTAATAGAAAGGCTTTTAAAATTTGACATATTGTGAGCTCGAGATCAATTAGCTCATGAAATAAATCCAATGGAATGAGCTATTAGTCTTTTATACCACTTGAAAAGGGTAAGCTCTCGGTCCTAGAGGGGGGGGGGGGGGGGTGGTGAATAGGACTATGCCAAATAAAAATGAAATGTGGAAAATAAATGCAAATAGCTGAAATAAATAGCATCCTCAAATGCACTAGTCTTGAGAGGTTGATACAAACGTTGTTCTAAGGACAACCTTACACTAAAAACCAAGGTTTATGGTAGGACAACCTGATTTCTAGAACTTTTGTAAGTATAAAAAACTCAAACCGATACAGAGGCAAAAGAAACAAATCTCGCTATTACAACATTCACCACAAGTACATAAAAGAGATACAAGCATTCACACACAAATATCAAATACAACATCCACCACAACTCCAAGAATTATAGTGGTTCGGTGTGTATACCAACCATTCGCAAACAGCCACACATACTCCACTTCTAATATCCACAACCCACATGGTATTGGCTTTCACTATGAAAGAAGGTTTTCCAAGGTTCACCTTAAAACCTTTACAGATGTGTTTTTCAATTGGGCTTACACATTTAAAAACCCCACGCTAAGATTTTCCCGGCTGATCTCGGTCAAAACAAAAAAGGAGATTTTTCTGTCTGAATCTCTCAAACCAAATACAAAAAATTGTAAAAATACTTATCTGAAGGTTCTTCTTTGATGTAGCTAGTAGAACCACTTCTTTGTATATGTAGATGTTCAAAGTTCTATCTCACAAATGAAAGGGTTCTAGGTCTAGATGAATTTTAAATTAAATCCAACCTTTGGCTACTTGGATTCAATTTCTTAGATCTCAAAAAGGGTTAAAGCACAATTCCCTTTTTATCAAATAAGATTGAACAACAAGAAATCAAGAAATTCAAAGCCAAGAAGCTATATAAAAGAATCTTAAATACCGTATAATAGCTTCACAATAGCGGGGACTTATCTCTCAGAATGGTGGCTTGAATCGGCTTGGAATGAATGAAAAAATCTGAGAAAAGTCCTCTATTTATAGGCTGCAATTTGATTCCCTCGACTGGTCTAAGTTCTGCTTCGACTGGTCCTGGCAGCAACCAATTTTTAAATTTTCTGACACGATTGGATAAACAGACCCCCGACTGGTTGAGTAGCTTTCTCGACTAGTCAAGTGACCTTCTCGACTGGTCAAGAATAGCACTCGACTGGTTGAGTGGGTCAAAATCACCTTGCTGGAGTTCGAGTCGAGCCCTGCTCGACTGGTCGAGCCAGTCTCCACGACCAGTCGAGCAGGCTGCTCGATTGGTCGAAGACCAACCAAACTTATCTGAAAAATTGAGTAAATTTTTGAATTAGTCAAAAAAAACCCTGGACTGGTCGAGCCAGTGCCTGGACTAGTTGAACAATGACTAGGACTAGTCGAAGAAAAGCTTAAAATAAGTACATTGACCCAATTTAAATATGCAACATTAATGACCTAAATCTAAGGTCTTTCTAGGGTCATGTATACCTTAAATGTGAGCATTGAACTTGTAACTGTTGAGGGTCAAATATTGCATATCAGACCCCTGATATTGCCTGGATTTATGAATATGGTACTATTTAACGGCCTCATTTAATCGTGTTTGTGTTGTAAGGTGACTTTACGAGCTTAGACTGAAACAGGGTGCTTAAAGCACGGATTTAACGCTCAGAATTCACCAAGGCAAGGGACGGACTCCAGGGACCGAGATCAAAGGATTTACAAGCCAGAGATCCGAGAAAATCACGTCACTCGCATTAAACGGGCTTGAAAACCGTCCAGAAAGCAAGATCACAGGGTTCCCACCATCCTTTCGGCTCGAAACTTCCTGCATGGCTTGAGGACCATAAATTAACCATATATGTCAAAATTCAACCATCGGATCCCTGTGGAAGTGGCCCAACGGATAGATCAACCCTCAGAATCATGATTGTAGGCCCACCTGATATCTGGATGTGCTTCAATGTTGGTCTTAACAACTTAAATTAGATGGGGAAGCGGATGAACGGAGTAGATCTATCATGAACATCATGATGGGACCCACACGGAGGGTGTGCATGTGCAGAGCACACATGCACACTCCGTGCACTGCATCAGGGAGACGGGTCAGCAGACGCTGACCAGTCCCTTTTCCTCGCTCGTGCAGGAAGCTTCCAGCGGCCGCACAAGGCTGGCTGGCCTTGACTAGTGGGCCCCACCCATTGTCCATATGTACGATCAGAGCCGTCCATGCACTCCATAGAGGGGGTAAAACCCTCGCCTAGCTTTCCGTTTTAGTCCATACACATGTACGCACTAGATCGTCAAAAATACAAGATTAACGGCTAGTTGGCTTGATACAGTGGACCACACAAAAACCTGATAAAAACCACTCTTTCCTGACTGGTTTTTCGTCAGGAATCCAATGAACGGGTTGGATTTCTTAGAAAACATCAATATGGGGCCTATCGAACACGTCAGCACAGGTTGGAGTCGAGATCGCGCGTCGGGAAATCCGGATCTTCCTGGAAGTTGTGTGACCAAGAACGTGATCGGATCAGCAATTTAAACCGTCCAAGTGAAGCTCCAGCCAGGCTTCACCCTAGCCATGATGGCAGATGCAATAATCGGGATGATCAACATCATGATCTTCAGTCCAAACGCAGCTTTTTGTGTGTTTCTTGCTGCGAAAGCAAGAGCTTGAGCGTGAAGTTTCTCCTGCGTAAAATCCTGCGTAAAGAGGAGGGCGAAACTCCTTCTCACAGCACAGGCCAACAACTGACTTTCTTGCCTATAAAAGAAAAAGAAAACAGAGAAAAGGGGATATATCAGATCTTGGAGGCTTGGGTTAGACGTGGAGCAGGGAGACAGAGTTTGTTTTATTTTTTTTCTTTTCTTTTCTTTTGAGATTTAGTTAATCAAAACTATGGTTAGCTAAACCTCTTAGCTAGGGCTAAGAGGTAAAGCTTGTAGCGTGATGGGACTGACCCTATGGCTTTGATTTATGCTAGACTGAACTTATGTTGATTTTAGTTTGATTAATAGGAATACTTTCAGTTTTTAATGGTTTGTTGTCACTGAAATTACAATAGATCTGCGATGGCTTTGAGTATTTCTTTCTCCTTTTTATGCTTATGACATCAGTAAGCCATATTGTTCACCATCGTCTCCTGGGCATGGTTGGATGACGGTACCCTTCCTAACCTTCATACAATGTTGATTGGTTAGTAATTAGTTTAATTCTGTTGTTTACTTTGTCTCCTTGGCATGGTTTGGTGATGGAATCCATTCTAATTCATATACCTTTCATCTCTTGAAAACTATATCAAGTAAGTTCAGTTTGATTTTTATGGTTACATTCTTCAACTGGATGCAGATAGGACTCCAAGTCCAGTTGAGTTCTTGATGCATGCATAAGATCTCCTGATCTCTACAAGTGGATCCTCTGAATCCTGAGTTTCCGTTCCCTGAATTCTTTAAGTTTTAGATAATTATTTTAGCATTATTCCTCAAATTACATTCGATTTAGATTTCATCTTAGTCTATTTCTATTTCTACTTAGTTTCAGATTACGTACAGGTTTCAATCCCTGTGGATTCGACCTCGATCTCACTGAGTTTATTACTACATCACAACCCTATACTTGGGGAGTGAACAAGTTTTTGGCGCCGTTGCCGGGGACTGACGGTTGCGATCTCTGAAATTAATTAGGTTAAGATTAGGATTGTTACTAACTTTAGTTTTAGATTTTTATTTCTATTTGATTTCTAGAAACTAACGTATTTTTCCTATTTTGTAGGATCATGACATAAGCTTCTAATTTTGTAATTCCATTCCAATTTCTCTAATTTTAGAATTAAGGATTCTAATATAGGAACTTCCAACCTGGTAACTTCTTTCTAATTCTTTCTCTTTCTATTTCTAGATCTCTTATTGTTGTAGGATTTTTTTCTTTTATTCTAAGATTAGACTCAGAATTAGGGTTCATCATGGAAGCTTGGGTACGTGTCTATGCTGAGATGGATAAGCAATTTTGGGGAATGCCTGAGGGTTTTGGAATTCAACGTATAACTTAGGATTTTTCTCCAACGTCATGTTCCATCGGTTAATAGGATTGTATACGATCATAATTATGGGAATGAGGATTATTATCAACCATCATATTCTCCCATATATGATCAGTATGACTATAACCAGTGGAACCATCAAAACTGGAAAGATGAACCAACAACATGTTGTAATGGTTATTCTCTTGGATACCCTACCTTTGAGAACCAACCAGAAACGATCCAAGAGAATTCATTTCAGCATAACATGGAGTGTCTTGTAGAAATTAGAAAAGCAATGGAAGCACTCAATTCGCGCCTCGATAGGATAGAGGAAGCTCGCTCATCCCAACTACAATCCAATTCAGAAATACAATGCGAGGAAAGTGATCCTCACTCACTTTTGACGAAATCTGGAATTTGGAATGAGGAGTTGGATTCCATTAATGAGCATACGGTTCAATTCCCCGATGAGTCGATCTCAATGACTGTTCAAAAGAATGGTGGAGATACATGGGTGTCTTTCAAATACAGTGATGATGACACACCTTCCTTACATGACACATGGAATCTCAGTGATGAGGTAGAGGTTAGTTTATTCGAACCTCGACCGAATTTAGGTATAAAATGTGAGAAAAGTGATCCCATCCCAAGTGTGCACTGCACAGAATTAGACGATGATGCGTATTGGGATGATGATCATGAACGTGCAGCCCAAATTCCCCTAGAATCAGTCTCAAGTTTGGTCTAGGTCAATGATCAAGACGTACACGAAGTGGTCGGTCATAATGAGTCACTCCCCTCACCTGACATGTTTGATTTAAAGGTGGAGGATGAGCCCCTTACAACCGACTATTCTAACTTTTGTGAAACATGTTTGGACCACTTCTCTGAATCGAATGATGATGTGATTCAGGAGAAGGACGAATTACTCGATACAACTCTGAAATTTGAAACCACTCAGTTGAGGCCACCATCTGAGCCGTACACGTTTGACAATTCAACGCCTCGATTGAGTAGTTTTAATGAACAAAGTGATCACATCGATGCTTCCCCTATTGATTTTCAATCTGTCTGGGCAGGACTAGAGCAAGAGAGCGTACATCTGTCCACTTTCAAAGATGATGAATTCCTTGGGCAGATCATCACAAGCTCCAATGTGAAAAATCATTCACACTCAGCTGAACTTCCCAACTCTTTGGTTCGCTTGACACACTTTACAGATTCAAATGATCCCATGTTAAAAGATAAAGTGGACGCCTTGCAAGACGACATCTCGGTAGTCATCACTGACCGAGAGAACCCTTATTCTGAAGCCTCTTCTTCCCCTGATCCTAAACGTCTACCATTAAAGGAGGAGGAGCTGAAAATTGAACCGAAGTTTGACACTTCGGAATGTGTTGAGGCTACATCACTTCTTGCGAAGTTTTCTAAACTTTATCTACTTGTAGTCTCTGATTCACCATAGGATACTAACGTTGAAACTTCTTCTGTCACAGGTGAACCGTATATACTCTGGATACCTCAAGCAATCCAATGGAAAATTTCTTATGAGGTACATAAGTCTCTCTGGAAAGTCATGCTCCAGGGTGCCCAAGCCTATTGCAAAAAGGGCTTTTGGATGATCTTGTTAAGGAACTTACTGAGAAACTTATCAAGATACTGACCAGAAGAGGAACCTTGCAGCATGATTGAGTAGTTTTTCCCTGCTTTCATAGGACTAGAATAGTTTGCTTTATGTTGTTCTAGGTTAGATGGTTTTATGTCATTATGTTAGTTTACTTCCTGCATTGTTTTAGGATAGTTTGTTTTCATGTCTTCACTCTCGTGTTGACCGGCTTTCATACTGCTATCTCTTGGAAAGTCTCTCTCTCGATTCGTTATCCAGGTATTATCTTCCCATCACTTTTCCTTTACTTTCGTTGTCCCATGTGCATTGTATGCTCATATCTTTTACATTGAGGACAATGTAGATTTTAGGTTGGGGGTGGGAGAGTAGGTAACCTAATCAGTGTTTTCTTGGTCTTGAGCAAAATTGTGAAAATTTTTATATTTTTCTAGAATTTCTTGTAAATTCGATGTGATTTTGACAGTCATCTAGGGCAATTAGAATTTCAAGATACGTGATGTTGGTAATTTATGACTCTTAGATTCAGTATCTGTTAGACTTCACAGTTAAGTTTGCATTATTAATCCATGATTAGATGTTTTAAATATTGAATGAGTCATGATTTCACATGTCACATCTCGCTTTCACATTAAGGTTTCAGTTTGATATTGAAGGGTTAACTTGGTAATCATGTAAGGAACCAGCCTGAAAAATTTGTCCGTCATGATCAATTGAAGAAAAAGAAAATACCTAGCAAAAAAAAAAAAAAAATAGACACCTTGGAAAAGGGTTGGGCGAATAATCTTCATCATAGGTTTGCTCCCTATAGGTGTAGATTTAATTCCCCATGGATGATATGTGAAAAGGGTTGGGTGTACAGTCTTCACCATAGGTTTGCTCCCTATAGGTGAGGATTTGATTCCTCTTCTTAGCATTACTTTTAATAGAAAAATCAAAAGCTGGAAGAATGAAAAGATGATCTGTGAGGCAAGTTTTGGTTTAAGTCTTCGTTATCAGGAATTCTCTTGTTGGTTACCAATGATATCCTGAAATAGAGAAGTGAATTTTAATGATGATCAGCCGAGATTAGACTATACACTCATGGATCTTAATGTTTAGAATTTTTTCTAATTGATGGATTAACACATTGAACTTGATTATAAAGTTTACCATGCACTTGAGTCTAAGAGAGAGTAATGCCAACAATCATGAATCTTAGACTTCTAGTATCTATATTGTTTTCAAAAAATCACTCGAGTTCATAAAAATTGTCCTGTAATTCTCAACTTATTTTTCGCATACTTTGCTCGGGACTAACAAGATGCTGGTTGGGGGTTGTGTTGAGGGTCAAATATTGCATACCAAACCCCAGTTATTACCTGGATTTACGAACATGGTACTATAACGGCCTCATTTAATCGTGTTTGTGTTGTAAGGTGACTTTACAAGCTTGGACTGAAACAGGGTGCTTAAAGCACGGATTTAACGCTTAGAATTCACCAAGGCAAGGGACGGACTCCAGGGGACCGAGATCAAAGGATTTTCATGCCAGAGATCCGAGAAAATCACGTCACTCGCATTAAACGGGCTTGAAAACCGTCCAGAATGCAAGATCACGGGGTTCCCACCATCCTTTCGGCTCGAAACTTCCTGCATGGCTTGAGGACCATAAATTAACCATACATGTCAAAATTCAACCATCGGATCCCTGTGGAAGTGGCCCAACGGATAGATCAGCCCTCAGAATCATGATTGTAGGCCCACCTGATATCTGGATGTGCTTCAATGTTGGTCTCAACAGCTTAAATTGGATGGGGAAGCGGATGAACGAAGTAGATCTATCATGAACATCATGATGGGACCCACACAGAGGGTGTGCATGTGCATAGCACGCGTGCACACTCCGTGCACTGCATCAGGGAGACGGGTCAGTGGACGCTGACCCGTCCCTTTTCCTCTCTCGCGCAGGCAGCCTCCAGCGGCCGCACAAGGCTGGCTTTGACTAGTGGGCCCCACCCATCATCCATATGTACGATCAGAGACGTCCATGTACTCCATAGAGGGGGTAAAACCCGCCTAGCTTTCCGTTTTAGCCCATACACATGTACGCACTGGAGAATCAAAAAATGCAAGATTAACGGCTAGTTAGCTTGATACAGTGGACCACACAAAAACCTGATAAAAACACTCTTTCCTGACTGGTTTTTGGTCAGGAATCCAATGAACGGGTTGGATTTCTCAGAAAACATCAAATGGGGCCCACCAAACACGTCAACACAGGTTAAAGCCAAGATCGCGCGTCTGGGAAATCCGGATCTTCCGGGGAGTTGTGTGACCCAGAACGTGATCGGATCAGCGATCTGAACCGTCTAAGTGAAGATACAGCCAGGCTTGACCCTAGCCATGATGGCAGATGCAATAATTGGGACGATCAACGTCCTGATCTTCAGTCCAAACGCAGCTTTTTGTGCGTTTCTTGCTACGAAAAAGAGAGCTTGCGCATGAAGTTTCTCCTGCGTAAAATCCTGCGTAAAGAGGAGGACGGAACTCCTTCTCACAGCACAGGCCAGCAACCGACTTTCTTGCCCATAAAAGAAAAGAAAACAAAGAAAAGGGGATATATCAGATCTTGGAGGCTTGGGTTAGACGTGGAGTAGGGAGACAGAGTTTGTTTTGTTTTTTTTTCCTTTTCTTTTCTTTTGAGATTTAGTTAATCAAAACTATGGTTAGCTAAACCTCTTAGCTAGGGCTAAGAGGTAAAGCTTGTGGCGTGATGGGACTGACCCTATGGCTTTGATTTATGCTAGACTGAACTTATGTTGATTTTAGTTTGATTAATAGGAATACTTTCAGTTTTTAATGGTTTGTTGTGACTGAAATTATAATAGATCTGCGATGGCTTTGAGTATTTCTTTCTCCTTTTTGTTTATGACGTCAGGAAGCCCTATTGTTCACCATCGTCTCCTGGGCATGGTTGGATGACGGTACCCTTCCTAACTTCATACATTGTTGATTGGTTGGTAATTAGTTTAATTTTGTTGTTTACTTTGTCTCCTGGGCATGGTTTGGTGATGGAGTCCATTCTAATTCATATACCTTTCATCTCTTGAAAACTATATCAAGTAAGTTCAGTTTGATTTCCATGGTTACATTCTTCAACTGGATGCAGATGGGACTCTATGTTCAGTTGAGTTCTTGATGCAGGCATAAGATCTCCTTGATCTCTACAAGTGGATCCTCTGAATCCCTAGTTTCCATTCCCTGAATTGTTTAAGTTGTAGATAATTATTTCAGCATTATTCATCAAATTACATTCGATTTAGATTTCATCTTAGTATAGTTTTATTTCTACTTAGTTTCAGATTACGTACAGGTTTCAGTCCCTGTGAATTCGACCTCGATCTCACCGAGTTTATTACTACATCACAACCCTATACTTGGGAGTGAATAGTAACATCGGTCGCTTTGGTAGATAGTATACTTTGAAGTACATGAAGCTTGATCTTTTATGCTTGTATACCTGAACCTTGAGCTTGTATACTTGAACCTTGAGCTTGAGCTTGTATACTTGAAACTTGAGCTCGAGCTTGTATACTTATGCATTTGGACTTGAAGTCGTACTTGCACTTCTTGAACTTGAACTTGTTCTTGCAGTTGAACATGCACATTGACTTGACGTTGTCGTAGCGCTTGATGTTGATGTAGATGACTTGAAACTCATCTTTGTATGAAAGTGAACTTTCCATCTATCAAAACAAGTCAATCACTCCAATGTGGTTTAACACTACAAAATTTGACAATACAGGGTGTTAGATCTACAACATAACACTTACAGGGACTTCAGCAGGTGTTCACTCCCCAAGTGCAGGGTTGTGATGTAGTAATAAACTAGGTGAGACCAAGGTCAAATCCCAAGGGACTGATACCTGTACGTAATCTGAAACTAAATAAAACTAGAACCAGACTAAGATGAAATCTAAATCGATTGTAATTGAGTAAATAATGGTGAAATAATTATCTAAAACTTAGAGAATTCAGGAAAAGGACACTAGGGATTTAGAGGATCCACTTGTAGAGATCAGGAAGATCGTATGCCTATCTCAAGAATTCAACTGGACTCAGAGTCCTATCTGTATCCATTGAAGGGTGTAACCACCAAACTGAACTGAACTTCCTTTAATATAGTTTTGAAGATAAGAAAGGTATATGAATTAGAATGGATTCCATCACCAAACCATGCCCAGGAGATAAAGCAAACAACGAAATTAAACTAATTACCAACCACTCAAGAATGTATGAAGGTTAAGAAGGGTACCGTCATCTGACCATGCCCAGGAGACGATGGTGAACAACAGGGCTTCCTGACGTTATAAAATCAAAAGGAAAGGAATATGCTCAAAGCTATTGCAGACCCATTGTAATTTTAGTCACAACCGACTATTAAAAACTAAAAACATTTCCTTAATAATCAAACTAATATTAAATTCAGTTTATAAATTAAAATTAAATTAAAGGCATAAAATAGAGTCTCCCATCTCCTACAAGCTTCACGTCTTAGCCCTACCTAAGAGGTCTAGCCTAACATGATTAGACCAGATCTCAGGAAAGCCATGATAGAAAAAAAAAAAAAAAACTACAAATAAAACAAATAAACGAACCTACTCCCTGTCTCTCTCTCTCTCTCTGTTACTGACGTACCCAGCCAACTGATCGATCCCCCCTAACAGTCCTCTCCTTGTCTCTTTATAGGCCTTGGAAGACAGTAGTAGTGGGTGTCGTTTGAGACTCAACTGCATCGTGCGTAAGTTTTACGCAGTGAAAAACCGCACTCCTTGCGTTTAAGATAAGATTTCCGGACGCCGACTTCTTGGTGGGATCTACATACCCCAGTATTTGAGAAATCCACCCTGTCTATTAGTTTCAGCTCGAAAAACCCATTGGGGATGGACAGTTTTGACTGATTTCGGCGTGGCCCACCGATTCTTTCACTCTGCCGTCCGCATTCCATTTGATCAAAATTCCTCTACGTGTGTGTGCATGGAATTAGGGAACCTCCTATTGTACGGTCAGTTTCACCTCCTTATTTCGATGAATGGCTTGGATCAGTGAATGGTATGATGATCGTGGCCCACCGAGCTTCGTCCGCAAGCTCTGTTGCGAACAGAGCCTTCTGTTTTTCTGTTGTGATGGTCGGTGGACCCCACAGTGTCGTTTTCAATGAAATCCACTCCGTCCATGGAATTATACTCAAAAAATAAATTGGAAATGGCTAGTCTTTTATTAGATTCGGTGTGGCTCACGTCGTTTTCTGCTCTGCCATCCGTCCTACGTTTAAAAGGTGATCTGCTTGTCTATACGTACATGAGACCAAAAGGAAAGCTAGGCGAGGGTTGTGCCCCCCCTCTGGAGAGTATGGACGGTCCAGATCATCCGAAGAGATGATGGGTGGGCCCCTGTAATGCCCCATGTTTTCAGGACCCGAGTATATGACGCGTGTCCCAAAAACTCGAGTGTTAACCTTAAAGGATGGTCAAATTCGAGTGTACATTTTTTTTCTTTTATCAGAGTAAGCAATTGAGTGTAGTGTGGACAAATCGACATAAAGGAAAATTTCATTATCATTCAAACATACGAGAGGCTACCCATAATGACTTATACAAACCCATGTCTCTGAATTTAACAAGTAACAAATTTATAAGAATTTAATACATGAAGAATAGAAGAAAGCATATAAAAATAAGCCACAAGATCATGCAACTCCTCCAGGCAATACAGTCATGTATCCCTGACGATCGTACCCTGCTCCTCATCAAGTCTGAACATGCGTATCACTAAAGCCACCTGTACTACCTATACGGTTGTATATTTGATGGATGAGTGGCCAACTCAGTGTAAATTCTCCTCAAGATTACACACCGCCGCATTGGGTAAGAAATAGTATAAAACATTCAGACAACCAAAACAGAGTAAATGCAGTCTTATTAGATGCATGAATGCAATCATCGACCCGGATAAAACATCCGGACGGTCGGTGCCCCGGGTAAAACATCCAAACGAGCATTGGGGTCGTCACCCAAGAATGTGCCTGGTCATCAGCGCAACACTCGGCGTAATCACATGGGCATGAGTGATCCAAGTCATCATCATAAATCGAATGACTGGTCATAAGCGCAACACCCGGCGTAATCGCAGGGCAGAGTGATCCAAGTCATCGAAAATATGCCATGTTTGCATGATTTGCCAGCCCATTATTAGTCCAATTGCAAACAACCGATTTAAGTAAGCTCACGGTCACTACGGGGAGCACATGGCCCAGCGTAGGCCGACAGCTCGGGCATAATATCCCATGACTACCATCCCCAGCCCATGAGGCTACTATCTTAGGATGTTTAATGGAAACCTGTCGACTAGTGGCCAATCATATTACAGTATATGTAGCTTATCATCGCATGGTTGCACGGTATAAAACATCGAACCCATATAGAAAAAATACCAGAACAAAGCCACATAGGGCGATATCAAACAAGCCGCATAGGACAATTATCAAATTAGGTCTCATAGGGCTAGTATCAAAACCATGCGATAAAAGACCATCATTGAAAACCATTGGACACAACAACCCTGGATGGTAGGCCCACATCAATGATCCATCTAGACCATACTCAATAACCACCAAGTCGAAGGTCCATTACGATCACAACTAGTCAAGTTACATCTTAAGTATGGGTGTACTTCATATGTGGGAATTTCCCACTAATGTACCAGTTCAAGTTCCATAAGCAATCCACAAAAAGAAATCCACAAGCATGAACAATTATACAGGATAATCATGAAGCATGTACTACTACAATTCAATTTCCACCAGCTAACACATGTGATTATAAAGGGAGATACCAATTATGAATTTAAATAAAAACTATAACTTAAGCTAATGAGAAGATGGAAAGCTCAAAGGAAAAAATCATCACCTTATACTTGAATCTCCTCCTAGTATCGCTAAGCGCTTGCGCCCTTAGAATTGTATCTTACCACAAATTAC
The DNA here is from genome assembly GCA_021015155.1 of Magnolia officinalis. Lineage (NCBI taxonomy): Eukaryota > Viridiplantae > Streptophyta > Magnoliopsida > Magnoliales > Magnoliaceae > Magnolia > Magnolia officinalis. The sequence continues at coordinate 32,381,035 of JAJHSJ010000007.1, forward strand.
GAACTTGTACAATTAGATCCAAGTTCTGCACACTACCTAGGTTTAAGATCATAGCCTAGGGTTTGAGTTGTCTATCTTAGGGTTTTAATGTAGAATTAGGGTTTTCATCCTATAGTTTAGTTCTAGGCTCGGATTTTAGGGTTTGGACCCTGATTATCCTTATTATTGTTACCATGAATGAAATACTAGCCATGATAGGAGTATTGGATACTCGGTATTAGCAATGATGATTCACAAGTTAATATTTAAATATACCGACATCACCTAATACTCTTATAATGACTTGTAGTCTCTTACACAATGCGAGTAATAATAATAATAGAATTTTTTAAATTTATTTATTTAGTTATTATTTTTTTTCTTTTATACTAACCATAATATAATAAGTACTAACACCCAATAATCATATTGACTAGGATTATACCAATCCAAAAATGGTAATATTTTCTAATGATGATGCTCATAACTATCAATAATGATGTTTAGGAGTGACAAATAAACACTTATATTTAACCATTGTAATTTGTCGGTAATAACTAACGCTAGTATAGGTAGTTTATTAATGGTTAATCATGTTAGGTAACAACAAATCTAATGACGATTGTAATAATAACAATAATATGATTGAAATAATCTTTACATGGAAAGAAAGTGTGGGCTCACCTTAAGATGCGGTCTATTGAGTGTGACCCGAATTTAGCTGGACTCGGTCCCAACGGAGTTGACTCGGTTCTAGCCGAGTTGACTCGGCTCAACACCACCTTCCTTTCTTCTTCCTTCTTCCCCTATCCTTCTTTTTTTCCTTTTTCTTTCTTCTCCATTCTTCTCTCTATCTTTCACCCTTTCTTTTCTTCCTGCGGTACGTATGTAATAGTTTACTGGATTAAACCAAGGCCTAGACTCCAGAAACTCACTGAGTCAACTTAGCGGCCGTGGGTGCAACCTGTGACAACTCAGTCCGACACAACTTGGAACTACTCCGAGTCCCTCTAAAACTGGACAGATTCGCATGCTGGTGGGAGAGACAGAGGTGCTGGACATACCAAAAGCCATTCCAGACCTGGCTTGACTCGGTCTGAACTTGGCTCAATTTGAGCTGTTGACGTATGGTGCAGCCGCACCGCTTGCATTCTCTCTCTATTCTTCTTCTTTCCCTCTCTTTTCTTTCTTTCTTCTAGAATGGCCTGAACCGAGCCAGGACTCGGCCCGAACCCACAACATCTCGAGTTGGTGCAGCAGCAGCGAGTGCACAGCTGTCGCACCACTCTCTCATTCTCTCCCCTCTCTTTTCTTCTTTTGTTTTCTTTCTTCATCTATCTCTCCTCCCTCTCCTTTTTTTTCCTACTTCTCTGGAGGACAAACAACGACAATGGATCCTACCTGACTTAGCCCAAACTCGGCCAGACGAGTGGGTCACGGTGGTGTGGTGCAACAGCCGCACCACCCTCCTTCTTCCCTCTTCTTTCTCTCTCTATTTCATTCCTCCTTTTTCTTCTCCTTTCATCTGCTACAGGTTCAGCGGAGTCATTGGACCACCGCATTCGACCCAAATCGACAGCGTTTGGTGTCCCTTAAACGAGGAAGAAGCTCAGCTATTAATGGCGGTTTGAAAATGATAGCTTCTCCCCCCAATCTGGTCCTTTCAGAAGACTCGTATGGGTCCTAAGAAGCTTGTGGAAGGGTTCTTTCAAAGCTTGGGAAAGACTTGGGTGATACGTTTGGAAGGAGAAGGTAACGATCGGTTTTCGCTTGAGCTACAGTAAGAGGTGGAGAGCAGCCGCGGCTACTTGATCCTCCTTATTTAAGGAAAAGCCCTAGCTCTATAGGGCCGTTGGATGATAACTGGATGGCCTGGATTAAATACAGCCGTTTGGTTTTCTCAAAACAATGGGAGGGAACCAAAACCAGGTGTGGTTTTGTTTGGAAAACCCTAAGTAGATGGATGGCTGAGATGCTCTCTTTGTGAATGGTCGAGATGAGAGGAGAAACCCCTCACACGGATCGCCCTGCGGGCGCATGGAACAAAACTTCCATTTTCAAAAACTTGGTTTACTATAGTCCGTTTGCGATTGGATTTGTGGTCACACACATGTACATCTCCGTGTGGAATGACTAGGGTTTTGGTCAGACTTTAGTTATGAACACGATAGACGGTTCGGATTGTCCCAACGGGATCATCAAGGTGGGCCACGAATCAAACTCACGGGCACTCGTCCGCCTACTGTTGAAACCGAAGAAGGGAGGGAGAAATCCTTTCTTTTTAAAGGAAATGCGGGTCAGCCCGCTGCTGACCAAGCTGGCTCGCCCGGTGAACCGCGGTACAGGTACACTAGGTGCACTTGCACCCCGTGTGGGGCCCACCGTGATGTTTGTGATAAATCCACTCCGTTCGTTAGGTTCTTAGGGTCCAGTTAGGGCCCTAGACCAAAGATGGGGCAGATCTAAGGTTCGGGTGGGGCCCACCACTTGATCTGTAGTCCTAAGGGGTTTTTCGCGAATCTAACGGTCAGATCAGTCCGAGTTCGAACATAAGCCGTTTAAAAGGTTTAAGGGTCCATTTAAGGCTTTCGTCATGCATTGTTAACTAATACCAACGTTAATATGAATTTTCTTGTAATTAAAATAATTAAAAACCCATACATATATATATAAATATAGTTTCTAATATTAACATGCTACTATTTACATGCTATTAATCATGTATTTATTAATATATAATTCCCAATATACAATATCCTATTACACATATGTATGAATTGAAAATTGTACAATGTCTCTTTTAAAATCTCATTGTTAAATAATATACCATCTTATTAAAATATCTCATAATTTTTTGTATAAAATATTTAATACTACGTTGATATTTATAATTCAATTATACATCGTAAAATTATTATCCATCATGCTTAGTTAATATAATATTATTTTCATAATACTATACGTACATTAAATATATAGGTGTGGACTATTTTTCAATAGTCAGATTTAAACTAGGATGAACGTAAGTGCTTACTTAGGCCTGGCTTGTATTTATGCTAAGCTTGGTTATACGGTAACACCCGAGTACTGGAAAGTACGGGGTGTTACAGCCCCACAATGCGAAAACGGCGGACGCTGGTGCGTCCGCTCTCTGTGTGGGAGATGGCACGGGTCAGCTCGGCTTTGACCGAGCTGACCGTCCGGTGCGACGCGGGCGTCGTGTACCCCATGTATATGCGCTGTGCATGCGAGGTCCACTGTGATGCTCGCAAGAAATCCATTCCGTCCATTCCTTTCCTCAGCTCATTTAAAGAGTTGAGACCAAAATTGAAGCAGATCCAGCTATCAGGTGGGCCGCAAATCAATGATTTCAAGGCTAATCTATCTGTTGGGCAACTTCCACCAAGATCCAATGGCCGAAATTCGATGTGTACGGTTAATTTATAGTCTTCAGGCTATATATGTAGTTTCAAGCAGAACGGATGTTTGGAACCCCGTGATCTTGCATTTTGGAAGATTTTTGGGCCACTTGAGCTTCAGTTTCCTGATTTTCTCAGATCTTTGGCGTGTGATTCCATCGATCTTGGTCCCCTAGAGTCCATCCTTTGCCTTTGGTGTCATCAGAGCGTTAAATTTATGCTTTAAGCACCCTTTTTCAGTCCATGCTCGTAAATACACTCTGCAGCACAAACACGATTAAATCGGACCATTAAACAGTACCATGTTCGTAAATCCAGGCAATAATTGGGGTCTAATATGCAATATTTGACCCTCAACAATAGGAGGCCGTGCCGATTAACTGTGATAACGAGAGTACTATCAATTTGGCTAAAAATTCTATTTATCACTCTTGTACTAAACACATTGATGTTTATCACCACTTTATCCAACAGGTGCTTGAAGAAGGAAACGTAACACTGGATAAGATTCACACCAGCGTGAATACGGCAGACATGCTCACCAAGGCCATTCCTACGAAGAAGTTAAAGTTCTGTACATTTCTCTGGGCTTGACGATTGACGTAAAAGGAAGACGGAGTGTGCACGAGAAACGTTGATGAAGCTATGGTGCAAGGCAGAGATAAGAGAAGAGGATAAGAAGCTACACATTTGAAGATTGAAGACATGGTGGAGATTGTTGCTGACAGATGTCTTAAATTTGTCAATGAGGGTTCGATGACATCGAAGCCGGTCGATGTCATCGAGTATTTTTCAGATTTTCGCCCCTGCTCGTTGGACATATTTTGTCATTTTTCAATGACATCGAACCTAGTTCGATGTTATCGAAGGTTTTACGTAGATTTTTCGTGGAAACGCAGATATTGCAGATTTTGTTCCCTAATCCATTTTGGTTCATTTCTAAAGCTATAAAAAGGGTTGTATACAGGACTGAGAGGGATTCTAAGGTTTCTAAAAGGATTCTAGGGTTTTTAAAAGGGGGCTCTAGGGTTTCAAGGGGTGAGAAATGTGAGGTTTGAGGATTGCTGAAGCCGGGTAAGTTCTCTATCTTTGTAATCTCTTTTTTCGTAGTGGAATTTTGTCGCTTTGTGCCGTGGTTTTTTCCCGAAAGGGTTTTCCACGTTAAATCTTTGTGTTCTCTTACGTTTGCTTGGTGCTCTTGGATTGCTATCCTAGATCCATCTCTGTGTGATTCCGCAGCACAAATCCCAACACACAATGGCGCAATGCATGTACTTGCCCACGTGGGAGGGCACGACTCTAGCTTTCGCAATTCTATTCACTTGTGCATCCAAAAGCATCCAGACCATCCAAATCAACAAATCTAAAGGACCATAATCTTTTCTTTTTTTTTGGAAGGTGAACCTCGTTTTGTTTGGGCATGTATACAACTACGAGAGAACATGTGCAGTGTACCAAAAAGAGTGCAAGGCCATGCCTACAAAAGATAAAGATGGAGTGGACACCTATGATCACAGCAACCACAGTGCACCCATTCATGCTATTATTGGAATGGTTGGCTTTGAATTGGACAAGTTTCCTGGCAGTGTAAGTACATCATCCAATCAACAACCTATAAGATGGACGGTTAGGATCGTTTGTGGAATTAACATGTATCAACAATCAAATCCATCTATTTGTTGGACCCTATCTGGGTCGGATATGGTCCTAAAGAATCATTTTTATTATGCAATCCTAACCATATTGGAATGCAAAAGTTTAAGGGGGCTGCGGCACTACCGCCAGACCAGCGGTACTACCGCAGCCCGCTGGACAGTCCAGGCAGCACTACCACCATACCAGCAGTAGTACCGCCGTGAAAGGAATGAAAGTGGATTGGCTGGTGTACCGCACACCAAATATATAGCTGGTGTATTGACGTCAGCAAGGTTTGTGGGTCTTATATGAGGTATGTGTTATATCCAAACCGTCCATCCATTTGGCGAGCTCGTATTAAGGCTTGAGACAAAAAATAAGACAGATCTAACTATCAAGTGGACCACACTGTAAAAGCAGTGAGGGATTGAATGTCTACCATTGAAACCCTTTTAGGGGTCACAGAAGTTTTGGATCAACATGAAATTTGTTTTTCCTCTTCATCAGGTCGTTGTAACCTTATGAATAGATTGAATGGAAAATAAATGTTGTGATGGACCCTACAGAATTTTTAACGATGAAAATCAATATCTCCACTGCTATTTGTGGTGTGGTTCAGTTGATCTTTGAATATGATTCTTTTTTTTTTATATTTTTTTTTGATAATGCTCTAAAACAATATCAAAATATGGATTAACATTGTGGATATAATAAATTCGTAACTATTGAGCCCATTCGTACAATTTAAGAAGGCTCGAAGCGTCGGTGCTCGACTTCGCAGACCAGCCAATCCGCTTCCAAAAGGAAACGGCAGAGGCATTTAGGTACGCTAAAAGTACACCGTACACCAAGTACGTGGCTGAAAAGTGAAGTGCACAGTTGGAAAAAACTCAATTTTAAACTGCCTGGGCATCTTTTGCAGAATGTACTAGATATAATAAAGACATAACTGTGGGGCCCATTCGTACAATTTGGAGCTTGAGGAGTGTCAGCGCTCATCTTCACACATCAGCCTATCGGCTTCCGAAAGGAACGGCAGAGGTATTTTGGTATGCTAAAAGTACACTGTACACTAAGTAGGTGGCTTAAAAGTGAAGTGTACGGTAGAAAAACTTAATTTTGAACTGCCTGAGCATCTTTTGTAGAATGGAGGGAACGGATTGGCTACTCCCCTTGTCACCAGCCGCTGGTGGTTGATACTATGTGGGCCACACCATGATGTATGTGTTTCATCCATGCCATCCATCTGTTTTTACAGATCATTTTACCATATGTATCAAAAAATTAGGTATATCCAAATATCAAGTGGACCACATTACAGGAAACAGTGTTAAATGAGGGTCAACCATTAAAAACATTTTGGGGGCAATAAAAGTTTTGGAACAAGGTGATCTTTGTTTTTTCTCTTCATCTGGGCCTGTATGACCTAATCAACAGATTGGATGTCAAATAAACAATATAGTGGGTTATAGGAGGATTTTAATGGTTGATATCCAATCACTATTGTTTTCATATGGTGTGGTCCACCTGAGATTTATATCCCTCTTATTTTTGGGATAAAACAATAAAATACTCTTTAAAAATGGATGAAAGGAATATATGAAACACATACATCATGGTGGGCCCACAGAGCACCGAACACCAGCCACGGAGCTCGTGTCAGGGGGAGTAGCCAATCCGTTTCCTAGGATGGACGAGATATAATAAATACATAACTGTGGAGCCCATTTGTACAATTTGGAGCTCCTTGTCTCCACACACCAGCCTATTCGCTTCCGAAACGAACAGCGAAGGTATTTTAGTCTGCTAAAAGTACACCGTACATTAAGTAGGTGGCTTAAAAGTGAAGCGTACGGTAAGAGAAGAACTCAATTTTGAACTGTCTAAGCATCTTTTGCAGAATGGACGAGGGAAAATATTTTGGTGCTCTGGCAGAGTGATGGATGATACACAGTCACTTAGAAATCACATGCGTGCTATACAAGCAAGTGAAATTAAACAGTCCAAACTATGGATCCTTGCTTAAGCTTGTCATATTCAAAATTTATGATTACGTGATTATCTAGACATTGAATGGTTAAAAATTGAAAACTATCTAACGGTCTTATTTCAACGGACTAACTGTCCACAATCACAGCTACGATTGCTCAAGTGTCTCATGCCGTTCCAGACTGATGTATGGGCAACAGAAGTAAATGAGCAGGCTTGCTTCAATGTCATTTTAGAAACGCCGCGATTTCATCATGCATCCGTCCTGATTGTCGTGCACAAGATATGAATATGTCAGTATTGTGTCTGACGTCTGCACGTCTGCTGGCCACATTTCGGGCCTGATTTTAGTTCCGTGAGAAATGAATGGCTCACTTGCTGCCCAGAGCATGAGGTTTAAGTTAAGATCGTTGATTCTTGAAATAGATTGGGCCTCTGCCTTTTTTCAGGTCCGTATATATTCTGGAAAGTCCTAAATTTCAGATCTGATTAAACAGGCGGATGTCCCAGTATATTGGCGACACTACAAAAATGCCAATGGACGAGATCTTTCCTGCCCTACATGAATAAACATATCTTGGTGGAATGCCAAATCCCACGGCAGGAGTGGCCGCTGTCAGGCCTGAGAAATATCTCAGGGCCTGCACCTTGCTATTTTTAATTATATAACTATTTTGAATTACAGTAGTTATCAATTATCATTGCTCGTTTGCTCCAGTGCTCGCATAGCAGTCCTAGTTGCATTTAGTTGGATGGGGCACTTGGACTGTCCAATACATTGATCTAGACCGTTCATTAGGTCAAACACATATTTAGTGGTCTATCATGCAAAAATCACACCAGTCTAAAAAATATCAACCATTGTTTTTAAATTAGACGGTTAAGATCAAATGCATAAAAATAGGTCCAATCAAAAATCTGTTCCATCTATTCGTTAGAGATTTTCATAGATTGCTTGTGATTATTAAGAATCACTTTTGTTAGACAATCGTGGCCATCCCATCCATGGCCAGGAGAAAAGGACGCTCACAGAAAATAAGTCCTAATTAAGGATGAATTGGATCATTCAATCAGTGCCTTTTTTTTCTTTTTCTTTTTTTTTTAAAAAATATTAGCTTGAGAATTTTGTTCCCGACATGATAGACAGTTCAGATTTGGTTGATTGGACTAACTGAACTTAGACAGCTAGGAGCACTAGGACTTACCGTGCCTTCACAGCAATGGAGCATTTCTCATTATGTAAAATTATGATAATTGCTACTTGCTCTCCAGCTCATGAGTGGACCTAAACCAATCCAAGCCGCTCTTTCCACCATTCATCAACTTCAGCAGCTTTCTAATCTTGAAGTTGAGACGTAATCCCTTTTCCTGACCGTGACCACAGGAGTCTTGTCCAAATGGAGCTAGCCTCCGTTGACATAGTTCACCATGATTTTGAAAACGGTTGTTTCTCATTCACGACCATTTGCACCCACATGCTTTCAAGCCCTCGTGAAAGGAGCCTAAATGTCCTGCCAAATCAAAAGGGCAGAGCATGGGTCAATCCGAACCGAGTAGACTTCGTCCAATCCAAACTCAAACTGAGTTGAGTACGGGTCACCCGGTAGCTTCACTTGACATGACCCCAAATCCAACTCAATACTTGACTCGACTTGATCCCAAACTTAGACTTGTACATAAATTACATATATATTTTTAAATAAATTTGACATTTTAGATCTAAGATGCCATGTAGCTGATGAAGAGACTACAATTTTCGCAAGCGCACCTAGGTTTTGAGTTATGATTTTAGCATGTGGATACCCGCCGCACCCTACCCGACTTGGTACTTGTGACCGGGTCAGACTCAGTCCAAATTAGTACAGGCCAGAACCAGACTTGGATCAGGTCAGGCATGTTGGACTCGGTAATGAGTCGGGTCGAGGTCGGGTCAAGTCTATTTCAAAACTAGATCAAGTTGGGTCAGCCCTAACTCGGTTCGACTCGACTCGACTCGATGCCCAGCTCTAATGCCAACAAATCCAAGTTAACAAGCTACAATTTTCAATTGACCACTCATAAAATGTCCAACTTGCTAACGCATGGTTCCCTGTAGATGTCGGACCATGATTGGTTGGTCTGAGCTGTTGATAGGATGAGGTCCACAGTCGGTGTGTGATTTCCCAAAAATCTGATCCTAATCCTCTGATCGATGGATTATTAGGGCTGTGAACAAGTACCTGGACCCGTGGGTACCCGATGGGCCTGACTCAATTTTCATGGGTGTGCATCCAATTTCCAGGATTTGTTTTTAAAAAATGGGTGAGCGGGGTCCCCCCATTCAAGTCCTGTTAAAAATGGGTTTAGTCAGCTTCAGGTCAGATTCAACATATTGGACCTGATTAAAATCTAGTCAGGTCTGGGTCTGGTTAATTTCCATAGTAATGTTACATTACTCAATGTAGGGTGCATAATATCAACAGCAAGGATCACCAACCCACCGTCTCTTAGGGCCTGTTTGGGTACCACCAAATAACAACTAACACCCCACTGTCAGTCAGTTAACACTACACTGCTAGCCACCCCCACTAGGGATTGATACCAAGACTTCACTGTTGAAACGAGGTTTCTTTCACTCAGTCTACCACTTGAGCTATGGATCAGGGTGTTATTTTTTTAACTTAAGCAGTAGATAAGTAACTTATTTGAGATAATTAAGCTTGGTTTATGATCAATTATAAAATTATAAGTAGCTTTTTTATTTAAAGTTACTTAATCACTTCAATTTAATAAGTAGAAATCAAGATAAGTTACTTGAGGCATAAGAAAATTATTTTAAGTAACTTATGATCCAAACGCCCCTTTAATGCCATATAATGTCAACTTGGCACATATACATGCATCTAGTTCTGTCCTAAAATTGGTGCTAGACCTATATGGGTCGAAATACTTAGAAAGTTGCTCAACGGGTGCTAGACCTAAATGTGTCTAGTTCCCTCCTAAAATCAAGACCTGAGCCTGGCAAGACCCAAACTAGATAAGCCCAAGCCACAAGCCCAGGGGATTCACCAGGATCCGGCCCATTGATAGCTCTGATTTTCAATGCATGGTCCTTTTAAGGCTTCCCCACTTATTGTGGGGCTAAACTAAGGTTGTGAATGAAACGGGCTTGGTACGCTTTTATGGTACCCAGACCTAAGTTAACTGGGTTTGGACCCTTTTGGATCCTGGTTCAGTTCTTGGAGACAGGGGACTAGATTTGATTGGTTTTGATATCCATCAAGTCTTTAGATCTAAGGGTGTGTCTGGTGAAACTTATTTTTACCACTTATCACTGAAAATGGACTGTTTTCGGTGAATTTCCTTGATTCATTGCATTTGGTAAATTCAAAATTTTAAGTATTTAATTTAAATTTTCACTGAAAAAATATTTTTTTAAGTTTTCCTCCTTCAACTTAAAATTTAATATGAAATGAGGTAAGTGATTTTGAGTTAAATAGTTTTTTTAAATGACAACCTTACCTTTTTATCTAACTTGGGCACAGGTTTTCAGAGAGCTACCCAAAGTTCTTTGGCCCCATCATGATATATGTGTTATATACATGCTTTCCATCATCATTTTAGGGCAAGATCTAAATATTGAGGCAAACTCCAAGGCTTAAGTGGACCACACCATAGAAACTTGTGATTTAATGATGCTCACCATTGAAATCTTTCTAGGGCCCAATGTGATGTTTATTTGCCATCAAGTCTATTCATAAGTTCAAACAGGCCTGGATGAAGGGAAAACGTAAATACCAGCTGAACTTTTGTGCCCCATAAAGGTTTCAATGGTAGGTGTTCAATCTCTACTATTTCATGTGGTGTGGTCCACTTCAGCTTTAGATTGCCTCATTTTTTGCTACATGCCTTAAATGTGGATGGAAAGTGCTGATATAACACATGCTTTACGATGGGGAATAGACCTTTGCCATGTCAACATGGCAGGCACCTATTAAGGGACGCGGATTTCCTGCGAAAGCAATTCGCAGGAGCTTCATGCGCTGGGATGCTGGGTGCAGTCCATAATGATGTTTGTGAAAAATCCTCTCTGTTCATCCGTTTTGTGAGTTCATTTTAGGATATTTCGAAAAAAATTAACCGTATCCAAAACTCAAGTGAGCCGAAAACATGATAATTAAACATCTACAGTTGAAATATTCATGAGGCCACAGAAGTTTTGATTCATGATAATGTTTTTGTTTTCAGTTCATCCCAATAGGAATGACGTTATTAACGGTATGGATGGCATCTAAACAGTGACAGTAGGAATTTTCCTAACCACACTTTCTTTTAGGACGGCTCATGTGAGCTTTGGATAAGGTTCGTTTTTGCAACATATCCTAAAATAAACTCAAAAAACGGGTGGACAGGGAGGATTTCTCACAAACATCATAGTGGGCCCACCTAAGTTCCTGCCAAAGGCTTGCGCAGGAAATCCACCTCCCCTATTAAGTGTTGTTGCACGCAGTCCGAGTAACATTCAGGGATAAGCTGTTACAGGTAACATGTTGGTGCGTGTTTTACCGACTATTGGGCCCGCCTAGATATATGTGTTGTAACTTGTATATTCAAGTTGTCCGTCACGTTTTTTCGTATCATTTTAGTACATGGTCTAAAAACTGAAGTAGATCTAAATATCAGGTGTACCATATGATACAAAACAGTGGTGATTAAACACCCAGCATTAAAAGCTTTTTGGTGGTTGTTTTTGTAGTGTGGTCTACTAGAGCCTTATATCTCCCTCATTTTCAGGCTCATGCCATGTAATGATCTAGAAAAATGAATGAATGGTGTAGATATAACACATACATTTTGGATGAGTCCATAGAAATTTCCTACATCTAACACACCGACCTAGGTGTCGCTTCCAAGAGGATACTTCCATACCTCACAAGCAGCAGCTAGTTCAGGGCTCCACTTGCTAGCTTCACGGGTAATTTCATTACCTTGACTTCAAGATTATGTCCCCCATCACGATCTTATACACTCGCTTCTAATGCTAACCGAATAGGTACTGCACTAGGCGCATTTCTTCGAGGGTGTCCTAAAGTTCCTCCACCTAATTGTAGTACGGAATCATTCCCCTACATTACCTGTAATATGTGGAAGTATTAATATAATTTCATAGAGTCATTCGGTCTAAATGCTACATGAAGAACATAAGCCAGGTGACATGGATCATACCAATCAAATTACTTATTTCCAATTTGCATGGAAATGAAAACATTAGTGAAAAATGGCGCGACCATCGTTTTTTTCATATTATTCTAGGGCACCGTCCAAAATGAAGTAGATCTAAATCTCAAGTGGACCACACTACAGGAAAACAATGGTGATTGAATGCATACTACTAAAAACTTCATAGGGCCCACTGTAATGTTTATTTTCTATCCAACCCGTTGATTAGGTCACACAGACCTAAATGAAGGGAAAATAAAAAATCAGTTTCATCCAAAACTTTTGTGACCTCATGAAGTTTTCAATGTGGGCATTCAGTAACCACATTTTCATGTGGTGTGTTCCAACTGAGATTTGGATATACCTCATTTTTGAGCTTGTGCCTTAAAATAAGCTGGCAAAATGGTGGGATGAATGGATTTAACATAAACATCAAGGAGGGCCATCTTTTTTTTTTTTTTTTAATGCCCGAACTCATATGTAATTATGTGGGGGATTGCGGTTTTTGGTCCAGGTGGCCCCATAAGGTGATGTGGTCGTTGCAGGACCGTACAGACTGGACCTAAGGAATTGTAGTCTTTAATATATTTTTTCATTTTTTGGATGATGAAAATGTCCCTCTGCCACAGCTACCCCTCGTAGTCTCAAAATGTGAAAGGTAATTTAAAAAAGGTATGAGGGTCTGCCTAAAACTAAAATTTGGCCCACCTCTTGGCCGATCTGATTCGTTCATTTTAATCGGACAGCCGTAAACCCACAGAAGCATTTTTTCGAGTTCTATTTTTGAAGATGTTTGTGGCTCACTAATAACGCTTAAATATTTTATATTTATCTTCTTAATTGTACTAGTTTTAGTTGAATTTAAGTATTTAATTAATCTAAAGAGATATGTTTCTACATGCGAAGCGATTTTAAATTTAAAGATGAATACATACTTAAAAAGATAATTTAAAGCTCGAAAAGATATCAAGCTTAAAGGCGATGAAGAATTGGAGTTTAGAGGACAATATTGAATAATTCAAGCACCAAAGATCCAATAAAACTAAGTAAAAATGATGAAGAAAAAATTGAAAAATCACACAGTCTAATAATAGAAATAACAGACTGTTCAGTCACACCTAAGGTTTGTTCAGTCCGACCGAAAGTACCAAAATAGTCCAGTACGATTAGTGATTTTCAGAGTTAATTCGGTTTGACACTTAGGTGTGACTGAAGATACATTCGGTGCCACAAAATGAAGGTTTGGTGTGACCTAAAAGAGACAGAGACTTTATATGTATTTTGAGAAAATTCGGCTACAATCGAGAGATCACTTAGGTGTGATCGAAGCGATGTTCGGTGTGACCGAAGGCTATCGTCGATGCGATCGAAGGGTAATAAAAGTGCAAAAATTTGAAATCGGTCCAAAGTCAGTGCAATTTTTTCCTTTTTGAAGTAGTATTTTAGGTAGTTCTATATACAGTTAGGGCTTGGGAGAGAGACCTAGGGGGTGACGAAGCTTCCATGGAGCCGTCCTTCTTTTTCAATCATTCGGTTCTAATTTGTCATTTATGTTTTTCTTTTGCTTTTGTTTTAAGATATTAGCCATGCTAGGCTAATTTCAAGGCTAAGGAATGAAGCTTGTAGTTAATTACAATATTTAATTTATTTGATTCAACAATAATGGTTTGAATGATAATATTAGATTGAATTCGTTTGAATTTAATTTATGAAAGTTTTAAATTATTTATTTCCTAGATTAGTTGTGAACTACGGTTACAGTGGATGTTTTAAATGGGCAATTACTTAGCTTAATTAAAGAAGAAATTAATCTATATAATTGATTCATCTATTGTCGCCTCCATGTGCTTTTGATTATCTTAGTTCCCTATGATTGAGATCCAAATGCTTCATGAGAGAATCGTTCAATTGAATTCATGTTTTTATTGGTGTTGATGATTAGTTTAATAGAATTATCTTCTGATTGGATATGATAGGACTTCGATTCTAGTTGAGTTATAAGAGTTGAATCAGTGAATTGGATATTATGATTGGTATGAGTGGATTCCTAGATCCTTAATCATTTTTATTGTTTATTTTTACCTTAATCTATTCGTTGGATTAAAAACCAATATAAATCGTTACCTTTAGATTAGTTCTATTTATGTTTCCCATTCCTCAAGAATTCGAACTCTGTATCACCATGTTATTACTGTATCGCAGTCCTGCACTTGGGGTTGTCAACCCTTGGTTCGATTAAGATTTTAGCGATGTTGTCGGGAAGTGGCGTTAAACACAATTAGGTTTAGGTTTTGTAAGTTTAATTTTTGTTTTAGGTTAGGTTTTTCTATTTTTCTGGGATTTTTCTAGCCTAAGGTTTTTTTTTTGTAGGTTTTCTAATTTCAAATTTTTCTAGGGTTTGTTATATTTCAAATTTTCTAACATTACTAATATTGTTTGCTTATTTTTGTTTGTAGGATATTTAGTTCTAGTTCTTCTATATCGGCAATATCTTTCCTCACTCATTCTACTTGCTTCCTTAATTATTGTATAATTTTTATTTTGTTGTAGGACTTTAGGTTAGATTCTAGAATTAAGGTTTTGTGTGGTTCATGCCTCATTGGGTAAGGGATCATATACTGAGACTTCTAAGTAGAGGAGATTTGGTCGATGGGCATACAATTCATTGATGAGTTAGAAAACACATGAATACTCCTTAAACATCTTTTGGAAATATGGCTGAAACTGAACAAAATTTTAATAAGAATCCTGTGCGAAACACACTATCAATTAGGACAGTGCGTGATGAGAATGAGGTACACCAAGTTCCACCGATTCAGACTTTACATGATTATTTACAATCGGCAAGAACAAGTATGCATTCCTGCATGATTTTTTCAACCAACACAGGAAATGTGGATTTTAAACCAGGGGTCATCCAATTACTCCCTAAATTGCATGGACTTGATTTAGACAGTCCATACCTGCACCTAAATGATTTCGAAGAGATTGCTGCAACCATACACTTTTAAAACGTTCATATTGGTGCAATTAGATTGAAGCTATTTCCATTCTCTATAAATGAGAAGGCCAAATCATGGCTTCACTGCTTAAGGCCGAAATTTATTGGCACAGGGGTCGAAATGACCTGGGAGTTCCCTAAAGAGTTCTTCCTAGTTCATAAAATCAACACTCTCAAGCGTAACATTATGAACTTTTCTTTAAAAGGAGATGAAACTTTTTTCCAGTATTGGGAATGGTTCAAAGACTTACTTCTCGCTTGCGCACACCATGGTTATGAGATTTACTGGGTGATTAGCTTTTTTTAATGATGGACTAAGCTCAAACATGCACCAATTTATAGAGATGATGTGTAATGACGAATATATGATTAAGAATCCGAAAGAGGCCTGGGATTACTTTGACATGTTAGCTGAAAACGCCTAATCATGGATACATCTAACCCAGCTAGTAATCCCAAGGCAGTGCTAAA
>JAJHSJ010000007.1:32396827-32622536 GCA_021015155.1 Magnolia officinalis
TGTAAGTCCCACTATGATGTTGTATGTCATGGAACCTACCCAAGGCTGGACTCTTTGGGTCCATGGAGAGTTGGCCAATAGGATGGATGGAGCGAATCATCCCAGTGTGGGCCTCATTCACGTGCATGGGCACTCCTGTCTAGTGACGTGAGGGTGGTGAGAACCCTCTTCACTCGTGGACCCCACCATATTAGGCCCAAGGCCAAAAAATAAGTAAGATCCTGATCTCAGGTGGACCGCACATAAGAAACAGTGGGCCAAGGGCACTGCCCCCATTCTACAACCAGCCGGTGGGCCACTAGTGGGGCCCACCTTAGTCCGTCTGTTTCATCCATGCCGTCCATCCTCTTCTTCAGGTCATTTTAGGGTAGGTCCCAAAAAATGAGGGAGATTTATATCTCAGGTAGATTGCACCATTGGGAATAGTGGAGGTAGGCATCCTCCGCTAGGCCCCGGTCCTTGAACAACTTAGCAGGTGTGGGCCCATTCATGGGACCCACCATGATGTATATGTTAAATCCACACCATCCATCTGTTTCTCCAACTTATTTTAGGGCATGGTCCCAAAAATGAGATAGATCCAAATCTAGGTGGGCCATACCACTAGAAATAGTAGGAACAATGATACTCATCGTTGCTACCTTTTTGTGGCCCACCATTGTATTTGTATACCATCTAACGGTGGCACAGGCCACACGTGACCTGTACCCTAGAAGTTTTTTAATTGTGAGTGTTCAATTACCACAATTTCCTATGGTGTGGTCCACATGAGATTTGGATCAACCTCATTTTTGGGCTACCTTGTTTTTAAATGGGGTGGATTTCGCATATAACGTAGGGTAGGCCACCTTATTTTTAGATAGTTTTTGCATATGTGTTTTGGCTCGGACCCATTTGCCAGAATTAATTCTTAATAAATATGATGCTCTACTAAAGCATGAGTCATATTTTAAACAACAGGAATTATATGATGCTTCATCTGAGTCATATCTCATATTGTGTTTGTACAGGTGAGCTCATCAGTTTCATCATCAATAATATCGTCGACATAAGGCCCACCATGGATGGTCCATGAAATAATAATAAATAAATAAATATTATTGTTGTGTCTCTCTTATTAGTTGTCCAATTCAAGGACACCTATTAAATGGTTATGATTATTCTATCAAGAATAATATAGTATTTGATCTATCAATCGAAGAATTATGTTTGAGAGATGCATGTGAATTGCACATAAAGTATACCAAATTTGGTGGCATGGCACTAGCACGCTTTGTGTCATACTCTACATAAGATGGAAATTAAGACAATGGGAGCAAATATGATAAATTACCAATTTTCAAACATTTATTGTTTCTGTTTACCAAACGATTTTATTTATTTATTTTTTTGTGCAAAAAGTATTTAATTTCGTATATCATGACTTTTTTCAAATAAATTACCAAACAGAATTTTCATTAGTTAAATGTATTTAAAATTCAGTATTTTAAGTTTTAGCATATAATTAATTTTCAGACTATATTTTTCATTTTACCAAATAGCACCCAACTCTCGAATAGTTCTGAGACAAATAAGAGCATTTACATGGTTGGGCCCATCTAATAAAAAGAATAGATCATATTGTGCTCTTGGCGTGGTAAGGGGCTCTCTTAGATGAATATGGTTGAGTAAACAACATTTTTAAAACCAAAATAATCAAAATATATTAAATATGTATAAATTTACTATCAAGACTAACTAGATCTAACCCAACCTAACTTTAATGGGGCCATATAATGGACCCAGCTTGAACCTAACTAGACCAGAATTTGAACTAGGTCCAAAAGGTGAGACCTAAATGATAACCATTATTATCTTCCTTGATTCTCCTTTCATGTATATCAATAGATTAGATTTTCATTAATATCTTTCCATGTATACTCATTGTACATTTCTATATAAACCTCATTTAGGTTAGAGCAATTGATATGAAAATGGCAGGAGAATTCTTCAAATTCCTAGTGTTATCATGGTATCAGAGAGTTGATTATAGGGTTTATGTGTACTACAAGAAAATGGGGCTTTAGCCTCGGTTCAAAACTGTGGCTAAAAAGGTTCAAAATTGAGGCTAAAGCCTTTGGCCTCAGTTTTGCCTCAGTTATCCAAACTGAGGTTGGAACTGCCGTGGCTAAACGCTTTAGCCTCAGTTTTAGCAATCGAGGCTAAAATGACTTTTATAGCCTTGGTTCTTCAAGTGAGGCTAAAAGAACCTTTTTAGCTTCAGTTTTCTCGAAATGAGGCTAAATCAAAATTTTAACCTCAGTTGCCTTTAACCGAAGCTAAATCTATTTTTAACATCGGTTCTTAACAACAGAGGCTAAAGCCTTTAGCCACAAGGGTTGTGGCCTCAGTTTGCATAACTGAAGCAAAACCGAGGCTAAATTTTTTATTTAGTTTAGTTATAAACTATGGTTAAAAATGTTTATTTTTTAAAATATTTGTTTAAAAACAATCATAAAAACACAATACCAATAGAGCAGTTAACAGTCTATTTAAGGTTTTCAAAATACTACGGGCACAAATAACACTAAGCATAAAAATACAATACCAACAAAATAGTTAACTGTCTATTTAAACTAACAAAAAAGATACAAATAGCACTAAGCATCAAGTTCTGCTTCCTGTTGCTTTCTACGCAAGTTTGAGAGATGCCTTGTGCTGCAGATCTTGAGAGCAGATCAGATAACTGCCCTATAGACATTTTCTGATTTCCCCCACCTCAGTCTTTGCTAATATGTCCTTCTAGATACGAACAAATGTTCCTCACCATCGTACCCACCTGCTTTAGTCTATTTTCTTGTTGCACACTCAATGTCGTGTTCGACTGCAACTTAAAACAAAAAAGGAAATAATTCAGAAATGAGATCCATGGTAGTTATGCCTATGCACTATATGTTTTTTTTATATGTGAAACCATCTACTAAGAAACGTGAATGGTGAAACATCTTACGCTCATCGATAAAACGCCAGACGACAATCTCAAACACAAGAACATGATTTGAAGTGGAATCCACTTTACATACCTATACCTTAAGAGTCCAAAGCAAGCAAGTGGGACCCACTTCCATTGCCACCATATGTTGGTGGTGTTGAGAAGTGGAGCCACATCTGGGGCTGCCCACTACCAGTCGAGGTTGCGCGGATTTCGTGTCGCAAGCAATTTCGCAACTAGTATACAGAAAGGAGTTTCCTGGATTTCGTGTCGCAAGTCCTTTCGCAACTAGGATGTGGAAAGGAGTTTCGCGGATTTCGTGTCACAAGTCCTTTCGCAACTGGGATGTAAAAGGGAAGTTGCCAAAACTATAAATTGAGGTCCTTAAGGCTATTCTAAGGTTAAGGTGAATATTGGGGAGCTATTCTAAGGTGTGGGAAAAGGGTTTTCTCTGTATCTCCAAGGGAGAGGTTAGTATATTGCCTTGTAATCTTCGTTCTTCATAGTGGAAGTTTGCATCTGTTGTTTTTTACCCTAGTTTGGGGTTTTTCCATGTATATCCTGTCTCGTGGTTTGTTTGGATTGCTTTAATCTATTTCTAGTTTATATTTCTTCTTGTTTATCGTTTGTGGGTGAGGCCTGAGATTGGATCTAGGCTCACTGCATTGTTGGCATGCTACGCAACAACTGGTATCAGAGCTATTGGTTTAGTTCTATTGGGAGCGATGACGAAAGAAGGAAAAACTAGAATTGAGAAGTTTGATGGTTCAAACTTTGCCTTCTGGATGATGCAGATGGAGGATTATCTGTATCAGAAGGACCTCGAAACCAGAAAAGATGATAGATGATGAATGGTTTTTACTGGATAGGAAGGCTTTAGGAACGATCGAACTTTCTTTGTCTAAGAGCGTCGCCTTCAATATATCCAAGGTAAAAACTACAAAAGAATTAATGAAAGCCCTAGCCACCATGTATGAAAAGCCCTCATCATCCAACAAGGTTCATCTTATGAAACAACTATTCAACATGAAGATGTCAGATGGTGGGAGCGTGGCTGAACATCTAAACGAGTTCAATACAGTCACGAGCCAGTTAGAATCCGTTGGAATTGTTTTTGGGGATGAGGTCAGGGCGTTATTGATCTTATCCAGTTTGCCAGACAGTTGGGATGGTTTGGTAATTGCTATGAGCAATTCTTCAGGGTCGACAAAACTGAAATTTGATGATGTGGCCGGTCTAATTCTCAGCGAAGAATCTAGAAGGAAGACATCAGGAGTTTCAGGGAATTCAGGGAATGCTCTAAACGTTGAAGGAAGAGGAAGATCGCTAAATAAAGGAGGCAATAAACACGGGCATTCTAAGTCGAGGAAGAAGTCCAAGGGACCGAAAGACAAAGAAGGGTGTTGGCATTGTGGCAAGAAGGGGCATATGAAATGTGATTGCAGGGCGCTTAAGAAACAAGAAGGAAGCTCTGAAGGTGGGAAGGATTCAGTGAATCTATCAGAGGAGAGTGATATAGAGGCGTTGATCTTGTCTCTTGATGTAAGGAATGAGTCTTGGGTTATAGACTCGGGTGCTTCATTTCATGCCACTTCGTGTAAGGAAGTTCTACGTGATTATGTGTCGGGTGACTTTGGGAGAGTCTACCTGGGTGATGATGAGCCGTGCAATATTGTTGGAAAGGGGGATGTTCATGTAAATCAGAAAGACGGAACGGTCTTGAAATTGAAGGATGTCAGACATGTACCGAGTTTGAAACGTAACTTGATCTCAGTGGGACAGTTGGCCGATACCGGTTATGTGACGACATTCACCAGTGATTCCTGGAAGATCACAAAAGGTGCTTTGGTCTTGAGGCAAAAATGAAGGTACTTTGTATGTGACTTCAGGATCGTATAGTTCACTTGTAGTCGCATCAACTGGAGTGAATGGACAGTTATGGCATCAGAGGTTGGGACATATAAGTGAAAAGGGGATGAAAGTACTATTGTCTAAAGGAAAGCTATCAGAGCTAAAGTCTATTGACTTGGAATTCTGCGAGGACTGCGTGTATGACAAGCAGAAGAGAGTAAGCTTCAAGAAGACGGGACGCGCTCCGAAGACACATCTGTTGGAGCATGTACAGACTGATGTGTGGGGACCGACACAAGTATTATCTCTTGGTGGCTCACGTTATTTTGTTTCTTTTATTGATGATGCTAGTAGAAAACTGTCGGTCTACTTCTTAAAACATAAATCTGAAGTATTTGATGTATTTAAGAAGTGGAAAGTTATGGTAGTAAACGAGACAGGTAAAAAATATTAAAGTGTCTTAGATCTGATAATGGGGGAGAATATTGTGATAAGAAGTTTGAGGAGAATTGTGCGGCAAATGGAATCAAACATCAAAAAATGATTCCAGGTACACCGCAGCAAAATGGTGTGGCTAAGCGCATTAAAAGGACCATCCTTGAACGTGCCAGGAGCATGAGGTTACATGCAGGGTTGCCCAAGACCTTTTGGGCAGATGCTGTGAATATTGTCGCATATCTCATCAATAGAAGTCCCTCAGCACCATTGGATGGTGAGCTACCAGAAGAAACGTGGACTGGAAAAGAAGTGAACCTTGCACATCTTAAAGTGTTCGGTTGCACTTCATATGTTCACATTGATGCAGAGCACAGAAACAAGCTGGATGTGAAATCCAGGAGGTGCACGTTTATAGGCTACGGGTAGCATGATTTTGGCTACAGGTTTTGGGATGCAGAAAATAGGAAAATCATCAGAAGCAAGAACGTAGTCTTCAATGAAAAAGTGATGCATAAGGACAGTGTGCAATAAAATAAGGCTGAGGAGAAGGAATTCGTAGAGTTGGAAGAGTTACCGGACACGGGTGTTACAACGTCACAGGATGATCATGCACAAGAGCATTATGAGGCAGAGCCACTTATACCGGTTGTGAGGAGGTCTACTCGGGAGAGGAGACCCACAGTCTGATATTCACCCTCCTTATATTATCTACTGCTGACAGATAATGGTGAGTCAGAGTGTTTTGAAGAGGCATTACAGTCAGATACACGGGTTAAGTGGGAGCAGGCCATGGATGAGGAGATGGACTCATTTGAGTCTAATTGTACATGGGAGCTAGTCACTCTTCCGAAGGGTAAGAAAGCTCTTCATAACAAGTGGGTTTACAGATTGAAGGAGGAGCACGATGGTTCGAAATGGTACAAGGCTAGACTAGTTGTGAAAGGGTTTCAAAAAAAGGCAGGTATCGATTTCACTGAAATATTTTCACCTGTGGTGAAAATGTCTACGATTCGCATGGTCTTAAGTATAATGGCTACAGAGGACTTACATCTAGAGCAGCTAGATGTTAAGACAGCCTTTCTTCATGGGGACCTTGAAGAAGAGATATATATGCATCAGCCGACAGGATACGTGACACCAGGAAAGGAGAACAAGGTGTGCAGACTGAAGAAGAGTTTATATGGCCTGAAGTAGGCCCCGAGGCAGTGGTACAAGAAGTTCGACAGTTTCATGTTGGGAAACGGTTTTAGGAGATGTCATGCAGACCACTGTTGTTATTTGAAGAAGTTTGATACGTCGTACATCATCCTTCTTCTGTACGTTGATGATATGCTTATGGCCGGTTCAAGCATGAAGACATCTCAGATCTTAAAAGACAACTATCTAGAGAATTTGCCATGAAAGATTTAGGAGCTGCAAAACAAATCCTAGGCATGATGATAAAGCGTGACAGGGAAAATAAGAAACCGGTGTTGTCACAGGTAGAGTACATTGCCAAGGTACTTGATCGATTCAATATGGGAGGTGCTAAGACGGTTAGCACTCCATTAGCCAACCACTTCAAGCTATCCAAGGAGCAAGGGGCAAAGACATAGGAGGAACGGGATTACATGGCTAAAGTCCCATACGCGTCAGCTATAGGGAGTCTCATGTATATTATGGCGAGCACGAGGCCAGACATTACTCAAGTAGTGTGAGTTGTTAGCAGGTTCATGAACAATCCCGGGAAGAAACATTGGGAAGCTGTGAAGTGAATTCTTAGATACTTGGTAGGTATTAAGGATGTAGGGCTATGTTATGGTGGATCAGAAATCAAGCTACAAGGTTACGTGGATTCAAATTTGGCAGGAGATATCGACAGCAGAAGAAGCACTATAGGTTATCTCTTTACTCTGGGAAGTACTACAGTCACTTGGGTCTCTCAGTTACAGAAGATAGTATCTATCAGTACGATAGAAGTAAAATATGTTGTGGCTACAGAAGCATGCAAGGAGATGGTGTGGATGCAAGGTTTTATGGAAGAGTTGGGTAAGAAGCAAGCAGATTGCAAGCTGTACAGTGACAGTCAGAGTGTAATACACTCGGCTAAGAATTCAGCCTTTTATTCAAGGACCAAGCATATTGCCATCAAATATCACTTCATACGTTCATTACTTGAAGATAGATCGATTGCTCTGGAGAAGATTCATACAAGTGAGAATCCTGCGGATATGCTAACCAAGGCATTCACAAGGGAGAAGCTGAAGCTCTGTTCAGCTTTGATTGGTCTTCAGGCTTGAAGACGGAGAGGTGGTGCACTCCGGATGAAGAAGACAAATGTTTATGGTGATGTGTCTCCAAGTGGGAGATTGTTGAGAAGTGGAGCCACATCTGGGGCCGCCCACTACAAGTCGAGGTTGCGCGGATTTCGTGTCGCAAGTCCTTTCGCAACTGGGATACAGAAAGGAGTTTCGCGGATTTCATGTCGCAAGTCCTTTCACAACTGGGATGTGGAAAGGAGTTTCGCAGATTTCGTGTCGCAAGTCCTTTCGCAACTAGGATGCGAAAGGGAAGTTGCCAAAACTATAAATTGGGGTCCCTAGGGCTATTCTAGGGTTATGGTGAATATTAGGGAGCTATTCTAAGGTGTGGGAAAATGGTTTTCTTTGTATATCCAAGGGAGAGGTTAGTATATTGCCTTGTAATCTTCGTTCTTCATAGTGGAAGTTTGCATCCGTGGTTTTTTACCCTAGTTTGGAGTTTTTTCATGTATATCCTGTTTCGTGGTTTGTTTGGATTGCTTTGATCTATTTATAGTTTATATTTCTTCTTATTTATCGTTTGTGGGTGAGGCCTGAGATTGGATCTAGGCTCACTGCGTTGTTGGCGTGCTACGCAACAAGTGGGATGGTGATAAGAAGACTCACGTTCAAAAAACTCTCAATGAGTGTGTTTCACAACAGATAGTTCATGTATGTGTATCCATTTAATACTAATGCCTCCAATCAAGGATCGGACCATGATGTGAAGTGGTACTTGATCCTAACAAAGTCAAAGAAAGTGGGGCCTACTTTGATTCAAATCCAATCCTTACTGGATGCTGATAAGCTAAATCCACAACATATTTTTAGGTGTCCCAAAGTATAATTCCACTAAATGAATATGTCTAATGGTAATACCTCCAGGAATTCAGCTTCTGCCTCGAGATCTGACTCCTTAGATTGGGGCATTTCAAGCCCATATGCATACACGTCTCTCGCAATTGAGAAACTTTGGATAATATCTTCATCTTCTTCTCCATTTCTTGATCCAGCTTTAGTCTATTTGCTGTACATGCTGAGCTATTGACTTTCTGTTGATATGCTATCACTGCCTTCACAAATTCCTAGTAGATTTCTGACGTTCAACTTCTTCAGCTATATAATCCATCTGCATTTGAAAAGAAGTCATAGATAAAACATCTTGTATAGCTAAAGATTTACCTAAAATTCTTCATTGTGAAAGTAATCGATTGGAAATGAAAAACAAATAATCAAATATACAGATATAATTTTGCAAATAACTACACCATCCATCATTAAAAAAGGTCAAGTTTAAATGCTTGAATACTATAGGTACTTAATGAGGGACTCTAATTTACACTCAGCATATAAATGTTTCAGCTGCAAATGAATTATGTTTTCTTAATAAAACCATCACATAAGGATCCTTACTAAACGCTGAAGAAGCTTATGATTTAAGAAACAAATTGACCTGGAGATGAGAGGGATAATCTGTCTCTACTATCTATTTCTAAGTTGGTAATAATGAATTTCTCTAAAGCTCCTCTATGAAAAAGAAATGAGAATATTAACAAAATAACATGTTCTCAATTTAAACTTTCAGTGCTAAAGTGTGAGACCCGACCCTAGTTCCCATGTATGCGTGTGTGTGTGTGTGAGTATGCATCTCGTTCATTTTGGTCTCGCGGTCCTACCGGTCAAATTCCGGCGATCCGCAACCTATAGATTTTGTTTGCGGTCATCCTTAAATCCCATCATGCTAACTTGACCCGAATCGACTCGAAACCTATGCCATTACGACCACATCAACACCGTGTCTCATGCATGAATCCGACGTGTACATCTTGAGATATTAACTACACCATTCTTGGCCATTCATCATGCATGTAGGACCCACGTAGACCCATGGGCACATTTCCCCATGTGAGGGCCCCACCAGCCTAGCCATCATTACTCCTCTTTTCAAAACTGATCATGGGCTTCTTTTTCTATTTTCTAGAGAGCGATCATGGGATTTCCTCTCTATCCCAAGCAAATCCCTCTTCCCTAAGCTACCCATTCTCCCAAACTAATCATCACTTTGTTAGAACCCTTCCATCCCTCTCTTTCTTCTTTCATTTCTCTCTTTCTCCCTTTCTTGCATGGTGGAAACGTCCACCACTCCTCCATTTTTCCAGCAACTTCTCCTCCATCTCTCTCTCAATCCCACCATCTTCACACCGTCTCCTCCATTAGAACACCACCCTTGGAGCTTTGGAGCTAGTACCTTGAAGGAGAGGGTGGATCCTGAAGGTGGGCGTTACCTATTGGAGCTTCTCTCTTATTTCCTTTTACATCTCTTTTCTATCATACTTGGGAGTATGTAGGACCCACCAATCAATGGTGGAGGTCCTACATGGCTCCATGAAGTGAGGCTAAAGGCTCACTACATGCATGCACGTTTCCATGGTGGGCCATTCTCCATGGGCCCACCTTAATGGATTTCCTCATTGAATCTAGATTATTTGGGTCATTTAGACCTGAGATGCA
This sequence comes from Magnolia officinalis, assembly GCA_021015155.1. Classification (NCBI taxonomy): domain Eukaryota; kingdom Viridiplantae; phylum Streptophyta; class Magnoliopsida; order Magnoliales; family Magnoliaceae; genus Magnolia; species Magnolia officinalis. The sequence continues at coordinate 32,406,878 of JAJHSJ010000007.1, forward strand.
TGATGGGGATGGCATCCCCACCTCATAATTTCTTGAATTTGTATAGATTACATGCATGCATGATCAATGTAAATGTATGGTGTGGATGTGTTGGTGGAGGGTTCATAGTATCGGAACCCTCCCCTTTGGCCGTGATATCTCTCTCTCCCTTTTTTTCTCTCTATTTCTTCCTCTCTTGCTACTGATGTTGGTGGCCCACTGATGTGATCAGAAAATCCTAGATCCACCAGAATTTTTGGGGACATCCAAGCCCACCTGATGGACGTCCCGGCCCACCCTAACATGCATGGGTTGGATGGCCCTTAAACCTTGAATTTCATGAAGATCTTTGCAAGGTGATGGGTGTGGAATTTTTATGGTCCATCCAGGTGGACCCCACTTGTATTATTTGGGCATAAATCCCTCTGGATATTTTTCTATGGGCTAAAAATGGATAGCATATGTTCCTGTCCATATTTCCAGCTCATTTGCTGCATAGTTTTTGGGCATTGTTTTAGGCCAGCTTGTGGAGCTTTTCTCCCTGATTTCTTTGAGGTGTTTCTGAGGTGTGGACCCCACCTTGATTTGGGATGGAGCCCACACCCTCTATCCCCTGATCGAGACCTATGGGATGGGCCAAAGAGGGCTGGACGTCCAGAAATTTCTGGATAGTCTAGCAGGGTTGCATGTTAGAAATGGACCTATTACACCTTGATTTTGGGAAAGTGGGCCACTCTAGTGGGCTCCACTTGCTGTCCATACATGGGATCATTAAATCCACCTATTTTTCCCTTGATTTGGGAGGCCTAAACCCACCCCATGAGGTACCAAAGATGGGGACAACAACAATTTCAGCAGCAAATTTTTCAAAACACCTTGCTGTCCATAAATTGCATGAGTTAAATAAAATAATTTTACTATCCCAAAAATTCTAAAAATTTTCAGAGTGGTGTCTCACCCATGGTGGAACCTACCTGCACAAATTTATGGCCAATGGACCCCATTTGGGCATCCAAAAGGGTGGGCCAACATAGCGGACTGCCAGAAATTTCTGTTGTGCAGTCCAACAGCATAGTCCCATAAAAATAAAATTTTAAAAATATTTCTCAGAAGGTGAGTTATATTTCTAGGTCACACCTTATTTTAGGCTTAATGAGGGACCTTGGGTCCAAATTTCAGGAATTTTGGAGGCCCAGAACCTACCCATTTGGATGGCCCAAATTCAGGATAGTTATATTTCTAGCAATATTTCACCCTGAACATATTGTAATTCCAAAATTTATTAAAATACTTTTAAGTATCCAAAAATTATAAAAATTTACAAGGAGGTGGCCCACCCATGGTGGGACCGACCTACAAATATTTGGAGCCAATGGACCCCTGTGCACACCGCGACAAGGGCCGGACTGGCCCACCACGTTGGGACGTCATGGATTATCAGAATTTTTTGGCAGACTATTTTCCGTAAATTAATTAAAATACTTCTGAGTGTATAAAAATCCTAAAATTTGTGGGGGTGTGGCCCACCCATGGAATTATTATCTTGCAAAATTTTAGAGCCATTAGGCCCTTGTACTGCCCACAGTGGGGCCTAGAGTTGCCCACCAGGCAGGAACGCCCAGGCTGGGGCATCCAGCCTGCTTTGTGGGCCCACCTACATGCATTGTATATCCCATCATCCATCCATGTGGGGTCCTTAGGGGACTTGATCATCTTCTCCTTCAGTGATTTCCAATTGGGGTCCATTTGGATGAGATTTTGGGCCAAATACCCAGGCCCATAGGGCTACCTACACATGAGGCATCCCTGTTTTGGGCTGCAGCTGGGCCTGCACTCCAACGGCACGACCCACTTGATATATGAGTTATATGTCCCCCTATCATCTGGTGGGACCCACTGTTATGTATATGAGCCATCAGAAATTTCATATACTATAAAATAATTTTTGTTATCGGATTCCAACCAACCCAGAAAATGGGTGGGTTGGAATTTGGCAATGTGCCCCAATAATTGTTGCCTATAAATGTCTGTTTTGGGGCAGTATGACCCACTAGATTTGAAGAGGATTTATATCAGTTATCTTACCATTTTTTATAGTATTATTGAGTGTTATTAGGGCCCATATGAGGCCCACCCAAGTTGAGTTTTAATGGAATGTTGCATGTGATTGAAAGACTAGTTCCGTAGGCCTTATGGACTAAATCCTTTTAGATAGGCTCATTGATCTTGAGTCTATACTCTCCTATCTATTGTGATGGATTTAAGGGCTATAATATGCAAGTAGTTAGGCCCTTGTCTTCCCACTAAGTTGACCCTGTACTTGGGTAAAAAAGTGGGGCCCAACTCACTTGTGTAAAATATGAAATTTGCCCATGAGGATGAACTACTGAGCTGCCCAGGAAGCCCACCACAATATATGAATTTATGGTTGGGCCCAAACCTTACTTGAGGGCCCACCATATTGCCTATGAGTTGGGCTTTATGTATAGCCCATTAAGCCACGCATTGCTTGGGCCTTAGACCTTACTTTACATACATAGCAGGCTACCTTTTGACACCCAATTGAGGTTAGATGTCCTCCTCGGTGGCCCTAAGGTAGGCCCCTAAGGCCCTTATAGGTGTTTAAAGGCCCACCTTGGACCTCGTTAGGCTCGTTTCCTTTTTGAGGCCTTAGGACTCCGCTAGCTTGTGTGTCATCCCAAACTGTTGGGCCCCCACTACGAGAACTTCATTTTCCTTAGAGTACTTGTCTATATATATATATATATATATATATATATATATATATATGTATATATATATTCTCATTATCCCTCCTTAGGAAGGAGGAATACATATTCTATAGGTAGCGCACTTACGTCGTTGTGACCCATACGCATCATTGTGTGAATTGATTGCATTGTATGGTGGTCATAGAGGGACGAAGTTTCTCCCCTTGTGCACGTTGAGTGCTTGAAGTTTGTGCATGATTTGTATGTGTGACTCATGCATTGGCATCACATTTTATGATGATACCGCCCTTGCTTCATCAGGGTTGTAGTCTCCACAAATATATCGTGGATGGCCATGTTTAGACGCTGGAAAATGTTACTTGAGCATACCGGGTGCATAGGATGCCCGTGGGTGAAATTTCCAAAACTTTCATGGTACCAAGGATCTACTTCAATGCCGTGATCGGGTAGAATATATGAGCACACGAGGGACTTATACCGTTAGGCCGTGACTCCCACTGTCGTGTAGTCGGTTGAATAAGAGTGTGACCTTACTCGCCTAATGTAAGGTGGCATTGCTAGGCTGAGTCTGACTAGCTTGTGAATGGGTCAGCTACCATCAGGCTTTGCTGGTGATTGACTGTCCACAGGCAGGTAGTGAGGTCTCTTACACTTGTTTGACTGTACAGGGTCTGTAGAGCGGTAGTCATCCAACAGTGTAATGGACCCGGTGATTTCCTTATGATTGGAAATGTATTTGATATGTGGATTGGATATGAGCACTGACATTACTCGCATTGCAATCGCATCTGCTGTATAAGGCCCTTCATGCATCGCCTTGGTATGGCTCCTAGTACTCATTGCATCGTATTCATGATAAGCCTCAGTAAGGCTAGTGATATTGTCATTGAGTATGTTCCTCTTCCTGTTCTTCTATGCACCATTATCACACACCTTCACCACCCTCTAAGCTTCTATCAGCTTATGCACAATTGATGCGTGCAGGTGATCCTAGGCGGGTGTTCTAGTGGCAGAGCTTGGAGTAGAGTTGAGCTTAAGGACTCTAGTGTTGCTGACTTTTCTCTCATTTTCTATTATCTTATGTATGTCCTTGTGGACCTTATGAAAGTTGTAAAAGTTCAAATTCATAGTGGATTTTGTGATGTGTGCCTTGTTATTCTCAGATATACTTGTTGTGATCTGCTTGTATTGAAAATTATTATATTGTTATGGAAATCTTCCTTGTAGGATCCGAGGATCAGAACTTGCCTCAGGAGCCAAGAATAGGGTATTACAGAGGCTGTTACGGTCAGAACCGGCCATCGGGTTCCTTGTGAGTCCGATTACCGAGTCTGGGGCGTGATAGGAGTTGGTATCAAAGCATAGCAAGTAATTTTAGAATAACTCAGGATAATATTGCATGTCTGTTAAACGTATAGGACAAGTAGTGTCCCGAGACCCTTCCTTTCACTCCATATTCAGCCTATAATTGTCCTGATTCTTTGCGTCATTGTTATTTTATAAACGATGCTGCCTAGACATGGCACCCGAGGTCGTGGCACGGCCGTGGTGCACGTGGACGAGGCGCCCGAGATATCCGTTCTACTCGATCACATCCTACTCCCGTTGTTGAGGATCTGATTCCCGAGGTCCCGATCTAGCCTGTTCCTCCTATAACGCCTATTCCTTGGGTTAAGCATGTAACACCCGCTCCTTCAGTTGCTCTAGTTCCCCCGTCAGTTCCCCCTCCTCAACTTGTTGTTCCGTTTGCAGAGGCTCCTGCTCCGTCGGCAACACCCGTACCTCCGCTCGAGGTGAGTGCTGCTCCTACCTTTCCGACAGTGCCTATTGGGGCTGAGCATTTTTAGCAGCTGATGTAGCTTATTACCACCGTATAGCAGACCCGTCAGCCTGCTACCACCGAGGTTTCCTGGCAGTCTGACTTGCTGCACGTGAGAGCGATATCTTGAGAGTTCTGATAACATTATCCCCCAAGGTTTAGTGGTGACCCTGACCCTTCTACCGTCGAGGCTTGGCGCACTGAGATTGCGAGGATTTTTGACACTATGCAGTGTCCTGTGGATCAGAGAGTTTTCCTCGCGACCTATCTTCTTCAGGGCGAGGCCCGTCATTGGTGGTCATCTGTATCCAGGATAGTCGGGCCCCAGTTTGTTTAGACCTAGGAGGAATTTGTGGTCCGTTTTGACCAGAAATTCTTCCTCGAGCATGTTTAGATCCAGAGGGCGATCGAATTTGAGACCTTGGTTCAGGGAGATTTGACCGTATCTCAGTATGAGGCACGTTTCTTAGCCTTGTCTAGATTTACTCCTCACCTCACCAGCGATGAGAAGATGAGGGCCCGTTATTTTGTGACGGTTCGAGTCGTGTAGTAGGGCATTGCTTGGAGACGTTCGACCAGGTTGTGCATCGGGCACTAGTTTATGAGGAGGACTAGGCTATGACTTAGAGATCGAAAGAGTAGAGTTTCAGTGAAGACCGAAAGAGGAGAGCTCCAGCCGGCAGTTCCAGGCAGCACCGTCAGCAGAGAAGGAGGGGCAGATTAGGGTATCGACAGCCTGCGGCTCAGTCAGTAGCTTCTTCATTATCATCAGCACCACCAACTGCTTCGTCTTCCTCCCACTTTTCTGGTGTTTGCTTCGGTTGTGGACATGCCAGGCATCGTAGGCGTAAGTTCCCTCTCCCTATTCAGCAGTAGAGGCCACCGTAGTTGCCTCCTCCTCAGCAGCAGCAGTAAAGAGCCCAGCTTCCAGCCCCTGCTCTTAGGGCTCCTCCTCAGCAGCAGAGGCAGCCAGGCAGACCTCCCCAACAGAGGCAGCAGTAGCAGAGACAGCAGCAGCAATAGCACCAACAGAGGGGATATCCGTATGTCCAGTCCCTGGGTCGAGTGTGTATCGCAGCCCAGTAGGCACAGACTCAGGACCCCCAATCTTCCGGTTTGCTTCCTCTCCCAGCTTAGGGCTGCTTTTATTCTACGCAGCAAGCGCCAGGCCAGGACTTGCAATCATCGACCGGTGGAGTCGTTGAGGGTATTCTTCTTGTTTCTGCTTGCGTTGCTCATGTTTTATTTGATTCGGGCGCTTCCCATTCTTTTGTGGCCGAGCGGTTTTGTCGATCGACCTGTATTCCATCGGAGTCCGTGTCTAAGGCCTTGGCCGTTTCGACTCCCATAGGGAAGTCCGTTGTGTTGACCCGTCGCTGCCCTTCTTGTCCGGTGTTAGTAGGTGAGATGTTCCTTCCTGCCGATCTGTTCATGATGCTGTGTCAGGCCTTGATGTAATTCTGGGTATGGACTGGTTTGCAGAGTATCGTGCCATCTTGGACTGTGCCGCGAGGATATTCACATTCCACATTCCAGGCTTGCCACTATTTCAGTTTGTCGCCAAGCCCAGAGGAGAGTCGTTATCTAGTTTCTTGGCTTCTGTCGTCAAGGATTCTGTGGCAGAGTATATTAAGCAGCTGCCAGTTGTTTGCGAGTACCCAGATGTGTTCCATGAGATACCAGGTTTGCCGCCACGTCGGCAGGTGGAGTTTCAGATTGATCTGGTGCCCGGTACCGCGCCTATCTCGAAGGTCCCCTACCAGATAGCACTGTTGGAGTTGAGGGAACTGTAAGAGCAGTTAGATGAGCTCCGGGAGTTAGGTTTCATTCATCCCAGCAGTTCGCCTTGGGGAGCCCCGGTATTGTTTATAAAGAAGAAGGATGGTTCGTTGCGGCTCTGTGTGGACTATCGTGAGCTCAACAGAGTCACCATCAAGAACCGATACCCACTTCCCCGTATTGATGATCTGTTCGATCAGTTGCAGGGTGCTCAGTATTTTTCTAAGATAGACTTGCGCTTTGGTTCCCATCAAATTCGTGTCCAAGAGGAGGACATTCCGAAGACGGCTTTTCGGACACGCTATGGTCACTTCGAGTTCCTAGTCATGTCGTTCGAACTGACCAATGTGCCCGTATTCATGCAGCTGATGCACGAGGTCTTCTGGCGTTCCTCGATCAGTTCGTGGTGGTATTCATTGATGATATTCTTATATATTCGAGGACCCGGGAGGACCATGTCGAGCACTTGCAGATTGTGCTGGAGACCCTCCATGCCCACCAGTTGTATGTGAAATTGGAGAAGTGTGAGTTTTAGCAGGAGGAGGTGAAGTTTCTTGGTCAAGTTGTGACGAGGGAAGGTGTTGTTGTGGACCCCTCAAAGGTTAATGCAGTGCTTCAGTGGGACCAGCCCATGAACACGTCCGAGATCCATAGTTTCCTTGGTCTAGCGGGGTATTATCGGTGATTTATCGAGGGTTTCTCCCGTATTGCAGCACCACTGACCTGATTGACGCGGAAGGGCGTCGAGTTCGTCTGGAGTGATGCCTGCGAGGAGGCATTTACGGAGTTGAAAGACCGCCTCACGTTCGCTCATTTCTCACTCTTTTTTATGGGAGTGAGGGTTTTGCTGTTTTCACCGATTTAGAGTTGGCTTGGGAGCTGTACTGATGCAGCACAGAAAGCCATTGGCATATGCCTCGCGCCAGCTCAAGGTTCATGAGTTAAACTACCCCACCCATGATTTGGAGCTTACAGCAGTCGTCTTCGTACTGAAGGTGTGGAGGCATTATCTATATGGGGTCAGGTTCGAGTTATTCTCGAATCATAAGAGCTTGAAGTATCCATTTTCGCAGTTCGAGTTGAACCTGTGTCAGAGGCGATGGATGGAGCTGTTGAAGACTATGATTTTGACCTTCAGTATCACCCAGGCAAGGCAAACGTGGTGGTGGACGCGCTCAGCTGTCAGCCACGAGGCCTGATGGCACAAATGATGGTGCTTGAGTGGCAGATGCTCGAGGATGTTTGAGAGTTTGACTTTGAGTTTGGTCTGCAGTCTTCCATTGTTTAGTTTTCAGCTTGTCGATTCAACCCTCTTTGGTGGCTAAGGTGATCGAGGGTCAGCAGACGGATGACTCACTTCAGGAGTACCAAGCAGAGGCCACATCCGTGGAGCAGTCAGACTGGTAGATTGGTTCCGATGGTGGATTACGCTTTAGAGGCCGATCATGTGTCCTAGACGTGCCAGAGCTGCATCGTGATCTGATGATCGAGGCACAATGATCGAGACTTACTATTCACCAGGGCTCCACGAAGATGTATCGTGATATGAGGATACAATATTTTTGGCTGGGATGAAGCGCCAGATCACTAGTTTTATGGACGAATGGTACACATGCCAGCCTGTCAAGGTCGATCACCAGAGACCCCCTGGTCCCTTGCGGCCGTTGAGCGTTCCAGAGTGAAAGTGGGAGCACATATCGATGGACTTTATTGTAGGTTTGCCGAGGACTCAGCACGATCATGATACTATCTGGGTTATCATCGATTGTGTGATGAAGTCGGCTCATTTTATTCCAGTGCGTGCTTCCTGGTCGATGGACCGGCTTGCAAAGGTGTTCATTGAGGAGATAGTGAGACTGCATGACATCCCAGTTTCTATCGTTTTATACCGAGACTCGAGATTTACGTCTCAGTTTTGGAGGAGTTTTCAGTAGGCGTTGGGGGTCACCTTGCATCTCAGCACCGCTTATCATCCGCAGATGGATGGGCAGACCAAAAGGGTCAACCAGATCCTTAAGGATATGCTCAGAGCTTGTGTGATCGACTTTGCAGCCAGTTGGGATGATCATATACACCTCCCCGAGTTCGCATATAACAACAGCTATCAGGCGACTATCGGCATGGCTCCTTTTAAGGCACTTTATGATAGATCGTCCAGATCTCCTAGTTGTTGGACCAAGGTTGGAGAGTGTCGTCTCTTAGGTCCCGAGCTTGTGCAGCAGACATCAGAGGCTATTGATGTTATCAGACAGAGGATGCGCATAGCTTAGAGCCGGCAGAAGAGTTTTGCTAATCTTCGGCGTTGACCCCTCGAGTTCGTAGTTGGGGACATGGTATATCTCAAGGTCTCACCTATGAAGGGCGTGGTTCGCTTTGGTGTGAAGGGCAAGCTCGCCCCGAGATTTATTAGACCTTTTGAGATTACCGAGCGCGTGGACGCTGTGGCCTATAGGCTTGCCTTACCTCCTGAGTTATCCGCAATCCACAAAGTGTTCCATGTTTCTATGTTGCAGAAATGTGGGTCGAACACTATTCCCATGATTGATTGACAGCCACTCGAGGTCCGTGAGGATGCTTCTTACATTAAGCAACCGATTTGTATTCTTGATCGGAAGGAGCAGGTCCTCAGGACCAAGGTCATTCCCTTGGTGAAGGTGCAATGAGGTCATCATTCGGAGGCCGAGGCGTCTTGGGAACGCAAGGTCGAGATTAGAGAGCGTTATCCCTATTTATTCGATGATTGATTGATTGTATTACTTGTATTGCCTTCTCTTGTGATTGATGATTGCGATATATATATGATGATGTTTAAGCATTTTGTTGTTCAGGTTTTGTCAATTTCGAGGACGAAATTTCCTTGTTGGTGGGAAGGATTGTGAGACCCGACCCTAGTTCTCATGTGTGCGTGTGTTTGTGTATGAGTATGCATCTCATTCATTTTAGTCCCGTGGTCCTACTGGTCAAATTCCGGCGACCCGCGACATATAGATTTTGTTTGCGATCATCCTTAAATCTCGTCATGCTAACTTGACTCGAATCGACTCAAAACCTATGTCATTGCGACCGCATCAACGCCGCGTCTCATAATGAATCCGACGTGTACATCTTAAGATATTAACTACACCATTCTTGGCCATTCATCATCCATGTGGGACCCACGTTGACCCATGAGCATGTTTCCCCATGTGAGGGCCCCGCCTAGTGCTCTCTTTTCTACGATAGCTACTCCTAGCCTAGCCATCATTATTCCTCTTTTCAAAAATCATCATGGGATTCTTTTTCTCTTTTTAAGAGAGCAATCATGGGATTTCCTCTCTATCCCAAGCAAATCCCTCTTCCCTAAGCTACCTATTCTCCCAAACTAATCATCACTTTGTTAGAACCCTTCCATCCCTCTCTTTCTTCTTTCATTTCTCTCTTTCTCCCTTTCTTGCATGGTGGAAACGTCCACCACTCCTCCATTTTTCTAGCAACTTCTCCTCCATCTCTCTCTCTCAATCCCACCATCTTCACACCATCTCCTCCATTAGAACACCACCCTTAGAGCTTTGGAGCTAGTACCTTGAAGGAGAGGGTGGATCTTGAAGGTGGGTGTTACCTATTGAAGCTTATCTCTTCCTTCCTTTTACATCTCTTTTCTATCATACTTGGGAGTATGTATGACCCACCAATCAATGGTGGAGGTCCTATATGGCTCCATGAAGTGAGGCCAAAGGCCCACTACATGCATGCACATTTCCATGGTGGGTCATTCTCCATGGGCCCATCATAATGGATTTCCTCCTTAAATCTAGATTATTTGGGTCATTTAGACCTGAGATGCATGGTGGGGATGGCATCCCCACCTCATAATTACTTGGATTTTTATAGATTGCATGCATGCATGATCTATGTAGATGTATGGTGTGGATGTGTTGGTGGGGGGTTCATAGTATCGGAACCCTCCCCTTTGGCCGTGATTTCTCACTCTCCCTATTTTTCTCTCTATTTCTTCCTCTCTTGCTATTGATGTTGGTGGCCCACTGATGTGATCATAAAATCCTAGATCCACGAGAATTTTTGGGGACATCCAGGCCCACCTGATGGACGTCCCGACCCACCCTAACATGCATGGGTTGGATGGCCCTTAAACCTTGAATTTCTTGGAGACCTTTACATGGCGAAGGGTGTGAAATTTTTATGGTCCATCTAGGTAGACCCCAATTGTATTATTTGGGCATAAATCCCTCTGGATATTTTTCTATGGGCTGAAAATGGACAACATATGTTGCTGTCCATATTTCAGCTCATTTGCTGCATAGTTTTTGGGCATTGTTTTAGGCCAGCTTGTGGAGCTTTTCTCCCTGATTTCATTGAGGTTTTTCTGAGGTGTGGACCCCACCTTGATGTAGGATGGATCCCACACCCTCTATCCCCTGATTGAGACCTACGGGATAGGCCAAAGAGGGTTGGACGTCCAGAAATTTATGGATAGTCCAGCAGGGTTGCATGTTAGAAATGGACCTATTACACCTTGATTTTGGGAAAGTGGGCCACTCCAGTGGGCTCCACTTGCTATCGATACATGGGATCATTAAATTCACCTATTTTTCCCTTGGTTTGGCAGGCCTAAACCCACCCCATGAGGTACCAAAGATGGGGACAACAACAATTTCAGCAGCAGATTTTTCAGAAACACCTTGCTGTCCATAAATTGCATGAGTTAAATAAAATACTTTTACTATCTCAAAAACTCTAAAATTTTTCAAAGAGGTGTCTCACCCATGGTAGGACCTACCTGCATAATTTTAGGGCCAATGTACTCCATTTGGGTATCCAAAAGGGTGGGCAAACATAGCGGACTACCAGAAATTTCTGCTGTGCACTCCAGCAACATAGTCCCATAAAAACAAAATTTTAAAAATATTTTCTCAGAAGTGGGCCATCTTTCTGGGTCCCACCTTGTTGTAGGTTTGATGAGAGACCCTGGGTCCAAATTTCAGGAATTTTGGAGCCACAGAACCCACCCATTTGGATGGCCCAAATTCAGGACAGTTATATTTCCAGCAATATTTCACCCTGGACAGATTGTAATTCTGAAATTTATTAAAATACTTTTGAGTTTCTGAAAAATTATAAAAATTTACAGGGAGGTGTCCCACCCATGGTGGGACTCACCTACAAATATTTGTGGCCAATGGACCCTTGTCCACACCGTGACAAGGGCCAGACTAGCCCACCAAGTTGGGACGTCCAGGATGATCAGAATTTTTGGGCAGACTGTTTTCCATAAATTAATTAAAATACTTCTAAGTGTCCAAAAATCTTGAAATTTTGTGGGGATGTGGCCCACCCATGGAAGTATCACCTTACAAATTTTAGAGCCATCGGGCCCTTGTACTGCCCGCGGTGCGGCCTAGAGTGGCCCACCAGGAAGGGATGCCCATCCTGCTTTGTGGGCCCACCTAGATGCGTTGTATATCCCATCATCCATCCATGTGGGGTCCTTAGGGGACTTGATCATCTTCCCCTTTGGTGATTTCATTTGGGGCCCATTTGGATGAGATTTTGGGCAAAATACCCGGGCCCATAGGGTTGCCTACACATAAGGCATCCCTATCTTGGGCTGCAGTTGGGCCTGCACTCCAACGGCATGACCCACTTGATATATGAGTTGTATGTCCCCATCTCATCTAGTGGGATCCACTGTTATGTATGTGGGCCATCAGAAATTTCATATACTATAAAATAATTTTTGTTGTTAGATTCCAACCAACTCAGAAAATGGGTGGGTTGGAATTTGGCAATGAGCCCAATAATTGTGCCTATAAATGTCTGTTTGGGGGCAGTATGGCCCACTAGATTTGAGGAGGATTTAGATCAGTTATCTTACCATTTTTTTATAGTATTATTGAGTGTGATTAGGGCCCATATGAGGCCCACCCAAGTTGAGTTTTAATGGAATATTGCATGTGATTGAAAGACTAGTTTCTTAGGCCTTGTGGACTAAATCCTTTTAGATAGGCCCATTGATCTTGGGCCTATACTCTCCTACCTATTGTTATGGATTTAAGGGCTATAATATGCAAGTAGTTGGACCCTTGCCTACCCACTAAGTTGACCCTGTACTTGAGCCAAAAAGTGGGGCCCAACTCACTTATGTAAAATATGAAATTTACACATGAGGATGAACTATTGGGCTGCCAATGAAGCCCACCACATTATATGGATTTATGACCATAATGGTTGGGCCCAAACCTTACTTGAGGGCCCACCATATTGCCTATGAGTTGGGCTTTATGTATAGCCCATTAGGCCACGCATTGCTTGGGCCTTAGACCTTACTTTACATACGTAGCAGGCTACCTTTTGGCACCCAGTTGAGGTTAGATGTCCTCCTTGGTGGCCCTAAGGTAGGCGCCTAAGGCCCTTATAGGTGGTTGAAGGCCCACCTTGGACCTTGTTAGGCCCCACTAAGAGAACTTCATTCTCCTTAGAGTATCTGTCTATATATATCTTGTCATTGTCCCTCCTTGGGAAGGAGGAATACATATTCTACAGGTAGTGCACTTACGTCATTATGACCCATACGCATCATTTATGTGAATTAATTGGATTGTTTGCTGGTCATAGAGGGACGGAGTTTCTCCCCTTGTGCATGTTGAGTGCCTGAAGTTTGTGCATGATCTGTATGTGTGACTCATGCATTGGCATCACATTTCATGATGATACCGCCCTTGCTTTATCAGGGTTGTACGCTCTACAGATACATCGTGGATGGCCATGTTTGGACACCGAAAATGTTACTTGAGCATACCGGGTGCATAAGATGCCCATAGGTGAAATTTTCAAAACTTTCATGGTACCAAGGATCTGCTCCAACACCGTGACCGGGTGGAATATATGAGCGCACGAGGGCCTTATACCGTTAGGTCGCGACTCTCACTGTCGTGTAGTCGGTTGAATAGGGGTGTGGCCTTACTCGCCTGATGTAAAGTGGCATTGCTAGGTTGAGTTTGACCAACTTGTGAATGGGTCCGCTACCGTCAGGCTTTACTGGTGATTGACTGCCCATAGGCAGGTAGTGAGGTCTCTTACACTCGTTTAACTATGTGAGGTCTATGGAGCGACAATCATTCAGCAGTGTAATGGACCCCGATGATTTCCTTATGATTAGAAATGTATTTGATATGTGGATTGGATATGAGCACTGGCATTACTCGCATCGTAATCGCATCGGCTGTATAAGCCCCTTCATACATCGCCTTGGTATGGCGCCCAGTACTCATTGCATCGTATTCATGATAAGCCTCGGTAAAGCTAGTGATATTGTCATTGAGCATGTTCCTCTTCTTGTTCTTTTATGCACCATTATCACACACCTTCACCACCCTCTAAGCTTCTATAAGCTTATGCACGATTGATGCATGTAGGTGATCCTAGGCGGGTGTCGTAGCGGCAGAGCTTAGAGTAGAGTTGAGCTTAAGGACTCCAGTGTTGCTGACTTTTCTCTCATTTTCTATTATCTTATGTATGTCCTTGTGGACCTTATGAAAGTTGTAAAAGTTCAAATTCATAGTGAATTTTGTGATGTGTGCCTTGTTATTCTCAGATATACTTGTTGTGATCTTGGGTATACTCGTATTGGAAATGATTATATTGTTATGAAAATCCTCCTTGTAGGATCCCAGGATCGGAACCTACCTTAGGAGCCGAGAATGGGGTACTACCGAGGCTGTTGCGGTATGAACCGGCCATCGGGTTCCTTGTGAGTCCGATTACCGAGTCTAGGGCGTGACATAAATTGTACTGAGTCATGTTTGTTTAGGCTACAAGGGAACCAACTAGTGATTTTAACCAATGGTACCTAAATCGCAACAACATTTTTCTTCTTGAGAGAGGGTAGCTTACTAACACTATTTTTCAACTTGAAGTCCTACAAAATAGGGTCACATTGAAGTATATCATTCAACATAGGCATAGAATGTAATAAAATAGAAAGAAAATTAACCAATTTGCATTATTCCAGGTTGCTGAATTATAGACTTCTACAAATATGGAAGGGGATTTCAGGCGGTGAACTTGAACCATGGTTTAGAATAACTAACAAAGGATTATCACATGTTGATCGTGCCACCGGGCCTCGCGACAACATATATTGGAATCTGACCATGTAACATGGCCCACATTGAAGCACTGTGACACAAAAAAAAAAGATATATTAGAGAAGGGGCATTTTGGGAAGAATTGGACTAAGAATCAACTGAAACAACTGTACATATACAACCAGGAATAATTCTCTACATGGTAGCTAAAGAAATGTATATAAATGGGGAGTGTTGTATGACATCTAGTCATGATCATATAGAATTCTTAGGAGCATGCGATACATACCTCAGCAGGGTTGAGTTGCAAAGATGGAAAATCATAAATACTTATTTCAGTGACCTGAAATCAATTTCAATAAAACAAAGGAACCCTAAAGAATATTGACGTTAGTTAATATTTCTAGCAGGCTTCATTCCCTCTCTTGCACCTTTTATCGTTTGTGGCTATAGCCTACAAGTTCAACTCACTCTCATATCTTTAATTCTTTTCTCATAGAAGTTTCTCGCTCCAACAAATAATAATAATAACCCCGATTCAGGCACATCACAACCCAACTCGAGATGAAAAGAGTCGATCCGAGACTCCGAGTCTAAAAACCATGATGAAAACCATCAACCCATTATGCAAGGTGAAAGCAATTTCACTCATTGTCAACAATAGAATAATAAGAAAACATTTTCCCATGATGCTAAAGTAGCTAAGAATTGTTGTTATTTTAATGAGAAGAGAGAACTAACTCACAATGTCGAGAGACCAGTTAGTTGTCCACCAAATTGGTCACCCAACTCACCCTGAAGTTGATTGCAACTCACGTTTCTACACTCACCATTAATACCACCACTTAATTCTCAGGTTTCCGATATAAATTCATAATAGAATTAAACAAAAAAGGTGCCAAACTTACAGGTATTTGAGAAAAGTCATCTGGGAAATCGAATAAGGGAGGCCTCCATTGAAGCTATTCCCAGCCAGATTTTTGTAGATGAGATATTTAACTGTCACCACCAAATCTTATAATGTTGTGAGAAATTTTCATTCGTGTAACTTACAGTCGTTGGAGGTTTAGAGGAAGTTGATAAGGTATTGAGTTTCCAAGATTCTTATTGCTTATGTCGCTGTATAATTCAACAAATCACACCCCCAATGTAAACATAAAACATGAAGAAAAAATAATGGACAAGAAGAAGAATAGGAAAAGGAAAAGCAATTAAAAAAACTCATAAGTTGGTTAATGCAGTAAGAGAATCAAGCTGGTAGCCCATTGACCCGTTAAGCTGCAGACTTGATAATTTGCTGATAATAAAACCCAAATCAGAAAAGGAAGTATTCAGTGTTATGGTAAGCATTCCAAGCATCAGGTCCAAGTTCCATTATATTTCCCTTCATGAAAATGAAAATTTATCTGAGAAATATAAAAAAAAAAAAAAGTTTGTGTTCAGGGAACTCAAAAATACAGAATCATATAGGTTTGGTGTTCACTCCCCAAGTATAGGGTTGCGATGTAGTAATAAACTCGGTGAGACCAAGGTCGAATTCCAAGGGACTGAAACCTGTATGTAATCTGAAACTAAATAGAACTAGAACTAGACTAAGATGAAATCTAAATCGAATGTAATTGAGGGAATAATGATGAAATATTAATTTAAAACTTAAGGAATTCAGAGGTAGGAAACTAGGGATTTAGAGGATCCACTTGTAGCAATTGGGAAGATACCTTGCATAATTCAAGGACACAACTGGAATCGGAGTCTTATCTTATCCAGTTGGTAAGAAGAGATTTGTCAAATCCCTAAACTTCTCATGGGTCTAGTCATCAATAGATCAGAATGGCATAGATTTGAAAGTGATTCTATCACCTAACCATGCCCAAGAGACTATGGTAAACAACAATAATTTACTAATCTCACAGCCAATCATAAGAGAATTGTGAAAGTTAGGAAGGGGCACCGTCACCCAACCATGCCCAGGAGACAATGGTGAACAACAGGCCCTCCTAAGTTCACAATCCCATAATGAAAAGAACATACTCAAAGCTATTGCAGATCTAATGTAATTTGAGTCACAATAAACCATTAAAAACTAAAAGTATTCCTTAATAATCAAACTAAAATCCATAAGAGTTCAATAACCATAAATCAAAGCAAAGCTAACAACCCAATCACACTACAAGCTTCACCTCTTAGCCCTAGCTAAGAGGTTTAGCCTAACAACATGATCAGGCTAAGTCCCTTAAACCAAATAAAATTAACAGAAGAAAAAGCAAAAGAGAAACAACTCAACTCTCTCTCCCTCTTCTTTGCTTCACGTCCAGCACAAGGTGATCCTCTCCCACGTCCTTCTCTCTCTCTCTTTTATAGGCTGGAGAGGTCGGTGCTATGGAGAAAGTCGGTGTGCATGGCTTTTACGCAACCACTTACGCAGCAACGCAAAGACAGTTGCGTTTGGATTGAATTTCAGGACGGTACAGGGCCAAGAAACCTGTTTTGGCTGCATGGTTGGGGTAAAGACTTCCCTCTGAAAGTTCTGAACGGTTTGGATCATCCATCCGATCAAGATCTTGATCACAGAACGGCCTACGGAAGTCGGGTGTGTCCGATCGTGCGTAAAGGGAAAGTTCTTACGCTGGAAAGCTTGATGGGCCCCATAATGATATATTTAGAGAAATCCACCCTGTTCATTGAATTTCTGGTGAAAAACCAGTCGGGAAGGGGTGGTTTTGGTAGGTTCCGACATGCCCCACTGTACCAACTCAACTCACCGTTCATCCTACGTTTGACGGTGAAAATCGCGTGATCATACGCATGAGACCAAAAGGAAAGCTTAACGGAGTTTTGGCCACCCACTGAGTGAATGGACGGTATAGATTATGAGAATGGATGATGGGTGGACCGCACTACTCAAAACCGGTCGTCATCCGTGTGGACACTGTTGATTTTCAAATATTTTAGAAATTAGTCGGTCAGCCATATGTGTAAGTGCTATGGTCTCATGCTTCTTTGGTTGTCAAATTTTGTTGTGCCAAAACCTCTATCTGTGTCTTGTGTTTGTATGTTAATGATTCAAGACACGACATCACATTGCTTCAAGTCAAGTACGGTAATCGACTTCAAGAAATGCAAGGTCATGTATTTTGTCCTCTTCTGTAAGCATCAATATCCAGAGCTACATCGATAAGAAGAGTGTTTGTTCAAGACTCAAGTGCATTTCAAGACTCAAGTGCAACATAAGATGAAGTCTAATTTCCAGCTGTAGAAGATCTCAAGATCAAGCTACATCAAGTAGAGATCTCAAGCTTCATAAGGTTCAAAGGTTTACCATCATCTGATAGAATGAAGTTTCAATGTTCATACTTCATGTCCCATGTATGATAGACCTTAGTTGACCTTAGGGTAGGTCATTTTGTCTACATAATTCAAGATGAATCTTTTTTCATGAATTTGGTTTGTTCTAAGACTGGTCCTGGACCTTGTTTGACTAGTCCTAGCACTGGGTCGACCAGTCCAAGAAATTCCAAAACCAGTCCTAAGTTGTTTCAATTTTTTAAAAAATTTTGGTTATTCTACGACCAGTCCTGGAGACTGTTCGACCAGTTGTAGGAATGGTCACGACTCGTCCTTCGACCAGTCCTAGATCTTCGACTCAAACTCCAGCGACTAAACTTTATGTCTCACGACCAGTCGTGAATGGTTCACGACCAGTCGTAGAGTGCACACGACTGGTCATGGACTACCTTCTACCAGTCGTGGAACGGTTTTACCAGATCGCGCTTAAAATTTTAAAATGCAGTTCATCCTATGACCAGTCATGGTGGCCATACGACCAGTCGTAGACGAGATTTCTACAACTATAAATAGAGCACGAATTTTAGAGATTTACAGCTCAATTCAAGAAAATTTAAGGCATCACTCTGAGATAAGTTAGTGTTCATTTTAAGCTACTCTGTGCATATTTTATATTCTCTTTTGTTAGCTTTGTGTATTTAATTTTGTTTTTATATTCCAATCTAAATTGAAAAGAGGAATTGTTGTATTCCTTCTTCTTGGAATCAAAATCAAATCTACCTAGCCCAACTGGTTTAATTTAAAATCAATTAGAACCTAGAACCATTTTTAAAGTGAGTATTGGACATTGAACTTCTACATTTGAACTCCTACTGCGATTGGTTCTTCTGGGCTGGTACAAAAGGAGAAATCCAGGTATTTTACTTCATTGTAAATTTCCATCTTTTGGTTTTGTTTGAGGTTAAGCCAGAAAAATCTCAATTTGTATAGTTATCTGAGGAGAGCCAGAAAAACTCAGAAGTGGGGTTTTTAAATTGTGTAAGCCCATCTGAAAGACGCAATTGTAAAGGTTTTTAGGTGAACCTGTGAAACCTATTTTCATAGTGAACGATGATATCCCTTGTGTGAGGATATTAGGAGTGGAGTAGCAAGCTGTGTGGCTGTTGTTTAACAGTCGGTGAACACAGGCGAACCACTATATATCAGTGTGTTTTGTGATTTGATTGTTTACTTAATTTCTATATCTATAATCATTCAAATTTGTGAAATGTATATGTGGATGTGAATGTTGTAATATTTACATTTCAAGCAAAGTGGGAAATGTTGTAATAGTTTAGAATTTATTTCTGGCTATTTCCTTTATTTCCTTTCTGTTTGAGTTTTGATATTCAATTTGTTCTAGTAAGGTTGTTCTGCCATAAACCCTTGGTTTTTATGGTGCAAAGGTTGTCCTTAGAACAACATTAGTATCAAGCTCTTTATTTAAGGTTGCTTTACATTTCTGTTGATTGATTTATTTAAAGTACTATCTTTTATTTATTTGTTTATAAGGCTATCTTATTTTCGATTAAATTCCGCTGTTAAATTTTAATTTGGCATAGTCCTATTCCCCCCCCCCCCCCCCCCCCCCCCCCTTGAAAGACATATAGCTTGGCCTTTTCAAGTGATATCAAAGCCTAATAACTTGTTTTAATTGCTTTATTCTTGGATGCATTTCCTGAGCTAACGATCTAAGCTATATATAAGATGTCAAATTTTGATAGCTTTTCAATCACTAGGCTACCACCCTTTGATGGCTCCAACTATACCTATTGGAAATCCAGGATGAGGATTTCCTTAAATCAATGGATGAGAACATGTGGCTTGCCATAGTGACTGAATGGAACCCACCTACCACTGAAGTTACTGGTATCGATGGTTCAAAATCAATGAGAGTAACACCATTTTTCTCATGGACCACTCTTCAGAAAAGTGAGAGTAGTGCCAATGCAAAAGCACTAAATGCAATCACTTGCGCACTATCACCGGATGAGTTCAAAAGAATTATATCCTGTGATACTGCAAAGCAAGCTTGAGATATATTAGAAATGACACACGAGGGTACTTCAATTGTCAAAAAATCTAAAGTCCAACTTATTCACTCCCTAAGTATAGGGTTGTGATGTAGTAATAAACTCGGTGAGACCAAGGTCGAATCCACAGAGACTGAAACCTATACATAATTTGAAAGTAACCAGAACTAGAACTAGAATAAGCTGAAATCTAAATCAAGTGAATATGAAGGAATAATGGTGAAAATATTAATATAAAACGGGTGAAATTTAAAGGTAGGAAACTAGGGTGCCAAGGATCCACTTGTAGATATCAGGGAGATCTACGCTTGATTCATGAAATCAACTGGACTTCTAGTCCCATCTTCATCCAGTTAGAAGATATATCACTAAAGCACGATCTGAACTTCTTTTGATCTAGTTTTCAAGAAATAAGACAGATGTAGATTAGAGTGGATTCCATCACAAATCCATGCCCATGAGACAAAGTAAACAACAGAATTAAACTAATCCACAGCCAAACAAAGAGATGTATGAATGTCAGGAAGAGTTCTGTCATCCAACCATGCCCAGGAGACAATGGTGAACAACAATGTCCGTACGATCATAACCTCCATACATACATGAAAATACCAGAAGATATCGCAGATCTTTTATAATTTTAGTCACAACAAACCATTAAAAACTAAAGGCATTCCATATATCAAACTATAATCAGAGAAGGTTCATCAACATGAATCAAAACAACAGGAAACTACCCATCACACTACAAGCTTCACCTCTTAGCCCTAGCTAAGAGGTTCAGCCTAACATGAATGGGCTGGATCCCTTAAACAAGATCAAATTAAAAAGAAAAAGAAAAAGAAAAGAAAACACTACTCTACTATCTCTCTCCTGTTCAAGGAATGGCCCAAACTAAGATCCACGCTCCCAAATCCAAAACCCTCTTTTATAGCTGCTGGAGGCAGTGGAGAGCTGTCGTAGAAGCTATCGCAGCAACAGCAAAAGCTTTTTCGCAGCCAAGTTCGGAGCTTCAAACCTCGGCATTTTCTCGCTTATTCTCCAAAGAAACACCGTCCCTTAGGACGTTTTTGAGTCCTATACATGATGGACGGTTCAGATCTGACATATGATGAAATATGGTGGGCCACAACCGCCTGGAAAAGTCGATTTTTGTGGACGTGCGTAACCTTTCGCACTCCTTCGCTGTCGTGATCGGCGGGCCTCACAGAGATCCTTTCCACGAAATCCACCCCGTCCATTGGCTTCAGAACGAAATTTCAGTCAAGAATGGATGGTTTTGAACGTCCATTGACCCGGGCCAAAAAAGAAATTCAATAAAATCAATTTTAAACGTCGCAGAGCAGTCCTTTTGTGGCCTCTGTATCACACAGGTGTATATGCATGGGAACAAAATATCAGCTTGGGTTCGATCCTTTCGAGGCCCTCTACAAGATGGACGGTTTGGATCAGCCGTACGGGCATGTGTGGGGCCCACAATCGTCCGAAAAATGGACTCGTCGTCCGTTACACAGAAGCCGAAAACGGCAACTGCCGTTTGAGAAGAAGATGCGGGTCAGCACCTGCTGACTCACCATAGTTGATCCGGTGCTCGGCGGGCGTGTGTACACTATGTACACACGCTGTACATATGGAGTCCATTTTGATGTTCTTCAGAAATCCAATCTGTCCATCCTATTTCTCATCCCATTTAAACCGTTGAGGCTAACTATTAAGGCAGTTACAGATATCAGGTGGACCCCAAATTGAAGATTAATGGGCTGATCTATCCTTTGGCACACTTCCCGAGATCTTCAGCGGCTGAAATTTAATATGTACGGTTAATTTATGGTTCACATCCCATGTATGAAGTCTCGTGTCAATCGGATGGTGGTAACCCTATGATCTTGCACTCTAGACCAGTTTCGGGCCATTTTTAACGTGAACGGCTTGATTTCCTCGGATCCCTGGCATATGAATTCGTTGATCTTGGTCCTCTGGAGTCCGTCCCTTGCTCTGGTGACTTCGGAGCATCAAATCCATGCTTTTAATACTCTTTTTCAGTCAACGCTCCTAATTACATCCTGCAGCAAAACCTGATTAAAATATTTCATTAAGCAATGTCATGTTCATAAATCCATGTAATAACTGGGGTCTAATATGCAATATTTGACCCTCAACACAACTCCTCACAACCAAATTGAAGAAATTCATATAGAGGAAAATAAAATGTTTATGGACTTCTACACTAGATTAAATGACATTATAAACTCTATATGGGGTCTTGGCGATAAAATTTCAGAAAGTAAAGTGTGTGCAAAGATTCTATGCTCACTACCTGAATGATTCAATTCTAAGGTAACCGCGATCCAAGAACTTTGTGATACAGACAATATGAGGGTTGAAGAGTTGGTTGGGTCTTTATAAACCTACGAGTTAACTTTTAAAGCTCCTAAAGGTAAATCTATTGCCCTTAAGTCTTCTAAACATATTTCTCAAGAAAACTCCGATTTAGAAAATTCTGAAGACGATATGGCTCTTTTAGCGAAAAATTTTTACAAGATTTTCAAAAGTAAAAAGAGGGTTGATTTTCAAAAATCAAATGATAAGAAAAGATCTAAACATAAATCTAAAACTTGAAAATCTTTGAAAGATAGTCAATGTTACAACTGCAAGAATATGGGCATTTAACAAACAAATGTCCTAAAAAGGATAAACCTAAAAAGAAAGGAATGTTGGCTACTTGGGACGAATCTTTTGGCACTGAAGCCTTTTCTAAATCAGAATATTCTGAAACCGAGTCGGGCAATGAAGTTAAAGCCCTTATGACTCTAGCCAAGTTCACTTTTTTAGATCATGATGATTCAACTAGTGAAGAAAATCTGAATAGTGATCATGAAAATGAAGAAGATCTTTAAGATGCTTACAATGCCCTATACAAGGAAAGTTGTAAAATTGCCGTAAAACTAAAACTTCAAAAGGAAAAGTTTTTAAAACTTAAAGAAAATTTTGAGTCTCTTGTTTTAGAAAAATCCCATATTTCAGATTGTTTTGAAAAGACTAAATGTGATTTAGAATTCAAAACGTCCCTGATTGAAAATCTTAAATCTGAAAATGACAAACTTAAGCTTGAAAACTCTTCACTTTTGAGTTCAAAGGATACATGGAAGTATGCCCAAGGAGATCCAAAGTTTGAAAAACTTTTATCCAGATCTAGGAAATGTGGCGACAGATCCGGGTTAGGATATGATAAGAATATACCTTTTAAACATAAGAATACTCCTCCTAAGTTTGTGAAAGGAGAAACCTCTAACTCAAAAGCGAAAAGTATTAATCAAAGTTTTTCTAAATATATTAAAACTTTTCAAAAACCTAAAAGAAATTATGTCAACTATAAAACCCAAAACCAAAACCCTTTAGTTGAAAAAATAGTTGATTTGCTTAAGGAGTTCGTAAAATCTAACTCAGTAGTTCACCCATACATCAATTACAAATACAAGAAGACCAACTATACTCCTAAACCCAAAATAGTAATGAAATGGGTTCCTAAAGTTACTTGCTTGGTTGCCCACACTACTTTCAAAGCTACAAACCATTCAAAGTAGTACTTAGATAGTGGATGCTCAAGGCATATGACAGGCGACAAGGCTTTATTCACCGATTTTAAATATATGACTGATGGGTCAGTTACATTTGGTGATAGTAGCAACTGCAAGATTATTGGCCAAGGTATGGTTCAACTCTATATCTTTCCCTTATTTAAGAATGTTTTATATGTTGAGGGGCTAAAACACAACTTGTTAAGCATATCTCAAATATGTGATAATAATCATAGCGTGAAATTTTCTAATAAAGGTTGTGACATCTTAAACAAAAAGGGTTCTGTAATATTAACTGGTTGCAGGACTTCTGAAAACTACTAGATTATAAGCGATGGTAGCTCATCTAATCAATTGTGCTACATAGTCCATACCGATGAAACAAAATTATGGCATAAACGCCTTGGACATGTACAGTACCGTAATTTATAAAGATTAAGCAAGGGAGAACTAATAAGAGGTCTACCTAAATTACAAAATGTAGACAAGATATGTGGTGAGTGCTAGTATGACAAATAAACAAGGAGCTCTCACAAAAAGGTGAACTCCAATGCCACATCAAGACCACTCGAGCTTCTCCATATGGATCTTATAGGACCTACCAGGACGAAGAGTCGAGGTGGCAAAAAATACATCTTGGTAATCGTGGATGACTTTTCTAGATTTACTTAGGTAGCCTTCTTAAGGGATAAATAAAAAACCCTTGATGAAGTTAAAAGGATTCTCAAACGGATCCAAACCAAAAAAGGTTCTCAAGTTTGTAAGATCCGTAGTGATCATGGATTTGAGTTCGAGAATAGCAGTTTGAGAAATTCTGTAATGATCAGGGAATATCGTATGAATTCTCTACACCCAAAACTCCTCAACAGAATGGGATTGTGGAAAGGAAAAATAGAGTGTTTCAAGAAATGGGAACTGTAATGTTGAATAGTATGAAGCTCCCTAAAAATCTTTGGGTTAAAGCAGTGAATACTTCCTGCTATGTTATTAATCGGGTTTATATATGTAAATCTAATAATAAAACCTCTTATGAAATGTGGTTCGAAAAAAAGCCTACTGTCAAATACTTTCGAGTTTTTGGTAGCAAGTGCTATATTTTGCGTGACCGTGAAAATCTGGGAAAGTTTGACACAAAAAGTGACGAAGGAATCTTTTTAGGATACTCTTTAAACAGTCGCGCATATCGGGTACTGAACAAAAGGACCGTGTTATTCAAGAATCAATTAATGTGGTCATAGACGATCATTTGAATACACCTGCCCCAAGTTCAGATAATGATGAAGTTCTTCTAATTGACAAACTCGATACTTCATCTAGTCAAAACAATTCTGAATTAAGGACTGTTAAAGATCATCCAACCACTCAAATTCTTGGAAACCCTCTCACTGGTGTGCGCACTCGTAGACAACTAGAAGACATATGTAATTACGTGTGCTTTACATCCCAGATTGAACCGGTAAACGTAAAAGAAGCTTTTTTTGATGAAAACTGGATAGTAGCTATGCAGGAAGAACTTAATCAATTTGTTCGAAATGATGTCTGGTATCTTGGTCCTAAACCTAAAGATAAACACATTATAGGAACTAAGTGGATTTTCAAAAATAAGTCTGATGAACTTGGTAATATAATTTGAAACAAGGCAAGACTGGTTGTACAAGGATACACTCAAATAGAAGGCATTGATTACGATGAAACCTTTGCCCAGTTGCTCACCTTGAATCAATCAAACTTTTTATATCCATTACATGCTTTAGAAAATTTAAAATTTATCAAATGGATGTAAAGACTGCTTTCTTAAATGGTGATCTCTATGAAGAAGTGTATGTGGAACAGCCTACAGGGTTTGAAGACCCTAAGTTTACTGATCATGTATACAGTCTTAAAAAAGCTCTATATGGCCTAAAACAAGCTCGCAGGGCATGATATGAAAAATTGACTGAGTTTTTACCAAGTCATAATTTTCAAATGGGTAGTGTCGATAAGACACTCTTTGTTAAGAAACAGAACGATGATATCTTAATGGTTCAGATATATGTTAATGATATTATTTATGGATCTACCTGTACTAACATGACTGTTGAGTTTGCAGATTTAATGAAATCTAAGTTTGAAATGAGCATGGTTGGGGAATTAAATTATTTCCTAGGGTTGCAAGTAAAACAACAACCAGATGACATTTTCATTTCTCAAACCAAATATGCTCTGAACTTAATCAAAAAGTTCGGATTTGAGAATGGTAAGAATTTTGATACTCCTACGAGTACAACTTTAAGACTCTCAAAGGACTCTATAGGTAAAAATATAGATCCTAAATTATAACGCAGTATGATTGGTAGTCTACTTTACTTAACTGCTAGTAGACCTGATATTGCTTTAAATGTTGGAATTTGCGCTAGATATCAGTCTGATCCTAAAGAGTCACATCTATCTGCTGTCAAGCAAATTATGCGATATGTCGCAAGTTCTACTAAAATGGGTCTCTGGTATCCATATGATACTAGTGTTTAATTGGCTGGGTACTCATATGCTGATTGGGCTGATAATATTGATGACAGAAAATCAACCAGTGGTGGTTGTTTCTATATTGGAAACTATTTGGTTTCTTGGCTTAGCAAGAAGCAAAGTTCTATATCGCTCTCAACTGCTGATGCTGAATACATCGCAGCAGGAAATGCATGTACTCAGCTTGTTTGGATGAAACGCATGTTAAGCGATTATGGAATTGCACAAGAATCAATAATATTATATTGTGATAATTTCGGTGCCATAAATATATCAAAAAACTCAATCCAGCATTCACGTACCAAGCACATTGACATTAGGTATCACTATATTCATGAATTAGTGAAAGATAAAATAATATCTTTGGAATATATTCCGATCGAGACTCAACTTGCTAACATTTTCACTAAACCGCTCGACAAAAGCAGGTTTAATAAATTAAAATTTGATCTCGGTATGTGCATTCTAAATTGATTATTCATGCATATTTGTATCATAATGTATATATATTTGATAATTTGTTAGTTTAAAATTCAATTTTTATGAAATATGCCTATTTTTATAGGTACACGACTAGTCGAGGAAATGCTCAACCAGTCGTGGTACGACCGATCGAGAACGGTCCTCAACCAGTCGTGTATCGCGTTGGAACCTTTTAAATTTAGGGAAAATCTCATCTTCTTCATTTCCTTTTTCCTCTCCAACGAGCCGAGGCACGACTAGTCGTACCCACCTTCTTAGATCTTCAAGGTTAGTACATCATTTGTGTTTCTCTTGTAGATTCTAGTTTCTACTACTTCATTTTCACTCTTAGAGTAATCTATTTTTAGATCATTACAATTTTGGGGCTTTTTCTTGAAAAATCTGATCTAGCAAAACCCCTTTTTCACATCTTTTGTATCTACTTGATCTTTTGATTTTCATATTAAAAATGAATGCTAGAAGAAAAAAGAAAACTTTCCGTGGTCCATCTTCTTCTAGATCAACTCCTATCTCTAGGCGCTATCTTCATTCACCGGAGGATGATCCCTCTGATGTATGGGATTTACGTATGCGTAAAGTCATTGATGAACGGTCTGTCTGTATTGAACAGATTGCTCCTTTTGGTATCCTTCCTATTCTCCAAGTTGTAGGATGGGATAACATCTTACTTTGGGGTGGGCCTGCATACCAGTCTATTGCTCAATCCATGTATGCTTGCATTTCTGATTTTTCAACTAAAAATTTAACGCTTAAAATTGCTACTAGAGAAGGTCCATTTAATGTTGACCACCTTCTAATTTTGGCGCTAATGGACATTCCTGTCAATGATGAGGGTATTCCAATTCATAGTTTGACTGAAAAACCCTCTGAATCAGAAAAATGCATGCTCACTAGAGACTTATGTAAGTTGAATGTGCGATGGACTCATAAAGGGAATGCACTCCCCTCAAAATACTTGTTACCCAGATACAGAGCTCTTCACCGAATTTTCATTTCAAATGTGTATCCTCGTTCTGGAAATAAAACAGAACTGACTGCCTTTATGGTTCATTTTTTGCATTCTGTTATCTCCGGTTATAAAATATGTTGCCTTCTTTAATTTGTCATTTCATTATTCAGTTTCATCTCCATCCCAGTCATAGTGATATTCCGTTTGCCTACCTTATGACCGTTTTAGCCACTCACATGTTCGTGGCTATGCCTGTTGGAGAGGCTCCTATTCATCATCTTATTTTTAACAATTCAAATATTAACGAGATGAAGTTGGAATTGGTTTCTGGCCAAGTGGATGTTGATGGTAGTGGTGCTGAAGCAGGAAATGAGGCAGATGCTAGGAATCTTCCTCCTGACAATGTTGATATGGATGATATTTTTGATGAAATTGGTTCAGATTCTGGAAATGATCCGCACTATCAACCTTCTGGCTTTGATGAGAGGTTGTGTTCTCTTGAGGAACAGGTGGTTGAAATACGTGTAACCCAAGCATCTCAGTTTGCTTATATGCGCAAGTATATGCGGCGCGTTACTAAGGGTTTAAACAAAATTGATCCATCTAATCCTGCTCCCTCTTCTGGATCTGATTGATTGATTTTCTCTTTTGGTCTGTATTAATTCTAATACTATTTTACTTTTGTTGGTCTGTTGACATTGATTTTACCTCTGTTCGGTTGACTGACTTTTGGTTAAACTGGTTAATGGTATGTGGACTTTTGCTTATATCTTGACTAGTTTATCAACATATTACTTTTCTGATTATTCTTCTGTTCCATTTATTTGCTTCCTTTGTCATATTGTGATAAAAAGGGGGAGAAGATTTCCCATGAAGTTTGTTTGGAATGGTAATGGAGATAATGGTAGCATTATTATATATATATATATATATATGTGTGTGTGTGTGTGTGTGTGTGTGTGTGTGTGTGTGTGTGTGTGTGCTACTCAGGGGGAGTATATAAATTATTATAAATAATGAATTTGTGCTACTTAATGACATCTGGTTCATGATTCTTTAAACCAGGTCATAACTGGTTCTCTTATATAACTGGTGCATGATTCATTATTGTGTATGTTGTGCTTCTCTTATTTTATTGGATTATTGAAGTATGTTTTGTCACAAATTTGACAAAGGGGGAGATTGTAAGTGCTATGGTCTCATGCTCCTTTAGTTGTCAAATTTTGTTGTGCCAAAACTTCTATTGTGTCTTGTGTTTGTATACTGATGATTCAAGACACGACATCACAATGCTTCAAGTCAAGTACAGTAATCGACTTCAAGAAATGCAAGGTCATGTATTTTGTCCTCTTCTATAAGCATCAATATCCAGAGCTACATTGATAAGAAGAGTGTTTGTTCAAGACTCAAGTGCATTTCAAGACTCAAATGCAACTCAAGATGAAGTCTAATTTCCAACTGTAGAAGATCTCAAGATCAAGCTACATCAAGTAAAGATCTCAAGCTTCATAAGGTTCAAATGTTAACCATCATCTGATAAAATGAAGTTTCAATGTTCATACTTCATGTCCCAGGTATGATAGACCTTAGTTTGACCTTAGGGTAGGTCATTTTGTTTACATAATTCAAGATGAATCTTTTTACATGAATTTGGTATGTTCTAAAACTAGTCCTGGATCTTGTTCGACTAGTCCTAGCACTGGGTCGACCAATCCAAGAAATTCCAAGACCAGTCCTAAGTTGTTTCAATTTTTCAAAATTTTTTTGTTTTCTACGACTAGTCCTGGAGTCTGTTCGACCAGTCATAGGAATGGTTATGACTCATCCTTCGACCAGTCCTAGATCTTCGACTCAAACTCCAACGACTAAAATTTATGTCTAACGACCAGTCGTGGGTGGTTCACGACCAGTCGTAGAGTGCACACGACCGGTCGTGGACTACCTTCGACCAGTCGTGGAACATTTTTATCAGATCGTGCTTAAAATTTTAAAATACAGTTCGTCATATGACCAGTCGTGGTGGCCACACAACCAGTCGTAGACGCGATTTCTGTAACTATAAATAAAGCATGAATTTCAGAGATTTATAACTCAATTCAAGAAAATTCAAGGCATCACTCTGAGATAAGTTAGTGTTCATTTTAAGCTACTTTATGCATATTTTATATTCTCTTTTGTTAGCTTTGTATATTTGATTTTGTTTTTATATTCCAATTTAAATTGAAAAGAGGAATTGTTGTATTCCTTCTTCCTGGAATCAAAATCAAATCTAGCTAGCCCAACTGGTTTAATTTAAAATCAATTAGAACCTAGAACCATTTTTAAAGTGAGTATTGGACATTAAACTTCTACATTTGAACTCCTACTCTGATTGGTTCTTCCGGACTGCTATAAAAGGAGAAATCCAGGTATTTTACTTTATTGTAAATTTCCATCTTTTGGTTTTGTTTGAGGTTATGCCAGAAAAATCTCAATTTGTATGGTTATCTGAGGAGAGCCAGAAAAACTCAGAATTGGGGTTTTTGAATTGTGTAAGCCCATCTGAAAGACACAATTGTAAAGGTTTTTAGGTGAACCTGTGAAACCTATTTTCATAGTGAACGTTGATATCCCCTGTGTGAGGATATTAGGAGTGGAGTAGTAAGTTGTGTGGTTGTTGTTTAATAGTTGGTGAATTCACAGGCGAACCACTATATATCGGTGTGTTTTGTGATTTAATTGTTTACTTAATTTCTATATCTCTAATCATTCAAATTTATGGAATGTATATGTGGATGTGAATGTTGTAATATTTACATTTCAAGCAAAGTGGGGAATATTGTAATAGTTTAGAATTTATTTCTGGTTATTTCCTTTATTTCCTTTCTGTTTGAGTTTTGATATTCAATTTGTTCTAGTAAGGTTGTCCTGCCATAAACCCTTGGTTTTTATGGTGCAAAGGTTGTCCTTAAAACAACATTAGTATCAAGCTCTTTATTGAAGGTTGCTTTACATTTCTGTTCATTGATTTATTTAAAGTATTGTTTATCTTATTTTCAATTGAATTCTGTTGTTAAATTTTAATTTGGCATAGTCTTATTCCCCCCCCCCCCCCCTTCCTAGGACATATAGCTTGGCCTTTTCAATATGTTTGACCGGACTCTCTGTCCAGTGCACTTCTAGTGCACGTGTACCCTATGTACATGCAATGTACATGTGGGCTCCATCGTGATGTTCGTGAGAAATCCGATCCGTCCATTTGCTTTGCCACCTCATTTTAAGTGTTGAGATGAAAATTGAAGCATATCCATACATCTGGTGGGTCCCAATTCACTATTTTATGGGTTGATCTGTCCGTTGGGTTACTTCCACCAAGATCCAATGGCTGATTTTTTTACGTGTATGGTTAATTTATGGTCCCCAGGCCATGTATGAATTTTCGAGCCAAACGGATGGTGAGAACCTTGTGATCTTGCATTTTGGACCAATTTTGAGCCACTTGAGCTTCAATTTCTCGATTTTCTCGGATCTCTGGCGTGTAAATCCATCGATCTTGGTCCCCTGGAGTTTGTCCCTTACCTTGATAAATTCTGAGCATTAAATCTGTGCTTTAAGCATCCTGTTTTAGTCCAAGCTTGTAAAGTCACCTTGCAACACAAACACGTTTAAAATAGGTCATTAAACAGTACCATGTTCGTAAATACAGGTAAAAACTGGGGTTTAATATGCAATATTTGACCCTCAACAAAACCCCCAACAAGCATTTTGCTAGTCCTGAGCAACGTATGCGAAAAATAAGTTAAAAATTGTAGGACAATCTCTATAAACTCGAATGATTGTTGAAAAACAACCCAGATAATAGAATTATAAGATTCTTGAATGTTGGAATTACTTTCTCCTGGACTCAAGCACACGGTAAACTTCATAATCAAGTTCAAAGTATTAATCCACCAATTAGAACAATTCTAAACATTGAGTCCCATAAGTGTATAGTGAAATCTTGGCTTATCATCATTAAGAGATCCAATAATCAATTTCATGATAACATTAATAATAAAAAAGGGTATTCAGGAAAACCAAAACTTGCCTTACGGTTTTTTTTTTTTTTTTTCTTTTTTTTTTTCATTCTATCATCCTTTGAATTCGCCATTAAAATTAATGCCAAGGAGGGAATCAAATCCTCACTTATAGGGAGCAAACCTATGGTGAAGATCAATCGCCCAACAATTTTCGAATGTCAACCTTGGGGAATCGAACCTTCATCTATAAGGAGCAAACCTATGATGAAGACCATTCACCCAACCCTTTCAATTCTTCTTTTATAAGCATGAAGGTAAAATTTCTTAGGCTGGTTCCTTTCATGCTTAGTGATTACCAAGTTACTCCTTCAATATTGAACTGAAACCTCAATGTTTAAGCTAGGTGTGACATGTGAAATCATGACTCAATCAATGTTTAAAACTTCTAATCATGAGTTAATAATTCAAACTTAACTGTGAAATCTAACAGATAACTAAATCCAAGAGTCATAACTCACCAACATTACGTATCTTATAATTCTAAATCAAGGATAGTCGTCAAAGTCACATCGAATTTACAATAAATTCCAGAAAATTTGTAAAAAAATTTACAAATTTATGCTCAAGACCAAGAAAACACGGATTAGGTAACCTAATCTCCCACCCCCAACCTAAAATCTACATTGTCCTCAATGTAAAAGATATGAGCACACAATGCACATGGGACAACGAAAGTAAAGGAAAAGTGATGGGAAGATAATACCTGGATGAAGGAATCGAGAGAGACTTTCCACAATAATCTCAGCATGAAAGCAAGTCAACACAAGAGAGAAATCAACAAAAGCAACTGGAAAGCAAACTAACCTAATGGCATAAAACCATTTAACCTAGAACGACATAATCAAACTACCCTAGTCCTATGAAAGCAGGGGAAAACTACTCAGTTATGCCGCGAGGTTCCTCTTTCGGCCAGTATCTGGATAAATTTCTCAGTAGGCTTCTCAACAGGATCATCCAAAAGCCCTTTTTGCAATAGGCTTGGATGCCCTGGAGTATGATTTTTCAGAGAATTTTATGTACTTCATAATAAAATTTTCATTGATTCGTCTAAGTATCCAAAGTATATATGATTCACCTATGTCAAAAAAAGTTTCAGAGTTAGTATCCCATGGTGAATAAGAGACTACAAGTAAATAAAATTCAGAAAAAATCTCAGGAAGTAATGTAGTCTCAACACATTCCGAAGTTCATGACTTCAGTTCAATTTTCAACTCCTCTTCCTTTAATGGTAAACATTCAGGGTCTGGGGAAGGAGGGACTTCAGAATGAGGGTTCTCTCGGTCCATGACATCTATCGAGGTATTGTCTTGTAAGGCATCACTTTGTCTTTTGTCATGGGATCGTTTAAATCTGTAAAGTGTGCCAAGCAATCATCCAAAGAGTTGAAAATTTTAGTTGAGCATGACTTATGTTCCATATTAGAGCTCGTGATGATCTGCCCAAGGAATCCATCGTCCTTGAAAGTGGATGGAGGTACGCTCTCTTGCAGCAGTCCTACACAGAAAAATTGAAGATCAATAGAGGAAGCATCGATGTGATCACTTTGTTCATTGAAACTACTCAACCAAGGCGTTGAATTGTCAAACGTGTACAACTTAGATGATGGCCTCAACTGGGTGGTTTCAAATTCTAGAGTCGTATCAAGCAACTCGTCCTTCTCCCGAATCATATCATCATTCAATTCAGGGGAGTGGTCTAAACATGTCTCACGAGAGTTAGAAGAATCGGTTGTAAGGGGTTCATCCTCCACATTTAAATCAGGCATGTCAGATGAGTGGAGTAGATACTTCTGACCGATCACTTCGTGTACTTTTTTATCACTGACCTGGACCATACTTGAGATTGATTCCATGGGAATTTGGGCTGAACATTCATGATCATCATCCCAATACGCATCATTGTCTAATTCCGTGCAGTGCACACTTGGGATGTGATCGCTTTCCTCACATTCTATTCCTAAATTCGGCTGAGGTTCGAATAAACTAACATCTACCTCATCATTGAAATCCTGTGTGTTATGTGAGTGTGGTGTGTCACTATCATTATATTTAAAAGATACTCACGTCTCTTAACCATTCCTTTGAACCATCATCGAGATCGACTCAACAGGAAATTGAACAATATGCTCATTAATGGACTCCAACTCATTCGTAATTCCAGAGTTCTTCAAAAGTGA
The DNA here is from genome assembly GCA_021015155.1 of Magnolia officinalis. Taxonomy (NCBI): domain Eukaryota; kingdom Viridiplantae; phylum Streptophyta; class Magnoliopsida; order Magnoliales; family Magnoliaceae; genus Magnolia; species Magnolia officinalis. Next base: position 32,440,374 of record JAJHSJ010000007.1, read on the forward strand.
GTTAAAATCACTTTCCTCGCATTGTATTTCTGGAATGAATTGTGGCTGGGATGAACGAGCCTCCTTTGCCTTATCAAGGCGCGATTTAAGCACTTCGAATGATTTGTTAATTTCGCAAGACAGGCCATGTTTCACTGAAATGAATCCTCTTGGATTGTTTCTGGTTAGATCTCATAGGTAGGGGATCCAAGAGAATAATCATTATAACATGTTGTTGGTTCATTTTTTCGATTTTGATGTTTCCACTAGTTATAGTCATACTGATCATACATGGGAGAATATGATGGTTGATAATAATCCTCATTCCCATAATTATGACCATATATGGACCTATTAACCGATAGAACATAACGTTCTAGTCGGTTCTCAATGTCGGTTCTCGATGGAGAAGAATATTGAGGTATACGTTGAATTCCTAAACCCTCAGGCATTCCCTAAAACTGCTTATCCATCTCAGCATAGACAAGTACCCAAGCTTCCATGGTGAACCCTAATTCTAAGTCTAATCCTATAAGAAAAAAAATCCTACAGCAGTATAGAAAGTAAGTGGAGAAGTTGGAAAGTTGTTACCAAATAAGAAGTTCCTATGTTAAGATCCTGCAAAACAAAACAAACCAAGTTAGTATCTAAGAGATAAGACCTAATCTAAAGAATAGAGAAAGTAAAGAAATTAGGATGAAGTTACCAATTTAGAAGATCTATCAACGACCCTACAAAACAAGAAAGTTAGTTCTAAAAATCAAATAGAAAGAAAAATCTAAAACTAAAGTTAGTACAATCCTAATCTTAATCTAATTCTAAAACCAATTAATTTCAAAAATACGTAGCCGTCAGTCCCCGGCAACGGCGCCAAAAACTTATTCACTCCCCAAGTATAGGGTTGCGATGTAGTAATAAACTCGATGAAACCGAGGTCGAATCCCAAGGGACTGAAACCTGTACGTAATCTGAAACTAAATAGAACTAGAACTAAACTAACATGAAATCTAAATCGAATGTAATTGAGGGAATAATGATGAAATATTAATTTAAAACTCAAGGAATTCAGAGGTAGGAAACTAGGGATTCGGAGGATCCACTTGTAGCAGTTGGGAAGATACCTTGCATAATTCAAGGACACAACTGGAATCGGAGTGCTATCTTATCCAGTTGGTATGAAGAGATTTGTCAGATCTCTGAACTTCTCATGGGTCTAATCATCAATAAATCAAAATTGTGAAGATTTGGAAGTGATTCCGTCACCTAACCATGCCCAGGAGGTTATGGTAAACAACAACAATTTACCAATCTCACAGCCAATCATAAGAAAATTGTGAAAGTTAGGAAGAGGTTCCCTCACACAACCATGCCCAGGAGACAATAGTGAACAACAGGGTCTCCTAAGTTCACAATCTTATAATGAAAAGAACATACCCAAAGCTATTACAGATCTACTATAATTTGAGTCACAATAAACCAATAAAAACTAAAAGTATTCCTTAATAATCAAACTAAAATCCATAAGAGTTCAATAACCATGAATCAAAGCAAAGCTAACAACCCAATCACACTACAAGCTTCACCTCTTAGCCCTAGTTAAGAGGTTTAGCCTAGCAACATGATCAGGCTAAGTCTCTTAAACCAAATAAAATAAACAAAAGAAAAAGCAAAAGAGAAACAACTCTACTCTCTCTCCCTCTTCTTTGCTTCACGTCCAGCCCAAGATGATCCTCTCCCACGTCCTTCTCTCTCTCTTTATAGGCTGGAGAGGTCGGTGCTATGGAGAAAAGTCGGTGTGCTTGGCTTTTATGCAACCAGTTACGCAGCAACGCAAAGACAATTACGTTTGGATTGAATTTTGGGACGGTACATGGCCAAGAAACCTGTTTTGGCTGCATGGTTGGAGTAAAGCCCCCCTCTAAAAGTTCTTAACGGTTTGGATCATCTATCTGATCAAGATCTTGATCGCAGAATGGCCTACGGAAGTCGGGTGCATCCGATCGTGCGTAAAGGTAAAGTTCTTACGCTGGAAAGCTCGGTGGGCCCCATAATGATATATTTAGAGAAATCCACCCCGTTCATTAGATTCCTGATGAAAAACCAATCGGGAAGGGGTGGTTTTGGTAGGTTCTAACATAGCCCACTGTACCAACTCAACTCGTTGTTCATCCTGCATTTGACGGTGAAAATCACGTGATCATAAGCATGAGACCAAAAGAAAGCTTGGCGAGAGTTTTGGCCACCCTCCTGAGTGAATGGACGGTCTGGATTATGTGAATAAATGATGAGTGGGCCCCACTACTCAAAATCGTTCGTCGTCCATGGGGACACTGTTGATTTTCAAATATTTTAGAAATTAGTCGGTCAGCCATATGTTTAACCAGACTCTCTGTCCAGTGCACTTCTCGTGCACGTGTACCCTATGTACATGCAATGTACATGTGGGCTCCATCGTGATGTTCATGAGAAATCTGATCAGTCCATCTGCTTTGCCACCTCATTTTAAGTGTTGAGACCAAAATTGAAGCATATCCATACATCAGGTGGGCCCCAATTCACTATTTTATGGGCTGATCTATCCATTGGGCTACTTCCACCAAGATCCAATGGCTGATTTTTTTACGTGTACGGTTAATTTATGGTCCCTAGGCCATGTATGAATTTTTGAGCCAAAAGGATGGTGAGAACCTTGTGATCTTGCATTCTGGACCAATTTCGAGCACTTGAGCTTCAGTTTCTCGATTTTCTCAGATCTCTGGCATGTAAATCCGTCGATCTTGGTCCCTCAGAGTTCGTCCCTTGCCTTGATAAATTCTTAGCATTAAATCTATGCTTTAAGCATCCTGTTTTAGTCTAAGCTCGTAAAGTCACCTTGTAACACAAACACGTTTAAAATAGGCCATTAAACAGTACCATGTTCGTAAATACAAGTAATAACTGGGGTCTAATATGTAATATTTAACCCTCAACATCCGGTGTTCCAAGACAAAGCATCACTGATACCCAAAGCTACATCAACCTAATAAAATGTCTCAACTATTTCAAAAGGTTGGTCTAAAAATGCAAATCGACATCGTAATTAGTGAAATCTTGTACATAGAATGCATCTAATGCTTGAATAGTTACAAGAAGGCACCTCCATAGTAACCTTTTCTGATGGGAAAATAAAACAAGATCACCTGCGGCCCAACCTTTGCAAGTGCTACTGGTGCTTGGCTGCAGTTGCCTTATCTGCAGCGTCACGTTTCATGGCCCGCTTAGCCCTTACACCTGACAAACTAGTGTTCACTCCCCAAGTGCAGGGTTGTGATGTAGTAATAAACTCGGTAAGACCGAGGTCGAATCCCAAGGGACTGATACTTGTACGTTTTCTGAAACCAACTAGAACTAGAACTAGAATGAGATGAAATCTAAATTGAGTGTAATTTGAAGAATAATGGTAAAATATTTATCTAAACTGAGAAGAAAATTCAAAGAAGGGAAACTAGGGATTCAGAGGATCCACTTGTAGAGATCAGGGAGATCTTATGCCTGGATTAAAGAATCATAGAAATTAACTGAACTGATGTTGATATTATTTTCAAGAGATGAAAGGTATATGAATTAGAATGGATTCCATCACCAAACCATGTCCAGGAGACAAAGCAAACAACAGAATTAAACTAATTACCAACCAATCAACATGTCATGAGGGTTAGGAAAGGGTACCATCATCCAACCATGCCCAGGAGACGATGGTGAACAACAGGGCTTCCTGGCGTCATAAACATTAAAAGGAGAAGAAATACTCAAAGCCACCGCAGATCTATTGTAATTTCAGTCACAACAAACCATTGAAAACTAAATGTATTCCCTTAATTAAACAAAAATCAAATTCAGTTCATGAATTAAAATCAAATTAAAGGCAATGAATAAAATCCCCCATCTCACTACAAGCTTCACCTCTTAGCCCTAGCTAAGAGGTTTAGCCTAGCATGAGGGACCTAAACATCTTAAAATAAAATAGATAAGAAATTAAAAAAATTCTAAAGTACTTCTCTTTCTCTGCTCCACGTTCCAACCGTGCATAAGCCGAATCAGATGATCTTCCAGCCCGTAGATCAGCTCCCCCCAGATGATTCTCTCTCTTTTTTTTTATAGCCCTCAAGAGGTCTGCCAAGTCGGTTTGCTTGTGGAGAAAGACGGGCATGGCACTTACGCAGCAGCACTAGTCTAGAACTCCTTGCTTATTATCAGCAAAAGCAGAATCGGAGACCCCATCATGAAATCTGATCCGGTCAAGCTTCTTGGAAGTGATTGGTCGTCCCAGGGAAGAAATTTGGACGGCTGGGATTGCTGGTCCGATCCTCCACAGTTGAAAAGAAACGGCACGGAACTTTGATCGTTCGCAAAAAAAAAAAAGAGTCTGCGTAAATTAACTTACGCTGATGTATTGGTGGCCCCCACGGACGATCTCTGATAGAAGATCCACTCCGTTCACTGAGATCAGATCAGAAAAAACGGTCGGACATGACCGGTTTTCTTCTGTTTTGATGTGGCCCACATAATTTTTTCTTGGTGCCATCTATCTAGCAATTGAACGGTTAAAAACCAATCTCTACTGTCTTTTGCATTTTCGTCACCTAGGCGTAGATAAAATGGCCCTTAGTATCGTACTGGACGGTCCGGATTGGCCATCCGATCCTCTCTATAGATACGCAACAGCCCAAAAAATCCGGGTTTCTCCGGACTACGTAAACAGAGCTCGCGACGGCTCGGCGCTGGACTCATGGTGGGGTCCACTTCGATGAAATTTTGAGAAATCCAATCCGTCCACTCGATTGCCCGTGGAAAACCGGTCGAACATGATCAGTTTTGGGTCAGCTTCGTTGAGACTCACGGCGTTTTTCTTGTGACCATCCAACCTGCATCTATGGCTTCATTTTCATGTAACTTATAAGAAAAGCAGGAAATGGATCAAGGTACGGTCGGTTTGACCTGCTGATTACACTGAATGGTGTGGATCATCAATATGTGTGATGAAAGTGGCCCACCAGAAGTCGACGGTAGTTCTCTGTTACGGAACGACGGGTTTCCGAATTCACACGGGTCAGCAACTGCTGACCGTCTTTGTCGGTCCAATGCACCTCATGTGCATGTGAGGTGTACACATGCACATTTCGTGAATTGGGTTCCACCTTGATGTTATGAGAAATCCCCTCCGTCCATCTTTTCTTCAGCTCATTTAATGAGTTGAGACCACAATTGAAGCAGATTCAGATATCAAGTGGGCCCCAAATCGAGAATTTATGGGCTGATCTGTCCGTTGTGCCACTTTTCGAGAGATCCAATGGCTGAAATTTGACTTGTACAGTTAATTTATGGTCTTCAGGCCATATGTGAAATTTCGATCTGAACGGATGGTGGAAACCCTGTAATCTTGCATTCTGGCTGACTTCCAGGCCACTTGAGCTTCAGTTTCTCGATTTTCACAGATCTCAGGTGTGTAAATTCGATGATCTTGGTCCCCTAGGGTCCATCCCTTGCCTTGGTGAATTCAGAGCGTCAAATCTACGCTTTTAGCACCTTTTTGTAATCCATGCTCTCAAATACACCTTGCATCACAACATAATTAAAACTGGGCGTTAAACAGTATCATGCTCGTAATTCTGGGTAATAAATGGGGTCTACTATGCAATATTTGACCCTCAACAACTAGCACTGGCTTCCTGGAAACGCTCTTGATGGCACCAGCATAGAGTGGCTGGCGACAGAAAGGCCAAGAGTAAGGGTAGTCTGTGTAGTCAAGAATACTGGGGAAAATACTGGCTCTAGGCTGGTAGCTTTTCTGAATTTCATATGACTCTAAGCTGACAGAAAATGAGACAATTAGTGCTATTATCTTCAATTGAAAGTAAAGTTTATGGAAATGTTTAAAATAAGAGTACTTACAGGTCAAGTCTGTCTGCACCCTGCTCATACATGTTGGGTCCAGAAAGCTTGGCAGCTCCCTCAACTAGTGCTTACTTCATACTTACAGGATTTAGAACATCTTTCCAGGTGCCTTCGGAGATGATGCTAGTAAGCAGACATACAACCCCCGCAACCACTGGACTTGCAACACTGGTGCCTGAGAGGCTTTTGCAACTTGTGTGAATCTTAGAGCCCATGATATCCCTATCATATGTGATAACATCTGGTTTCACACAACCATATCTGTAAGCATCGCATTTAGACTATAAGTGTACACCACTGAAGTTTTGGAACAAGATTATATTTGTTTATTCCCTTCATCCATGTTTGTACGATCTTATGAACAGGTTGGATGACAAATAAACATCACTGTGGGGCCTAGAAAGGTTTCAACGGTGGAAATCATTATCCCCACTATTTCCATTGGTATGATCCACTTGATCTTTATATATTTGTCAATGTTGGGTTCAACCCCTTAAATTAGATGGAAAAACGGACAGGTGGCGTGGGTAGACCACATACATTCAAGGTGGGCCCAACTGAGTTTACTTAGTATGATAAGAGCCTACTGAGTAACTCAGTACTCAATCCGATTTCTAGGGGGAGATCGTCTTTACATGCCAATCATACTCAGTACCCAATCCTATTCCCTAGAAGATTGTCTTTATGTGCCAATCAATTTTACCTTGGAAGGCGGACCTTCCACACCTCCACGAGCTCCCTGGGCCTCGCCAAGTGGGAGAGTATATAATGCATGAAGGAGGTGAAGCAGCACTTAGAGAGAGAGAGAGACAAGAGGAGAGAAAAAGAAAACCAATGCTTCTTCTCTGATTTTTCTCCACTGCCATCGAATGACATAATAAGGCTTTTTTCTAAGGCTTCTTTTTAGGGTTTCTCTTATTCGATTTCGAGCTCTTGCGGCTGATTTTTCTCGGTTGTGAAAATGGGAGGAGAGAAGAGAATTAGCCTCGAGGAGATAAAGAATGAGACGGTTGATCTGGAAAGAGACCTAAAATCCCTAACTCTCTGTTTTTTTTTTTTTTTCTTTTTTGAAGATTTGTTGTTGTTTGATGGTATCAGATTGTTTTTTAGCTGAAATTGCAACTTCTATAGAGTTTTCTGGTTACAACACACAGCGGACTCCAATCACGTTCAAATCTGTAGCACCCAGCTTCCGGACTTCAATCACATTCAAATTCGAGGCAGCTTCCAGCAACTTCCGGATTTCATACAAGTTAGAATCCATCGTCTATATAAGGATCATTCCTACATAGAAGGAGGACACTCAAGACTCTAGATCAGATAGTTCTTACTCACAACTTCTAAGCCTCTTCTACCCAATCCCTGTAAAACCAATATAACCCTGTATCATGTACCTTCATTAGCCTGTAATGTCCTTTTAAGTTTGTAAGTATTTTACAATCACTGTATTTTGTTTTATAATCCTTTTAGTAAAAGAAGTTTTATTATTCAAACTTTTGTAATGCCTCTTTATGTTCCTTTAAGCATTATTCTTCTTATTTTTATGTGTTTAGGGTATGAAATTTATTGTTGTTATTTACATTACAAAAAATGATATTTTTCCTAATAGCCATTTTTTTTATTTCCTGTAATTTTACCAATAGAATTAATTATTTTATTTAAAATACTAGATATTTTAGACATTATTATATTTAAACTACTTAACCATTAGTAGAAAAGATCATTAGGGCCATAATCGTATCAGTCGAAAATAGTGGAATGTTATTTGGATCAATCTACTGTTATTGTAGCGAATAGTTACTTCTATGATCAATACTATTTCATGACCAATGTTTGGATCAATCTACTGTTCTAAGGTGTGGACTTGCATTGGCTCCAGGCGAAAGAATGCCATATTGCCGCAAGGGACTAATAATTGAAGAGTCTAGACTCTAAACATTATCATAAATAGTGGAATGATGGATAAGCTATTTCGCAGCAATAACAATATCTCGCATACATTAGATGCAAGTTTTTCTTGTATATTAGATGATAATATAATAAATAGTTCTCAAATAAATTATGAAAATATAGATAAAATTTTAGTAAATTGAAAACTACCAAAAATACCAACAAAAGAAATATACAAGATTGGAACATTTGAATTTATGTTTGATTATGCCATTAAAACTAAAGAACAAACTATATGATTAAATAATGAATATGAAACATTAATATTATTTTCTGAAGACGCAATCATAGAATATATAAGAAAGAAATATAGTTATCTCCATCTTGGATTAATGCAAGTAGCAGTTAAACCATTAACTAGAGAATGATTAAATGTTAGTACTTTAATATGTTTAAGAGACTGTAGTCATTTAAATTTTCATAACTCTCTATTAAGAATTATAGAATTTAGTTTATGTAATGAACCTATTTATTTCAATTGCTATCCAAATTTTTCTTTAAGTTTAAGAGATCTCAATATTTTGCATGCACTAACACTTAATATTAAAACAAGTGGATATCAATTAATGGATGGAAGTCTACCGTTAACATTAGTATAACGAATTCATTATAAAGTTATGAATACTAGTATAGTACTAAGAGCTATTCAAGGAAGTAAAAAAAAAAAAAGTCAGACTATATTATTACAAACCGATATGAATAAAGCCAATACAATAGTCCTAAAAGCAATAACATGAAATCAAATTCAACTACCACAGAGTTGGAATTTAACCCAATTACAATCTCCCCAACAAGTAGAAAATAGAAATTTAGAACAAATAATTGAACATTCAGATGGATCTGTGAAAATTCGATTTAACACTACTAGACATGTTACATTAAACATACAAGATATTGACAGTAGTAGACGATCATCATTTTCTAGAATAGAAACACTACAAATTCAACCAGAAGTAGAAGATTAGATGATGAAATAAGAACTAATATTACAGAATGACCTCGAATACAAGGGACTAGAACACAATCTAACATCACTCAACCATATTATACAACTCAAAATGAAGACTAAGATACTTTATCACCAACACAATCACAAATGGATCCAGGAATATTTGTCATAGCAAAAAAATTATTCTAGATAAGCAATTTATAAGTAATGAGTTTAATCAAGACTATAATAAATAAAATAAAGAAAAAAAATTATCTAATATTTCCACAATAATATAAACAAGATTACATGGAAGAATTACATTTTAAACATTGTAGACAATATAAAGAAAATATCTCATTCTTCCAATGGTTTAATAATCAGCATAATAACTCCTATTCTACACAATTAAAGCAGAAATAAGTAAATGTAACTACAAAAGTAACTCAGGAATGGAAGACAACAGAAAATAAAACTACTACTTCCACACATCCGCCTCCCGATGTAATTCAATTAAATATAAAAAATTCTGAAATTCAAACTACACCCTTTAAAAGCATACAAAATAGTGACTTAATCAATCCAACTAATTTTACTATTATGAAAGGAGTAAAAATTATAATAGACCAAAATAATTACTCCAATCAACACTTACAAACAATAGGCGACCAAACTAATATAATAGAAAATATTACAAATAAGATAGAACACCTAACTGAAAATTTATACAATGCTTCATTAGACTCTACTACTATACAATTTTCATCTGACATTAATAACCAAACACTTTTATTTAAACCACATGAATTTCCTAAAACCATACAATTTGCCCTTAAAGACTCAACAGAAGAAATGTTAGAAGAAATCACAAAAAAAAATAGCTAATATATCTATTCCCGAATCAATCAATCATACTAATAAACATATATCTCCTTTAGAAAGAACTCACTCTGATATCGAATGTAATGAAATTAAATATACCACCACTTTTCCTATAACTAGAAATTATTATTCCATACCCACTCCAGTTGATCTCCAATTTGAAGAACGTAATCAAATAACTCAAAGTTCTTATTCTAGTGGTTCTATATATGAATGGAACATTGATGGTATGTCTGAGTATAGTATTATTAACTTAGTTCATGAAATGATCATGGTCGCTGCCGTTTACAAACGAAATAAAGGCGTTAATGATTTTACCGCCACTCAATTAATAGTTTCGGATTTTACTGGTCAACTCAAAGGCTGGTGGGATAACTATATGTCCTTACAATATAGAGAACATTTATTATCCACTATTAAATTAGAAACAACTGGACAACCTATTTTAGATCAAGGAAAACTCATCCAAGATGCAGTCAATACCCTCTTATATACAATTATTAAACATTTTGTCGAAAATTCCAAATAATATTAGACAAAGGACTAGTGAAATATTAAATAATCTTCGATGCCTAAAATTAGACGATTTTCAATGGTATAAAGATACTTTTATTAGTAAAGTTATAATACGACAAAATTGTAATATGTCATATTGGAAGGAACGTTTTATTGTAGGGTTACCAAAATTATTTGTAGAAACAATTCGACAAAATTTAAGACAACTTTATAATGGTAACATACCTTATGATAGGATAACATATGGAGATTTAATAGCTTTTATTACAAATGAAGGACTAGCCTTATGTACAGATATTGGACTTAAAGCTAAAATGGAAAAAAAAAAAAAATAGAAAAGTAGCTAGACATGAATTAGGGAATTTCTGTGAACAATTTGGATACCAGAAAATTGTAGCTCCTTCCGATAGAAGAAGAGGATTAAAACAAAATTATTTTAGAAAGAAAAAATTCAAACAAAATTTTAATAAATTATACCATTGGAAACAAAAATATCCGCATCCTAGAAGAAAACTATATAAGTATAAAAAAAAGTCTATTATCCTAAATTTATTTTAAAAATATATATATATATAATTTCAACCTTACTTCCAGAAAAAACTAATGTCACTCCCCAAACCCGGAAATCGGATTCACAGGAATCCCGATCGCCGAATCCGGTGCCGACAGCCTCCGTAGTACCCCATTCTCGGCTCCTAGCGTCCATACGCCAGATTCCGATCCTGGGATCCTACAAGGAGGATTTTTTTTTATACATTTAACTCGCAATAAGCATAACCACAAGATTACCCAATTCACAAAAGCAGCATCATCATCATCATCACATATCCATTAATATAATCATTTGAGTACAATGCTGAAAGGGAAATACATATATTAAAGCTCCAGAAGACGGCTGCATGCTCCAAGCTCGACGCTGCTGCAATCTAACATTACCTACACGCATCTATCGTGCATAAGCTTATAGAAAGCTTAGAGGGTGGTGTAAGTGTGTGCACAAGGTAAGTGCCAAGTATTCAATACAATGCCTAAATCATACAATACCGGAAACACTAGTAATCCATAAATCGTACAATGTCGGAATAAGCAGAAATACTGACAAGAGCAGGAATTATCAAAGTAAACAGAAATACTGACAAGATCATAAATCATACAATAATAGAGTAAGCGTAAATACGGACAAGTCCATGAGTCAATCAATATTAGAATACGCAATATAGAACAGCTATGCAAATGAGGAGTCATAAATAATCAAATATCGGATGCTAAGGATATAATGTCATATGCAATTTGGAAGAGCTAACGAATACCATCACTCTCATCTAAGTCACAGGAATACAGAAACATAACAACCCAAAATGCCATTGCCGAGGATGTAATGCAATAGGCAATATATGGTGCTAATGGAATGGCCATGCTGGAGTGTGAAGTCGGGATGATAGTACGTAGTATGGCAGGCTACGGGATCCACCACAAGGGACTTCTATCCAAACCAGTCCCATACCTAAATTTGGATAGTCAGACTCAATGTGGTAAACTCCTGATCTCAGGTTAGTCGCGCGCCCCAACCGAAATCCTTGCCATAACGAAGGTACACAACAATTAGTTGCGCACCACCAGCCCGAGTGGATAGTGAATGAATGAATGAATGAGCATGCAACTCCTACTCAATAAGTCCACATATCAATACAGTTCATCTCTGGGATCATCACCGGGGTCCATTACACTCAACGCCAGCTTGCCGCCCCTATCCGAGCGCACAACTGGGTAAGTGGAAGAGACCTCACTATCTGCCTGCCAATATCGGGCCCGGCTCGTCGATAGCGGACCCATTCTTCAAGCTGGTCAAACTCAACCTAGATATTGCCCTCTCACTCAGGCGGGTAAGGTCACACCCCCTTCCAACCGACCACGACACAGTGGGAGACGCGGCCTCCTGGTATTCGGCCCTCGTGCGCTCATATATCCACTCGGTCTCGACGTTGGAGTCATCTCCTAGCCACGGAGGTTCAGGGATTTTCACCCAGGGACATCTATGGCGCCCGTATGCTAGAACCAAACATTTTCGGTGTCCTGTCTAGCCATCCACGATATGCCTGTGGAGGCCATGGCCCTGATGTCGCTAGGGCGTACAATGATCAAGTAGCATGTATGCGAGATGCATGAATCACACCGTACAAACATGCAGCAATCTCGCGCGTACCATGCGCTCATGTCGAGCACTTCATCTCATATGGAGTCCCGTAAATGTCTCAGCCCAACGGCTCATGTTATAACCAAACATTCCTCATATCAAGCATACATATGATGCGTATGCACATGAATCATGGAAGTGTACTAAGCATGTTATAAAGTAATGAACTATCCTTATACCGAAGATGGGCCTAGACGGCCTACACATAACCAGTATGGGCCTACCAATCGCCCTAGGGAGAGTCGTAATGCGGACATTTAACCAACATTATACTTACAATGTGGACGTCAAACCAACATTGCTCCCAAGGCATAGCCCGCCATATGGGTCAACACATAAAACACGGTGGAATCACCTTCAATGGGCCTTATGTACATCCCATTGGGCCTCGACCCATGAGCCTCTAATACGTCAAATGGGTCTCATAACATGGGCTCTATGCACACCACAGTGGGTCTCAACCCATAGGCCTTTATACATCACAATGGGTCTCGACCCATGGGCCCTAAGATACACCCAAATGGGCCTTATACCATGGGCCTTGCATTCATATCAAGGTGGGCCTCAACAACGGCCATAAATACATTCAGATGGGCCCCATCGCATGGGCCTTAAATACATAACAGGTGAGCCTCAACAATGGCCACAAGTACTCATCCAGGCGGGCTTCAACAGCGGCCATAAATACACATCAAGGTGGGCCTCAACAACGGCCACAAGTACACATCAAAGTGGGCCTCAACCACATACCAAGGTGAGGGTCCACTTGAACTATGGATCTGTCTTATTTTTAGTCTCAAGCCCTTAAGATAAGCACGCCAAGTGGTTGGACAGATTGGATGCAACACATTCATCATGGTGAGGTCCACGAGCAGGCCCACCATCCTGTATATATATGTATAATATAATATATAGTATATATATACAATACTACATGTAAAATATAATATAATATTATATATATATAGACACACACACACACGCACGTATACACGCACACATGCATACACACATGCACACACACACGCTCACACACATGTGCACATTCACACACACATGCACACACGTGCACACTCACACACACATGCACACATGTGCACATCACACACACATGCACACACGTGCACACTCACACACACATGCACACTCGTGCAGCAGGGAGGGTCCCACCGTCCAGGGTGGACGGTGCGGCTGGAACACATACATCGTAGTGGGCTTCCACCGTCCGCCTGGACGATGGCAGCAAGGCACACACATCACTGTGGGTCCCATGTGGGGCCCACCATAGCGTTTTTCTTTCATCCAATCCGTTCATAAGGTCAAGAACACCTGGAAGAAGGGGGAAAAAACAAATTCCAGCTTGATCCAAAACTTCTATGGACCCCAAATGGGTTTCAACGGTAGATTTCAATCACCGCTGTTTCTTGTGGTGTGGGCCACCTGAGCGTTGGATCGAGCTGATCTTTGGAGGGGACCCACCTCAGAGGGTGGTCCACCTCATGGACGGTGTGGATACAAAATATACATCATGGTGGAGTCCACAATTAGGGCCAATGGGGACCGCCCTTTTTGTGTACGTCATGGCAGCAAGTTTCCTGCCACCTTTTTCTCATATGTAAAAATTTTGTTACCCTAGGTGGGACCCACATTAACCAGATCTACCCCGTCCATTGTATGTGTCCTACAAAATTAGGCGTCCAAACCAAATTTCAGGTGGGTCCAAGCTTCAAGTAGACCCTAGCAATCATTTCCGAGTGGTTTAACATACCTTCGTATAGACAGTGGCGATGTGGGCCATCTAAGAACTATTCATGGTTGATTTTTTGGAATCGACGCCTCATCGAAGGGGTCCCAACAAATGGACGGCAGAGATTTAGAACACACATCACGGTGGGGTCCACAACTAGAGCCAATGGAGACCCATTCCTTTATGTGCACGTCATGGCAGCAAGGTGTCTGCCACCTTTTATGATATATATATATTTTTTTTTGTTACCCTAGGTGGGACCCACATTAACTAGATCTGTCCCGTCCATTGTATGTGTCCCATAAAATTAGGCGTCCAAACCAAATTTCAGGTGGGTCCAAGCTTTACGTGGACCCCAGTAATCATTTTTCAAAGTTTTAACGGCAAAAACCACTGTTTCCTATGGTAAGGCCAACTCGATTATCGGATCAGCCTCATCTTTTGGCTCAACGCCTAGAATGGGTTAGAGAATAGAATGGACGGCGTGGATCATCTACATAGTGGGCCCCGCATGCATGGCCCACCCCAAAAGTTACTCTCCTCCTTTTCTCTTTTTTTTTTTGTTTGGCTTGTCAGTGCACTCCCTGGCAGCACGCACACTCCATTTTAACCACGCCCGTCCAGCGTCTAGAGACGCTGGACGGCATGGGTAAACTCATCATGGTGGTGGGCCCCTCATGCACGTGATCACACATCAAGATGGGTCCCACATGAACGTGGCCCACCTGATGTTTTCCTTCCATTTGGGCCCACTAATGGGCTGGATGGCATAGATCCAACCCATTCATCCAATGGGTCCACACAAAATATGTGATTCATGGTGGGCCACACATCACACAGAAATGAAAAAGAGAGGGAGAGAAGCACCCACCTTTGATCGGCTAATCTTTCTTCCGCCTATGCACTCTAGAGCTCCAAGAGGACATTTTCAACGGTTGAGATGATGATCTAAGGGTTGGATTTGGTGGTAGGAAGGTGGGCCATACCTAGATTCTCCATGGAAGCCATGGACGATTCTTGCTTGGAGGATGAAAGAGAGAGAATGAAAGAGAGGGAATGAGAGAGAGAGAAAGAGAGAGAGAAATGATGTGAGTGATGGAGTGATGGGAAGAGGGATGGGTGAAGTGATAGAAAAGTTGACTTTGGAGTGCTTTTGTAAGAGAAGGGATGGTGGCTTGTACTTGACATGTGAAGTGATGGATGGGATTGATTGATGTGACATTTCGTAGAGATTCCCTCGATATTTGCAACACGCGGCGTTCTCTTCGAACTAAACGCGGGCCCACATCTCCTGGCCTGGGTATCACCTCGGCACGTGAGACACGACAACGGAACCGCGGCGACGGCGCGGTCGCAAGGGTACAGGTTTCGATTCGAGTCGACTCTGGTATGCGGGACCCAGCTTAGGATCGCGCGAAACGTCGGATACAGGTCGAGGGTCGCCGAAATTCGACCGGGAGGACCGCGGAAGCATAAGGAACAGTACAGTCTAGAATACGGGCCTTACAACTAACATGTTATAAATGTGGTAAAATAGGTCATTTTCTAGAGAATTGCAGCTTAAAAAATAAAATCAATGAATTAAAAATAAATGAAAAACTAAAACAAGGATTACTAAAACAAGGATTATACAATATTTTAAAGGAACATTCATCTTCTGACCTGACAGAATCTACCCAAACAGACTCAGAAGAAATAGAACATAACATACGAAATATCAATGAAAATACTAGTAACATAGAAACAACAGACTCAGAATAAGAAGTAGAATCTAGTTCAGAAGAATTAGATAAACCAGACCAAGAAGAAAAAATTATCACGTGTTTAAAATGCTCAACAAAATCTATATGTATATTAACAAAAAAAAATAAAGAACTTTATTAGACTTTGCAGAACATATACTAGACGCAGATTTAAAACGAATGTATTTACAAAATCTACAAGAATATATATCTAAACCAGTAGAAACAAATAATCAATTAAATCCATATAACATAACAGAGATTTTAAACAGATTCCAACTAACCCAAGAAAAAATATTAAATCTAAATAATTTATATCTAGAAGTAAAAGAAAATAAAAGAGAAATACAAATTTAAAAAGATAAGTTAAACGCTTACTAGAAAATCATAATAGTCTAAAAGAACAAGTGTATTTCTTAGAATCTAATAAAGAACATCATACAAAAAATAAAAAAATACTATCGAAAAAATTGATAATCAACTAGATGCAAACATAGACTATAAAAATGGCACGTAAATCTAACCATTGTTATAAATAAAGAATTTCATATCGTACAATTGCCTTAATAGATACTGGAGCAGATATGAACTGCATCCAAGAAGGACTAGTACCAAGTGAATATTTTGAAAAAATTTTAGAACAATTAACATCTGCTAGCGGATCAAAACTTAGAATAAATTATAAATTATCTAAAGTAGAAGTATGCAACCAAGGAATATGTTTAAAAACAACTATTTTAGTAATCAAAGACTTAACACACCTTATTATATTAAACACATTATTTCTAGAATTAATCAAACCATTTAGTGTAGACAATTTTGAAATAAAAACTAATTTAACAGGTCAGAATCTAACCTTTGAATTCATCAGTCCTCCCAAAATCAAATATATAAATCAATTAAAATCAGTCTTAATAACAAAATCAATAAACCTAATTATACACAAAAAAGAACACATCAAGCAAGTTAAAAATCAAATTCAATACATTAAAATCAGCCAAGACTTAGAATTACCAGATACAAAAAATTGAATTAAGAATTTTGAAAAATTATTAAAAAGAGAAATCTGTTCTGATCTACCCACAACATTCTGGAATAGAAAAAGATACATAATTAAATTACCATATGAAACAGATTTTCATGAATCAAAAATACCTACAAAAGCCAGACTAATACAAATGCCAGAATTACTAGAGCATTGTAAAAAAGAGATAGAAGAACTATTATAAAAGGATTTAATTAGACATAGTAAATCACCTTGGAGTTGTTCAGCGTTTTATGTTAACAAATCAGCAGAGATAGAACAAGGAGTCCCAAGATTAGTAATAAACTATAAACCACTAAATAAAGTATTACAATGGATAAGATATCCAATACCAAATAAAAAGGATTTATTAGGAAGACTGTATTCAGTAAAGATATTCTCAAATTTTGATATGAAGTCAGGATTTTGGCAAATACAAATAGTAGAAGAAGATATATATAAAACTGCTTTTAATGTACCTTTTGGACAATATAAATGGAATGTTATGTCATTTGGATTAAAAAATGCTCCATCAGAATTTCAAAACATTATGAATGAAATTTTCAATCCCTATATTAACTTCACAATAGTTATATAGATGACGTCTTAGTATTTTCAGAATCTTTAGAACAGTATTGGAAACATTTAAGAATATTTTTAAATATAATCAAAACAAACGGGTTAGTTGTTTCAGCAACAAAAATCAAATTATTTTAAACCAAATTAGATTTTTAGGATATCATATATCACAGGGTACAATCACACCTATAGAAAGAAGCTTATAATTTGTTAATAAATTTTCCAATGAAATTAAAAATAAGACGCAATTACAAAGATTCTTAGGTAGTCTAAACTAGGAGATTTTTATCAAGACCTACATAAAATATGCAAACCATTATATGATAGATTAAAAAAGCATCCACCCCCATAAACCCAACATCACACAGATGTAGTAAAATTAGTAAAACTTAAAATCAAACAATTACCGTTATTACATATAGGTGACCCATTAGCCCCTAAAATCGCAGTAACAGATACATCAGATCTAGGATATGAAGGAATTCTAAAACAAAAGAAAAATGACTTAGAACAATTAATAAGGTTCACTTCTGGATCATGGAATGAAACTCAAAAGAATTATAGTGCTATTAAAAAAGAAATTTTATCTATTGTATTATGTATTTCAAAATTTCAAAGTGATCTTTTAAATCAGTATTTTCTTCTTTGAATAGATTGTAAAAGCGCAAAATATATTTTAGAAAAATATGTTAAAAATTTAGCTCTTGAACAGGTTTTTGCTAGATGGCAAGCTATTTTATCAAGTTTTGATTTTCACATTGAATTTATTAAAGGAGATTCCAATTCTTTACTAGATTTCTTATCTAGAGAATATTTACAAGACAATAATGGCTGAAAGACCGAAGCCTAAAAGCAAACAAGATTATTTTATGCCCTCACCAATAAATTCAAGACCAGTTTCTCCTTCTCCAACAACACCTTCTCCTGCAAGAACAATATTAGGATGTCCTTTTGGAGGACAATTAGGATCTACAATAGGAACAAGATTAAGACCCAGTATTCCATTTTTCCCAAATCCTTGTAGTCCATTAACTTCTTTAGCCTCTTCCTCATCTTCTACTCCTCAAACATTTGCAAGTAGACTAGTTGATACCAATCCAGGACTGCAAGATAATCCCTCTTTCCAACTTATTCCTTACTATTCTCCATCTCCCATAAACTTCTTTACTTTAAAACCACAGTATTTCTACCATACTGAAGTTTATCCAATAATCCCTATCGAATCAAAATTCAAAAATAAGTTTATTCCTCTCATTATCCAGCAATGTTTTCCTCCAAATTGGCATCGGCCAGCAACTATAGGAAGTAAAATACAAAAGTACTATGAATTTATTTTAGCAGACACTTATTCCTGTATTTTCGCTCATATAAAAGATAATACAAAAGTAGCTTATTTAAAATGTCAAATTTTAAAAGTAATTGCTTTCTCATAATGGGGACCTAATCCCAACTCAGCATGACAATTTCTCAAGAATTTAGTCCACCAAGTTTTACATATTATGATTATCAAAAGGCATAATTATATGCATTTTTCTACCAAAACTAAAATCTTTCACATTCATGGTTTTTTCATTTCCATCAAAACACAAACTTAAATTTTCCTTTATGGTTTCACCAATTTTGGAATTACTTTGGATCAAATTCAAAAATTTTACCTCCACCAATACAAGAAGGATTTTCTTATTTTTTAAAAAATTACAAATTTTCAGACCAATAAAACCAGTCTCCAAAACTATTAACTTTTTTCTCCCTATTTTAATAGCATGGATTAGTACTTGGGAATACCATATTCAAGGAATTGCTTTATCTCCAGCACCGTATTTAGTTAGACGTTTTAAAAGTAAATGGTGGAAACAATTTAAAATAAATAGACTTTTGAAATCTCCTCTTCAAAATTTTTTTTAAAACAATCCTCATCTTTCAAAATCTTAAATAATCTCTACCCAAGATCAATAGTTCTTAGTTACAAAGACTTCAATACAAGCAAGGTTAACAGCAACAAAGACAAAAGCCAAATATATGACAATATTAAATGAAGCAGCATCAGCCTTAGGACCAGAAGAAGACTCTGATGTTTCAAGTACTCATTAATTACAACAAAATGAAGATGATTGTTATGGGATAGATGGTATACCCCAATTGTAATAAGTAACAGCACATTAGTAGTACATTACAACAATAATAGCTAATGGATCTTCCAAGAATATTCTAGAGATGCCAGCTCCACAAGAAGACAAAACCGACAAGAAGTAATGTAGCAGTCACTGTAACATGTCAGCTCCACAAGAAGACAAACCGACAAGATTACTATAGCAATCAACTGTAGCAGTCACTATTGCAGCATGGACTTACTATAGCAACCAGAAAAAAGACAAGCATAACACCTTCTACGAAGCTTTCGGACTCCAATCACGTTCAAATCCGCAGCACCCAGCTTCCGAACTTCAATCACATTCAAATCTGAGGCAGCTTCCAAACAACTTCCATATTTCATACAACTAGAATTTGTCGTCTATATAAGGCTCGTTCCTGCATAGAAGGAGGACACTCAAGACTCTGGATCAGATAGTTCTTACTCACAATTTCTAAGCCTCTTCTACCCAATCCCTGTAAAACCAATATAACCCTGTATCATGTACCTTCATCAGCCTGTAATGTCCTTTTAAGTTTGTAAGTATTTTACAATCATTGTATTTCGTTTTGTAATCCTTTTAGTAAAAGAAGTTTTATTATTCATACTTTGGTAATACCTCTTTATGTTCCTTTAAGCATTTTTCTTTTTATTTTTATGTGTTTAGGGTATGGAATTTATTGTTGTTATTTACATTGCAAAAAATGATATTTTTTCTAATAGCCATTTTTATATTATTATTTCCTATAATTTTACTAGTAGAATTAATTATTTTATTTAATATAATAGATATTTTAGATATTATTATATTTAAACTACTTAACCATTGGTAGAAAAGATCATTAAGGCCATAATGGTATCAGTCGAAAATAGTGGAATGTTGTTTGGATCAATCTACTGTTATTGTAGCGAATAGTTACTTCTGTGATCAACATTATTTCATGACCAATGTTTGGATCGATCTACTGTTCTAAGGTTTGGACCCATATTGGCTTCAGGCAAAAGAATGTCATATTGCTGCAAGGGACTAATAATTGAACAGTCTAGACTCTAAACATTATCATAAATAGTGGAATGATGGATAAACTATTTCGCAGCAATAGCAATAATCAATGAATGGGTTGGGTTGGGTTGCTATTAGCTCCAAGTTCAGAGGCTACTCTCATCCATGATCATATCAAACTAGGAGGACATTACCAGATGTTGAGACAGTCCAATGAAAATTGTGAAAATTCCCCCCCTGAAGGCAGTTTTTAAAATAATCTTTGATGGTAGTTGGTAATCAGGGATTAGCCTCTACTGGCAGAGCAGTCCGTAATAGGACTATAGCCGTTTTCTCAGGCTCGATTAGTATTAAACACTAATAAAAAGATTGTACATGTGGCATGCATTTAATTCAATCTAAACTAATAAAATTATTGGTCCCTGTTTAGTAATATCATAATTAGAAAAGTACTACAAATCATAGGTAGATATCTATTGGATGGGTGAAATAAGAAAAATCCAACGATCCTATTTCAAAAAAAAAAAAAAAAAAAAAAAAAAAAAAAAAAAAAAAAACAATAAAGGTTTGAGATAATTCAACCAATCTCATTTTGGGCTTTTGATTTATTTATAGGTGGCTCTGTCATTTAAGCAGTTTACTTTGAGTGTAGGTAAGCCCCATGTACAATTTCTTTGTGCTTGTGTATCAAGCATCACACACAACTGGAGTATAAAAAAAATCCCCTTTGGGTGAAGATTCACCATGATTCTTCTAAATGATGCAAAACTAACATCTAAATCTCAGTAAATCAGAAGATACTAAATCTCAAAATGGATTTCAAATGCATGATATTACATAAATCAAAGATAAATCTCTAAAATCTAAATACATAAACCTAAATTACAACTTAAATCAGCAAGAATCGAAACAAAATCCAATGAAATCTCTAAGAATAAAGAGACATAAGTTGGCTCAAGATCAAAACAGATCTAACACGAGAAATTAAGAAAAAAAAAAACCTTAAGTGGAAATTTTTGGAGAAATGAGAGGAGGAAGCTCACCTGATTAAAAGTTAAAACCCTTCCTCTATCCTCAAATAATGTCAACTGTAAATCTGAGTAACTTCTTCAAATGAATAATCGAATTGAGAAAAAAAAATCAAAAAGGAAGGCAATATGCATCATCAGCTCAAAACAAAAATAAAATAGATTAAGCACTAAAAATTAAGAAAAAAAAACCATAAGTGGAAAAGTTTTGGAAAAAAGCGCACTTTCTTTTGAGGATATGATGATCGGAGAGAGAGAGAGAGAGAGAGAGAGAGAGAGAGAGAGAGAGTAGATTTGATGAAGACGAGAGAAATATTGGAGAAAACAGAGAGAAGAGCTAGGGTTCGATTCGGTGAGGAGCTGCAATCGGTGTATATGCCCCTTATTTATCTAGCCTACACGGAAATCGGCTCCCTCCCTTCTTTAGATCTCACAGAGAGAGAGAGAGAGAGAGGAATAGAGAGAGGAGGGAGACAGATCAAGAGAGAGAGAGGAGGGAGACCGATCGAGAGAGAGAGAGAGAGAGAGAGAGAGAGAGAGAGGAAGTGAGAGAGGGATCTAATACAGAGCGCTGTTTGATTCGCAAATGAGTGTTGCATACCAATGCGGTCCCCCAAAGCGTGTTTGATTCCACACGCAAAACAAGCCAAAAAGGACTCTATCTCTCTTCACTGTCTCAATGTTTCGGTACAACCCTGTATGGGAACTGTCACATATACAATGATTTCTTTCCTGCCAAATAAAATCCAAACCGTGAAAAATGTGGGTCGCAACATAAAGATCACTTGATGTGAAAACCAAGATGTTTCATTCATCAGGAAGGCTACATATTTGATATCAATGGACATCCGATGATCTATCTCAATGTATGTGAATGGCCCACCTTATGGGTTGATTGCCCTAATTTTTCTTCAAGAGATCTTCGTGGTGGGGTCCACATTTTTCATGTATTAGATTTTCCATTGAAGTGATGCATTAGCAAGAAGTAAACATTGTATGTGGAAGTTCACATATATAAACAACTCTTTCATGCAACTCGGTGGATGGACCATGGATTGGAGTTTCTTTTTCTTGAGAAACAATGAGACCCAACGGCTGTATCAGAGGTTTTAATTCAACCATTTTTTTTCTCACCGTAGTGTTGCATATATAGAGTATCCAATCCGTACTAAAGTTGTATCCTCACTGTGATGATTGTATGGTATGAATTGAGTACGATATACTCATTATGTGGGCCACAAAAATACATTGAGTCATATCATTGTTCGCCCATTGATTTTTTTGTTCAGTTTCTCTTAGTGAATTGACTAGCTGATTTTCAGATCGGTGATATATTTACATGTGGACCACCTTTTTAACGGTTTAGATGTTCTACATATGTGGTATTCAGGGGAGAAAAAGATGACTATAGGAACTTCAGATATAAGTGTTGCATCTGATCATCTCTCTTTTTATTTTCAGATGGTACGATGGAGTATATAGCAGGGCCGCCCTCCTTCAAAGGACAAAAGTAGACTTTTGACCTCGGTTCCTATGCAACTGAGGGTAAAAAGTAGACTTTTGGCCTCGGTTCCTATGTAACTGAGGCTAAAAGGTAGACTTTTGGCCTCGGTTCCCATGCAACTGAGGATAAAAGGTAAACTTTTAGCCTCGATTCCTGTCAGGCCCATGTCCTAGTGACCATTCTTTCCGTAGGATCCCGCGGTCCTCCCGGTTGAATTCCTGCAACCCGTGACCTGTAGATTATATTTGCGCGCGACCCTAATCTCGATCCTTTAATCTCGAGTCGACTCAACCCGAGACTTGTGTCATTGCGACCATGTCGTTGCCGCAGTTCTTAGGTTGTATCTCATGCACCAATCTGGCGCTTAGATCATAAGATGTAGACTGCACATTATAATGGTCGTGGACCGTGGGTTGTGGGACCTACCTATTCTAGATTGTACATTTTCCTAGAAACCATCATTAGGATGATGTCACCCTAGGGGGTGACATCACCCTACCCTACCCTCCATAGCCTCATGCTTGCTAGGAAATCATTACAAGCATGCCTCCTTAGCCATGCTTCTCTTACACCTAATCATACCTACCTATGAGAGAGAGCTTACCACCCTACCCCTCTCTCTCTCCTTTATCTCTCTCTTTCCCTCTTTCATTCTCATTTTCCTCCATTGTTGCAAGAGAGAGACCCATCTCTAAAAAAAATTCAGCCCTCTTCCAAGCTTATCCCCCTCAATCTAACCATCTAAAGTCAATCCTAACCATTGAATCATCATCCTTAGCTCACTAGGACTCCATTGGTGGAAGAAGAAACTTATGATTTGAAGGTGGGTGTTTTCTATAGTTAGATCTTGCTCTCTTCCTTAGATTTCTTTCTTCTATTTGCATGGGGACTTGAAGGGCCTACCAATCCATGGTGGAGATCCTCCATGATCCCCTAGATGTGGCCTTTAGCCCATCTTCTTGCATGCATGAGCCATGGTGGGTCCATTCTCCATGGACCCCATCGTGATGGTTTTTACTTTAATCCATGCCTTTTAAGGGTCATCTAGACCCCTGATTTTCATGGTGGGGATGGCATCCCCACCTCAGATTTTTATGATTATGTTGGGCCCAAGAAACATGTGATTGTATGGTGTAGATCTTGTGAGGAACTCATAGTGGCGGAGTCCCTCCTCACACAACCGTCTTCTTCTCTCTTTTTCTCTCTCTCTTTCTCTTTTTTTTTTTAATGGTGATGATGTATGATGGCCCACCAGATGATACATACATTATATCCATGTTGTCCATGTGTTGGGTCCACCTTGCTGGACCGTCCAACAGTAGGCCCGTTGGCCTGTCCGTCTGGACAGGCCCAAATGAAGAGAAAACATAAATATCAGCTAATTCAAGATGGTGGGTCCCACACGTGTGGACCCACCTCAATGCATGTGTTATATCTAAATTGTCCATCTGCTGGACGTTGGGCCAGCAGCCCAGCAGTCCAGCAGCAAATAGCTGTTGTTTGACGTCAGCAACTTGTGGTCCGATCATGAGGTATGTGTTATATCCCAATCGTCCGTCCACCTGGCAACGGGTGGGGCCCACCCCACACGTGCTGCACATGTGGGCGGGTGGGGTCCACCTTGATGTATGTATTCTGTATCCATACTGTCCATCTCTGGATGGTGCTGTGTGGGGCCGACCATGATGTATGGGTCTTATCCACACCGTCCGTTTGCTGGACGAGTGGGGCCCACCTTGAGGTATGTGATGTATTCACACGTCCAGGCCATGGGGCTGCTGAGATATATGTGTTTTATCCACCCGTCCGTCTAGATGGGCTAGACGTGGGCCCACCATGTTGTGCGTGTTTCATCTATGTCGTCCACTTGTGCGGCCCACCGTGATGTATGATGTACCCCTCATGCTATATGCATTGTATATCCTAGTTGTTCATCTAGTGGGGCCCATATGGATTGTGCAAGCCCACCTGCTGCTTGTGCAGGGCCCACCTTGAGACGTATGTTGTTCATGGCTGCCCATTCATCTTGGTTGAACCATGGGCTGCCATATGAGGCCCATTTTGTGATATATATATATATGAGGCCCACATGATGAGGCCCAATATGATGTTTGTGTGGCCCATATGTGTGGCCCATTGTAATGTTTGAGAGACCCATATGACGAGGCCCACTGTGATATATGAGAGGCCCATGTGGTGAGGCCATAATGATGTATGAGATAACATGAGAGAAGTCCATTTTATTCCCAGCCATTTAAGGGCTATGGGCTATTTCATTAGCCCTTGTGTGAGGCCCATTATGTTGTGGATTAGGCCCTTGTGTGAGACTCATTATGTTATGTATGAGGCCCTTGTGTGAGGTCATGGGCCCCATTATATGTTAGGCTCTTTGTGGGTCACTCCTTGGGAGAAATGTTGGTTAAATGTCCACATTGATGGGCAATGATGGTTAAATGTCCACATTGTGACTTTCCCTTAGGCTCATTCTCATCCTTCTTTAAGTGGGTT
Source organism: Magnolia officinalis (assembly GCA_021015155.1). Classification (NCBI taxonomy): domain Eukaryota; kingdom Viridiplantae; phylum Streptophyta; class Magnoliopsida; order Magnoliales; family Magnoliaceae; genus Magnolia; species Magnolia officinalis. Next base: position 32,466,023 of record JAJHSJ010000007.1, read on the forward strand.
GACCCTAATCATTGGGCTCCATTGATGTTTGCATGACCCATCTATTCATATTGGGCTAACCCATAATGTTGGGCCCCCATTGGTTGCTCTTGGGTCCATCTAGGACTTATTTAGGCCCCCTAGGGCATCTAGCGGGCCATATGATAGTATGGTGAAGGAAGCCCGTTCCGGATCCTTAGGAATATATGTAGGCCACCTAGGCCCAACCTTGATATGAGGAGAGTTCATCCTCACTGTAGACGGGGGGATCCGTGCTATCAGATTTGGTATATCCACAGTTGAGGACTGACCCTCCATGTTATGGATCTGTTGTCCATCTATGGACCCCGCCTTGTATATAGGCCAATTATAGATACCGATTATGAGTATGTGATAGCATAGTATCATGATACATGCCCATACGCATCATCGGCATGCTTGATATGAGATGTTGTTGACCATTGCAATGCCATTGGGCAGGTTGTTTATGGGACTCCTAGATAGGCGGAGTTGTCCCACATGAGCGCAAGGTATGCGCAAGATTGATTATGACTGGATTGTGTGACTCATGCATCTTGCATTGTGTGTTGTGAGTACTTTACGCCCTAACGACATCAGGGTTGTTGCCTCTGCAGATATAGCATGGATGGAAGGATTAGATATCGAAAATATTGTTTAAACACGAGGACGCTATAGATGTCTCAGGGTGAAAGTCCCAAAACCTTTATAGTACCATGGAGGATGCTCCAATGCCTAGACCGAGTGGATGTATGAACACATGAGGGCTGAATACCAGGAGGTCGAGCCTCCCACTATGTCGTGGTCGGTTGGAAGGGGGTGTGGCCTTACCCGCCCGAGGGTAGGGGGCAATTGTTAGGCTGAGTCTGACCACCACGTAAATGGGTCCGCTACCGACGTACCGAGTAGATATTGGCAGACTGCTAGTCAGGCGGGTAATTAGGTCTCTTTCACATTAATGGTTGTGCGTCCAGTGTGGGGTGAAAATCTGTACTGATATATGATGCTCCAGAGATGAGCTGGATTGACATGTGGATTGGTATGCTTGAGCTGCATCTTGCACATGACATTGACTATGTAGGCCTTATATCGTATGACCTTGGTGTGGTCGATAACATTCATGCCTTACATCGAATGGCCTTGGTACGGTTGATAGCATTCATGGACTTATCAGCATGTTTCCACATTACTCTGATATTGTATTCTTACATTTCTACCTTGCGTACACACGTTCACCACCATCTAAGCTTTCTATAAGCTTATGCACGATTGATGCATACAAGTGACGCCAAGATGCAGCCGTAACTGAGCAAGAGCAGGAGTGTGCAGCTGAGCTTCCAAAGCCTTTTGTTATCTATTGTATTTCCCTTTATGCGCATTATATCTAAAGTTTTTTATCATAGTGGATTTTTTGATGGCATTTTGGTTATTATTCGTGGGTTATGCTTTTGGTTATGCTTGTTATGGATCAAATTCATGTTGAAAATCCTCCTTATAGGATCCCAGGATCGGAACCCGGTATATGGGTGCCGGGAGCCGAGAATGGGGTACTACGGAGGCTGTTAGTACCGGATTCAACGATCGGGAATTTTATGAGCCCAGTTTCTGAGTTTGGGACGTGACAGTTCCTATGTAACTGAGGCTAAAAGGTAGATTTTTTGCCTCGGTTCCAATGCAACTGAGGTTAAAAGGTAAGCTTTTGGCCTCGGTTCCTAATTAACTGAGGCTAAAAAGTAGACTTTTGGCCTCGGTTCCTATGCAATTGAGGCTAAAAAGTAGACTTTTCGACCTGGATCCTATGCAATTGAGGCTAAAAAGTTGACTTTTAGCCTCGGTTCCTATGCAACTAAGGCTAAAAAGTAGACTATTGGCATCGGTTCCTATGCAACTGAGGCTAAAATGTAGACTTTTAGCCTCGGTTCTTATGCAACTGAGGCTAAAAAGATGACTTTTAGCTTCAGTTCCTTCGCAACTGAGGCAAAAAATGAACTTTTAGCTTCAGTTCCTTAGCAACCGAAGCAAAAAAAAAAAAACACATTTAGCTTCCATTTTTTCAACTGAGGCTAAAAAATTGTGGAACAAATCCAAGTTAACAAGCTACAATTTTCAATTGACCACCTGTAAAATGTCCCCGTGGGTACCCGATGGGCCACTCACCGTCTCTTAGGGCCTGTTTGAATACCACCAAATAAGTTACTTTTTTCTTTCTTTTTTTTGTTAGCTTGTTAGTACACCCCACTGTCAGTTAACACTACACTGTTAGCCACCCCCACTAGGGATCGATACCAAGACCTTAGTGTTGAAACGAGGTATCTTTCACTCAGTCTACCACTTGAGCTATGAATCAGGGTGTTACTTTTTTCTACTTAAGCAGTAGATAAGTAACTTATTTGAGATAATTAAGCTTGGTTTATGATCAATTATAAAATTATAAGTAGTTTTTTATTTAAAGTTACTTAATCACTTCAGTTTAATAAGTAAAAATCAAGATAAGTTACTTAAGGCATAAGAAGCTTATTTTAAGTAACTTCTGATCAAAATGCCCCTTTAATGCCACGTAATGTCAAATTGGCACATATACATGCGTCTAGTTCTGTCCTAAAATGGGTGTTAGACCTATATGGGTCCAAATACTTGAAAGTTGCTCAAGGGGTGATAGACCTAAATGGGTCTAGCTCCGTCCTAAAATCAAGACCTAAGCCTAGCAAGACCCAAACTAGATAAGCCCAAGCCACAAGCCCGGGGGATCCACCAGAATTCGGCCCATTGATTGCTCTAATTTTCAATGCATGGTCCTTTTAAGGCTTCCCCACTTATTGTGGGGCTAAACTAAGGTTGTGAATGAAACGGGTTTGGTTTGCTTTTATGGTACCCAGACACAAGTTAACTGGGTTTGGACCCTTTTGGATCCTGGTTCAATTCTTGGAGACTGGGGACTAGATTTGATTGGTTTTGATATCCATCTAGTCTTTAGATCTAAGGGTCTGTTTGGTGAAACTTATTTTCACCACTTATCACTAAAAATGGACTGTTTTCAGTGAATTTCCTTGATTCATTGCATGGTAAATTCAAATTTTGAAGTATTTAATTTAAATTTTCATTGAAAAAATATTTTTTAAGTTTTCCTCCTTCAACTTAAAATTTAATATGAAATGAGGTAAGTGATTTTGAGTTAAATAGTTTTTATAAATGACACCCTTACTTTTTCTCTAACTTCGAGCACAGGTTTTCAAGAGCTAGCCAAAGTTATTTGGCCCCATCATGATATATGTGTTATATACATGGCTTCTATCTATTTTACCAAATCATTTTAGGGCAAGATCTAAAAATTGAGGCAAACCCCAATGCTTAAGTGGACCACACCATAGAAACTTCTGATTTAATGATGCTCACCATTGAAATCTTTCTAAGACCCAATGTGATGTTTATTAGCCATCAAGTCTATTCATAAGTTCAAATAGGCCTGGATGAAGGGAAAACGTAAATACCAGCTGAACTTTTGTGCCCCAGAGAAGGTTTTAATGGCAGGTGTTCAATCTCTACTATTTTATGTGGTGTGGTCCACTTCAACTTTGGATTGCCTTGTTTTTTGGTACATGCCTTAAATGACCTGAAAAAGTGGATGGAAGGTGTTGATATAACACATACATTATGATGGGTAATAGAACTTTGCCATGTCAACATGGCATGTACCTATTAACTATTGTGGCACGCAGTTCGAGTAACATGCAGAGATAAGCTGTTTTACCGACTATTGGACCCGCCTAGATGTATGTGTCGTAACTTTTATATTCAAGTCATCCATCACTTTTTCCGTATCATTTTAGGACATGGTCTAAAAAACTGAAGTGGATCCAAATATCAGATGAACCATATGATACGAAACAGTGGTGATTAAACACCCATCATTAAAAGCTTTTTGGTGGTTGTTTTTGTAGTGTGGTCAACTAGAGCCTTATATCTGCCTCATTTTCAAGCTCATGCCCTGTAATGATCTAGAAAAATGAATGGATGGTGTGGATATAACACATACATTTTGGAGGAGTCCATAAAACTTTCCTACATCTCACACACGACCTAAGTGTCGCTTCCAAGATGGTGCTTCCTGTTGAAGGTTAAATATTGCATATTAGACCCCATTTATTACCTGGATTTACGAACATGGTGCTGTTTAACGGTCCGATTTAATCGTTTTTGTGATGCAATGTACATTTGCGAGCTTGGACCGAAACAGGGTGTTAAAAGCTGAGATTTAACGCTCAGAATTCACCAAAGCATGGGACGGACCCCAAAAGACTAAGATCGACGAAGTTGCACACTAGAGATCCAAGAAAATCGAGAAACTGAAGCTCAAGTGGCTTGAAATTGGTCCAGAATGCAAGATCACAGGGTTCCAACCATCGTTTGGCTCGGAACCTCATATATGGCCTAAGGACCATAAATTAACCGTACACATCAAAATTGAGCCATCGGATCTCTTTAGAAGTGGTCCAACGGACAGATCAGCCCATAAACTGTCGACTTTAGGCCCACCTGGTATCTGGAAATGTTTCAATTTTGGTGTCAACACCTTAAATTATGTTGAGAAACAAATGGATGGAACGGATTTCTTGCGAACATCACAGTGGACCCCACATGAGGGTGTGCGTGCATTCAGTGCACGCACACGTGAGGCGCACCGGACGGTCTGCCCGGTCAAAGACAAGCTGACCCGTCTTTCTTCTTACGTAGGAACAGCGGACGCACCAGCGTCCGCTGGTTTCATGTAGTGGGGCCCACCCCTCATTCAAATCATCAATCTGGACCGTTCATTAGGTACAGAGGTGGGATATTAACCTCACCTAGGTGTCCTTTCTCCACCATGCAAGCAGATGTGTGAAGATCTCAGCCGCACGCAAGATGAACGGTAGCACAAAAGATTGTGTGGACCACACTGAATTAACTCCAAAAACACCCCTTCCTGGATGGTTTTTTCGTCTTAAAACCAATGGATGGAGTGGATTGCTCACCAGGCTTCAATAGGTGAGCCAACGCGTAAACAAGAAACCATCAGGGACTTCTGCGGAAGCTCTGTCTCACATAGGGACTTGCGGTGGAATGTTGTGGGCCACCAGCATGCATCCTCGGTCTAATCTGGACCGTCCATCAAGAGCCTACGAGCCCTCTCAACCAAGCCTAGGTGATGAAGTTTCAAGAAACATGGAGATCGGTTTTTAATTGTCTAAACAGAGGGCAGACGATGCAATGAGAAATCTCATGGGAAACACTAAATTCGGTCTAAAAATTGTCCAGTTTTACTGAATTTTCAAGGGTGATCCAATGAATGTACTAGATTTCTTAATGATTGTCAAGAATGGACCCCACCAAACAACAAGTGTAAGCTCTGTTACGCACGTTCTATTACAGTGCGTAAAACTTTCGCACCGTTTTCTGCTATGCGTAAGGGCTATGCACGCAAGCTGCCACCGACTCCTTGCTCTATAAAAGGAAAAGAAAAAGAGAGAAAGATATTCAATTCTCCAGGGAATGCTTGAAGTCAGAGAATGTTAGAGACAGAGAGTTTGTTCTTTAGAGTTTCAATTTTGTATTTATTGTTATTTATTTATTATTATTTGAAAGATCCAGCCCAATCATGTTGGGCTAAACCTCTTAGCCGAGGCTAAGAGGTGAAGCTTGTCGTGTGATGGGAGACTTTTTGTTTGTGCCTCTTATTTAGATTGAACTGATGTTGATTTTAGTTTAATTAAGGGAATGTTTTTAGTTTTTAATGGTCTGTTGTGACTAAAATTACAATGGATCTGTGATAGCTTTAAGCATGTTCCTTTTCTTTTTATGTTTATGACGTCAGGAAGCCCTGTTATTCACCATCGTCTCCTGGGCATGGTCAGATGACGAAACCCTTTCTAACATTCATAATCCTCTGATTGGTTGTTAATTAGTTTAATTTTGTTGTTTACTTTGTCTCATGGGCATGGTTTGGTGATGGAATCCATTCTAATTCTTATACCTTTCATCTCTAGAAAACTAGATCAAAGGAAGTTCAGTTTTGATTTTCATGGTTACACCCTCCAACTGGATAAAGATGAGACTCTAAATCCGAGTGAGTTCTTGAAGCAGGCATAAGATCTCTCTGATCTCTACAAGTGGATCCTCTGAATCCCTAGTTTCCTACCTCTGAATTCTTTAAGTTTTACATTAATATTTCACCATTATTCCCTCAAATTCATTCGATTTAGATTTCATCTTAGTCTAGTTCTAGTTCTACTTAATTCCAGATTACGTATAGGTTTCAGTCCCTTGGGATTCGACCTCGGTCTCACCGAGTTTATTACTACATCACAACCCTATACTTGGGGAGTGAACAAGTTTTTGGCGCCGTTGCCGGGGAATGATGGTTACATTTTTCTGAGACTTAACTAGTTTATAATTAGTTTAAGATTAGGATTTTTAACTTTGGTTTCAGATTTTTTTCATTCTATTTGATTTTTTTTTTTTTTAAACTAGCCAACTGTCTCATTTTGTAGGATTCTGAGATAGGCTTCTAAATTGGTCATTTCTTTCTTAATTTCTTCCTTTCTATTTCTAAAGTAGAATTTGTCTTCTTTAGCAAGTTTCTAATTCTAACTCCTTTAGAATCTAACTATGTTTCCTATTTTATGTTTTAAAACTTTCTATTTCTGACTATCTTTAGAATTCTTCCTTCCTTTTTTAGAAGATAATTTACTTTCTATTGGTAGACTTTCTATTTTTAAAAACTAACTTGTTTGGTTTTGTTTTGCAGGTTTTTAACTTAGGGACTCCAATTTGGTAACTTCTTTCAAACTTTCTCTTTCTAAATTTCCCTTCTTAGGTCTAGGTTTAGAATCTAAAATGAGGGCTGCAAGTGTTTTATGCCTAAGTGGGCTCATGACAACACTTGACGTCTCTTGACTGAAGGAGGATTGGTTGAGGGGTTAACTGTCCATCGCAAGATTAGACACCGCTCGAAATCCCTTGAGTTAATTAAGGTTATGGCTACAAATCAACCTCAAGCACTACCCCAACCTAGGGATGAGGAAGTACATAATGAGAATGAGGTGCATCAAGCACCCCCGCCTCATACTTTACGAGATTATTTACAACTGGCGGGGGTGAGTACGCCCTCATACATGATTTTTCCTGAAAATACAGGACATATGGACATCAAGCCAGGGGTTATCTAACTCCTTCCTAAATTTCATGGGCTTGAATCAGAAAGTCCATACTTACATCTGAAAGAGTTCAATGAGATCATAACCACTATACTTTCCTAATATATCTGAGGATACAGTCAGGCTGAAACTCTTTCCCTTTTCCTTGAAGGAGAAGGCTAAGACGTGGTTGCATTCACTGTGTCCTAGATCCATTGGCACATGGAATGATATGCAGAGGGAATTTATAAAGAAATTTTTTCCACGTCACAAAATAATTACCCTTAGAATAGCAATCATGAACTTCGCCCAAAAGGAGAATGAAACATTATTCCAATATTGGGAAAGGTTCAAGGATCTTGTCAGTTCATGCCCACAACATGGCTTTGAAACGTGGCGCATTACAAATTTTTTCTATGATGGACTGACATCTTCCATGCGTCAAATGGTTGAGACAATGTGTAATGGAGAATTCATGAATAAAGATGTCGATGAAGTATGGGATTACCTCGATAGACTTGCCGAAAATGCACAATCATAGGACCATTACCCAAAATTGAACACCACATCTAGGCCGACTCAATCTAAGGAGATAGGTAGATTGTATCTCCTGAAAGAAGAGGATCTCAATTATAAAGTAAATAATCTCATAAGAAAATTTGAGGCCATGGAAGGAAAGAAGGATAAGGTTAATGAAGTTGTTTGCGGCATCTGTGATGGCAACATTCGCACAACTGAAAACTGTCCTACAATATCTGCCTTTCGAGGAGTGTTGAATGAGCAAGTTAATGCCGTAAATAACTATCAAAGACCTTTTAATGGACCTACCTCTAATACATATAATCCTGGTTGGAAAAATCACCTAAATTTTAGTTGGAGGAATGGACAAACTGCTACCCCTCAACGTTTCTTCAATCAAAATCCAAATCAGGGGAAACCTCAGAAGAACTGGTTCAAAATCCCATACAAGAGCTGGCTCAGGCAGTGCGAGGATTTACAGATTGTATGCAAAAGATGGATTCACGTATGACGGTTATAGAAAAGGGGATGCTTCCTGCACAACATCTCCCCAATCCTAAACTACAGTATGAGATAAGTGATCTAAGCTCTTCAAATCAGATGGAGCATGCTAAATCTATCACCACTCTTAAGAGTTGGAAGATTATTAATAAAAACCCTTCCGGTTAAGCTCGAAAAGCCTAAAGAATCAGAAGAGGACACAATGATGGATCTAGTGATGCCCCACAAAAATTAGAATTGAAACTTTTAGAGAAGCCTGTTACTTCATTTCCCCAACGGTTGGTTGCACCAAAACCTCTCTCTAACTCTCAGGATATTCTAGAGGTGTTGAAACAAGTGAAAGTCAACATTCCTCTACTTGATGTCGTAAAACAAATACCTTCATATGCCAAATTCCTGAAAGACCTATGCACGACCAAAAGACGACAAAGTATTCAAAAGAAGATCTTCTTGACTGAGAAAGTAAGTGTCATCCTAAAACGACGTGCCACAGAAATACAAGGATCCTGGTATCCCAACCATATCATGAATGATCGGTAACTACGGCATTGAGCACGCACTTCTTGACTTAGGAGCGAGCGTCAATATGATTCCTTACTCGGTATACAAACAGCTAGGGTTGGGTGAATTGAAAACCACCTTAACCACGTTACAACTCGTTGATCGTTCTGTTCGTATACCAAGAGGGATAACTGAGGATGTGTTAGTTCAGGTTGACAGATTCTACTACCCTGTAGATTTCATCATCCTAGATACTGAACCCGTCAATAATGGAAGCACTCAGATTCCTATCATCCTTGGTCGTCCATTCCTTGCCACTTCAAATGCAATTATCAATTACAGGAATGGAGTCATGAGCATATCTTTTGGGAATATGACATTAGAGTCAAACATCTTTTTCAATAACGGCAGAAATTTTGAGGATGATGACGATTTCATGACATTAACATGATTGATTCTTTCGTGGAAGACAGAACGCCTCTGACCTTATCCTCTGACGCTCTAAGGACGTGCCTGGCCCACTCCCATGACTTGGATGATGACATAATTAGGGAGACGTGTGCCTTGATTGATATTGCACCGGTACTTGAAGTTAACCGGTGGAGGCCACAATTTGAAGAGTTACCCCAAACCGATGTAATGTCTCTACCATCTAACCTCAAGCCGTCGAACCTTGACCTAAAACCTTTACCCTCTGATGTGAAATATGTCTATTTAGGTCAAGATGAGACATACCCGCTGGTGATCTTTGCCCACCTAGAGAAAGAATAGGAGAGTATGCTCATATCTACTCTCATTGAGCATAAGGGAGCCCTTGGATGGACGATAGCGGACCTCAAGGGAATCGACCCCTCGATTTATACTCACCGCATATATCTTGAGGATAATGAAAAGACTTCACGGCAATCACAACGTAAACTAAATCCAAACATGAAAGAAGTGGTTAAGGCCGAGGTTCTGAAACTATTGGATGTGAGTATCATATACCCTATATCTGATATTCAATGGGTGAGTCCAACTCAGGTGGTTCCTAAGAAGTCTGGAATCACCATCGTAGCCAATGCCAATAATGAACTCGTACCAACCAAAGTTACTACTGGTTGGAGAATGTGCATTGACTACAGGAAGCTGAATACCGTCACGAGGAAGGACCACTTTCCATTGCCCTTCATTGATCAAATCTTGGAAACGCTAGCTGGTCATTCCTATTATTGTTTCCTTAACGAGTATTCGGGCTACAATCAGATTAAAATCGCCCATGAGGACTAGGAAAAGACCACATTTACATGTCCCTACGACACCTTTACTTACAGAAGGATGTCATTTGGGTTATGTAATGCCCCTGCCACCTTTCAACGATGTATTATGAGTATCTTTTCTGACATGGTGGGGAAATATCTAGAGGTCTTTATGGTCGATTTCTCTATTTTCGGTTCATCTTTCAGCGAGTGCTTAGAGAGTTTTAAATGTATGCTGAAAAGATGTGAAGAAAAGAATCTGGTACTTAATTGGGAGAAGTGTCATTTCATGGTTCAGAAGGGAATTGTCCTTAGGCATATCATCTCGTCCAAGGGAATCGAAGTAGATAAGGCAAAAATCGATCTTATCTCTAACCTACCTCCACCCAAGAACATCAGAGACGTGCGATCCTTCTTAGGACATGCAGGGTTTTATAGACGATTCATAAAGGATTTTAGTCTCCTCTCTCGTCCTCTATGTAATCTTCTTCAAAAGGATGCACCATACGAGTGGACTGACCAATGCCAGGAAGCTTTCACCAAGCTTAAGAGCATGTTCCATCATGCAACCACATGACTAAAGCCTTCCTTTTGAGCTTATGTACGATGCTTCTGATTATACTCTTGGAGCTGTTCTAGGTCAGAAAAATGATCAGAAGCCTTACGTCATTCATTATGCAGTAGGACTCTAAATCCTACCCAAGTGAACTACTCAACTACGGAAAAGGAACTCTTAGCCGTAGTGTTTGCCTTGGACAAACTTTGGTCCTATCTGATCGGATCCAAGATCATTATCTATATAGATCATGCGGCACTCAAGTATCTTCTTTCTAAGAATGATTCTAAGCCCCGCCTGATAAGATGGATCCTTCTACTCCAAGAATTTGATTTGAAAATTAAAGATAAAAAGGGAGTAGAGAATGTGGTGGCCGATCACCTTTCTCGCCTTAATACCTCTAATTCCCTTGAGGGACCCATATTAATGACATGTTCCCTGATGAATAACTGTTCAGAGTCTCCCATTCACCTTGGTTCGCTGATATTTCTAATTATCTTGCTATAGGGTCTATACCGACACATTGGGCTGCGCAAGATAAGAACAAATTCTTTATTAAGGTGTGTAACTTTTTCTGGGACGATCCATATTTGTTTAAATATTGGCCAAACTAAATCCTAAGGAGATGTGTGCCAGACGATGAGCATCAGAGTGTCATCTCCTTCTGTCACTCACAGGCCTATGGTGGTCACTTTTCTGCTAAAAAGACCACGGCCAAGATTTTGCAGTGTGGCTTTTATTGGCCCACTATATTTAAGGACACTCATGAGTTTTGCAAGGCTTGTGAGCGTTGTCAGAAATTGGGAGCATTGTCCCATCGAAATATGATGCCTTTAAATCTCATCCTTATCATAGAAGCATTTGATTGCTGGGGCATTGATTTCATGGGACCATTCCCCCAATCCTTTGGAAATTTGTATAGTCTGCTCGCCGTAGACTATGTCACTAAATGGGTTGAAGCGATTCCGTGTTGGAATAATGACCATCTTACGGTCATTAAATTCCTTAAAGACAACATCCTTTCCCGATCCGGAATGCCTCGTGTCGTCATTAGTGATGGGGGCTCACACTTTTGTAATAGGTCATTTGAGAGTTTAATGAAGAAATACGGTATCTCTTGTTAAGGCATAAAATAAGAGAAGAATTGAAGCAGGGAAAGATCAAGGCATTTAGCAAAAGTTGGAAGAAAGGAACAAAGAATTAGTTCTGAGACCACTTTACGCTGGACCGCATAAAGTATACAGATTGCGCGGGACCGCACAAAGTATACCGATTGTACGGGATCGCGCAAAGCATATCGTTTACGCGCATCCGCGCAAACCATATAACAGTAGTGTAAAAATGGTTGCGAGTTATTTTGTCCCACATCGCCCAAGTCGAAGTTTTATGCCTGTAAAATGCTTATAAATACCCTGCTCTCTCTTTAAAAAGGGGTTCGAAGATTCTGGAGTGAAAGAAGAACGAAAGAGAAGACTGAAGGTGCAGAGCATCGGGCTCCAGCAGATTGGGCGGACCCGCACAAACAATATGGTCTGCACGGGACCGTGCAAACTGATTGCCCTGCAGTCTATAACAGCAATGGGCTGTCATGCTGCTGAAATGGCCGGAGTCTTCAAATCTTCAAATTTTTCCTATTCAAGAAAGAATGAAGAGTCACCAACAGAAAGTCGTATTTCTCCTAAGTCTCAGGAGATGACTGAAATAGCGCCGGAATGCTGCCGGAATCTCTATTTTCTTGAAGACTATTGGTCAATTCATCAATTCCTCCTAAGTCCTAGGGGATGATTGGGATCATTGCCGTTATGCTGCCAAAATTTACATTTAACTATGACAGCTGAACTTATAATGAATTCTTTGTAATCTATCTTAGAATCAAGGGATATCCGAGGATGTAAATGAATTCAGAATCAATAAAATGTGATGATTGTCTTTATACTTTTCCATTTGTTATGTTTGAATAAGAAATGTTTCCCAAACTAAATACATTTGTTTCCTTGTCGAAACAAAATGGCGACTCTACTGGGGACCATCTTTATCTTATTTAAACAGTAATGTTGGGAAAAGTTGTAAGACTCTTATCACTTTTTGGCATCTCTTAGATGCCAAAATAGCGACTCTTAGTGGGAACATCCTCCCCTTCATCTCTAAGATAGATCACTTAATCTCTCGCATACTAACTTCACGTATGTTTCTGTTTCGAAGGTACCCAAATTCAATTACATAATACTACTGATGGCTAACATTGCAAGAAAAGTGAACTTCCACTTCATCCCCACTGGGTTCATAGTCAAATACGCGCCAAGCCGAACTCCTGAACATACGAATGCATGCACCACAAACAGGCGCAGAGTAACTCAAGTAACAGCGGGAGTCATTTCCGTCTCACCTCAACCACAGGAAAGGGATGGGGACTGGACTGTGGTCTTGTCTAGGAAGGCAAAAGCAAAGAACTTAAAGAACCGCAAGGGAAACTTATCTGTACCAAGAGCTGAGGGACCAACCACGCGCAGTATAGCAAGGAGAAAACCCGAGCTCGCTCCTCCTGCGATATACCCCGAACGAGTAGCTCTACAATTCACGTCGCACGAATTTCCGGCTCTGATCGCCCAAAGGACCAAATGGACGGAAGCACAGGAAGGTAAAACACTGATGATAGGATCACCGATGCCTGTATCACCTCTGACAAGTTCGCCCATAACTGTATCGCCCCGAACGATCAACAGCACGGGAAGCACACAAAAGTCGAGTGAGACTCCAATCTTTCCTCTCTTTATAAGCCCTGTTACGTCAACGTACTCTCGTCTTACCCCAACAACGGCCTCGACAAACAATAAAGGAGCCACAGTGTACATGGCAGAAACGGGTCAAGAAAACAGGCCAACTATTGAAGAACGTGTTGACCAAATGGCAGAGGCACAAAGAGCGCTAATGGACGAATGCCGGAACCTCAGAGAAGCTCTGGCAACGCTGGCTTATAATGTAGCCCAGATAGCTGCTCCACCTATGATGGGAGCGACAAATGGACAGGAGAGCCAACCTGAAGGTTCCCATCCATAGGGAATAGGATCGCGAGGGTCCGTTCCAGTAACAAGGGCTATAACACAGGATGACGTAAGGCAAGTCGTCGAAGAAGCAGTCAGAATAGAGAGAGAGCGCGCAAATACCGACCGTTTCAGATACCGAACGCCGTACCTGAGAGAAGTAGAAGATGTCCCTTTTTCGGCTAATTTCAAGCATCCGGACTTTCAGAAGTTTAACGGAGAAGGGTCACCTGAAGAGCACTTGATGTACTTCATTACCAGCATGGGGAATTTCTCCATGATACCTCAATACTGCTTGCGATTATTCGGATCATCATTGACAAGTAAAGCTTTCCGATGGTATTCAAATTTAGCTCCAGGATCTATACGCACATGGGAGGAAATGCAAGACTCTTTCATGTCAAACTTCTTCCCGTCAGAGTGCGATGTTAGCATCACAGAATTAGCTTCAGTACGACAGTAAGAAGGAGAACCAGTCGAAAAGTTCATAGACAGATGGAAAACACTGGGGGCATCGTGTAGACAGTTGCCAGAAGAAAAGGAACAGGTCAAGATATGTTTGAACTCTATGGAAACAGGGATCGCGTTCAGACTCACCAGCGCCGAAATCGGAACCTTTCGCGATTTGGCTACCAAAGCCCATGCATTGGAATTAATGACTCGTAAGATGCCAGCATTTCATTATGAAACCGTCAGGAGGATACCTGGCAAAACGACCGTCAATACCATCGATCGGGATAAGAAAAATCAAGATGCGAGGGGCTCAAAAGACAAAAGATCGGAAGGAAAAGAAGGCTGGAATCAATCAAGGGATAGATACGGCGGAAAAAGGCTCAGAATGCTCGATTCTCACAAAGGATTTGAATTCGATAAAGAAGACGTAGTTCCTATGATGCAGCAGTTGTTAAAAGCTGGCACCCTGGAATTACCAGAACCGAAGCGTCCTGAAGATGTGACGAAGACCTGGGAAAGAAACTTTTGCCGTTATCATCGCCTAGTGGGACATCCGACGGAGATTTGCTATACGTTGAAGTGCATCATACAGCGAATGATAAATAGGGGCGAAATAATAACAAGTGAAAGCAAAGAAAAGAGTAGGAGGGCGACAGTAAACGTATTTTCAGTCCAGGAAAAAGCCCGAGAAATAAAAGAGAAAGAAAATCAAAAGTCAATAAAGAATGCCGCAATGATTACGTTGCAATCAGGAAAGTAGGTAACAAGTCCGGTGAAGCAAAAAACAGGAATTGCGAGAAAAGAAGTTACCGAAAGACAAAACAACGAGGATGGAAGTAAAAACGGGAATGGAGTGACGAAAGTGGCTTGTGATGTAGTTAGCCACTTGAAGGGGATACCGGCACGTCTAAGCATCTATGATGCGCTCAAGTTATCAGAAGAGTTTCGACAGAGTTTGATCCAAATGCTGTCTGATCACCATGTAAGAGAAGCTTTATTGACAGAAATGAAACATGAAAGACACAATGAACAGGCAAATTGTCTACCAGTAATCTCGTTCTCTGATGATGATTTAATTGGTGAAGCAGAACATAATAAACCGCTAATGATAGAAGGATATGTTTGTGAAAAGAAGATAAAACAGATTATAATAGACAATGGGTCTACAGTGAATCTTTTGCCACTCTCCATGATAAACAAATTGGGCTATCGCCGTTCTGATTTGCGCCCCAGCGGAATGATGATACAGGGGTTCAATCAAGATGGACAACGCGCGCTCGGTAAGATTACAGTGACATTGGAAGTGGGAGAATTAATTACTACTGTTCTATGTCACGTTATAAATGTTGTGACAACGTATAACCTTCTCTTGGGAAGGCCGTGGATACATCAGTACAGTATTGTACCCTCTACTCTACACCAATGTTTCAAATACTGTAAGGACGGAATGCAGTGCAAGGTGATGACTGACGCAAAACCATATACGGAAGCTGAGTCTTTCTTCACGGACGCCGGCTATTATAAAGGATTCTCCGAAGAGGTGGGAAATAATGATGAAAAGAGAGTCTTAAAAGACGTCCAAATAAACAATGTTAGAGAAGAAAGGGCGGAATCTTCTGGGACTGCAGAAGCAAAAAAGAAGTTCTATTTTGTACCCAAGCGTCTGAGACAACTGGGCAGCCACCGTTGACATTGTTATCGACAGAACAATTGAAAATCTTACAGTCCAATTATACGATGCCCTTACCCAATATTGAAAGGTGTAAGCCATTTACAGCCGCTCCAGGAAGATTTCAAGTCAGGGCTAGTACTAAATACCCTGAGCCGATAGAATTCCATGCCGCAGCAAAAGCAAAGGATGAGATCATAAGCAATGTATATCACAGAGAGTTAACACCGCAAAATTTGAAAAAATACAGTGCAGTAAGCAAGAAAATCATGAGAAATATGGGCTTTGATTGTAACAAACCCACTGGACTGAATCATGGGAAAGGAATTCAAATCCCTCTCGGGGTTAATCAGGAAAAGCTGAGAAAATTCCAGGGGCTAGGAGCAGAGTCATCAGTGAATATGGTATCAGTAAATATGACTTCGGCCGCACAAATACCAAAACAAGATCCTAAGGTAGTCGAGTATCCTGAAACAGCTCCAAAACAAATAGAAGACAGGGGGGCAACCGACAATAGAAGGCTTACGAGAAATAAATTTGGGAACAGCAGAAGAGCCGAGAAATATATTCATTAGCGTTAGCCTTTCTGAACAGGAATTCGAGAAATATGGCCAACTTCTCAAAGAAAAAAAAGACGTCTTTGCTTGGACATATGAAGAGATGCCGGGACTGGAACCCTCTGTATCGATGCATCGATTAAACATCTCCAAAGAAAAGAAACCAGTAAAGCAAGCACAAAGACGATTCCACCCAGACCTGATTTCGTTAATCGAAGAGGAAGTAAACAAACTGATAAAGGTTGGGTTCATCAGGGAAGTTAAGTATCCCAAGTGGATATCAAACATCGTTCCTGTGAAGAAGAAGAATGGGCAGATCAGAGTATGTATTGACTTCAGAGATATGAACGAAGCATGTCTAAAGGACGACTTCCCTCTCCCAATAACAGAGTTATTGATCGATAGTACTACTCAGTATGCTATTATGTCTTTTATGGACGGTTATGCAGGTTATAATCAAATCAGGATGGCGCCCGAAGATGAAGAGGCAACGGCATTCAGAACACCACTTGGGATTTATTGTTACAAAGTTATGCCTTTCGGTCTTAAAAATGCTGGGGCAACATATCAGAGGGCGATGAAAAATATCTTTCAAGATATGATGCATAAACATGTTGAATGTTAGGTTGACGACTTGGTGGTCAGGTCAGGAAATCATCAAGAACACCGTGAACATTTGGCAGCAGTCTTCCGTCGACTCAGAAAGAAACAATTAAAGATGAACCCAGCTAAATGTACGTTCGGAGTATCTTTGGGCAAATTTCTTGGCTTCGTTGTATGGCATAGAGGCATCAAGATCGATCCAGAAAAAATTAAGGCTATTCAAAATATGCCGCCATCGACAACGCTAAAGGAATTGAAAAGCTTACAAGGAAAACTAGCATACATTCGCCGTTTTATTTCAAATCTCGTAGGAAGGTGTCAGCCATTTTCTCGACTAATGAAGAAAGATACAGAATTTATATGGGATCACGCCTGTCAGAATGCATTTGATTCAATTAAGGAATTGCTGAAACAGCCCCCGGTGTTAACAGCTCCAGTGAGAGGTAAGCCTCTTATCTTATATACATCTGCAGCTGCAAATTCTTTGGGTGCTTTGTTGGCACAGGTAAATGAAGCCGGAAAGGAGACTGCTCTTTATTATCTAAGCTGAACGTTGATAGGGGCAGAATGCAATTACTCTCCGATTGAGAAAGAATGTTTGGCGTTGATATTCGCTGTGGAGAAGTTAAAACATTATTGTCTCTCCCACGATATAACTTTGATCTCAAGAGCAGATCCGATAAAATTCTTGATGACCAGGCCAATGTTGTCGGGAAGATTAGCCAAATGGATGTTATTGTTATCAGAATATACTATTTCGTATAGGCCGACGAAAGCAGTAAAAGGGCAAGCCATGGCAGATTTCCTCGCAGCACATCCTGTGACAGAAAGTCAAGAAATTAATGATGACTTTCCAGACGAGCAAGTTATGTTGGCCGAATCCGAGACCCCATGGCAGATGTATTTTGATGGTGCTGCTCGAACATCGGGAGCAGTGGCAGGAGTGATATTCATTACTCCTCAAGGTGATCTGTTACCATACTCCTTCACACTGGGCACTACATGCACAAACAATGAGGCTGAATACAGAGCCCTCATTATCGGAATGGAAATAGCTCAGCAAATGGAAATAAAATTATTACACATCTTCAGAGATTCTAAATTGATTATAAATCAATTGACAACAGAATTCGAAGTAAGGAAACAAGAGCTCTTGCCTTATTGTCGGAAAGCACAATAGTTACTTGAACAGTTTTGTCATGTGGAAATCAAACATATACCTCGATCTGAGAACACAAAAGCGGATGCTTTAGCCAGTCTGGCAGCGGCTCTATCCTGCACAAATTGAAGTCCTCTCCAGGTAACTATAAAAGAAAGAAGACTCTTGCCATCCGCAGAGGTTATCGAAGAAATCATTGAAATGCTTCTTATATCCTGTTTGGAAATAACGACAGATGATTGGCGTCAGCCTTTCGTCGATTATCTCAAATACAACATCTTGCCAGAAGATAGTGCGCAAAGACAGCAGATTAAGCAGCGATCGGGCAAATTTGTCATATGCAGCGAAGTATTGTATAGAAAATCTTATAATGGAATGTTGTTACGGTGCTTAGACAAGCAAGAAGCAAATT
The DNA here is from genome assembly GCA_021015155.1 of Magnolia officinalis. Taxonomy (NCBI): domain Eukaryota; kingdom Viridiplantae; phylum Streptophyta; class Magnoliopsida; order Magnoliales; family Magnoliaceae; genus Magnolia; species Magnolia officinalis. Next base: position 32,484,398 of record JAJHSJ010000007.1, read on the forward strand.
GAATGCTACGGGAAGCACATTCAGGTGAATGTGAAGCGCATCAAGCTGGCCGAAATTTATGCCATAAAGTGCATCGAATGGGTTATTACTGGCCTACCATGTTCAAAGATGCGATAGAATATGCGAAGCGATGTCATGAATGTCAAATACATGGGGATGTAATACATGTCCCCCCGGAAGACTTACATCAGACCGTTGCTTCTTGGCCTTTCTCAGCTTGGGGACTCGACGTGATTGGCCCTATAAATCCACCTTCGTCTAAAGGAAAACAATATATTTTGGCAGCGACAGACTATTTCTCCAAGTGGACCGAAGCAGTCGCTTTGCGCAATGTTAAAGAAAAGGATGTGGTCAATTTCATCCGGCATGTCATAATATACCGTCATGGTATTCCAAAAAAGATCGTCACTGATGATGGCACCCCTTCTAAAAATAAAGGCATGGAAAAGTTGTGTCAAAAGTTCGGCATCCAACATTCGTTTTCAACACCTTACTATCCTCCGGCCAATGGGTTAGCAGAGGCGTTTAACAAAGCGATTGTCAAAATAATAAAGAAAACGGTGACAGGCAATAAGCGCGATTGGGATGAAAAGTTACAGGAAGCATTATGGGCCTACAGGACTACCCACCGAACAACAACAGGGGCGACACCGTATTCATTAATCTATGGCATGGAGGCAGTCATCCCAATTGAAATACAGGTGGCATCGCTCAGAATAGCGGTACATCAATCTGTAACAGATGATGAAAATGCAAAAATAAGGCTGAAAGAATTAGATCTGCTCGATAAGAAGCGTCTAGCAGCTCAGCAACAATTGTAATCATATCAGGCCAGGATATCAGCTGCCTTTGATAAACAATTTAAATACCGCTCTTTCAAAAAAGGGGATATGGTACTAATGCTGAAAAGACCTATAGTGGTCACTCGCCGGACAGGGGGCAAGTTCGAGCCTAAATGGGATGGTCCATATGTGGTAAAAGAAGTATACTCCAATGGGGCATATAGAGTCGCAAATCAAGGGGGGCAAGGTATCAGTATACCTGTTAACGCCCGCTTCATCAAAAGATACTACCCCTGAAGAGAGACATGCTGATTTTGACCTAGAATATCAGCATAATGATTCTGTATCAAAAGGGGGCAAGGATGAATAAGATCATGTCTATATGTCAACAAAAGAAGCTATGAAGAAGAAATTCACGAGCATGTCAACTATGTTAGTAAGCATTAATTCTAAAAATATATGGATCATCGTCATCACCAAATAAGTTTGACAAAGTTAATATCACCTTGAAGATTCTCTTGAAGATATTAATTCTCTGAAGATATTGATTCTATTATGCTGGCAATGACAATGATCATAATTATTATTGCCCTACAAGGCACGGATCTTCTTAAAGATACTATTAAAAGCAAGGATATATCAATCTCAATCAAAGAGGCAGTCTAGCCAAGCCAAATCCTAAAAGAGCCAAATCAAAAAGATCAAGTTTTAAGAAAGAGCTAAAAGCTCTAATAAAAAAAAAAGGATCAAGCTCTCAAAGGATCAAGCTCTAAAAGGACTGGCCAACTACACATAAGACCTATCAAGATCGTCATTCGGGCAGCGGCGAGGATTAAGTGGCCCTAAAAAGCCCGCGAAGACCATCGTGCGCACCCATGCGGGCAGCTGACGAAGTCAAGGATTGAAAGCCTAAAAGGCCATAAATTCACGAAGACTAGTCACCGTAACTCCCATGCCATCTGTATAGCTTTCCGGTAGCGTCACGGGGAACGGATGAAAGTGCCCTCCTGTGAATGGGCTCAACCTTGCAAACGAAGAAAACAAGGGCCGCAGTGCGAGCTTTTAAACCAACCATGCATAAGACCCTCCAGATTTAGGGTTTAATTTCAGCAGTAACTGGTGAGGAAGGGATTAAGCCTACTCATTGATGGACTGGCGACCCTAGATTTGGTGCCCAAAGGTAGCCTTGCGAGTCCTGCGAACTCTAGAGAGTTACCGTGGCCAACCCTGTGCGTAAAACCAACGGTTCACCGCCCGGTAGCGTTAATGGGCCCCTCTGATGGACCGTGGCCGTGAGCTCAAGGCAGTGAAAAGTCCAAGAGAACTCTAGAGAGTTATAGAGACCATCACATAAGACCAACAAGTGCTCCACTACTCAAGAGCATAAACTGTGTGTGTGCGCGCGCTCCACTTCTTATGAGCTTAAACTGTGTGTGGGTAATTAAATTGAAACTTAGCACCACCAATTTAATACTCACATAGAAAATCCCGTACTAACAAAGCATAAAAGGCTTGAAAATTATAATTAAGGATATGATGAAATTATTGTATGAAAATAGGATTTCCACAATATGATGTGATAAATGTTAGCATAAATGTCATCAATATGTGATGTGGTAAATGCCATTGTAAATATCTCAAAATGCTATCATAAAAGCATATGTTAAGTCAAATAAATTACCCGTCCAAAAGCATGTAAACAAATATTACATCAAGAAGCATGTAAACAAAGATTACATCCAAAAGCATGTAAACAAAGATTATATGTTCAAAAATCACATGTTTAAAGTTCTTCCGTAACCCCTACTGCCTCTATATATTTGCGCAAATCCTCTTTTAATTGTGCCTAAGCTGCATCATGCTTGGATTTTTCTTCAAGAATAAGTCTCGCCTGATCAGGAATACCGGCTAGCTTACTTTCTAAAGAAGCGATCATTTCTCTACCTTGGAGTCGTACAGATTTTTCTATATCAAGGGATTGAACATTCGCCCGCATCCTTTCTTCAACATCCTGAATGACTAAGTCTTGCTCATGATTCTCTCTCTGGTTGAGAGATTTCCTCTTTCAGGGCTGCGATACGATCTCGGGTGGTCACTCTCTTATCAATATGAATCTTTAATTGATCTTGAAAAATCAGATATTCTTGCTCAAGTTTGGAGATAGATGAATCCGTTAGAGAGGCTTGTTCTTGAGATGCAGCCAGCTGCTTCCTGTACTCTAAAATCTCAGGGGCAATTGTAGCATTTTCTACCGACGCCAATGAGATTACTAAATCGCGGAATTTAAGGAGCGAATCGCGCAAAGGAGATATGTTAATTCTAGCCATCTTGTCAGAGCCTTCCAAAATTTCCATAGCAACATCCAAGTCCAACCATTGATCAGGGTTTCTGAAGATATGGGCTATCGTCAACAAAGAGTGTTTCACCATAAGCATCTTGTGAACAGGGACTTTTGCAAAAGATGATAGTTCAGATGTAGTAGCCACAGAGTCGGAACTGGCCGCACCACTGCAAGGAGTTCCTATAGTAAAAAGAAGAAAGACATTCAGATATATTATGAAATATGCAGTTCTAAGTAAAATAACTAGTGCATGTATATACCTGTCGCTGGAATACGATTAACAGAAGGAGAAGCTCCCTGAGTCACGGAAGGACCGAGTCCCACCATATCAGCAAAAGATGGTGCTCTAGCTTCCGTACTAGAATCTCTGGTAGCTGGAGTTGGCAAATCAGTGGTCTCTATTGGAAATATAATTTCACGAGCTACCACTTTTTGTACCACCAATGGAACTACAGGAGCTCTTGGCGAGATTATTGCAGGAGGATTCACTGAAGAGATCGCGCCTATCTCAGCAACCCGAGCACCTAAAAAAGGGAGACACAATAATTCTAAATAAATAATTGCTGTTAAATATGTAGATAAATATATGCACATGAAAGTTAAATTTTCTTTACCTGGTGAATATCCGTATTCACCATAATCTAGATGTTCTTCCTCGTCTTCCTCAGCTGCAGGAGATTTAGCTGGAATATTGACGCCAAAGAGAGCTTTAGAGGTTGCAGGAAGAGATTCCGTTTCAACCCCTTCTATAATTGCTTCCTCTTCTCCGCCAATATCGACTTCGCCTTCTTCGAAATCGTTATCTTTATCCTCACTGCTTTCACTGTCCTCGTCGTCTACATACTGCGAAGAGGCAGTAGTCTCTGATGATGAAGCTGAACTCTCATCTCCCAAAATTTCTTCGTCAACTTTCTCAACGACAACTTGCTTTCCTTTACAAGAAGCAGCTCGGCTGCTCTCTGGTGCAGACTCTTTGATTGTAGGGGAGGCGGATGCTTGTTTGATCCCCTCTGAAAGAATAGGAGATGATGCCTGTAAATACGTTCTCGATCTAGTCATTGGGGAAGCTGAGTCAGGATAAAGGGGTTGTGGAGGAGGTATAGGAGTATCACAAGCTGGTTTTTCTTGAACCGCTGCAGTCTCTGCAGGAACTGGGGAAGATGCACCTTCAGCGTCGTCTGCAACCTGATCTGTAAAACCCCGACGAGATTGCTCAAATTCTCTTAAAACTCCATAAGCAAACCAGCCATCCAAAGTGTTAATAGGCTTTATTTCGCTGATGGGATCTTCTAATGATATTTTGCTACAAATTTCTCCACGATGAGACGCATGGCTCTTTTCTAGGACATAGCCAACCCCACTTTCTAGTTGTCTACCTTTTAGCCTAGGCGGGTGGAGAAAGATAGAAGAATCCACAGGCAAGCACTTAGTGGCCAAATATGATTGATGGTCCCACCATCGCATCCAGTCGTATGATGTGCGAACTACGCGATTACAGCCTGGAATTATGAAGGAAGATCTAACACAACCGTTCAGTAGTTGCTTCCATATCATGGCCCAGTTGAGAGGACCTGTTTCATAATAACGCATTTTCTGAGTAACTAGCCCGCAGTCTTTTGGTACAGTTTGGTCGTAACCAAATTGATGAGCGAAACGACTGGGGTAGTAAGGTTCCCTCCAAAACTCTGTCCCTTCCCAAAGGGGTAGACTGTAAGAACGAATGGAAAAGAAGAAAGCTCTTTCCGCTGTAATAAGTATTTCTTGGTCCACCATGTCTGTATCCTCGGTGTAACGATAAAGGCGGAATTGAAAGAAGTTTATTTGGTCATCATCCCGAATTTTATTGGCAACCCAGTCATACACTCTTTTGGCCATCGCTCTTTGTTGGAAGAACCAGAGTGGAAGATGGGAAGGATGAACATATGCTTGCTCTGGGGCTTCGAAAGTCCAAGGAAAGTAAACCCCTAGCCACCCTGTGATATAATGCCAAGAGGTATGTGCAGATGAGGCTCCGAGAATAGGATCATTCACGTGAGTAGCTACCTCTCCAAGGGCTCTATAAATAGAGCATAATACTGGGGGAGCAAGGGAGTATCTGTGGCCTTCTGCCAAAGCACCAGCTACAGCAAAGACGGTGGGACGAACAGCATCTGCCCATTTAGAGCTGGGCAGTACGACTAAGCTTAGCCAATAAGCCAAGAAAGCTGCAAGTTCTCCGAAAGATCTATATTCCGATCTTTCCTTCATCGCGTCTCGGAGCTTTATTAGTTCGCGTCTCGGAGCTTTATTAGTTCCTTGGAGTGACAATCACGAAATCTTAAAATATATATATATATATATATATATATATAAGAGAGAGGGTAAAGATGCAAAAATCTCTAGATAGCAAGAATATGAGGAGGAAAGTTGATTATCGGACTGATAAATACCTGAGGCCTCTAGAAAAATGTGCCAGCCATTGCAAAGGGGGGATCTTGTGAAAACTGGGAAATTTACTCATCTCCTTGAACAGTTCGATAGTGGTTTCAGAGATCGAAGGTCTGCGATCGGGAGAGGATACAAAGGCCAGTTTCCTATTGGTTACAATAAATTCATCGTAGAATTTACCTATTATCGGGAGACCGGCTATGCGGTGAAGATCCCAAAGTGTTATGCTCATCTCACCATAGGGTAAGTGGAAGGAGTTGGTCGTGGGCGACCAGTACTCGAGAAAACCTTTCAGTACAGTAGGTTCCCTATAGAAGTATTTGGAAGTCACTTCTATAGCATCATAAAGGCCGATTTTTGCAAGTGTGTTCGTGTGCTTCAGTAAAATAGCTTCCGCCCAATCAGAATAATAACATCGAGCAGTTAACAGGCCTCTGATGCGAAATTCTGCTTGTCCCCATAGTTGTTCCCAATCTCGGAAACGTTGCCGGACTGTCTCATAAAAATGTGAAGGAAAGAGGTCGTGAGGGCTATGGAAAGGAACTAAGAAGATCATGGGGTGAATTTCTCCTATCTTTTGTCGCGACTTCTGCGTTTGTAAGACTCCCTCAAGGATTCGGGGTTCTCTTGTAGCCCACGATTTAGTATACATCAATCTTTCACCATGAACGTAATCCTTGGATTCACAGTCAAGCATGGACTGATGGCGATAGACATTGATGGGAATTATCGTCATAACCTTCTGCATGAGGGTTATCGAACTTCATAACGCCTTCAACAACTCGAACTGAATCCCATGAATTTTGAAGTCACTTCTTCTTATGTTCCTTAATTTTCTCTGCAAACTCTTTCGCCTTATTCCGGCGAGTTTTCTTCGAACGGGAGGCCGAGGGAGTGTCTTCGCGAAGAGGTGGTCTTTCACTATCAGTACGAATGTGAGTTGTAGTCTTTAACCATTCGTCCCAATCGTACTCTCTGTCGTGCTTCGGAGGACATTTGATATCTCCTAAAGCAATGGATCTATGAATGGGGGATGGTAGAGATTTGATGCGGTCGGAGAAGTCAAAGGTGGGAAGAACAGGCTCTTTGAAATAAGGAGTTCTGGAGGTAGTCTTTGTTCGCTTAGCAGGTGGTTGATCAGAAGAAGGTTGATCAGAAGGATGAGTCACAGGACGGGCTGTTTGTTTTATACGGGCCATAATGATGCAAGGAGTTAAGAAAAGAAGATAAATATCGGACTGAGAATAGAAGAAAGGTGAAAAATGGCTAAGTGTTGGAAAAGGTCAAAAAGAGAAAAAATAGCTAAGTGTTTGAAGGTTCAAAAGAGAGAAAATCGGCTAAATGTGGAACACTTTGCGCGGGTCCGTGCAAAGTATATGGGTTACGCGGAACATTTTGGACTTTGAAGGAACTAGCGCAAACTGGAAAGGTTTGCGCGGGGCCGCGCAAACAATATGGTTTGCACGGAGGAGAATCGCAGAAGCAAAGTTTCGCCAGAGCATAAAGGGTTTGTGCAAATGATAAAGTTGTTGGGCTATTTATAGGATTCATGGCCGAGTACGGTACTCGACCTAGCTTTGCGCGGGATTGCGCAAACCCTGCAGAAAAGCGTGATTTGATCCTTTTCTTTGATTTTCTTAAAAAGGAAAGAATGGATCAAGGGGGCATCTGTTGAGGCATAAAATAAGAGAAGAATTGAAGCAGAGAAAGATCAAGGCATTTAGGAAAAGGTTGGAAGAAAGGAACAAAGAATTATTTCTGAGAACACTTTGCGCAGGACCGCATAAAGTATACAGATTGCGCGGGACCGCATGAAGTATACCGATTGCGGGAGATCGCGCAAAGCATATCGTTTGCGCGTATCCGCGCAAACCATATAACAGTAGTGTAAAAATGGTTGCGAGTTATTTTGTCCCACATCGCCCAAGTAGAAGTTTTATGCCTGTAAATGCCTATAAATACCCTGCTCTCTCTTTAAAAAGGGGTTCAAAGATTCTGGAGTGAAAGAAGAACGAAAGAGAAGACCGAAAGTGCGGAGCATCGGGCTCCAGCAGATTGGGCGGACCCGCGCAAACAATATGGTCTGCGCGGGACCGCGCAAACCGATTGCCCTGCAGTCTATAACAGCAATGGGCTGTCATGCTGCTGAAATGGTCGGAGTCTTCAAATCTTCAAGTTTTTCCTATTCAAGAGAGAATGAAGAGTCACCAACAGAAAGTCGTATTTCTCTTAAGTCTCAGGAGTTGACTGAAATAGCGCCGGAATGCCGCCGGAATCTCTATTTTTCTTGAAGACTGTTGGTCAATTCGTCAATTCCTCCTAAGTCCTAGGGGATGATTGGGATCATTGCTGTTATGCTACCGAAATTTACATTTAACTATGACAGCTGAACTTATAATGAATTATTTGTAATCTATCTTAGAATCAAGGGATATCCGAGGATGTAAATGAATTCAGAATGAATAAAATGTGATGATTGTCTTTATACTTTTCCATTTGTTATGTTTGAATAAGAAATGTTTCCCAAACTAAATACATTTGTTTCCTTGTCGAAACATCTCTCATAAGGTGAGCACCCCATACCACCCACGGACAAGTGGCCAAGCTGAGATTTCCAATAGGGAGATCAAACACATTTTGGAGAAAACGGTTAACCCTAACCGTAAGGATTGGTCAATTTGATTGACCGATGCCTTACTTACCGTACTACTTTTAAAACCCCTATTGGAATGTCTCCCTTTAGACTTGTCTATGGGAAGGCTTGTCACTTGCTGTGGAGTACGAACATAAAGCGTACTGGCGATCAAAAATCTGAATTTCAATCTGGACAACGCTGGCTCGCTACGCAAACTTCAGTTGAATGAACTTGAAGAAATTCAGAATGTTACGTATGAGAACTCAAGATGTTGCGTATGAGAACTCAAGAATTTACAAGGACAGGATGAAGGCATTTCATAATCAACATATTCTTCGGAAATCATTCACGCTAGGTCAGAAAGTCCTTTTGTATGACTCTCGACTACATCTCTTTCCGGGTAAGCTTCGATCGCGTTGGACCGGCCCTTACATTATTGTTATAGCTTATCCTCATGGGGCCGTCGAGATAAGAGATCCCAACAATGGCAAGGAGTTTAAAGTAAATGGACATCGATTAAAACCATTTGTCGAGAAATTTGATTCAGAGGCCATGTCTATACCTCTGACTGATCTTGTTTACCAGGATTGATCTCCTAGTCTGATGGAGGTATAGGTTGGTTTATCGCTTTCATAAGACTAGGATAGTTTTCTTTATGCTATTCTAGGATAAACGGTTTTATGCCATTAGCTTAGTTTGCTTGATACGTTGTCATTAGGTTAGTTTGGTTTCGTGCTTAAAATCTTGTGATTAGTCGCTCTCACGCTGCGTTATCTTTGGAAAAAGCTTCTTAATTCCTTCATCCAGGTACTATCTTTCCATCACTTCTCCCTTATTTTCATTGTCTCATGTGCATTGCATGCTTACATCATTTACATTGAGGACAATGTAGATTTTAGGTTGGGAGTGGGAGATTAGGTACCTAATCAGTGTTTTCTTAGTCTTGAGTAGAAATTTTTCAAAATTTTTCAAAATTTTTCTGGAATTTCTTATGAATTCGAAGTGATTTCGAAGGTTAATCGTGATTTTAGAATTACAAGATACGTGATGTTGGTGATTTCATAGTTAAGTTTGAATTGTTAACCCATGATTAGAAGTTTTAAACATTGATTGAGTCATGATTTCACAGGACACATCTCGCTTACACATTAAGGTTTCAGTTCGATATTGAATTGTAACTTGGTGATCATTAAGCATGGAAGGAACCAACCTGGGGAATTTGTCCATCATGTTCAATAAGAAGAATGAAAGAAAAAGAAAATACCTAGCTACAAGATAGCCTGCGAAAAGGGTTGGGGCGAATGAACTTCACCATAGGTTTGCTCCGGCCCTATAGGTGTAGATTCGATTCCCCATGGTTGATATTTGGGAAAAGTTGGACGACTAGTCTTCACATAGGTTTGCTCCTTATAGATGAGGATTTGATTCCCTTACTTTTAATAAAAAAAATCAAAGGCTAAAAATAAAAAATAAATAAATAAATTGTGAGGCAAGTTTTGGATTTTGGTTCTCTTGCTGGTTACCAATGCTATCGTGAAATAGAGAAGTGCCTCTTAATGTTGAGAAGCCGAGATGACACTATACACTCATGGATCTTAATGATTAGAATTTTTCTAATTAATGGATTAATACTTTGAACTTGAGTATCGTGACGCCCCATCACTGTGGTCACATGTGGGCGGGCATACATGGGCAGGCACACATGTGGGCGGGCCCCAAGGTGGCTAGCAGGCTACTGTGTGGCTGGCAGGCTACTGTGCTAGCAGGCTACTGTCCACACAGTGAAGGTGAAGCTGTGTCCCACATCGGAAGTGTCGTCTGAAGTTATGGTAGTTATATGTGGAGTTGTCACCCTATACTGTATGAGGCCTTCCTGTGGGAAACAAAACCACCGCTGCGTACTCTGATGAGTGTCAGTTAGGTTGGACAATATCTTGTGGGATAGGTGTGGATGGGACCACGAGAGCAACGGGTCTGTTTGCAAGCTACCCTTCCCCCACATGAGGCCTTTTGGGAGAAATCCCGATAACAAAATTGTGCGGGCTGTGCCAAGAGCGGACAATATCATACAGTGTGGGCGTGGGCTGTTACAAATGGTATCAGACCCGAGGACGGCTCTGCCCTCAGTAGGGGATATTGTGACGCCTCATCACTGTGGTCACATGTGGATGGGCCCCAAGGTGGCTAGCAAGCTACTGTGTGGCTGGCAGGCTACTGTGCACACAGTGAAGGTGAAGCTTTATCCCACATCGGAAGTGTCGTCTGAAGTTGTGGTAGTTATATATGGAGTTGTCACCCTATACTGTATGAGGCCTTCCTGCGGGAAACAAAACCACCGCTGCGTACTCTAATAGGTGTCAGTAGGTTGATAATATCTTGTGGGATAGGTGTGGGCAGGACCACGGGAGCACCGGGTCTGTTTGCGAGCTACCCTTCCCCCACATGAGGCCTTTCGGGGAAAATCCTGAGAATAAAACTGTGCGGGCTGTGCCCAGAGTAGACAATATCATACAGTGTGGGCATCGGCTGTTACAAGTATGAAGTTTACCTCGCGCCTGAGTTCAGGAGAATTTTATACCCAACACTCATGAATCTTCGACTTCTAATATCTGGATTGTTTTCAAAAATCACTCGAGTTCTTAGAAATCGTCCTATATTTCTCAATTTATTTTTCACATACTTTGCTCGGGACTAGCAAAATGCTGGTTGGGAGTTGTGTTGAGGGTCAAATATTGCATATTAGACCCCATTTATTACCTGAATTTATGAACATGGTGCGGCTTAACGGTCCGATTTAATCGTGTTTGTAATGCAAGGTACATTTGCAAGCTTGGACCGAAACAGGGTGCTAAAAGCTAAGATTTAACACAGAATTCACCACAGCATGGGAAGGACCCCAGGAGACTAAGATCGACAGAGTTGCACGCTACAGATCCAAGAAAATCAAGAAACTGAAGCTCAAGTGGCTTGAAATTGGTCCAAAATGCAAGATCACAGGGTTTCAACCATCCATTTGGCTCGGAACCTCATATATGGCCTAAGGACCATAACTTAACCGTACACATCAAAATTGAGCCATCGGATCTCTTTAGAAGTGCCCCCAACGGACAAATCAGCCCATAAACAGTCAACTTTAGGCCCACTTGGTATCTGGAAATGCTTCGATTTCGGTCTTGACACCTTAAATTATGCGGAGAAATGAATGGATGGAACGGATTTCTCGCGAACAACACAGTGGACCCCACATGAGGGTGCGCATGCATTCAGTGCACGCACACGTGAGCCGCACCGGACGGTCAGCTCGGTCAAAGACGGGCTGACCCATCTTTCTTCTTGCGCAGGAACAACGGATGTACCATCGTACACCAGTTTCACGCAGTGGGACCCACCCCTCATCCAAATCATCAATCTGGACCATTCATTAGGTACAGAGGTGGGGTATTAACCTCACCTAGGTGTCCTTTCTCCACCATACAAGCAGATGTGTGAAGATCTCAGCCGCACGCAAGATGAACAGTAGCACAAAATATTGTGTGGACCACACCGAATTAACTCCAAAAACACCCCTTCCTGAATGGTTTTTCGTCCTAAAACCAATGGACGGAGTGGATTGTCCACCTGACTTCAATAGGTGAGCCAACGCACAAACAAGAAACCGTCAGGGACTTCTGCAGAAGCTCTATCTCGCATAGGGACTTGCGGAGGAATGTTTTGGGCCACCAGCATGCATCCTTGGTCTAATCCGGACCGTCCATCAGGAGCACACGGGCCCTCTCATCTAAGCCTAGGTGACGAAGTTTCAAGAATCATGGAGATCGGTTTTCAATTGTCTAAACAGAGGGCAGACGGTGCAATGAGAAATCTCATGGGACACACCGAATTCGGTAAAAAAATTGTCCAGTTTTACTGAATTTTCAAGGGCGATCCAATGAATGGACTGAATTTCTTGATGATTGTCAGGAATTGACCCCACCAAACAATGAGCGTAAGCTCTGTTAAGCACGTTCTGTTACAGTGCGTAAAACTTCTGCACTATTTTCTGCTATGCGTAAGGGCTACGCACGCAAGCTGCTACCGACTCCTTGCTCTATAAAAGGAAAAGAAAAAGAGAGAGAAAGATATGCAATTCTCTAGGGAGTGCTTGAAGTCAGAGAACGTCAGAGACAGAGAGTTTGTTCTTTAGAGTTTCAATTTTGTATTTATTGTTATTTATTTTTATTATTTGAGAGATCCAGCCCAATCATGTTGGGCTAAACCTCTTAGCTAGGGCTAAGAGGTGAAGCTTGTAGCGTGATAGGAGACTTTTTGCTTGTGCCTCTTATTTAGATTGAACTAATGTTGATTTTAGTTTAATTAAGGGAATGTTTTTAGTTTTTAATGGTCTGTTGTGACTAAAATTATAATGGGTTGCGATGGCTTTGAGCATGTTCCTTTTCTTTTTATGTTTATGACGTCAGGAAGCCCTGTTGTTCACCATCGTCTCCTGGGCATGGTCAGATGACGAAACCCTTTCTAACCTTCATAATCCTCTGATTGGTTGTTAATTAGTTTAATTCCATTGTTAATTTGTCTCCTGGGCATGGTTTGGTGATGGAATCCATTCTAATTCTTATACCTTTCATCTCTTGAGAACTAGATCAAAGGAAGTTCAGTTTTGATTTTCATGATTACACCCTCCAACTGGATGAAGATGAGACTTAAATCCGGGTGAGTTCTTGAAGCAGGCATAAGATCTCCCTGATCTCTATAAGTGGATCCTCTAAATCCCTAGTTTCCTACCTCTGAATTCTTTAAGTTTTACATTAATATTTCACCATTATTCCCTCAAATTCATTCGATTTAGATTTCATCTTAGTCTAGTTCTAGTTATACTTAATTTTATATTACGTACAGGTTACAGTCCCTTGGGATTTGACCTCGGTCTCACCGAGTTTATTACTACATCACAACCCTATGCTTAGGGAGTGAACACTTCCATACCTCACAAGTAGCAGCTAGTTCAGGGCTCTACTTGCTAGCTTCGCGAATAATTTCATTACCTTGACTTCAAGATCATGTCCCTCATCACGAGCTTATACATACGCTTCTAACGCCACCCGATTAGTTACTGCACTAGTGCATTTCTCCAAGGGTGTCCTAAAGTTCCTCCACCGAATTGTAGTACAAAATCATCCCCCTACATTACCCATAATATGTGGAAGTATTAATATAATTTCATAGAGTCATTCAGTCTGAATGCTACATGAAGAACATAAGCCAGATGACGTGGATCATACCAATCAAATTACTTATTTCTGATTTGAATGGAAATGAAAACATTAGTGAAAAATGGCGTGACCATTAGTTTTTTCATATTATTCTAGAGCACGATCCAAAATGAAGTAGATCTAAATCTCAAGTGGACCACACTATAGGAAAACAATGGTGATTGAATGCATACTACTAAAAACTTCATAAGGCCCACTGTAATGTTTATTTTCTATCCAACCCATTGATTAGGTCACACAGACCTAGATGAAGGAAAAACAAAATATCAGCTTCATCCAAAACTTTTGTGACCTCATGAAGTTTTCAATGTGGGCATTCAGTAACCACATTTTCATGTGGTGTGTTCCAACTGAGATTTGGATATACCTCATTTTTGGGCTTGTGCCTTAAAATAAGCTGGCAAAATGGTGGGAAGACATGGATTTAACATAGACATTAAGGAGGGCCATCTTTTTTTTTTTAATGCCCGAACTCATATGTAATTATGAGGGGGATTGCGGTTTTTGGTCCAGGTAGCCCCATAAGGTGACATGGTCGTTGTAAGACCATACAGACTAGACTTAAGGAATTGTAGCCTTTAATCTATTTTTTCATTTTTTGGATGATGAAAATGCCCCTCTGCCACAGAAGCCCCTCATACAATAAGCTCTCGTCTCAAAATATGAAAGGTAATTTTAAAAAGGCACGAGGGCCCACCCAAAACTAAAATTTGGCCCACCTCTTGGCCGATCTGATCCGATCATTTTAATCGGACAATCGTGAACCCACAGAAGCATCTTTTCAGTTCTATTTTTGAAGATGTTTGTGGCTCACTAATAACGCCTAAATTTTTTATATTTATCTTCTCAATTGTACTAGTTTTGGTTGAAATTAAGTATTTAATTAATCTAAAAAGAAATGTTTCTATATGCGAGCCGATTTTAAATTTAAAAATGAATATGTACTTAAAAGGATAATTTAAAGCTCGAAAAGATATCAAGCTTAAAGGCGATGAAGAATTGGAGTTTAAAGGACAATATTGAATAATTCAAGCACCAAAGATCCAATAAAACTAAGTAAAAATGATGAAGAAAAAACTAAAAAGTCACACAGTCCAATAACAAAAATAACAGACTGTTCAGTCACACCTAAGCTTTGTTCGGTCTGATCGAAAGTACCAAAATAGTCCAGTAAGAAATAATGATTTTCAGAGTTAATTCGGTTTGACACTTAGGTGTGACCGAAGATACATTCGGTGCCACAAAATGAAGATTTGGTGTGACCCAAAAGGAGACAGAGACTTTAGATGTATTTTGAGGAAATTAAGCTACAATCGAGAGACCACTTAAGTGTGATCGAAGCGATGTTCGATGTGACCAAAGGCTATTGTCGGTGCGATCGAAGGGTAATAAAAGTGCAGAAATTTGAAATCGGTCCAAAGTCAGTGCAATTTTTTCCTTTTTGAAGTAGTATTTTAGGTAGTTCTAAATACAGTTAGGGCTTGGGAGAGAGACCTAGGGGGTGACGAAGCTTCCATGGAGCCGTCCTTCTTCTTTAATCATTCAGTTCTAATTTGTCATTTATGTTTTTCTTTTGTTTTTGTTTTAACATATTAGTCATGCTAGGTAATCTCAAGGCTAAGGAATGAAGCTTGTAGTTAATTACAATATTTAATTTATTTGATTCAACAATAATGGTTTGAATGATGATATAAGATTGAATTGGTTTGAATTTAATTTATGAAGTTTTAAATTATTTATTTCCTAGATTAGTTGTGAACTATGGTTACAGTGGATGTTTTAAATGGGAAATTACTTAGCTTAATTAAAGAAGAAATTAATCTAAATAATTGATTCATCTATTGTCGCCTCCATGTGCTTTTGATTATCTTAATTCCCTACGATTGAGATCCAAATGCTTCATGAGAGAATCGTTCAATTGAATTCATGTCTTTATTGGTGTTGATGATTAGTTTAATAGAATTATCTTTTGATTGGATATGATAGGACTTCGATTCCAGTTGAGTTATAAGAGTTGAATAAGTGAATCGGATATTATGATTGGTATGAGTGGATTCCTAGATCCTTAATCATTTTTATTGTTATTTTTACCTTAACCTATTCGTTGGATTAAAAACCAAGATAAATCGTTACTTTTAGATTAGTTCTATTTGTGTTTCCCATTCCTCGAGAATTCGAACTCTGTATCGCCAAGTTAACACTGTATCGCAGTCCTGCACTTGGGGTTGTCAACCCTTGGTTCGATTAAGTTTTTGGCGATGTTGTCGGGAAGTGGCATTAAACACAATTAGGTTTAGGTTTTATAGGTTTAATTTTTGTTTTGGGTTATGTTTTTCTATTTTTCTGGGTTTTTCTAGCATAAGGCTTTTTTTGTAGGTTTTCTAATTTCAAAATTTTTTCTAGGATTTGTTGTATTTCATATTTTCTAACATTACTAATATCGTTTGCTTATTTTTGTTTCTAGGATATTTAGTCTAGTTCTTCCGTATCGGTAATATTCTTCTTCACTCATTCTACTTGCTTCCTTAATTATTGTATAATTTTTATTTTGTTGAAGGACTTTAGGTTAGATTCTAGAATTAAGGTTTTGTGTGGTTCATGCCTAATTGGGTAAGGGATCATACACTGAGACTTCTAAGTAGAGGAGATTTGGTCGATGGGCTTACAATTCATCGATGAGTTAGAAAACACATGAATACTCCTTAAACATCTTTTGGAAGTATGGCTGAAACTGAACAAAATTTTAATAAGAATCTTGCGCGAAACACACTATCAATTAAGACAGTGTGTGATGAGAATGAAGTACACCAAGTTCCACCGATTCAGACTTTACATGATTATTTACAACCATCAAAAACAAGTATGCATTCTGCATGATTTTTTCAACCAATGCAAGAAATGTGGATTTTAAACCAGGGGTCATCTGTAACGCCCTGAAAATCGGGGGCCAAGCATAAACTCAACTCCCGAGTTCCAGAACATCACTTATGCAACAAAATGAATGATGATTGAATGTTGACTGTATTCGTGCATTGAACATGAGTGAGATTAAGCCAAAACAGCATATCATACTCCAGAGACAGTTAAAATTTGCAAGCGGAAGACTGTGATAGATAGATAAAATATATAACTTATGATGAGTCTCCAGAGTGTGATAACATTACCAGGTTAAATAAATACAAGTGCAGTTCTAAAATGTACCAAATGTGAGGAAGTGTAATGCCTCCTATCCCATGTACCATAGCCCCGTCAATACAATATCAGGTCTTCATTGACCTGCCAGAGAGATACAGATAGGAGAACTCCTCCTATCATCATAGAAGTAGTCCGGCTCTGCTTCACAAGCATCGTCATCACCTGAAACTCAACAAATCTGGTTGGTGTGTACAACACCGTCCCGTAACGTGGGAGTGAGTGATCAACTCAGTGGAACAGTAAAGCATAGGTTAACATGTTATCAATTCAATCAAGCAATAATGATAAAGTAGTACAAATCAAACATTTCTAACTACTCTTGTTAAGTGCGAAAATAAAATGACATGATGCTGTATGCCCTTGCCAAACCACCCTCAAGCGACATCATCTTACGTTCGCGAATGCTTAACTCCCTCAGTGCGCCACATCTACAAAGCACATGCGGTGCGATGATGCTCATGATTACCAAGTTTTTTATTAGTCCATTTCAACCAGCAATATTGGGAAACTAAGGTACCTCCCTTGTATCATTTCCAAACATGATCCATTCTAGGATCGTCAATCCTAGTTAATCTCATACGATATTATGGTTTGAGAAGCGTAGTGAAGGCATCGCAAAGGGCTCGTCACCCGTCAGCGCGGATACAGATCTCACCGTATGCGGCTCAATTGCTGGCCGTCAGCTCGAGTACAGGTCTCACCGTACTCGGCTCAATCACTAGCCATCAGCTCGAGTACAGGTCTCACCGTACTCGGCTCCACTCATACTCTAGTTGCTGTGAAAGACTCGTCGCCAATCACAGACCCTTGGAGTATACTCGAAGATACTACGGAGGACTCGTCGCCCATCAGCACGAGTACAGGTCTCACCGTACTCAGCTCTCGCCGTAAGTATCAACAGCTCGAATACAGTGTCCCATACCACCATATTCGGCTCACGAGTTGGTTGCGCAATGGTCACTACGGGAAGGCACATGGCCCCAGCGTAGGCCGACAGCTCGACCACGGTGTCCCATACCACCATGCCCGGCTCATGCGTCTTAGCGGATCGAGGTACCATGGTTAAAAGGGGGTTTCACTGGTAAGTTTGGTACCCTAGGTTCAAGCAGTAGCGTCCAAACAGGATGAACATGCATAAGACAGATCGGGTTACTTGACGAGCTCGACTAGCACGATCGCCCGTTGAGCTGCACGACATGAAGTGCGTAAACAACTTCGTGTGGCCTAGCCACTGTCGACAGGCAACGTACGACTCGAGTTCGTTGAACACATCCCACGTGGGAAATGAATCTCAGCCACGAGTTCAATCTCGTTACCGATTGCCTGGGCCATAATCATAGCCCCAAACACAATCAATTGCAGATAAATAAAGCAGTAATGGATCAAGATTCAACTCATACAGTCAAGGTCTGGTATTATCCGTTTAGGGCTGCCAGGGCTGTTGCACGCACTCGTTGCTCCGCTCCCCCATCACCCATGACGGATCATACAACGTAAATATAAATTTAAACATATGCATTACATAGTTAAAATCATAAAGCAGTTGAGCATGTTATGAATCACAACACAAGCATGCGTTTGTACATGTTCAATTCCTAATCACACAACTATCAAAGGAGATCATACACATAGTTAAAAGAGGTTGAGAATCATATCTCAACACCCTTATACTTTACAATTTGCTAACTACTACTCATTCAGACATTTCAAGAAACACTTAAACAAACATACATCAACATACACGACATATGTCGATCACATAGGCATTAGGCCAAATCCTTTCACTAGGGAGTTGCCCCAATCATAACACGCGTACACCCACGACGGATAGTCATGGCAAGCAGGAATCCAAGTTCCATATCCATTCAGTCATTTCCACAAACACTTGGGCCACACATTTTAGCATATATAGTGTATATTGGCCGTGGCGTGACATAGGACAAATCCTTTTGTCAAAGGAGTATCGCCAATACATCAATCATGAATCCATGACAACTAGTCATGGCAAGCACGAATGAGAATTCTATACTCATTCAGTCATTTTCACAAACACTTAGAATACACTATTACAACATACTTGACGTATGTTAGCAAAATACGTGTTAGGGCTAACCTTTTGCCAAGTGAGTATTTTATCCATGTATAGCATAATCATACATCAAATAATCATGATAATTGTATTTCCAAAAATTACACATATACGGTATTTCTAGAATACACAATTTCAACATACGTAGCATTTATAAGCGAACATGTATTACGGCGATTCCTTTCACCAAACTAGTATTTTATCCATATATTATATAATCATACATTAAATAAACATGTCAAACATTTTTCCAAAAAAAATACGTATACGGTATTTCTACATATACCTAGAGTATGTGAAATTCCATATTCTACAACGTTAATCGAAACAGGAAACGGAAAGCACTTTGTACATGTGCAATTGCATGCAGATCATGAATCTATCATTATCTGACATTGAAAGCGTTGAAAACCATAACCTATACACCTAAAGTCCGCACCTTTTGTCGTAGAATCGTAACGGAGTTGATAGGTTTGCTAAGCTTCCGTATTCGGCAGTTTGGCAACCTAGAGAACGAAATAGGTTAGCTATTTCACAACCTACAACAGTCTAAACTCTAAAACAGATTAGGGTTAGGATTTCTTACCTAGAAACGACGCCGGAAACGCCGAAAAAGCGTCAAGAAAGGGATGGTGCAGCCCGTGTGGTGGCAGGAAACGACGGCAGGGAGATTCTCCCACTTCTCCCTCACTTTCTCTCTCTTTTCCCTCTCTCAAAACCCATATTCGTATGGCTGTCATGAGAGAGGGTTTAAGGTCCTTATATAGTCTCAAAAGTCACCGAAATAGACTCCTGTTCAAGGGTTACTGCTAATATAGGTATTTCGTCACTTTTCCAGCTCAAAAGAGAGGTTCTGGTGGCCCTCTTTGAGTCAAACGTCAGACTTAAGCTCACCACACATGGATCTATGTGGGATTACGTTTTCGACTCTATCGGATTCCCAGATCGCACGTGGCGGACCACTTTTAGTTCAACGGTCAGTGGGCCACGATCCGAAATTCCAAGTACATGTAAATGTTCCTGAAATTTTTCCTGATCCGAGGGTGTAATTTGGTCTGATTCTGACGGTCTGATTGCTTAATACTGATGCGCAAGCGAATGGTGTCAGATCACTATTCCTGATATTTATTTTGGAATGGGAATAGTGTTTTTCACACTCCCTCGCTCCGGATCGAAACGAATGGCCGTGGGACATCGGCTGGATCTGATTTTTGAGATGATTGTCAAGCCCAGTGAGGCGGTCCTGGTTCCTTAGCTTCGTGTTAATCGGACTCCCGATGTGCGGTCTAGACCTAATACGAAGTTTCGTTTCATTCCCGAGAGCAGACGGGAAATGAGTTTGGTTCTAAACTTTAGGGAAACCTAGAGTCACTGATTTTACAAGTTTTGGGTCTTGCAGATCGTATTTAAAGCGATCCCAACGGATTTCATGGCTAATCGAGTTTTGCACTTAGTCAACTTTGTTAAATTTCTAAAGGATTTAATCCTAATTGTTTTCTGGTTGAGATGGTACTTAGGCCTTTGCAGTTTGTATATAAAGTGATCCAAGTTTTACTACTTAGCTAGTTTAAGATAGTGTCTAGGGCGAAAGTGCTTTGAAAAATTGAAAGCACAAGGTAGTGAAGGGTGGGATTTGTGAAGAAAATGGTTTAAGATGGGATTTGAGGCTTTGAATTGAGCGTTTGAAAAGTTAATCAGGTGTTAAGATTGACCCAATGCCTAAGGATGTCTAATCCCAGGTTGGCAAAAATCCGGGATGTTACATCATCCAATTACTCCGTAAATTCCATGGACTTGATTCAAACAGTCCATACTTGCACCTAAAAGATTTCGAAGAGATTGCTGCAACCATACACTTTAGATTGAAGCTATTTCCATTCTCTATAAATGAGAAGGCCAAATCATGGCTTCACTCCTTAAGGCCAAAATTTATTGGCACAGGGGCCGAAATGACCTGGGAGTTCCCTAGAGAGTTCTTCCTAGTTCATAAAATCAACACTCTCGGCGTAACATTATGAACTTCTCTTTAAAAGGAGATGAAACTTTTTTTCCAATATTGGGAATGGTTCAAAGACTTACTTCTCACTTGCGCACACCATGGCTATGAGATTTGCTGGGTGATTAGCTTTTTTAATGATGGACTAAGCTCAAACATGCACCAATTTATAGAGATGATGTGTAATGACAAATATATGAGTAAGAATCCGAAAGAGGCCAGGGATTACTTTGACATGTTAGCTGAAAATGCCAAATCATAGGACACATCTAACCCAGCTAGTAATCCCAAGGTAGTGCCAAAAGAGAAGGGAATACATGTGCTCAAAGAGGAGCACAATCATAGTGCAAGGTTGGCGGGTCTCACAAGGAAAATTAAGGCCAAGGAACTTAGGAAGGAAGCGATCCAACCCATTGAGGTCATTGAAACCGTATGTGGTATTTGTGAAAGCAATGCTCACCTAACTTAAGGATTGTCCTACAATCCCCACTTTTTAGGAGGTATTGCATACTCAAGTGAATGCTATTAACGTATATTAACGCCCTTTTAGTGCACCAAATTTTAACTCCTACACTCTCGATTGGTGAAATCATCTGAATCTCAGTTGCAGAAATGGACCAACTGCAAATGCACCGAGTAATCTCCAAGGGCCATGATCGAGCCCAAGGGTTGACAACCCCCAAGCATAGGGTAGAGATATGGTAATAACTCGGTAAGACCGAGATCGATCCACAAGGAATTTGGTGAGAATATAGTAAAAACTTAGATTAAGAGAAATTATGGGTCTAATTTTTTAATCCAACAGAATAGATGAGTTGTAGAAACAATTATAAAAATGACTAAAGATCTAAGAATCCCCGATCAATAGACTTTAAATTCAATTCGTCTTCTCGAGTTGATAACTCAACCAGAACTGGATTCCAATATGTTCTAATAAAAAAATAACACATTCATATCAATCAAAAACATCCAGCTTAGAATAGAATCATGATAGGCTTGATTTCTCATGAAAATTTTGGTAAACACATCGTAAGGATTTGAAAGTATCTAATGTACTCAAAGGCGACAATAGATCAAACAACTTTACAGATTGATTCATTCCTCAATTTAGGAATTCAATCATATATAACCATAATTCAATATAAAAATCTTAACTTTGATTGAAGAAATGAATTAAACATCAAATATCCATTAAAACGTTCATCCCTTAGCCTTAGCTAAGAGATTAGCCAAGCATGACTAACATCTTAAACAAAACATAAAGAAAAACTAGAAAAATACAAACTAAATTTGAAGGATGGAGAAAGATGGATGATTCTAAAAAAGCTCCACAACTCCTAGGTCTCTCCTCTACCTTAATTCATACTTAGGAAGGATTAGAACACCCCTTTAAATAGGAAAAATTCACACTAACTTCAATTTTTACACTTTTGTTACGCTTCCATTACACTGAACATCACCTCAGTCCTGCCGAATTAGTTTCTCGGTTGCAACCGAATTTTCTCAAATTTCTACTGAAGTTTCTATCTCCTTAGGTTGCACCAAACTATCCTTCAATGGCACTGGACCAGTCTTTAGCCAGACTTAAGTGTCGAGGCGAATTATCTCTGAAAATTATAGCTTGTTGGACTGTTGTAAGACCCGTAACCATATGAGACCAATTGTACAGTTCCTTTTCGGTGCAAGCACATTCCAGGAGGACCAAATCGGTGAGCTTCGATCATAACCCTATTTCAGTACCACAATAACCCGAGACTTGTACCTTGGTGACCGCGCAGGCGTTGCGATTCCAACGCCATGTGGCACGCCTCATTGTGACACTTAGATTAGAAGTTATAATTTTTGGCGCAATCCGAGGTGGACCACGCAATGCACACGTGGCGTAAGCCCCATTTGCATAAATCCTGAGGTAGTCCAATCAATCCATCAACTCATCTATCAACCCATCAATCATATTCATCTCTCTCTCTCTCTTTCCTCATTAGTTAAATAAGCCCATGCCTCCCATACCTTTGCCCATGCTAAGTCACTCCCCTCTCTCTTTTCCTCTCCCCATTCTATCCCTCCATCTTTTCTTATTTTCATTTCTATCAAAAAACGTCCTACCACAAAGCTCCCAAACCTCTCTCATGTCAATAATTTTCCTAATAAGTGAGAGTGAGAAGAAAAGAGAGGAGATTAAAGAGAGAAATAAAATATTAGAGAAAAATAGAAAGAGATTATAGAGAGAAGAGAGAGTGCTTGAGAAAGGGAGTATTTAAGAGACTGTTTAGGAGAGTGCTTGAGGTAGAATGTTTAATAGAGATTATAGAAAGCTTGTAGGGAATTTTGAGGGTGAGAGGAGTATAGGAGGAGATAGGTTCATCCAAGTTGTCCGATCGACGATCCAACCCAATCTGGCTGTTCAACATCATTGTGACGATAAGGGAGGACAAACTCTCCCTTTTTTCTTGTTTTCTTTCATTTTAGTGGGCCCACAAGGGTGGGACCCACCTTGTGTTTGTATAAAGTATATGGTGGACCCCATAGTGGCAGGGGGCTACCCGACAACCAGATCTCACACTTCTTTTATTCTTTCCTTTTTCTTTCTCCTTCTATATTCTTGATGAAATGTTGTGGGGCCCACAAGTGGACCACGCTATGAGTCAACGTGAATCGCACACTGTCATTGGGTGGACCACCTTATGTGGCCCACCATGATATTTATTTACCATCCAACATATTCTTTAGATCATACATATATGATTAAAGACAAATACTAAGGTCAAATTTGATCTAAAGCTTAGACCCCACCTAGATAAAGATTTTTATATATATATATATATATATATATATATATATATATATATATATATATATATATAATCCACACCATCCATTTATTTTTTTTCATATCATTTTAGGGCTAGAGCCTAAAATTTGAGCCATATCCAGATTTTGGACGGACCACACCATAGAAAAAATTGATGTGTGTATGTCATGGAACCTACCTAAGGCTGGACTCTTTGGGTCCATGGAGAGTTGGTTGATAGGATGGATGGAGCGAATCATCCCAGTGTGGGCCCCATTCATGTGCATGGGTGCTCCTGTCTAGTGACGTGAGGGTGGCGGGAGCCCTCTTCACTCGTGGACCCCACCATATTAGGCCTAAGGCCGAAAAATAAGTAAGATCCTGATCTCAGGTGGACCGCACCATATGAAACAATGGGCCAGGGGCACTGCCCCCATTCTACAACCAGCCGGTGGGCCACTAGTGGGGCCCACCTTAGTGCGTCTGTTTCATCCATGTCGTCCATCCTCTCTTTAGGTCATTTTAGGGCAGGTCCCCAAAAATGAGGGAGATCCAAATCTCAGGTAGACTGCACCATTGGGAACAGTGGAGGTAGGCATCCTCCGCTAGGCCCCGGTCCTTAGACAACTTAGCAGGTATGGGCCCATTCATGGGACCCACCATGATGTATATGTTAAATCCACACCATCCATCTGTTTCTCCAACTTATTTTAGGGCATGGTCCTAAAAATGAGATAGATCCAAATCTAGGTGGGCCACACCATTAGAAATAGTAGGAACAATGATACTCATCATTGCTACCTTTTTGTGGCCCACCATTGTTTTTTTATGCCATCTAACGGTGGCACAGGCCACACTTGACCTGTACCCGGGAAGTTTTTAATTGTGAGTGTTCAATTACCACAGTTTCATGTGGTGTGGTCCACATGAGATTTGGATCAACCTCATTTTTGGGCCACCTTGTTTTTAAATAGGGTGGATTTCATAGCTAATTTAGGGTAGGCCACCTTATTTTTAAATAGTTTTTGCATATGTGTTTTGGCTTGGACCCATTTGCAAGAATTAATTCTTAATAAATATGATGCTCTACTAAAGTATGAGTCATATTTTAAACAACGGGAATTATATGATGCTTCATCTGAGTCATATCTCATATTGTGTTTG
The DNA here is from genome assembly GCA_021015155.1 of Magnolia officinalis. Taxonomy (NCBI): domain Eukaryota; kingdom Viridiplantae; phylum Streptophyta; class Magnoliopsida; order Magnoliales; family Magnoliaceae; genus Magnolia; species Magnolia officinalis. The sequence continues at coordinate 32,509,085 of JAJHSJ010000007.1, forward strand.
TACAGGTGAGGTCATTAGTTTCATGATCAATAATATCGTCAACATAAGGCCCACTATGGATGGTCCATGAAATAATAATAAATAAATAAATATTATTGTTGTGTCTCTCTTATTAGTTGTCCAATTCAAGGACACCAATTAAATGGTTATGATTATTCTATCAAGAATCATATAGTACATGATCTATCAATCGAAGAATTATGTTTGAGAGATGCATGTGAATTGTGCATAAAGTATACCAAATTTAGTGGCATGGCACTAGTACGCTTTGTCTCATACTCTACATAAGATGGAAATTAAGACAATGGGAGCAAATATGATAAATTACCAATTTTCAAACATTTATTGTTTATGTTTACCAAACAATTTTATTTTATTTTTTTGTGCAAAAAAGTATTTAATTTCATATATCATGACTTTTTTCAAGTAAATTACCAAACAGAATTTTCATTAGTTAAATGTATTAAAATTCAGTATTTTAAGTTTTTAGCATATAAATTAATTTTCAGACTATATTTTTCATTTTACCAAATAGCACCCAACTCTCGAACTAGTTCTGAGACAAATAAGAGCATTTACATGGTTGGGCCCATCTAATAAAAAGAATAGATCATATTGTGCTCTTGGCGTGTAAAGGGGCTCTCTTTGATGAATATGGTTGAGTAAACAACATTTTTAAAACCAAAATAATCAAAATATATTAAATATCTATAAATTTACTATCAAGACTAACTAGATCCAACCCAACCTAACTTTAACGGGGCCATATAATGGACCCGGGTTGAACCTAATTAGACGAGAATTTGAACTAGGTCCAAAAGGTGAGACCTAAATGATAACCATTATTATCCTCCTTGATTCTCCTTTCATGTATATCAATAGATTAGATTTTCATTAATATCTTTCCATGTATACTCATTGTACATTCCTATATAAACCTCATTTAGGTTAGAGCAATTGATATGAAAATGGCAGGAGAATTCTTCAAATTCCTAGCGTTATCATGGTATCAGAGAGTTGATTATAGGGTTTATGTGTTTCAACGACCTCCGTCGCCGCTTGTCATTATCTCGTCGCGTTCACGGTCTTCACCTCCGCATGATGTCAACCCTCTTATTTTCACTTACATCATGAAACACCATCGTTGTCCAGATCCGATGTTGTCGCTGTCGACAATCGCAAATCTACCATTCTCGCTACTCTTGAGAAACACACCCTCACACATCTGCGTTAACTTGCATTCCCGATGAAAAAACCCCAACCCGCATCTCCGGTGCCCTCATCTTCCCCACGGCTACAGACCCTTTGCACTTCATCAAAACCCCAAACACCATCCCCATTTTCCATCCCTAAACCGCACCACCAGTCCCAATCATGCACCAACTGTCATGACCCTAACCAAACCCATCCACCCATTTGTCCATCTCCCCAAACTGTCACTGCACACATCGCTAGCATATCGTCACCACCACCATCACCGTCAACCCATTTGTTGGTCGTCCTCTCATCGGTAACACATATTTGCAAATCGCTGCCCTTTTCTTGATCTTCATTCAATCCGGTGTCACCGACACCATCTCTTGATCTGCCGCTATTACAGATCCATCGTTGTTGGGAATCACTGCCATCATTGCCAACACCCTATTCGCACCACAACCCTTATTGTATTTGTCACAACCAACATCCGCCTAAATCCTCCATCAAGTGCTCAAAACCCTATTACCATTGCAAACGTTCAACCCCACTTAGACCAATTTTTGCTATAGTCCCGTCTCGCCGCATATTGTTGTTGGGATGTTTCCATTCGTGTTTTCATCCCTCCATATTAAAAGCTCCTTCATCGACTAATTATTGTTGCTGAAGGGTTATCATCCCTATTTGTTTCTGATTTTCTCTCTACTTTGGCTGACATTGTTGGCAAGTGTTATTAAGGACCCACACCATTTCTCTTTCTTGTTGGATATGTGTGGCCACAATTTGTGGACCATCTTATCACTTTAACGTGGTTGGTAACCACCATCCATCCATCGCCAGGTACATCTCACATTTGAAACTTCAATGCATTTTTAGTTTGCTAGCATATATCATGGATCGAGAGATTTCTTTTCGTTGTACCTTTGATGGTAAAACTTATGAACTTCGGTCCATTCACTTTGAGAATTTTCTTTAAGGACATGGATTGTGGGGTATAGTTGATAGTACGTATCTTATTTATACAATAAATCAGCTAAGAGAAATGGTTGATTGGAAAATAAAGAACGGAAAGATTATCACATGTATATTAGACTCGGTTGAGAAGACAATTGTTATGGGTTTAACTCCTCATCAAACCACAGAGTCAATGTGGGATCACTTAAAATGATTTATAAGTAGAGAAATAATGCTCGGTTGTATAGGTAGAATATGGATTGGCTCAAATCAGATGTCATCACCATCTTCCAGAATATGCGAGAGCGCATTCATGTTCAATAGTTTCTTATGAAACTATGCCCTGATTTTGAGCATTATCGAGTGGCATGAGTGCCTTGATGTCTGACTAATTGCCAGAAGAACAATGTCTCAAAGCTATACATCCCAACTCCCTTCTACATTGAAATTGGTCCTTTTGACATCATTAGGGAGATGTGACATGTTCGTGTTTAGTGTCATTGGTGTAAGAAATTTGACCACCTTATTGCATCTTGTAAAGACAATCCTTTATGTGACTTATGCGGAATTTGTGGCCGTAACATTCATGAGTGCAAAAAGAAAAAAGGCTAGAGGAAAAACATACATAACCATGAATGATGACTCATCTGCCACTACTACTACTTCTACTACTGGTCCTCTCACTCCTGATATGATTCAACAAATCATTCAAGCTGTAACGCCCTGAAATTCGGGGGTCGAGTATGATCTCAACTCCCGAGTTCCAACGCATCACTTATGCAACATACACAATGCTGGTTAAATGTTGTCTGAGTTAGCGCAATAAACATGAATGAGATTATACCAAAACAGTAATTCATACTCCAGTTCAATTGTATAAAGGCAAGCGGAAGACTGAAATTTTTTATATTCAAAGTACGTAAAGTAACAAAATTTTCTGAACTCCAGAGTATGAGTACTAGCTGAGTATCAATATACATGTATTGTTTCTAAGTCAAAAACCAAAATACAATCCTCAAGAGAGGCCCTGAAAATCCCGTGATGCAGCCGGCCTAAGCGAAGCCGTCAGAATACTGCATGAAGGAGAACTCCTCCTGGTCCTCATCAAAGTCGGGCTCCGGCTCCTGTACCAAGGCGCCATCTACACCTGCGACAGAGTCTGGTGGGTGTTGCAAACACCGTCCCGTAACGTGGGAGTGAGTAGCTAACTCAGTGGAACAATAAAGCATAAGTTAACATGTTATCAAATCAATCAAGCAGTAATGACAAAGCAGTACAAATCAAACATTTCTAACTACTCTTGTTAAGTGCAAAAATGATATGACATGATGCTGTATGCCCTTGCCAAACCACCCTCAAGCGACATCATCTTACGTTCGCGAATGCTAACTCCCTCAGTGCGCCACATCTACAAAGCACATGCGGTGCGATGATGCTCATGATTACCAAGTTTTTATTAGTCCATTTCAAACAGCAGTATTGGAAACTAAGGTACCTCCCTTGTATCATTCCCAAACATGATCCATTCTAGGGTCGTCAATCCTAGATAATCTCATACGATATTATGGTTTGAGAAGCGTAGTGAAGGCATCGCAAAGGGCTCGTCACCCGTCAGCGCGGATACAGATCTCACCGTATGCGGCTCAATTGCTGGCCGTCAGCTCGAGTACAGTTCTCACCGTACTCAGCTCAATCACTAGCCGTCAGCTCGAGTACAGGTCTCACCGCACTCGGCTCAACTCACACTCTAGTTGCTGTGAAAGACTCGTGGCCAATCACAGACCCTTGGAGTGTACTCGATGGTACTATGGAGGACTCGTCGCCCGTCAGCACGAGCACAGATCTCACCGTACTCGGCTCTCGCCGAAGTATCGACAGCTCGAATACAGTGTCCCATACCACCGTATTCGGCTCACGAGTTAGTTGCGCAATGATCACTACGGGGAGGCACATGGCCCCAGCGTAGGCCGACAGCTCGACCACGGTGTCCCATACCACCATGCCCGGCTCATGCGACTTAGCGGATCTAGGTACCATGGTTAAACGGGGATCGCCACTGGTAAGTTTGGTACCCTAGGTTCAAGCAGTAGCGACCAAACAGGGTGAACACACAAATACACTTCGGTTTAGTTGACGAGCCTGACTAGCTCGAGCGCACCACAAGTTGAGCGATATGGAGCGCAAAAGCACTCCGTGTGGCCAACCACTATCGCTAACCGAAGTACGACTCGGGTTCGCCAGACACGTCCTTTGTGGCGACATGAATCTCAGCCACAATCGCAAGTCTAGTACCGAATGTTTGGACTATATACATAGTCCCAAACTCAAACAGTTTTCATCGTTAGCATGTGAAGTAAAGCATGATAAACAAGCAATGCAAGCATGTTAGTAGGCATGTTATAAAGCATGAATAAAACATGAAGTAAAGCATGTTACAGAGCATGTTGTAAAGCATGTGTGAAGCATGTAGTAAGGCACTATCCACAAGGGATACAATTACATACACATTACTGGTGAGTGGCTCTAGCGAACCACCACATGGAGGGAAGCCTACTTGTCTTTAAGGGAGTCGGAAATCCCATATCAGCGCCTATCTAAGGCACTAGTACATAAACATGTACACATACAAGCATTTGCACAAACACTTAGAATATACTATTCCAACATACATGACGTATGTTAGCCAATTTCGTGTTAGAGTTGTCCCTTCGCCACGTGAGTATTTTACCCGTGTATATCGTAATCATACAGCAAATAATCATTATAATTACATTTCCAAAATCCGCACGTATGCGGTATTTCTAGAATACGTAATTTCAACATACATGACATTTACACATGAACATGTATTTTTGTGATTCCTTTCGCCAAACTAGCATTTTATCCACATATTATATAATCAAACATTAAATAAACATGTCCAACATTTTTCCAAAAAAAATACGTATACGGTATTTCTACGTATATCTAGAGTATGTGAAATTCCATATTCTACATCGCTAATCGAAACAGGAAACGGAAAGCACTTTGTACATGTGCATTTGCATGCAGATCATGAATCTATCATTATCTGACATTGAAAGCATTGAAAAATGTAACTTATACACTTAAAGTCCTCACCTCAGCCCTTGGAATTCCAACGAATCAGTAAGGATGTTGGAGCTTCCGTATACGGGAGTTTCCTAGCCTAAAGAGCGTATCCGATTAGCTTTTTCATAACCTACCACTATCCAACCTCAAATCAGACCTAGGGTTAGGGTTTCTTACCTTCAAATGGGATGGACACCGCCGGGAAAACACCTGGATTAAGGCGGTGTAGGCCGTGTGATGAGTGGAAGCAGCAGGAGGAAGATCGGCTACGAACTTCAAGCCCTTCTCTCTCTTTTCTCTCTCTCTCTCTGAGGGTTTGCTCCCAAATTCGTATGGCTGTGAGAGGGGCTGTTCTAAGCCCCTTTTATAGCCAAAATCATGTCCAAAATAGACTCAGGTTCAAGGGTGGCTGCATATATAGGCAGTTCGCCACTTTCCAAGCTCAAAAGGGATGTTCTGGTGGCCCTCCTTGAGCCAAACGTAAGACTTAAGCTCACCATCTATGGATCCACGTGGGATTACGTTTTCGACTCGATCGAATTCCCAGATCGCACGTGGCGGACCACTTTCAGTTCAACGGTCAGTGGGCCACGATCAGAAATTCTAAGTACATGTAAATGTTCCTGAAATTTTCTTAATCCGAGGGTGTAATTTGGTCTGATTCTGACGGTCAGGTTGCTTAATACTGACGCGCAACCGAAAGATGCCAGATCACTATTCCAGATATTTTTATTTGGATGGGAATAGTGTTTTTCACACTCCCTCGCTCCGGATCGAAATAAATGGCCGTGGGACATCGGAATCGTCTGATTTTTGAGATGATTGTCAAGCCCAGTGGGGCGGTCCTGGTTCCTTAGCTTCCTGTTAATCGGACTCCCGATGTGCGATCTAGACCTCATACGAAGTTTAGTTTCAGTCCCGAGAGCAGACGGGTAATGAGTTTGGCTCTAGACTTTAGGGTAACCTAAAGTCACTAATTCTGCAAGTTTTGGGTCTTGCAGATCGTATTTAAAGCGATCCCAACGGATTCCATGGCTAACCGAGTTTAGTGCTTAGTTAACTTTGTAAAATTTCTAAAGGATTTAATCCTACGTGATTTTTGGTCGAGGTGGTACTCGACCCAATGTACGGAAATTTACAGGTCGTTACAATCTACCCCCCTTAAACAAAAAATTTCATCCTCGAAATTTATACCTTTTCGTAGTCCTCGAGAATCTGAGGATAGTTCTTTCTGACCTCGGCCTCAGTCTCCCAGGTAGCTTCCTCCTCGGAATGATGTGTCCAAAGCACCTTCACAAGTGGGATGACCTCGCTACGTAGTACCTGCTCCTTCCTATCAAGGATACGCGTCGGGCGCAGCTCGTACGTAGCATCCTCACTCAACTGTACCTGCTCCCATCTGATGATATGCACAGGATCGGGAACGTACTTCTTCAGCACAGAGACATGAAATACGTTGTGTACAGAAGCAAGCGGTGTAGGCAAGGCGAGACGATACGCCACATCACCCACTCGATCCAGTATCTGAAATGGACCGATAAACCTCGGTGTGAGCTTCCCTTTCTTCCCAAACCGAAGGACTCCCTTCATAGGGGAAACTCGAAGGAACACATGATCCCCGACCTCGAACTCCAGCGGTCGCCGCCTCGTATCGGCGTAACTCTTCTGTCTGCTCTGCACTGTGAGTAATCGATGCCTGATAATGTCTATCTTCTCTGTAGTCGTCTGGACCAACTCCGGGCCAATCAGGCTATGCTCGCCAACCTCTGCCCAACAGTGCGGTGCCCTATAAGGTCGACCATATAGAGCCTCATATGGCGCCATGCCAATAGTCGCCTGGAAGCTATTGTTGTAGGCGAACTTTGTGTACGGAAGACAGTCATCCCAGCTGTCCTTGAAGTCCAACACACATGCTCGCAACATATCCTCCAGAATCTGATTTACCCGCTCTGTCTGCCCATCAGTCTGAGGATGAAACGCTGTACTGAACTTCAACTTCACACCCATCGCCTCCTGTATACGAGTCCAGAAGATGGATGTGAACCGTGTGTCTCTGTCCGACACGATCTCTAAGGGAACTCCATGCAGACGGACGATCTCCCTGATGTACAGTCTAGCCAGCTCGTCTGTAGAGTTCGTAACTCTGATAGGGAGGAAATGGGCCGATTTGGTCAACCGGTCCACAATCACCCATATAGAATCGTGTCCCTTCCTCGTCTTCGGCAGCCCTGATATGAAGTCCATGGAGATGAAGTCCCACTTCCACTCCGCTATCGGCATGGGCTGAAGCAGTCCAGGAGGTCGGCGATGTTCTGCCTTGACCTGCTGGCACGTCAGACACCGAGATACATACTCAGCAATGTGGGCCTTCATGTTATCCCACCAATAAGTCTGTCTCATATCCTGGTACATCTTCGTGCTATCAGGATGCATCGCAAGCGTCGAGTTATGGGCAGACTCAAGAAGCTCGCGTCTCAAGTCAGCCACATCAGGAACACATAGGCGGCCACGGAATCGTAAACCCCCATCAGAACCAACTCTCCACTCGGAGTCCACGGCGTCGCTAGCCTGCTCTCGAAGCTCAGACAGCCGTATATCGCCCTTTTGGGCCTCAACAATCCTGTCGTCAATAAGTGGCCGCACCTGAACGTGCGCAACACACTCAAAAGGCTCCTCGACAGTGAGTCTCTGCTCGAAGTCGCGCACAAACTCCATCATGTCCCACTCGGCTATCATCAGCAGTGCCGCAAATGCAATCGTCTTCTTGCGGCTCAACGCGTCTGCCACAAGGTTCGCCTTGCCAGGATGGTAGGAAACCTCGAACTTGAAGTCCTTCAAGGTCTCCATCCATCGGCGCTGTCTCATATTCAAATCCCACTGTGTGAATATGTATTTAAGGCTCTTGTGGTCGCAGAAAAGCTCGAACTCCTCACCGTAGAGGTAATGTCTCCAGAGCTTCAATGCAAAGATGACAGCTGCCAACTCCAGGTCATGTGTAGGGTAATTCTCCTCGTGCTTCCTTAATTGTCTCAAGGCATACGAAATCACCCTATCCTTCTGCATCAGAACACAACCCAAACCAACGCGAGACGCGTCAGTATATACCGTGTACTTCACCCCTTGCTCTGGCAATACTAGCACAGGGGCGGACGTCAACTTGTCCTTCAGCTCCTTAAAAGCTGCCTCCGCCTTCTCATTCCAGGCGAACTTCAGGTCCTTCCGAGTCAACTGCGACAATGGCCTGGCAATCTTCGAGAAGTCTCGAATGAAACGCCTGTAATACCCAGCCAGACCAAGGAAACTCCTCACCTCAGTAACCGACTCAGGCTGCTGCCAATCCTGAACCGCGGCTACCTTGGCAAGGTCCACTGCTATCCCATCCTTGGACACAACATGTCCCAGGAACTTGACTTCCTCCGGCCAGAAGTCGCACTTCTTGTATTGCGCAAACAACTGGTTCTTCTCCAACGTACCCAATACTGCTCGCAGGTGCTCCTCGTGCTCCTCCCGACTCGTGGAGTATATCAAGATGTCATCGATAAAGACGATGACGAATCGGTAAAGGAAGGGCCGAAATGCCCGGTTCATCAGATCCATGAACACGGCTGGTGCGTTCGTCAGACCGAACGACATCACCAAGAACTCATAGTGCCCGAAACACGTCCTGAAGGCTGTCTTCTGTACATCCTCCTCTCTCACGCGCAACTGGTGGTACCCTGACTGAAGGTCAATCTTCGAGAAATACTTCACCCCCCTCAACTGATCAAACAGATCATCTATCCTGGGCAAAGGATACTTGTTCTTCACCGTGACCTGGTTCAACCTACGATAATCAATACACAACCGTAGCGACCCGTCCTTCTTCTTCATGAACAACACAGGTGCCCCCCAAGGAGACACACTAGGTCGAATAAAACCTTTTTCTACGAGTTCATCGATCTGTTTCCGCAGCTCCTCCATCTCGCATGGAGGCATACGATAGGTCGGTAACGAGATGGGCATCGCACCAGGCGTAAGGTCAATCGTAAAATCAATCTCGCGCCGAGGAGGTAAACCAGGGATAGTCTTAAAGACTCCAACAAACTCCCGAACGACCGGCGTACCCTCTAATGTCGGACCATCAATCGGCACAAGTAAAGCGGCATAACAATCAACGCGGCAGGGCCAACTGACCTGCACTGGGAACGTGAAAGCTGTGCCGTCGGGTCCATAGGCAGTCACGATCCGAGTATCGCAATCTATCTCCGCCCTCATCTTGGCGAGCCAATCCATGCCAAGTATAACGTCGTAGTGCCATAGCGGAGCAACAATAAGGTCGACGAGCTCTGTGCTGCTACCCAAAACTATCGCGCAACCCTCGCATAGCCGTGTGACATCCGAGAAGGTCCCAGTGGCCGTAGTGAGTCTCGTTCCCCTAGTGGGAACAGTATGCAAAGATAGGCGTTTCACCGCCCCACAAGAAATGATAGATGTAGTGGACCCAGTGTCCACCAGTCGGTCCATTAGTGGGTGTAGCCCGAACATCCTTTCATCCACATGAGCTTCAAACACAACTTTGCGGCCCGCGAAGCGCCCATACTCCATCCCTATCGGGTAAGCATTTCTGGCGGGATGGTCAGGATCCAGGTCCCGCTTCAACCTAAACTCCCGCACGGTGCTTGTGCCGGCCCCAACATCGGATTTTCTTCGAGAATGGGCTGGCCTACTTGGGCCGGCATCATCGGCCGCGGTTTTCCTCTTTCTCATGAGAGGTAGGATGGAGGAAAAAGAGAAAATGGTGGCCACCACACCAAGGAGGGCCATGGAAATTTGCCAAAATGGGGGAACAAGGGACTGATCTCTTTGCTCCACCATAAACAACAATCCAATGGGTGTGGAAGGAGCACTAGAGGTAGAAAATGAAGAAGAAACAAGAAGGAAGTGGAATGGGTTAGTAGTTTACCCGATTTTGAGCTCCAAGGAGGGATATGAGAGCTCCAACTTGAGAAAATGGAGAAAGGAGGAGGCTAGGGCTGTTGTGGAAGGTTGGGGTGTGTGTGTTATGGAAGAAAATGGAGGCTTTGGAGGTTTGGAGGGATGATTTTTTTAGGAAAAATCGAAAATGGGGTTTTTGGAGCTTGAAAGGGGGTGAAATGATGGAGAGGGGTGCTCCAGCCCCTTAAAATCCAAACAATCCACAATTTCGCACGTGCCAGGGGGTAGAGGGTGCTGGACCGACCACCCCCATGCCCGGAATCTCGCCGGAAAAGCAACCGAACCCCGGCCCGCCGCCCGAGCCGCGGCGCCGCAGCGGCCGGACTTGGCCGGAGCCGCGCCGCCACTGTGGGGACCACTTTGCCACATCCCCAGGGTGCCAAATACACCCTGGTTCAATCAGGACCCTTGGTGGATTTACGTGGGGGGCCCCCAACCCCAGTTCAGCTCCAGAACGGTCAGTTCTGGGGAATTTCTGAACCAATCTGATTTTTTTGTAATTTTTAGCAACTGACTATGGGTGATCCACGGCCTGGACACGTCAATAGACAGTCTAGGAGTGCTTGTGAGTCCATGTGTGCGGTCAGGATCGAGTACAGACTCGATCAACGGGTACGTTTTTGGTGAATTCCACCGAACGGTGAAATCGGGAGACCCTAGGACTGTTTCTAAAATTTTGCGCACCCTCCTAAGTATAATACGTCAGCGTACGTAGTGGGGACATAACTCAGGTCCGGTTTTAATCAAAATCATGCTTTGATACCAACTTGTAACGCCCTGAAATTCGGGGGTCGAGTATGATCTCAACTCCCGAGTTCCAACGCATCACTTATGCAACATACACAATGCTGGTTAAATGTTGTCTGAGTTAGCGCAATAAACATGAATGAGATTATACCAAAACAGTAATTCATACTGCAGTTCAATTGTATAAAGGCAAACGGAAGACTGAAATTTTTTATATTCAAAGTACGTAAAGTAACAAAATTTTCTGAACTCCAGAGTATGAGTACTAGCTGAGTATCAATATACATGTATTGTTTCTAAGTCAAAAACCAAAATACAATCCTCAAGAGAGGCCCTGAAAATCCCGTGATGCAGCCGGCCTAAGCGAAGCCGTCAGAATACTGCATGAAGGAGAACTCCTCCTGGTCCTCATCAAAGTCGGGCTCCGGCTCCTGTACCAAGGCGCCATCTACACCTGCGACAAAATCTGGTGGGTGTTGCAAACACCGTCCCGTAACGTGGGAGTGAGTAGCTAACTCAGTGGAACAATAAAGCATAAGTTAACATGTTATCAAATCAATCAAGCAGTAATGATAAAGCAGTACAAATCAAACATTTCTAACTACTCTTGTTAAGTGTAAAAATGATATGACATGATGCTGTATGCCCTTGCCAAACCACCCTCAAGCGACATCATCTTACGTTCGCGAATGCTAACTCCCTCAGTGCGCCACATCTACAAAGCACATGCGGTGCGATGATGCTCATGATTACCAAGTTTTTATTAGTCCATTTCAAACAGCAGTATTGGGAAACTAAGGTACCTCCCTTGTATCATTCCCAAATATGATCCATTTTAGGGTCGTCAATCCTAGATAATCTCATACGATAGTATGGTTTGAGAAGCGTAGTGAAGGCATCGCAAAGGGCTCGTCACCCGTCAGCGCGGATACAGATCTCACCGTATGCGGCTCAATTGCTGGCCGTCAGCTCGAGTATAGTTCTCACCGTACTCGGCTCAATCACTAGCCGTCAGCTCGAGTACAGGTCTCACCGCACTCGGCTCAACTCACACTCTAGTTGCTGTGAAAGACTCGTGGCCAATCACAGACCCTTGGAGTGTACTCGATGGTACTACGGAGGACTCGTCGACCGTCAGCACGAGCACAGATCTCACCGTACTCGGCTCTCGCCGAAGTATCGACAGCTCGAATACAGTGTCCCATACCACCGTATTCAGCTCACGAGTTAGTTGCGCAATGGTCACTACGGGGAGGCACATGGCCCCAGCGTAGGCCGACAGCTCGACCACGGTGTCCCATACCACCATGCCCGGCTCATGCGACTTAGCGGATCTAGGTACCATGGTTAAACGGGGATCGCCACTGGTAAGTTTGGTACCCTAGGTTCAAGCAGTAGCGACCAAACAGGGTGAACACATAAATACACTTCGGTTTAGTTGACGAGCCTGACTAGCTCGAGCGCACCACAAGTTGAGCGATATGGAGCGCAAAAGCACTCCGTGTGGCCAACCACTATCGCTAACCGAAGTACGACTCGGGTTCGCCAGACACGTCCTTTGTGGCGACATGAATCTCAGCCACAATCGCAAGTCTAGTACCGAATGTTTGGACTATATACATAGTCCCAAACTCAAACAGTTTTCATCGTTAGCATGTGAAGTAAAGCATGATAAACAAGCAATGCAAGCATGTTAGTAGGCATGTTATAAAGCATGAAATAAAACATGAAGTAAAGCATGTTACAGAGCATGTTGTAAAGCATGTGGTGAAGCTTGTAGTAAGGCACTATCCACAAGGGATACAATTACATACACATTACTAGTGAGTGGCTCTAGTGAACCACCACATGGAGGGAAGCCTACTTGTCTCTAAGGGAGTCGGAAATCCCATATCAGCACCTATCTAAGGCACTAGTACATAAACATGTACACATACAAGCATTTGCACAAACACTTAGAATACACTATTCCAACATACATGACGTATGTTAGCCAATTTCGTGTTAGAGCTGTCCCTTCGCCACGTGAGTATTTTACCCGTGTATATCGTAATCATACAGTAAATAATCATTACAATTACATTTCCAAAATCCGCACATATGCGGTATTTCTGGAATACGTAATTTCAACATACATGACATTTACACATGAACATGTATTTTTGCGATTCCTTTCGCCAAACTAGCATTTTATCCACATATTATATAATCAAACATTAAATAAACATGTCCAACATTTTCCCAAAAAAAATACGTATACGGTATTTCTACATATATCTAGAGTATGTGAAATTCCATATTCTACATCGCTAATCGAAACAGGAAACGGAAAACACTTTGTACATGTGCATTTGCATGCAGATCATGAATCTATCATTATCTGACATTGAAAGCGTTGAAAAACGTAACTTATACACTTAAAGTCCTCACCTCAGCCCTTGGAATTCCAACGAATCAGCAAGGATGTTGGAGCTTCCGTATACGGGAGTTTCCTAGCCTAAAGAGCTTATCCGATTAGCTTTTTCATAACCTACCACTATCCAACCTCAAATCAGACCTAGGGTTAGGGTTTCTTACCTTCAAATGGGATGGACACCGCCGGGAAAACACCTGGATTAAGGCCGTGTAGGCCGTGTGATGAGTGGAAGCAGCAGGAGGAAGATCGGCTACGAACTTCAAGCCCTTCTCTCTCTTTCTCTCTCTCTCTCTAAGGGTTTGCTCCCAAATTCGTATGGCTATGAGAGGGGCTGTTCTAAGCCCCTTTTATAGCCAAAATCATGTCCAAAATAGACTCAGGTTCAAGGGTGGCTGCATATATAGGCAGTTCGCCACTTTCCAAGCTCAAAAGGGATGTTCTGGTGGCCCTCCTTGAGCCAAACGTAAGACTTAAGCTCACCATCTATGGATCCACGTGGGATTACGTTTTCGACTCGATCGGATTCCCAGATCGCACGTGGCGGACCACTTTCAGTTCAACGGTCAGTGGGCCACGATCAGAAATTCTAAGTACATGTAAATGTTCCTGAAATTTTTCTTAATCCGAGGGTGTAATTTGGTCTGATTCTGACGGTCAGGTTGCTTAATACTGACGCGCAACCGAAAGATGCCAGATCACTATTCCAGATATTTTTATTTGGATGGGAATAGTGTTTTTCACACTCCCTCGCTCCGGATCGAAATAAATGGCTGTGACTCCCGATGTGCGATCTAGACCTCATACGAAGTTTCGTTTCAGTCCCGAGAGCAGACGGGTAATGAGTTTGGCTCTAGACTTTAGGGTAACCTAGAGTCACTAATTCTGCAAGTTTTGGGTCTTGCAGATCGTATTTAAAGCGATCCCAACGGATTCCATGGCTAACCGAGTTTAGTGCTTAGTTAACTTTGTAAAATTTCTAAAGGATTTAATCCTACGTGATTTCTGGTCGAGGTGGTACTCGACCCAATGTACGGAAATTTACAGGTCGTTACACAAGCTTTATTCATGGCCGACCTATCAGGTACCTCATGTCGGTCTCCTTGATATCTTGATTATGGTGCTTCCAACCACATGACAGGTGTTGCATCTTACCTTCACAATGTTCAACCATACAAAGGTATTTAAGTCATCTCTACTGCAGATGGAACTAAGTTATCAATTTCCTCTCTTGTGTCCCTATCCTTCTCTCCTTCTCCACATCGAACATTTACTTTGTCTAATGTTTTTCATGTACCAAACTTATTTGTTAATCTTATATATGTGGGTCAGTTAGTCCAAAACCAATGTGTAGTAATTTTCTTCTGAAATTGTTGTTTTGTGCAAGATATGGCAACAAGGAAAGTAGTTAGGAGGGATAGAAGGAAAGGACGACTCTTCTTATCGAAGTTTGATAATTCTGTTACTCCGGTTCCTTATTTTTTTACCATCGTCTAATAATATCATTCGTGTAAATAAAGTGTAAAAACTTTGGCATTATTGTCTTGGTCATTCACACTCTGATAAACTTTCTCATTTGTTTTCTTCCGGTATTATAGATAAATTCGAAGTTAATAAATCATCTCTTGATATCTCTTGCTATTCGTGTTGTTTACTTAAGAGTAAATCTATGCATTTTTCTCTCATTACTTATCAATCTACTGCTCCTTTTAAAATTGTGCATATTGATGTTTGGAGGCCATCCCTTATTTTTCCCGATATTTATAGTTATATTTCATGTGCTCCAAATCACAAGTGTTTACATTGTTTCAACAATTATATTTTATGGTTACCACACAGTTCAAGAAAAAGATCAAGGTTCTTCGATCAAATTCAGGGGGAGAGTATATATCAATAGAGTTGAGGCATACTTACAATACTGAGCAATTGTTCGTCAAAAGACTTGTCCTGACACACCTCAACAAAATGGGAACACTAAATGAAAGAAACAACACATTGTTGAAACAACCAATACCTTCATGACAACGACATTTGTTTCACGTATCTTCTAGGCTGAAGCGTTGTTACACTTTGCCTATCTTATAAACCACATTCCAACTGAAGTTCTTAATAATAATTCTCCTCATTTTGCTCTCTTGTATTCTTTACCTACTTACTCATTTTTTGTGTCTTTGGATGTATTTGTTATGTTCATTTTTCACCACATGAGCGAAACAAACTTTTTACAAAATTCTATCTGTTGTATGTATCTTAGATTCGGAGACACTCATAAGGGTTGCCGTTGTCATGACCCTCATGCATGTCGACTTCATTTTTTTGAGAAACGTTGTCTTCTTAGAACATATTCCATTTCATTCTCCAAATTTACCAACTTCAAGAAATAAATCAAATGGTTATATCAGGCTAACATGGTTTCCTAATATACCACCTATTTCCCATGTGACTCCAGCTCCTGTGCAGACTTATCAACAACAAGAGCAAGAAGCGCCTCCCCCTCCTACTGCTACTGCTCAACCAGTAGTCGATCATTCACTTACAAAAGTGTGTCGATCCACTCGTATATCACGTCCTCTTAATTGACTCATCTGCTTAATGTTTCCTGGACTTGAGTTTGTATCTGTCCCTACATCATATTCTCAGGTTTTGCACACTAATGTTGGAGGGATGCTATGGCTAAAGAATAAAAAGCTCTAACAGATAATCATACATAAGATCTTGATCCTCGCCTACCTGGTCAGCAGGTGATTGGAAGTAAATGGGTATATTTTATCAAGCTAAAATCTGATGGCTCTCTTGATCGATAAAAAACTCATCTCGTTGCCCAAGACTATAAACAAGAATATGATATTGACTACGATGAGACATTTGTTCCAGTTACGAAGATGAAGATTGTTTGCACTCTTATTTTAGTTGTTGCATCATGTAGTTAGCCTCTCTAACAGATAGATGTAAAGAATGTCTTCATTCATAGAGATTTATAAGAAATTATGTACATGGCTTAACCTCATGATTCCAACATGGGTCCGAATAATTTGGTCTACAAACTTTGAAAAGCATTACATGGGCTAAAACAAGCACCTCATGCATTGTTTCAATGGTTTTACGAGGTTATGACCGCCGTAAGGTTTTGACAGAGTGGTCATGATTCCTCATTGTAACACTCTTAAAAAATAATAAATAAATTTTTTATTACATCTCTATCTCTATCTTATCTCTTATCTCTATCTATATCTTATCTCTATCTTATCCCCTATCTTATCTCTATCCATAATTCTTCTCCCTTATATATACATCTAACCCTCCCCGTATCTCTCAATCCCTCAAATGAGCCTTTCTTTTAAGGAGTGTGTTGTAAGAGAAGTTATACTCCAACTTAGATATTAACAAAAAGGCACCCTGCGACAACTAAGAAATGAAGAGAGTGAGGATTTTGGAGAACTTAGATCAAGTAATTTTATTATCATTTCTTTCATTAATTTTTATGCATTTAATGTAATTTGACTCGATCTATACAGTGAATGGTGTGGATCGGCCACACATTCATTGCATTGATCTGTGGGTATATACAATATAAAGATGATGGAAGTTTAAAATTTAATGCAAAAATTTATTGTTGTAGAGATTGATTGGTGTGCATCTGGTCAATCAGAATAGATATGTATGGATCATACGATCCCTAAGGCCAAAATATACAAGGGCCCTAACTTCCAAATCAATTTGACCATCGGATGAGCTACACTAGTTAGATATGAAAGTGTTTAATAAGTAAAGCTCAACTTTTTGTGCAAGTGTTAGTATTACTTGGCTTAGAAGGTCGAGATGGGTCATCGTGTATACGTAGTTAGATCCACACCATTCATCTAATGTGTAGAGGTAAATTAGCCAAGACCTCGAGAATTTGGATGATCCAATCATTCAGTGAGCTACCCCGATCAATCATTTTCCATTCAATTTCAAAATCTTAAAAAAGAAGGAAAAAAATCTAAATTTTAATAATTGAATTTAATGAACATATTTGATCATTTAGGGCTTAGCCACTTAGGATGTTAATCAAATGTGGCCCCCACCGTGTAATATAACTAGATGAATAATAATGTTGTGGATATAATTGATAGGATTTCTAAATTCAAACCAGCCTCATTACCATGTAAATTCTACACTACTAGACTTAGGTGAGTAACCCAACGTGTCTCATGATTTAACTACTGTGAATGTATGCTACGGTAAATCACATGCTAATATGTGCCGAATTGCATGAATTATGACAATTGTATGTTAAATGTTCTGATTAAGACAAGTAATTGTGGCAATTAAGAAAATGATGCATTCATATTTCATCAATCATTCATTGCATTTGTATAATGCATGGTCGATTCTAGGGCCCCTCCCTGGAAGAAATGTCAATCATGGTAGAGCATTACCATGCGGGCTATGCCTAAGCTTATCGAAAGGTGGAGGCCTACCCGACGAGTGGATGCAAGTTGATGATCTCCAACCCAAGCAAATGGACAATTATCCCATTTAATGCATTCATACACAATTTGTATCAATATCATTGTGCATACATTTTTTCATTCTATACTTTGTATTATTTTAATTGTTATGATTATGAACCATGCTGGGTTATTTCATTAAGCCTGGCCAACTTACCTTTTTATTGATAGAAAAATATACAGATGAGCCATTAGCAGATGATGTGGCGCAGGAACCAGAAAGAGCAATCGCACCTGAACACGACCCATATGAAACGTGGCCATACTTATCTGAAGACAAATTGACAGCATTAAACCATTCCTGAATTTCTGATTTATTTGTTAGGATAGTTTGATAGGTGTATAATGCGTATTTGTATTGATTATGAGATTTTAAGAAATTATTTAAATTTATTTGATTGAGACAATGTGAGTCTGGAATAAACAAATTAATAGTATGACGCTATAATAAATGAATGATGTTTGAGATTCATGTGATTTTAATGGTCGTGAAGATTTATATATGCCTGGTTGATTGGTCTTTAGTATTATGTATGCGTGGTTGGAATTTGATGAAATTGGATGGAACTTAGAATGAATGTAATTCTCATCTCCAATTAAATTAATCAACAAATGAAGTTAGTACACTTTGTGTACGAGTTACAACCTGAAACTCAGGTCTAAGGGTGCACACTCTATACTCGGATTTTGGGGTGTGACATTAATTGTTCATACAATCTTCCTCATGCGGACTTGTGATCTTGCTTTTATATGTTAATGTTTTACTCTTAATTAGGAGTGACAAGTATAGCCGAGTTTCTAAAGGTTATTCAGCTATCCTTCCACATGAAAGATCTGGGAACTCTTACATGCTTCCTCGGATTGCAAGTTTCTCATACCTAGAGTTATACACGAGTCGAGTTGAGTTGAGCTTGGCACAGCTTGGCTCAACTCGATCAATAGGTAACCCCAGCTCAAACTCAGCTCGACTCAGTCTTCAAGCCTAACTGGCTAGCTTGATTCGGTTCGGTCAACAGCTTAGGCTAGTTCAAGCCGAGTTCAAGCCTGTGAGACATTTTCTCAAACACATATAATGCACATTCAATCTTTCACATAATACAAAACAATAACAACGCCTCACAAATATTTCATCAAACACTCAAAAAGCATCATAAAAAATAAAATATGAGGGTAGTTCCATAGTGTAAAGTTTTTTATTGTTATTATAGTGATTTGTTTCATATCCATTCCTTACTCGCCGCCGGCCGATTTTGCACAGAATATACGCATCCAAAACAATACTTTGTTGAGTCATTTCATCAAACACTTGGCGATCAACATCAAAATAAAAATAACCGAATCATTGAGTCGATTTGAGTTGAGGTTCGAGCTAAGTCCATTCGAGCTCAGGCAAGCTCGAACTCGGCTCAAAATTTTTTCGAGCTCCAAAAACCAGCTCGACTCGATCCAAATCTAATTTCGAGTCGAGGCTAGTCGAGCGAGCTAACCGAGCTGACTCAACTTATGTACAGCTTTACTCGTACCAATCACAGTATACTCATTAACCTAAGAAAGTATACTCAGAACCTCATTAATATCACTAAGCTTTTTTATAACAAGACCATTGAAACACCAATGGAATTAAATGTTAAATGTGGTAAACAAGATGGTGACCTCTTGGAGCTGAAATTATGGTTTCGACCGCTGATACTGAAGTATGAATGTATGACTAAGGTCCTAGAGGGGGTGAATAAGACATTTCAATAAATATGCCAATTTTAAAATCCTTCTTGTAAGGCTTAAACTAATCTCGGATTGAACTAAGCAAAGAAATCAAACTCTAAAGGCTTCTAAGCTAATAGAGGATCCAATCTTATAGACTTCTAAAGATATATCAATCATCAACTAGTCTATAACATGGTGAACATGGTGAATGAAATATGCTACTTATCAATCCTAAGCATTCATTTTATCATACATACATATCTAATCATATAAGCATGAATTAAGTAAATGCACAAATGACAATTCCAAACACAAGCATTTATAGTGGTTCAGATAAATGCCTACTCCACTGCCGGCGGACGTACTCTCTTTAAGAGTGTATCGGATTTCACTATGAGAGGTTTTAAATCAGGTTTACCTCAAACCTTTACAACCTACACGAGGTATAGCCTACACAAGGCAATCATACATACCTACACAAGGTATCTACCTACACAAGGCAATAACACATGCCTACATATGGTGCTCGATCAAGCCTACACAAGGCTATCACACGTACCTACACAAGGACACTATACGTATTATCCCATCGGAGGCCTACAAAAGGTCTTAGCAAGTTTTTGAATAAACTCTGAAACCAAATCCTACACAAGGAATAAGTTTTAGACTCATTAGACTCTTATACTTACTTTATAAGTGGATGAGCCCTTCTTGATGTAGCTTGTAGGTTGCTTTATCTCTATTGTGTTGGGCTTCAATCAGCTCCCTGATGCTCCCTCGATCACGATGTTGTGGTTGATCTGATGTTTCAGCTTCACGATTGATTTCCTTGCATATGTTGTTCCTTTTAAGGTAAACAAGGTAATGTGAGTGGGTTGAATCTCCTATAACTTAATAACAAATGGATTTCCTAGGGGATTAAACTGATGGATGCACTAGAATATGATAGAAACTAAGAATATACCAATAGATTTGGTCTCAATACTCTAGTGCAGGCTTGAGATCATGTTCTTCATTAACAAGAGCTTTGAATGCTCATTGAGGTGATGAATCATAATGAAAAGAACATGAATCCCATATGGATATAGTCTAGGATGGCTAGGGTAAGCTTGGGATGCACTAGGGACTCTAAGATGCCTTAATCCATCATTTTCATAAAGTTCTGGGTGATCCTTTTAAAGAGAAAAAGTCCTAATGGATCTATAATGGCTATATTTCGGCCCTACCGAGGGATCATTCGGTCGCACCGAACTATCATCGGTGGGACCGAATTAACTCTCGGTGGCACCGAATTAAGTCCTAAAGTGCTGGTCAATTTTAATCACTTTCGGTAGCACCGATGATTGCCTTCGGTTGTAATCGGTGGGACCGAATATCATATTGGTGGGACCGAATTAACTCCAAATGTTGCTGGACTGTTTTGGTCTCTTTCGGTGCCACCGAAGGTTTCTTCGGTGGGACCGAAGATGCCATTCGGTGGCACCTACTCCAACCGAAGTTGAGACAGATTTTCCTGTTTAAGTTATTGTCCTGCAATTCTTTCAACAACTTTGAACCTACTAAAGCCAAATCAAAGGAGATAGGATTTGCGAACTTTTTATGTCTTAAAGGGATGATCTAACTGATGTTTTCTTATTTGGGTCAAGATCATCTAATGGGTATAAGTTTGTTTTGAGGATAAGAGCATCTTTTTACCTTTCAAGTGCTGCTTGATTTTTCTGCTCCAGTTGTGTCTTCGATCTTCTTTTTTCAAGGGCTCATCGGACTACTTGACACGACAGTTCACGTGATTGACAAATAGGAGTGTAGGAACGGGTGCACTTACAATCTCCCCCTTTGTCAATTACGTGACAAAAACAAACTAACCTAAGACAATGTCATGGTCCATACCGATGACATATTAAAACAATTAAAAATTACATGTCAAATTTGAAAATGTACAACTCTAAGATACTAATGACATGTAGTAATGCTCCCCCTAAATGTCTTCTGTGATCAACCTGCAACATGGGATATAGAAGACACAAATACACATGGGGCATGGAGCAACCACATAGTTCTCCCCCTTTTTGTCAATCATTGGCAAAGGGTAATCAACAAAATAACCCAATAAAATTGAAGTATGAATGTGATTATTAAATGCAGTTTAAAGGAAGAATAGTAAAACCACATAAGTTCAAAATGTAGAAGCAGAATTCATGTGAACATTATGTGAAAAATATCATGTCAGGAAAGAGGTATAACAATCACCAGGATGAATGATACGTAAAATTATCATCATTAAACCACAAGAGTTAATCAAAATAACTACCCCAAGTTTAGGTAGTATCATCATCATCCAAAATACCAAGCCCTTAGGGGCATAAACATCCAAAATAAAGAGTATCTGTTAAGACTCAAATATTACATAATTTCCCCCATTTATATCTTGGTTTTATAAACATGAATCAGCTTAATGTTCTATTTTACTCATGTTTGTGTTGCAAGGTGAATTTAAGTGCTTGGATTGAAAAGGGTGTTAAAAGCATGAATTTGATGCTCAAGAATCACCAAGGCAAGGGATGGATCTTAGGAGACCAAGATTGAAGAATTCACATGTCAAAGATTCAAGAAAACCCAGTGAGGAATGAAAAGAATCAAAGATTTGAAGTGAAGAATCTTGAAATCGTCCTAAAAAAGCGTATTCTGAAACTCTGAAGTCTATTTTGGGAATGTGCAGAGTGAAGTCTATTTTAGAAAACTGCATAAATTTGAGGCGGTTTCTAGAGTTTTCCAACTTGGTGCAAAAGTTAGAGTTCCTCACTTATAAATAGGGCTTCCCAAGGCATTCCTAAGCATCATTCAAGGCATTCTAAAGCAAGATCTAGGATTTTTAGAGAGTTTTATAGTTTTAATTTATTTTTCTTTATAAGCTTTTAGATATTTATTCTTTCTTATTGCTTTCTTTCTCTATTCTAGTTATGTTTTTCTAAGTTCCCTCTAGCCGAAGCTATAAGGGAAGCACATTAGTTTAATGCTTTCATAGTTTTGATGATTGATTATTTTAATCATGAGATGAATAGTGTATGCATGTTATCAATTGTTTAGGTTTAGTTTTTTATCCTCGTGTGAGATCCATATGTTTCTATCATATGAGATCCACATTGATGGATCGGCTTACCCTGAATCAATTAGATTTCCTAAATAAAAGAGGTTCTCAACCTATTACATTTCTTTGATATTCACTATCTTATAGATATGAATTCTTAAAATCACTGCCTCGTGAGAATATATATCGATGGTGCAAATCCATGATTTTCTAATTTTTATATCATTTATTTAAATTGTTTAAATTTTTTATTTTCCGATTAGGTCGACCATAGTGCTCATCTCCTAGTTGTGTTATCCAAGTCATCATGATTTTGGAACATTAACCTATGTGTGAAACTTTGATGCTCGAGTGTTGTTTTAAATCAGTTGAATTACATCCATTCAAAACTCCCAAAATCAAATCATCGGTTTAGTTTTTATTACTTAGTTTGTTTTGCATTTGATTTTCTCCTTCTCGCAATTCATCTCCCTGTGGGATCGACCCTGTATTCACGGGATATTACTTACGAACCTCTGCACTTGGAGGCAAGCAATCAGTATCATGATGCAGCATCAACATAGATCTCTTTGAAACATCATCTGGAAGGCCCACCCTCATAAGAGGGAATATGAGAATGGCGAGTAAGGAGTAGCTCCGTGATGTGCTCCCCAGTGTGTTGAAGAGGATCAAGACGCAGTTCAATCCCGGAGAGACGATTCACACATTATCGGAGGTGAGCTTCCATATTAGATTGTTCTTCAAGAATATGACGAACTGGATCATTTTGGCGAAGGAAGCGCCCAATGTTAACTGAGATTGGACTTGGGAGTGCTTTAAGCATCATCTTCGTTCTTGCATTCATGGTTCTCCTCAAGTGTAGGTGGAAACACATTTAACTGGACTAGAGTTTCCTTGGTAAAGCACACCGTGGGATATACCGTATCATGGGTAGGTGCCAATCCTAGGAATTTGGGGAGTTCGCAAATAACGCTTGGAAAGGGGAGACTAGTGCGGTGAATGCCATTGACAACTAGGATTAATTGTCTCAAAATGAGAGTGGGTAGGCATATTTCAACTCCCTGAAAAATATCATATAAAATATTCAGAACAAATGGAGAGAGCATATCTCCGGGAACTTCGCATGGATACGCATTGGTACTCAGAATATTATGGAGCACTTTCGTGGTTGAGTCCAAATGCGAGGAAGACAGGTAGTTTCTTTTGTTCTTAGGAATTGTTGAGCCATCACCTAGGATTCTAGTCACTTCACCCCAAGCATTTAGATGGTTTAGGGAACGTTCAGTTGGTGAGATGTATGTGACTTTAAGGCTCAGAAGTTGGCTCAGCATCAAAGGAGTGATCTCCTTAGTTGTGTTCATGAAATGGATGCTGATAGATGGAGGATCATCCTAAGTGTCGTGGCAAGCATTCAAAAATTGATGAATGAGGTCATATTGAACCTCTCCTCCTAGGTAAAGTATATTATGCCACCCAATTGATCCTAGATAGATGTCAATCCCGTATGATTTTATGAGGAGGGATCTGACCAAACGATCAAAGACAGTTTCATTCGCCATAGCCATGGCTGTAGGATTTGAGTAAGGAGAAGGAGAATTGTTAACTCTTCTAGAGGAGGTTTCTCCTCTTGCATGTGCCTTGCCTTTATCCTTAACCATGTTGTACTGAAATCATATGTTAAAAGCAATAAGCAAAGACAAGATAATAAATGAACTTGAAAGGAGCTTGTACCCTAAAACAGAATGAGGTTTAAATCTCAGATTTTCCAATTAAGCACATATAGAGCATATAGTGAGTTCCTTAGATGTCTACTTTAAAGACCAAACTATTCAAGTTCAAAAAATATATCCAGTTATAAATTTTAATATCCAAAAATTCACAGCACACACAAAGATTAAATTGATCGAGATCGGCCATGCTACGTGACATCATCCTACTGACAAGATAGACACGTCGCAATCTGCTTTACCGTCCTTTGAAGTGAGTGGAGTGCCTCACCCATCAACTGCACCATCTTCTCGAGTTGGGACTGACGCTTCAGAATTTGCACCTGTTGCTCCTTAATGCATGCAAGAGTGTCATCCGTAGAGGCAGGGGCTGTAGGTGAAGTGGGTGGTAGTCGAGTGTTAGTAGCTTCCTCAGCAGCATCGTCTGCCTTGTCCTGATTTCCTTCTTCTTTAGATATCGGACCACCAGATTCATACACCGAGAAGAGATTCATCTTCCTAATACTTAGTGCAGTGAATTTTGGTCCCGATAGAGATGTACTATCAGGTTCGCTGAACCCACATTGACAAGCCGGTTTACACAACAAATGCCCAAATGGTATTATTGTGGAGTTGGATTCGAAAGCTGAGATTATTTGGTTAAATATCAATGTGGATAAACATACAGGCTCACCTTTTCCAATGTTGTAAAGAGTCTCCACCATGAATGGTGTGAGTTTGGTATGATTATCGTATCGAGGATAAACACTTGAAATACAAATGAGATGGAGAATACGGAAATCATGCTACATGTTGGTGGCCCGCAACACACTACCATGATGCCAAGGTACATTCTGTCCATTGCACAGAAATTTGGTCCAAACAACCCTTTTTATTCTGTGGGGAATTGAAGTTTAGCAGGTTGTTCAAAGCATAGTGGTACCTTTGTGATTGTTGATATAAGATATGGAGTAATCTTAACCATTCGACCTCCGCAACCAACTTCAAAACACATGGAGTCCTTGTCCATAGATTATGAGCAATCTGATAGAAAAGATCGAACCGGTTTTTCATTTATAGGCCCCCTAAATGTCAAAATGGGCAACCATCCTCAACGAGAGAGTATGTCCTGGACATTGAATCTTTCGAGACAATCCAAATCGAATTTCTTTCACAGACAATCTTCCTTTTTAAGAACCTGGATGCAATGGGTCTTAGTCGTATTGGTCTGGATGGACTAGGGTTTGAAGGTCTAGAGGTTTGGCATGTGGTTCGCCCTCGCTTTGTGGCACAGATTTTCTGTCTATACCCGGATGTTTCTCCAATTTCGTGTGTTTTTTTCTTAGATCAACCCTCACTCGGGGAGGTTGATTCCGGATTGTCCATGATAGAAGCAAGACTTGCAAGGACAAGACAACCGAATGAATAAACTATCAAGAAATGTGAGTGAAGGAATGAAAATAGCAAAAATATTACCTTGGATAGTTGGGTTCGGTTGGAAGCCTCCAGCCGAACTTAGAAACGTGGAGAAGAAATGATATTTCAAGAAGCGCACTTAAGTGAGGGTATTTAAATACCCAATCGCGGTTCGATTTCGGTGGGACCGAACGTAAGTTCAATCGGACCGAAATGTCCCTAGAACACAAAAAAAAAAAATGCAAAAGCTATATATATATATATCTATATATATATATATATATATATATATATATATAATATATATATATATATATATATATATATCTAAGGTCGGATTCCATGATATGAGAAGTCGTGATGATCTTAAATGGAATCATAAAAATGACTAGAGGCCAAGAATCCTCAAATCTAACATTCAGAGCAAGGCTTAATCCTTTGATTTAACTATGTGTCCAATTGAGAGGCAAGAAACCTCTAATTTACCAATGGAGCTCATATAGGAGGCATGATCCTCTGATATACAAATTTAGCTCAATTAAACTCCATATATAATGAAGCTATTAGACAAGAATTAGTTTATAAATTGATCTCAAAAGGAATATGTTATTTAATGTTCTTGAATCAATTTTATATAACTGTGATTTACTTCTTGACCAATTTCTTTGATCAATCCTTAGAATTTTTATGGCTCGCTTTTACTATCAACATCTCCCTTTTAAAGTACCTAACCCATTGCAAGGAGTATCAAAAGATGGGTCAAGGTGACTCGTTGATTTACTTGGAGCAGTTGTTATAAGGGCCCGAGTTATTTTCAGGGCACTTGTATCTCTTTTGCGCTACCCATTTGGTAACCATTTTCTTTGAGCTAGAAGAATATTTTTCTGAGTGACTTACAAATGATTTGGATGTGACTTTAAGATTTGTCTTGGAAGTAGCATGAGGATTTTTGGATATAGGGCATTCCCATTTGTAGTGTTCTATCTTTCCATAATGATGGAATTACGATTCAACTGAATTTTTCTGGTTTGGAGTAGTTGAATTTGTTATCTTTGATGAGGTAGAGGAATAGTCTGATTCATATCTTAGGCCTGTCATATTTTTGGACATTCTACCAATGCCTAGGAGTTTCTCAAACTTCTAGTTACCTTGAGTGAATTTTCAAGTTAGTTCCGCTATACGATCAGAATTTTTTACTTCTAGTTTTAAATTTATGTTTTCTCTTTTTAATTTCTTAACTTTCAGTTGTAGAAGTTCAATTTTCTTGATCGGATTATCAAAGGTTATACTTCTAACAGTATTTTCTCTCCCATTTTTAACTCTCTCAAGATCAAGTTCTTCTTCCTCTTCCAGTTTCTTGGGAATGATTGAAGTGGTGGAAGCCAAGAGAATTTTTAATGATTTTTTATCTTCATCACTTTCTGACTCACTTGAATCTAAATTAGAGTCTTCAGTATCATCTCAAGTGGCTGGCATAGCTTTCCCTTTAGACTTTTTTATAGGATATTTTGTGGAGATGTGACCATATTTTCTACAGTTGTAGCATTGAAGCTCTTTGGACTTCTTGAAGGTTTTGCTTGTTTGGCGCTTGTGGTCCAGTTAAGGTCCTTTGTTATTGTATGGTCTCCCACAGTTCCTATTAAAGAATTTTTAAAAAAAAAATTAGCTAGGAGGGAAACCTCCTCATCTCCATCTTCGTTCTTGAAATTGTGGTGAAGACCGCTTTAGTTAAAGTAGGAATATGCCAATATGTCCTAAAGGGGGGTGAATAGGACTTTTTAATAATTTTATACCACTTTAAAATCCTATCACACTAATCCTAACAACAAGCATATATTAGGATTACTCAAGAGTAACTCTACTGGGTTCCAAGCCCGGAGAGGATCCAATCACAAACTATTTGAGAGATGAACAATATGCAAACTAGTTTATGATGGATACGACTGTGAGTGTGTGTGAGGTGTGATCTCAGATAATCAGATATGAAAGTATTTAAGGAAATCACATGAGCAAATGGAAGACAATAACAATCTTAAACATAGTCATTTTTATAGTGGTTCGACTACTTGTCTACTCCACTCCCGGTAACCGCACTCAACCCATGAGTGTACCAGATTTCACTAAGGAGGTTTCACATGGTTCACCCCAAACCCAAGGTTTTAAATCAGGTTCACCTTTAACCTTTACAACCTACACCTAGGCTGACTGTTTATGCTCTCACGAGCAAGGGTCAATACAAAGCACTCACTTTTAAGCACACTGGCCAAGGATCTTCCATAAGACCCAAACTGTTTATGCTCTCACGAGCAAGGGTCAACACAACGCACCCACTTTTAGGCACACTGCCCAAGGATCTTCCATAAGACCCTAACTGTTTATGCTCTCCACAGAGCAAGGGTCAACACAACGCACCCACTATGTACACTCTCGCCAGAGGCCTCCTAGAGGACTTGCAAGGGGTGAGAAACACCTTACACTCAATCCTATAAAAGAATGATCACAAGGGTCCTCTGGACTCTAATAACTTACAGATAAGCAGATGAGTCCCTTTTAGCACGTTGTCGAAGATCTCCTCCTTTGTTGATGAATAATCTTTTGCTTCCTTGATCCACAACTCAAATGATGTACCAATACATGGCGACGGGTTGGGTCGAGGTTATGATGGAATCCTACTCTCTTAAATATTTTCCTATAAGGAAGATAGAGTGATTCCAATCATCTATGTATTCAAGGCATCCCAGCTTAATGATTTTCCATTAAGGTAGTAGCTGGAGGATCCTTGAATGCGGAAGTTCATTCCCCAATCCACTCTATTGAATATCAATGGTGAGGGTGGATTGGAGGATGAACTTCCATGAGAGAAAGGGCCTTGGGTATATGATCTAAGGTTAGACACTCAAAAGTACTCTCTTCTTTCTCTACCAGAAACAATAGACTAGTCCTCTTTATATAGGCAAAAGGTTCCAATGGATACAAAACGATCACATTTATGACAGAGTTCGATATCATCGAGCGGGTTCAATATCATCAAGCGTATACTCTCGATTATATCGATAG
The DNA here is from genome assembly GCA_021015155.1 of Magnolia officinalis. NCBI lineage: Eukaryota > Viridiplantae > Streptophyta > Magnoliopsida > Magnoliales > Magnoliaceae > Magnolia > Magnolia officinalis. The sequence goes on from JAJHSJ010000007.1 coordinate 32,537,921, forward strand.
GCCGCTCGATGACACAAACTCAATGTCATATGCTTTTGAAACCTTTTGCCAGCTGGTCGATGGAATCGAAACAAGTGTCGATGTCATCGGATTTCGAACTCCAATTTCATCGAGACGAGGATTGATTCCTCAATATTTGAAAATGAGAGTGACTAGCCTTGAAATATTTCAGGTTCAAAGGAATGATCGAGGGACCTTCGAAATCATCGAAATTTGAATGTTGATGATATCGATAGCCGTGTCGATGCATCGATAAATCTAATGGATTTTCTATTAAGCTTGCTGGACAGTTTATGTCCTTATTCGATACAATCGATACTGTATCGATATCATCGATATTTGAATATCAATTCTCTCGAGTGACCCTCGATCAAAGATAAATTATCCTGAAATATTTGTTGGATATTTGCGAGTCCAAGACCGATATCATCGAAGGCCTTCCAATATCATCGAGATTTGAATTCCGATGATATCGAGGAGGACCTCGATATATCAACGATCTTATAATTTTTCTTAGTAAAAACAGGGACTCATTTTCTCTACTGTCGATTTTATCAAGTCAACTTCGATAGACTCGAGATTTAAATATCGATGATATCAATAAGTATATTGATCCATCGATAATTCCGTCCAGATGAGTATGTGGTTGCTGAACATATTTTATCGTCATTTTGATGATATCGTTTAGGCATCGAGGAAATCGACAGTGCATGTCGATAATATCGATCAGTATATCAATAAAATTGACAGAGTTAAAAAATTTAGAGATTTTTTGAATTTTGAAAAAGTTTTCTAACTCAAAAACCCTATGATATTCTAAACAATTTTAAGAGTTTTATTCACCTGGTGTTTTGGAACATGGGATGTGAGGCTTAGATTTACCTGTAGCGAGTTCAGGTCCACATCCGGTTGAGGCAGACGGTTGATTGATCTTCCTATGGAGCTTCTCTATCTAGCCAATTCAACACTCATGCTAATTGACAAACCAGGGCACTTTCAATCTCCCCCTTTGTCAATTACGTGACAAAATACCAAAACACCCTAGAACAACTTCTATACTGACACCTTAATTATGTGTACATGAAGTGTACACAATTGTACAATGTTATCTAGTTCACATACAAAACATTTAGAAGTTGTTCCCCCTATCTGCAAACTCCCCCTATCTTGGTGCAGCTGCTCCCCCTAACACTTGCAACACCTCCCCCTAACACTTATAACACTATTCATAGATAGATATACAATTTTCCTTTCAGGGTGTTTGATTTGTTTTTCCCCTTTTTGTCAATCATTGACAAAGATAAATATAGCAGTTGATATTGATTGAAGTTTAAAGCTTTAGGGAGAACTACCATTTAGAAAGCATACATATAGAAAAGATAGATGCATAATGATTAAAACAGTGAATTTAGACATCTCATATTTGGATCTAATGTATGCAAAGCAGATTAAGTAAGGTAGTGAGATAGGTAAATAGGATAAACACAGCATTAAAAGCATCACTTACCATTTGCGATATAAGCACAAACCATATATAATCAGAGAAAATAGGAGATCACATATATAAATATGGCAGTGAGGAATGGTGATAAATACCCGGCCACATCCAAAATAACCAAAGCACATACTGCCCAACCTTGACAGTAGAAACAGTTATCCAAAAAAAAAAGCCCATTCATGGGCACCCAGACGTAACCATTAGTACAAACCCACTCATGGGCATATACAACATATCAAAAAAAATGTCAAACTGTTAGGAAGGTATCACATTCACTCATGAGGGCGTAGAGTATTCAAACAGATACCTATGCTCATACGGAGAGATAAGAGAGGGTGAATGTGATAGCGTTCAGAGACCCGTACTATGGCGGAGGAGCAGAGGTAGATGGTGTCGTGTCATCTCGACAGCAAGTCATCAAATCAACCAATTATTGTACAGTCTGCTGTACTCCGTAGATTAGCCGTTCCAAGACGTAAGCTGCTCGTTCATCGATTCCCTGAACTCCAATCCAATCCTGATGGAGCTTAAATCGTTTAGCATGCCCGGGAGTTGATGTCGACGGTGCTTGATGGGGTCCAGTGGCTTCATCTCCAGCCATCTCAGTCCCTTCAGTGGGAGCGTCACCTGCACCTCCTTCTCCTTCTGATTGAATGCCTTCCTCTGGAGGATCCTCAGGATACCTATGGAACTTCAAGTCCATTCTTCGAATGTTTCTTTTGTTGAAGACTTGAAGTGAAAGTTTCGGATCACTCGTAGTGGGAAAACCAATGGCGTCGCACATTGTGTGTATGATTCAGGGGTAGGGCAGGTGGACATCCCTAACCGTATGAAAGGCATAGACCAATTGGTGCATGATAAGAGTAGGTAAGCAGACCTTGACTCCAGAGGCTACTGAATGAATTATCGTAGTCATGAACCCCGTAAGATCGGCCCTGTTGGAACCTTTAGAATATATGTTCAAGGCAAAGATACCATGCAGAATCCGGAATCGAGGTTCCATGAATTTGGCTTTTAGAGCATTGCCTTGGTGCCACGGGATGTCACGATTATGATAGAGAAACTTGGTGACCATGGACTGAGTCTCAATATTTTCCAGATCCAGATCCGGTAGTCCAACAAGCGATAGAGTAAGATTAAAAATTCCTGTGATAGACTCAGGAGTGATTTGCAAATCATCACCATCGACGGTCGCAGTGATGGATGGTGGATCGGATACTGGACAATGACAGGCGGCGAAGAAATTATATGTTGTTCAATATAACAAGGTCCGCCAAAATCAAGAATGGGCAACCAATCTATGGCAGCAAGCAGAGGTTCCAGGTTATATGGAATTAGACAACTCCTATCGACTTTTCTCTCATGAATAACTCCTCCTGGTGAACTTTGCCAAGACCAGATTTACTTTAACAGGTGGAGGTGTCGATGCCTCAGACTGGGACCCACCATGCGATCTAGTGCATTGTCTTGTAGGGGTCCCAAGTTCCGGGCCACTTGCTTTTTCTTTAGAGGCAAGCACTTTTTGTCAAGAGGTTCTAGAAGACTCTCCCGCACTGGACACTTTCCCTTTGTCTTTTCCCATGTGAACAAAAAGAGGATTTGAAAGTTTTGGGAAAGACGAACAAAACCCAACTTGAAAAGGAGATACCCAAAAAGAAGATGGAATCTTGATGTATGGAGGGATATTACCAGATTTGTGGAGCTTCCGGGACCCACCGATGAACTTCCGGCTGAGCAAAGAAAAAGTGAAATGCCTTTTCGAAAGAAACAAAAAATTCCCCGCTCAACCGCCTTTTATCGGGTTGCATCCTTCAATTTCATCAAACTTAGTTTCGATTATATCGATGATCCTCATTCAATGTTATCGATAATGGCTTTGATAATAGTCTCAATCAAGTGACTTTCCAAATTCTAAAGAGGTGTCGATGATATCGACTGTTGATCGATTTGATCGAGAAAGCACATGACTTATCGACAGACATATCGAAGGAGAATATTTTTCATTTTTCCACAGATCGACAGACTTTCGTGTATATATAAACTATCTTTGAATTAACCATATACACAGCAAAATTTTGTACAAGATTTGTACAAATCAAAATTATAAACATTAGAATGTTTATATACAAAAAGATTGAGGTGAGTGACATCAGATATATCATTTTGGAGCTTAGTAAACTTGCATCATTTCAGTGAATATCCAGATCTTGATGCATGATCTGGACTAGTTCTTCTATGCTTAATATTTCCAGGCATAGCGATCATCCTTTCCTTTACCTTCGATGACATAGCATTGATTATTTGTGTGAGAACCCTTCATCACTGTTTTTCCTGAGAGGTTTAGGATTTCGCATTTTTCTTTGTTGAATGTAACCACATGCTCATTGTCACAGATTTGAGATATGCTCAGTAGATTATGTGTCAATCCTTTTATGCAAAAAGCATTCTCATTTTTGATCGAATTAATTCCTTTGATGATTCCCTGTCCAATTACCTTAGCAGTGCTTCCGTCTCCATAGGTGACTATCCCATCATTAAGATCTGAATAGTTTAAAAGAAGGGATTTGTCACCTGTGACATGTCTTGAACATCCGCTATCCAGGTACCACTTTGTTTCATTACCTGGTATATGGTTTGAATGAGTAACCAGACAATTCTTCTTTTCTTTTGGAACCCATTTTGTGATAGGATTTTTTACTGTGGTAGATTTTGTGTTCTTGTTTAATTCGACCACTTGATTCAATAACTCCTTGTTAGTCATTTTAGATGGTGGTGGATGTGAATCTCTTCTATCCATGTTCCTAGGTTGACTTCAGACATTTTGCATTTCTCTGGTTAATTTGAATTTTCCAATATGATTCTAACCAGAGCTATGTTGAGTCTTCCTAGGTGATAAGCATTCAAACTTGTAATGACTCGAATCACCACATAAATGACAAACAGGAATGTTTCTTGTGTGCTTCCTGAAGCAGCAGCTTTTTCAGTCTTTTGAGTTGTATTTCCAGATTTAGATTTAAATTTTTCATATCCTAAACTGCTCTTGTCCTTCTCAGGTCTTCCCATACCTAAGAGTTTTTCCAACTTCTCACCACTCTGTGAAAACTTATAATTTACCTTAGCGATTTTTCTGGACTCTTTTAAGTCAAACAGGAGTGTATGATTTTCATTTTGAAGGAGCATGTTTTTATCTTTTAATTACTCAACCTGTTTGTTTAGTTTTTCAAACTCGGTTTTAAGGAAAGTGTTGATTCTTTCAAGTCTATCATTATCTAAATGATATTGTTGTAAGTCATTAATTAGATGTGTATTAATTTCCAGAGTTTTATCCAAATCTTTTTACAGCAATTCCTTTTTGTTTACAGATATTCCAAGTCTTCTAACAATGTTAATGTTATGGATATAAAGTTGATTGTAAGCATCTTGTAGTTTATTATGTTCTTCTTTTTCTTCCTTTTCAGTTTCTTCATTGTCTGATGGAAATGATTCAGTGACTTGCGGTTCTTCCTCGTTCTCAGTTTCACTGGGAATGATTGGAGTAGTGGAGACCATAAGAATTTTCAAAGATTTCTGGTCTCCATCGCTCTCTGAGTCGCTAGATTTTGAGTTTGACTCTTCTGTATTATCCCATGTGGCAGCCATTGCTTTGCACTTGGTTTTTCCGTTTGGGCATTTAGTAGATAGATGTCCAAACTTCTGACAGGCATAACATTGTGGTTCTTTGGTCTTTTTACCAAATTTACCTGCAGAGGGTCTGTTGTCCATCTTTCTTCCTTTAAATGGACGGCCATGATTTCTCTGAAAGAACTCTCTAAATCGTTAAGCCAACAAAGCCACTTCCTCATCTTCATTTTCTCTTTCACTTTCAATGTCCTCATTTATTGTTTTCTTTGAAGTTTTGAGGATAGTATTTTTGGATTTTTGGGTTTGTTTGAAGTGTAGTTCAAATGTTTGCAGGGATCCTACCAATTCTACTTTCATTTCATCTATGTTCCTACATTCTTCAATGGTTGTAACTTTAGGGTTAAACCATTCCGGTAGTGATCTTAGAATTTTCCTATAGATTTTTTATACTGGAACTTTCTCACCTAATCCACCCATGGAGTTGCAAATGATATTCAGTTTTATGAAAAACTTTATAAAGATCTCATGCTCTTCCATTCTGAGACTTTCAAACTCTGATGTTAGAAGTTGTAGTTTGGATCTTTTCACAGTGCTTGTTCCTTCATGCGTTGTTTCCAACAAATCTCATGCTTCTTTGGATGTCCCACACATACTGATTTGATTGAAAATATCTTGGGACACCGCACGGTAGATAGCATTCATAGCTTTAGCCTCAGCAGTTTGGTTTTCTTTATCGAATGTTGTCCACTTTTATTTGGATTTTGGTTTGGTGATTGTTATGCCATTTTCAAGTACTATTTGTTCAGATGGTGGCACATATCCTCTTTCAACTATATCCCAAACATCATGATCCAAAGATCTCAAGAAGTAGTGCATTCTAGCCTTCTAGTATGCATAATTTGATCCATCAAATACTGGAAGTCTAGAGACCAATGAGCCCTCGCCTTTAGCCATATTTCCAATTTCAATCAAGATCACTCTCTAGGCGGTGAAGCCCTTAAAGAGAGACCCTCTCTGATACCAATTGAAATTGCAGTGAAGACCGCTTTAGTTGAAGTAGGAATATGCCAATATGTCCTAGAGGGGAGTGAATAGGACTTTTTAATAATTTTATACCGGTTTAAAATCCTATCACACTAATCCTAACAACAAGCATATATTAGGATTACTCAAGAGTAACTCTACTAACTTCCAAGCCTGGTAAACGATCCAATCACAAACTATTTGAGAGATGAACAATATGCAAACTAGTTTATAATGGATATGACTGTGAGTGTGTGTGAGGTGTGATCTCAGATAATCAAATATGAAAGTATTTAAGGAAATCACATGAGCAAATGGAAGACAATAACAATCTCAAACACAGTCATTTTTATAGTGGTTCGATTACTTGTCTACTCCACTCCTAGTAACCGCACTCAACCATTGAGTATACCGAATTTCACTAAGGAGGTTTCACACGGTTCACCCCAAACTCAAGGTTTTAAATCAAGTTCACCTTTAACTTTTACAACCTACACCTAGGCTGACTGTTTATGCTCTCATGAGCAAGGGTCAACACAAAGCACCCACTTTTAGGCACACTGGCCAAGGATCTTCCATAAGACCCTAACTGTTTATGATGCTCTCAAGAGCAAGGGTCAACACAACGCACCCACTTTTAGGCATACTACCCAAGGATCTTCCATAAGACCCTAACTATTTATGCTCTCCACAGAGCAAGGTCAACACAGCGCACCCACTACATACACTCCTGCTAGAGGCCACCTAGAGGACTTACAAGGGGTGAGAAACACCTTAGACCCAATCCTACAAAGGAATGATCCAAGGGTCCTCTAGACTCTAATAACTTACAGATAAGCAGATGAGTCCCTTTTAACATGTGTCGAAGATCTCCTCCTTTGTTGATGAAGAATCTTCTGCTTCATTGATCCACAACTCAGATGATGTACCAATACATGACGATGGGTTGGGTCAAAGTTATGATGGAATCCTACTTTCTTAAATATTTTCCTATAAGGAAGATAGAGTGATTCCAATCATCTATGCATTCAAGGCATCCCAGCTTAATGATTTGCCATTAAGGTAGTAGCTGGAGGATCCTTGAATGTGAAAGTTCATTCCCCAATCCACTCTATCGAATATCAATGGTGAGGGTGGATTGGAGGATGAACTTCCATGAGAGAAAGGGCTTTGGGTATATGATCTAAGGTTAGACACTCAAAAGCACTCTCTTCTTTCTCTACTAGCAACAATAGACTAGTCTTCTTTATATAGGCAAAAGGTTCCAACGGATATAAAACGGTCACATTTATGACAAAGTTCGATATCATCGAGCGGGTTCGATATCATCGAGCGTATACTCTCGATTGTATCAACGGGCCGCTCGATGACACAAACTCAAGTGTCATACGCTTTTAAAACCTTTTGCTAGCTGGTCGATGGAATCGAAACAAGTGTCAATGTCATCGGATTTCGAACTCCGATTTCATCAAGACGAGGATCGATTCATCGATATTTGAAAATGAGAGAGACTTGCCTTGAAATATTTCAGGTTTACAAGAATGATCGAGGGACCTTCGATATCATCGGAATTTGAATGTCGATGATATCGATAGCTGTGTCGATGCATTGATAAATCCAACGGATTTTCTATTAAGTTTGTTGGACAGTTTATGTCTTTGTTAGATGCAATCGATACTGTATCGATATCATCGATATTTGAATATCGATTCTCTCGAGTGACCCTCGATCAAAGATAAATTATCCTGAAATATTTGCTGGATATTTGTGAGTCCAAGACCAATATCATCGAAGGGCTTCCGATATCATCGAGATTTGAATTCCGATGATATCGAGGAGGACCATGATATATCGACAATCTTATGATTTTTGTTAGTAAAAACGGGGACTCGTTTTCTCTGCTGTCGATTTTATCGAGTCAACTTCGATAGACTCGAGATTTGAATATCGATGATATCGATAAGTATATCGATCCATCGATAATTCCATCCAGATGAGTTTGTGGTTGCTGAACATATTTTGTCCTCATTTCGATGATATCGTTTAGGCATCGAGGACATCGACAGCGCATGTCAATAATATAGATCAGTATATCGATAAAATCGATAAAAAAAACTTAGAGATTTTCTGAATCTTGAAAAGTTTTCTAACTCAAAAACTCTATAATATTCTAACCAATTTTAAGGGTTTTATTCACCTGGTGTTTTGGGACATGGGATGTGAGGCTTAGATTTACCTGTGACGAGTTCAGGCCCACATCCGGTTGAGGCAGACAGTTGATTGATCTTCCTATGGAGCTTCTCTGTCAAGCCGACTCAACACTCACACTAATTGACAAACCAGGGCACTTTTAGTTCTCACTATCTTCTTCTTCTATTGTATTCATGTTTTTAGAGGTTTTCAGAATGTTATTTTTGAATTTTGTGGGTGGTTTGAAGTGTAGTTCAAAAGTTTATAGGGAACCTACTAGTTCTTCTACTTTCTTCTATATTCCTACATTCTTCAATGGTAGTGATTTTGGAGTTAAAACGTTTCGGCAATGATCTCAGAATTTTCTTATAAATTTTGGATACCAGAATTCTCTCCCCAAGTCTCCCCATGGAATTACATATGCCATTCAACCTTGTGAAAAACTCAATGAATGTCTCATCTTCATCCATCTTTATGTGTTCAAATTGGGATGTCAAAACTTGCAGCCTTGACATTTTTACTGTGTTAGTTCCTTCATGGGTAGTATCTAATAACTCCCATGCTGCTTTTGAGTTTACACACATGCTTATCTGATGGAACACCTCTTGTGAAACTCCATAGTAAATAGCATTCATGGCTTTAGCTTCACACATTCTCATTTCTTTATCAAATTGAGTCCACATCTCTTTTGGTTTTGGTTTAGAGATTATTATGCCATTTTCGAGTATCATTTGATCAGTTGGTGCAACATATCTATTTTCAACAACCTCTCAAATTTCATGATCCAAAGATTACAGAAAATAGATCATTCTTGCCTTCCAATATGTATAATTTGAACCATTAAGGATTAGTGGTCATGAGACTGATGGTCCCTCTCCTTTGCCCATAATTCTAACTTCAGTTAAGATCTACCTCTAGGTTGTTAAACCTTTCCAAAGGAACGTGCTCTGATACCAATTGAAATTGTGGTTTAGACCGCTGATACCAAAGTATGAATGTGTAAGACCTGACCTGAGTTCTTGTGTGTGCATGTGTGTGTAGGTGTGCATCTCATTTCTCTTGGTCCCGCGGTCCTACCGGTCGAGTCCCGGCGACCCGCGATCCTCGGATTATGTTTGCGGTCATCCTTAAGTCTAGTCACGTAGACCCGACTCGGATTGACTTGAGACGTATGCCATCTTTTTCACGTCGTCGTTGCAGTTCCAACGACGTGTCTTGTGCGTCATCCGATATATGGGTCAAAAGTTATGAACATTACATTGTATGGCCCTTAATCATGTGGCCCACTTTAGTGACATGCATGTGGACCACCTCTCTTGGCACAAGTCCCTATGCACACTAAACACACCACATAAATTCTATGGTATCAGAGCATAGCAAGTAATTTTAGAATAATTTGGGATAACATCGCATATCTGCTGTTAGCTTAGGAAAGTAGTGTCCCGAGTGCATTTCCCTCGTTCCGTTTGAGCCTTTAAGGATTCTAATTCCTACGTGTCCATCACCTTTATTCTTTTTGTAGACCATGTTGTCTAATTGAGGTGCCCATGATCGTGGCACCAATGGCCGTGGTGCCCATGGACATGGTTCTCATTCCACTCCAACGATCCGAGTGACTTTTGCTCCACCATCTGAGATTTCTGTTTCCCCTCTTGAGCCTGCCGTACCTATTCCTGAGGCTCCCACCGTACTTGTTCCTCCATCAGAGGCCAGTGCTACCCCTGCTTATCTGACGATTCCTATAGAAGCTGAATATCTCTAGCAGTTGATGCAGGTCATCACTGATGTTCTTCAGACCTGTCAGCCCATTCCTGACTCCCGGATAGGCAGAGTAGGAGGTGCGAGCCCCCTTTTGTGAGATTCTACTTCGCAGCGAGCCCCGATAACGGTGTATTTATTTCAGGGAGAAGGTCGAAAGAGGAAGGCGCATTCCAGTGGTTACTATCAGTGTCAGTATCGTCAACGTATGAGATGTTTAGGGTTTTGACTGTCAGCGACACAGCTAGTGCCATCTTCTAGCCGGTTAGCTTCATCATCGGCGCAGCCAGCAGCCCCTTCTTCTAGACCATTCGCTAGAGTTTACTTCGGTTGTGGGTAGACGGGACACCGTAGATGCGAGTGTCCCCATCCGCAAGATAGACCTCCTCAGCGACCGCGGCAGCAGCAGAGACCGCAGATGCTGAGGGGACAGACACCTCCTCAGCCACCTCAAGCTTGATTTTGTGCGACTCAATAGGACCCTTAGTTATTAGGGGAATCGTTATGGGTATTCTCCTTGTCTCCGTATGTAAGTCTTATGTTTTGGTGCATCGCACCCTTTTTGTATCCAAGAGCTTTTGTTCACTCAGATTGCTATTAGAGTCTGTCGTAAGGGATTGTCAGTATCGACACTTTTTGGGAAGACCGTTGTGTTAGAACGATGTTGTTTATCGTGTTCCCTCTTGGTTGGTGAGATGTTCCTGCCCGCTAATTTGTTTGTATTGCCAATGTCGAGCTTGTTAGCTTGTTTTTTTGTCATGGCAGTACTTTTGGCAGGGGATGAAGCGCCAGATTACTAGTTTTGTGACTAAGTATGACACATGCCACCGTGTCAAGGCCGATCACCAGAGACCCCCTGGTCCCTTGCAGCCGTTGAGCATCCCAGTATAGAAGTGGGAGCATGTATCGATGGACTTCATCGCAAGTTTATCGAGCACTTAACACAGTCATGATACCATCTGGGTTATCGTCAATCGTCTGACGAAGTCGGCTCATTTCATTCTGGTGCGTGCTTCCTGGTGAATAGACCAGCTTGCAAAGGTGTTTATTGAGGAGATAGCGAGACTACACGGCATCCCACTTTCGATCGTTTCAGATCGAGACTCCAGATTTACGTCTCAGTTTTGGAGGAGTTTCCAGCGGGCGATGGGAGCCACTTTGCACCTCAGTACCGCTTATCATCCGCAAACAGATGGGCAGACCGAAAGGGTCAACCAGATCCTTGAGGATATGCTCATAGCTTGTGTGATCGACTTTGCGGGCAGTTGAGATGAGCATTTGCTCCTCGCCGAGTTCGTGTACAACAACAGTTATCAGGAGACTATCGGCATGACTCCTTTTGAGGCACTTTATGGCAGACCGTGCAAATTTCCTAGCTGTTGGACCAAGGTAGGAGAGCGTCGTCTCTTAGGTCCCGAGCTTGTGCAGCAGACGTCGGAGGCTATTGATGTTATCAGGCAGAGGATGCGCACAGCTCAAAGCTGGCAGAAGAGTTTTACTGATCGTCGGCGTCGATCCCTCGAGTTTGCAGTTGGGGACATGGTATATCTCAAGGCCTCTCCTATGAAAGGCGTGGTTCGCTTTGGTGTGAAGGGCAAGCTTGCCTCAAGATTCATTGGACCTTATGAGATTACCGAGGGCGTGGGCGCTGTGGCCTATAGGCTTGCCTTACCTCCTGAGTTGTCCGCGATCCACGACGTATTCTATGTTTCTATGTTATGGAAATGTGGGTCGGACACTATTCCTGTGATTGATTGGTAGCCACTCGAGATCCGTGAGGATGCTTCCTACATTGAGAAGCCGATTCGTATTCTTGATCAGGACCAAGGTCATTCCCTTGGTGAAGGTTCAATGGGGTCATCATTTGGAGGTCGAGGCGTCTTGGGAGTACGAGGCCGAGATTAGAGAGCGTTATCCCCATTTGTTCGTTGATTGATTGCTTACATTGCTTGTATTGCCTTCTCTTGTGATTGATGATTGAGATATATATATATAATGTTTAGGCATTTTCGTTGTTCCGATTTTGGCAATTTTGAGGATAAAATTTCTTTGTTAGTGGAGATATTTGTAAGACCCGACCCAAGTTCTTGTGTGTGCATGCGTGTGTATAGGTATGCATCTCATTTCTCTTGGTCTTGCGGTCCCACCGGTTGAGTCCCAGCGACCCGCGATCCTCGAATTGTGTCTGCGATCATCCTTAAGTCTAGTCACGTATACCTAACTCGGATCGACTCGAGACCTATGTCATCTTGTTTACATCGTTGTTGCGGTTCCAACGATGTGTCTTGTGTGTCCATCCGATATATGGGTCAAAAGTTATGAACATTACATTGTATGGCCCTTAATCATGTGGCCCATTTTAGTGAAATGCATGTGGACCACCTCTCTTGGCACAAATCCCTATACATACTACACACACCACACAAAATTTATGAAAAACACCACCCACCTCAACACACACTACACAAGCCTACCCTAAGTCTAAACATTGTAATCTCCTCCCCTAGGCAATGATGGCCTTTCTTACAAAACCATCATGACATCTCTCTCTCTCTCTCTCTCTCTCTCTCTCTCTCTCTCTCTCTCTCTCTCTCTCTCTCTCTCTCTCTCTCTCTCTCTATCTTTCCCTCTTTCTCATTTACCTCCATTTGCTAGCAACACCCCACTCTCCAACGTCCCTTTCTCCCTCTTTTCTCCAGCCCTCTAATCTCCAAAATCCTTCCAATCCTACCATTAAAAATATATCTCCACCATTAAAACCTCTTCTTAGGTCCAAGATCTCCTTAGTGTGGAAGTTCGAAGGCTTGCTTTGCATGTGGGTGATTATAAATTTCTGATTTTCTTTTCTACCCTTTGATCTTCTTTCTCTTCATAAATGGATCATATGGGACCCACCAATCCATGGTGGGGATCCCATTTGACCCCATGGATGTGGCCCTTTGGCCCATCCTACATGCATGTCATGATCCATGATGGGGCCATTCTCTATAGACCCCATCATGATGTATCTTATGATCTACTCCATTTCAAGGTCATATAAACCTTAAATACTATGTTGGGATAGCATCCCAACCATCTATTTTAGTTATGGATCATACATGCATTGGTTTATTGTTGCATGTATAATCTATATAGTTGTATAGATGAGATTGATTCTTGGGAGGGCCCATTAGTGGCGGGGCCCTACCTCTATGGCCGGATTGTCTTTCCTTCTTCTCTTTTCTCTGATATGTGGATGATGATGTGTGTGCGGCCCACTTGGTGGGCCTGGGACGTCCCAAAAATTTAGCAAGGTTGGGACGCCCCTACCACCCAATCCCATGATTTTTGGGCACTTTAATCAATGCATGCAAGTGTCCTAGCCTAAGTTCATGAAATGGACATGTGTGGGGCCCACTAAAGAAGGCCACACATCCTTTTATTTGCTGTATATATTCTGATATAGGCTGATATGTCCAGTCATACATAACTATCCAAAAATCTAGACTGTTTGTTGGGACTGATGTAGCTAATGTTTGGTATGAATTTGGTCTATAATTTTTCCACTGGCGGGCCACATCCCTGGACCCCACCTAGTAGTACATATATGAGGGGACCTAAAACCTATTTTTCTCAAATTTTTTGAGGCCATTGATCCACCCCATTGGAGGCTCAGATTAGGGACCATCAAAATTTTGAACTTAGCAGATTTATTGCATAGTTTGGATTCCTTAAATTAATTAAAATACTTCTTCTAATCCAGAAATCATGAAAATTTACAAAGAGGTGGCCCACCCATGGGAGGACCCACCTACCAACTTTTAGGGCTAACGGACCCCTGTGCACACCGTGGAAAGGGTTAGACTGGCCCAATAGGCTGGGACGCCCAGGTCAAATAGATTTTCTGGACAGTCTGTCTTCTTTAAATTAATTAAAATACTTTTAATCATTCAAAAATTACAAAATTTTGTGGAGGTATGGCCACCCATGGAAGGACCACCCTACAAAATTTTCAGGGCCATCGGACCCCTGTACCATCCGTGGTGCGGCCTGGAGTGGCCCACCAGGCTAGGACGCCCAGGCTGGGGCGTCCAGCCTTGGCTGGCCGTCCAGGCCACCTTGTGGGCCCACCTTAATATATTTTGTGTCCCACTATTCATCCAAGTGGGGTCCATAGGAGGCATGATCATTTCCTCCTTCAGTAGCATCCAATTGGGACCCATTTGGATGAGTTTTGGGCCAATTATCCAGGCCCATAGGACTGTCTACCCTTGGGACACGCAGCCCATTAGGCTACTGCTGGACATCTAGTCCAGCAGCATGGGCCACCTAATTTATGTGTTGTATTCACTCCTTCATCTGGTGGGACCCTTTGTGACTTGTATAGGCCACTAGAGATTTAAAATAATTGTATAAATAAATTTTTATTGAATTTCTAGCAAACCCAAATAGTGGGTGGGCTGAAATTTTAGCATTAGGCCCAAGGTTACAACCCACAAATGTACGTTTTGGGGCAGCATGGCCCACCAGATTTGGGAACATTATTACACATATCTTGCCCTATTTTGATTAGATTTTTGGGCTTAATTAGTGCACTCTTAAGGCCCACTTTAAATGGGTTTTTATTAGAACAATATTCATAGTTAATTGTCGGGTTTCCTAGGCCCAATGTCTTGAAACTTTCTTAATAGGCCCTTGACTTTTGGGCCTATATTTTATACACTATTGTGATGGGTTTTATGAGCCAAAATACTCAAATAGTTGGGCCCTTGCTTGCCCATTAAATTAAACCCATACTTGGGCCGAGATGTGTAGCTCAACTCACTTGTCTTGAATATAAGGATTACCCATATGGTTAGAATAATGGGCTGCCCATTAGGCCCACCACAATGAGTGGACTCATGATCTTTATGGTTGGGTCCAAACCTTGCTTGAGGGCCCACCATATTGCCTAAGTGTTGGGCTTGGTGTATAGCCTACTAGGCCATGGATTGGTTTAGGCCTTGGGCCTTGATTTATATTTGGTTAGAGGCGAGCTACCTCTTAAGAACCAATTGAGGTTGGATGTCCTCCTAGGTGGTCCTAAGGGAGGCCCATGGGTTCTTCTATGGATGGTTAAAGGCCCACCATAGGCCCTATGCCATTTGTTTAAGGCTCAACGTGAATGTATGTGGAACCTACCTTAATGCATGTTTGGTCCAGGCCGTCTAAGCCTTGGATCGCCCGATCATGGAGGCACTCCTTGTCTTGGGTTGCTGCTAGATTCACAATCCAGTAGCAGGCCCACTTGATCTTTTCATGATGTATACACACCCTCCATCTGGTGCCCCTCCTGTGAATATTGTTGGCCTTCATGAGATTATTTCTACATAGTTGATGAATTTTTGGACTTTAGTAGGTCCAGGAATTCAAACGAACCAAAAGTTTATCAAAGGGCCTTAAATATACATTTTTATGGTTAAAACTTTATTTGGCTGTGGGGCCCACCATATTGAGAACTTGTGTATGTGTTGCAAGCTTATGTTTTCTTATAATCTTTGGGCTTAATTAGTGCATTCTTTTGGGTCACCTTTAGTGATCATATGAGGACCCCATCTTAGATCAGATTTTTGGGACATCTAGTGGGCCCAGTGTGAGCAGGGACATCCTAGCTTGGCCCAGCCATACATTAGGCCCACTTTCACTATTTTGATAGACTTGTGGGCTGAGATAAGGATGGTATTGGGCCCTTGATTGCCCGCTTAAATTGCTATTTATTGGGTTGATGTAGTGGGGTCCATTTCATCCAAAGTTAAACTTATTTTTTTGGACCATACATTGTGTACGCAGGCTGCCCACCAAGTCCAACTTAATGTATGGAATTGTATGGCCATTACGAATTGGGCCTTAATTCCCCTCTTGGGGCCCATGTTGTTGAATGTAGTATTAGATCCTTTTCTTTTGGCCCATTATGAGGGATATATGTATGGGGCAACCTATTTTTATCTTGATTATGGGCGTTGGGCCTTCTATCTAGTTCATGGTTATATGTCGTTTGGGGGATAGTGGTTAAATGTCCCCATTATGGACCCCTCTAGGCCCGGTAGTATCTAAGTGTGATTTGATGCCCATCTTAGACTCTTGTTAGGGCCATTTCTGTATTATTTAGTCCTGTAGCTTATATGCTTAGTCTCGTGGACTACCCCAGGTAATGGGCCTCCACTGGAGGTTGGTTCCTTATGGCTATTGTCTAAATACCTAGTCTTGGTCCATTCTTGGATAGGAGGAATGTACCGCATTGTATATCGCTGCATAATGTGTCTAGATTCATCTTCATAGCTCATGTGCATCATTATATGCTTGAATGACACTATGTGTGTGTGATTATGATTGTGTCATTGGGCATTGCATGATACCTTCTCCGAGGGACGTAGTATCCCCTCTTGAACAACTTGGATGCTTGGAATTTACGCATGGTTGATTGTGTGATTCATGCATCTGGCATTGCGTAGCATATGAACATTATTACCCTTGCTTCATCAGGGTTGTAGCCTCCACAGATACATCATGGATGGCCATGTTTGGACACCGAAAATGTTACTTGAGCATATAGGGTGCATAGGATGTCCATAGGTGAAATTCTCAAAACTTCCATGGTACCAAGGATTTGCTCGAGCGTCGTGACCAGGTGGAAACATGAGCGCACAAAGGCCTTACACCTTTAGGTCGCGACTCCCACTGTCATGTAGTTGGTTGGATTGGGGTGTGGCCTTACCCGTCTGAGGGAAAAAGGACAATAGCTAGGCTAAGTCTAACCAGCTCGTGAATGGGTCCACTTCATCAGGCCTTGCTGGTGATTGGTTGTCCACAGGCAGGTAGTAAGGTCCTTTACGCTCGTTTGGCTGTGCGGATCTGTAGAGCGGCAGTCATCCTATAGTGTACTAGACCCCGGTGATTTCCTTATGATTGGAAATGTACTTGATATTTGGATTGGATATGAGCACTGTCATCACTTCGCATCGCATTTGCATCAGCTATATAAGCCCCTTTATGCATCGCCTTGGTAAGGCATCCAGTACTCATTACATTGTATTCATGATAAGCCTCGGTAAGGCTAGCGATATTATCATTGGTCATGTTTTCCCCTTCCTGCATCTCCTATTATTCTTCTGTGCACTATTGTCACACACTTCCACCACCCTCTAAGCTTCTATAAGCTTATGCACGATTGATGCATACAGGAGATCCTAGGTTAGCATCGTAGGGGCAGAGCTTGAATTAGAGTTAAACCGAGGACTCCCAGTGTTGCAGATCTCCTTCCTCCTTTTACTATCAGATGTACTTTCTTTCTGTTATGTACTTGTAAAAGTTCAAATTTATAGTGGATTTTGTGATGTGTCCCTTTGTTATTTTCGAGATTTACTTGTTGTGATCTTGGGTATGCTCGTATTGGAAATGGTTATTCGGTTATGAAAATCCTCCTTGTAGGATCCCAGGATCAGAACCTGTCGCAGGAGCTGAGAATGGGGTACTACGGAGGCTGTTGCGATCAGAACCGACTATCGGGTTCCTTGTGAATCCGGTTACCGAGTTTGGGGCGTGACAGAATGTATGACTAAGGTCCTAAAGGGGTGTGAATAGGACCTTTCAATAAATATGCCAATTTAAAAATCCTTCTTGCAAGGCTTAAACTAATCTTAGATTAAACTAAGCAAAGCAATCAAACTCTAAAGGCTTCCAAGCCAATAGAGGATTCAATCTTATAGACTTCTAAAGATATATCAATCATCAACTAGTCTATAACATGGTGAATATGGTGAATGGAATATGCTACTTATCAATCCTAAGCATTCATCTTATCATGCATACATATCTAATCATATAAGGATGAATTAAGTAAATGCACAAATGACAATTCCAAACACAAGCATATATAGTGGTTCGGCTAAATGCCTACTCCACTCCTGGCAGACGCACTCTCTCCTAGAGTGTATCGGATTTCACTATGAGAGGTTTTAAATCAGGTTTACCTCAAACCTTTACAACCTACACAAGGTATAACTTACACAAGGCAATCAATCATGCCTACACAAGGCAATCATACATACTTACACAAGGTATCTGCCTATACAAGGCAATAACACATGCCTACACAAGGCACTCGATTAAGCCTACATAAGGCTATCACACATACCTATATAGGATATTAAGTCCTACACAAGGACACTATACGTATTCTCCCGTCGGAGGCCTACAAAAGGTCTTAGCGAGTTTGCGAACAAACTCTGAAACCAAATCCTACACAAGGAATAGGTTTCAAACTCTTTGGACTCTTGTACTTACTTTATAAGTGGATGAGCCCTTCTTAATGTAGCTTGTAGGTTGCTTGATCTCAGCTATATTGGGCTTCAATCAACTCCTTGATGCTCCCCCGATCACAATGTTATCGTTGATCTGATGTTTCAGCTTCACGATCGATTTCATTGTATATGTTGTTCTTTTTAAGGTATATAAGGTAATATGAGTGGGTTGAATCTCCTATAACTTGATGGCAAATGGATTTCCTAAGGGATTCAACTGATGGATACACTAAAGTAAGATAGAGACTAAGAATATACCAATAGATTTGGTCTCAATACTCTGGTGAAGGCTTAAGATCATGTTCTTTATTAATAAGAGCTTTAAATGCTCATTGAGATGATGAATCACAATGAAGAGAACATAAATCTCATATGAATAGAGTCTAGGATGGCTAGGGTAAGCTTGGGATGCACTAGGTACTTTAGGATGCCTTAATCCATCATTTTCATAAAGTTCTGGGTGATCTTTTTATAGAGAAAAAGTCTCAACGGATCTATAACGACTATATTTCGGTCCTACCAAGGGATCATTCGGTTGCACCGAACTATCGTCGGTGGGATCGAATTAACTTTCGGTGGCTGTCACACTCCAAACTCAGAAATCGGGCTCACAAAATTTCCGATTGCCGAATCCGGCGCCGACAGCCTCCATAATACCCCATTCTCGGCTCTCGGCACCCATATACTAGGTTCAGATCCTAGGATCCTACAAGGAGGATTTTCAATATAAATTCATTTCACAATAAACATAACCATAAGCATAACCCACGAATAATAACAAGAACATCATCACAAAATCCACTAAGACAAAAACTTGAGTACAATACGAGAAAAGAAAAACAAAGAAGATAATAACAAGAACTCCAGAAGCTCTGCGGCATGCTCCTGCTCCTACTCAGTTATGGCCTATCGTCACCTGCACGCATCAATCGTGCATAAGCTTATTAAAAGCTTAGAGGGTGGTGAAAGTGTGTGCGTAAGGTAGCAATGCAAGTATGCAATATCAGAGTAATGAGGAAACATGCTAGTAAGTCCATGAATGCTATCAGACATACCAAGGCTATGCGATGCAAGGCATGAATGCTACCGGCCACACTAAGGTCATACAATATAAGGCCTACATAGACAATGTCATGTGCAAGATGCAGCTCAAGCATACCAATCCACATATCAATCCAGCTCATCTCTGGAGCATCATATATCAGTACAGTTCTCTCTGGATAATCACCAGGGTCTAGTACACTATACACCAGACTGTCACCCCACACTGGATGCACAACCATGCAAGTGGAAGAGACCTCACTACCCGCCTGACCAGCAGTCTGCTAATATCTACCTGGCACGTCGATAGCGAACCCATTTAGGAGCTGATCATACTCAACTTAGCAATAACCCCCTTCTATTCAGGCAGGTAAGGTCACACCCCCTTCTAACAGACCACGACACATTGGGAGATGCGACCTCCTGGATTCGGCCCTCATGCGCTCATACATCCACTTAGTCTAGGCAGTAGAACATCCTCCATAGTACCGTAAGGGTTTGGGGCTTTCACCATGGGACATCTATCGCGCCCCCATGTTTTAACAAGTATTTTCGGTATCCAATCCTGCCATCCGCGCTATACTTGCGGAGGCTACAGCCCTGATGTCACTAGGGCGTACAGTAATCACAACACACAATGCAAGATGCATAAGTCACACAATCCAGTCATGAATCAATCTTGCACATACTGTGCGTTCATGTAGGATACTCTGCCTATCAGGGAGTCCCATAAACAACCTGCCCAATGGCATATGCAATGGTCAACAACATCTCATATCAAGCATGCAGATTATGCATATGGGCATGTATCATGATGTTATGCTATCGCGTACTCATAATTGGTATTGATAATCGGCATATATACAAGGCGGGGTCCATAGATGGACAGCAGATCCATAATATGAAGGTCAGTCCTCAATTGTGGATATACCAGATCTGATAGCAAGGATTCCTCCATCTATTGTGAGGATGTACACAACTCTCCTCATATTAAGGTTGGGCCTAGGTGGCCTACCTATATTGTAAGACCCTTAACCTTAGTGTCTGTTTTGTTCCATTAGGTCCCGCGGTCCTACCGGTCAAATTCCTGCGACCCGCGACCTGTATATTTCATTTGTAATCATCCTTAAGTCCCATCATGTAAACCCGACCCAAATTAACCTGAAACCTATACCGTTGTGACCACATCGACGCTGCGGTTCCAACACCGCGTCTCATGCGTCAATCCGATGTGTACATCAAAGGTTATAGGTCACGCATTATTTGGCCATTGATCATGATGTGGGACCCACCTTATCCTTGTTGTACGTTTTCCCATGTGGGCCCACCCTAGTTGCATCATTTCCCATGTGAGTTACCCATGATAGCCCATCCTAGCCTAGCAATTATGAATTTTCTTCCAAAAAAAAAAAAGTAATCATGAGTTTTCTTCCCCATGTGCAATAAGTAGTTTTTCTTCCCCAAAACACATCATTACCTTACATGTCATTATTTCCATCCCTACAACACTCCACCCTCTCCTCTTTCTCCCTCATTCTCCTCTCCTTCCATTGCTAGCAAGGTGGGACGTCCACCATTTTCTGAAATTTCCAGCAACTTTCCCCTTTTTTCCCTCCCAATCTAACCTTTCAAGTCCCATCTTAGTCCTTAAAACTTCTCCTAAGGTGCTATAGATCTCTAGTGTGGAAGAAGAAGAAGAAGTTTTGAGGTGGGTGATTCATAGGATTAGTTTCTCTCCTCTCTTCTTGCATGAATCTTTTTCAATTATTTGGGAGTGTGTAGGACTCACCGATCAATGGTGGTCCTACATAACTCCATGAGTGTGGCCAATGGCCCACTTCATGTATGCATGTTGCCATGATGGGGTCATTCTCCATGGACCCATCATGATGATTTTGCCTTTGATCTAGGGTTGTTAAGTCATCTAGACCCTAGATTGTATGGTGGGGATGACATCCCCACCTCAGAAATTTTTTTGAATGTAAGAATCTCATGCATGCATGGACCTACGATGTAAGGTTTGGATTATCGGAGGACTCATAGTGGTGGAATCCTCCCTATCGTTGTGATTCTCTCTCTCTCTCTCTCTCTCTCTCTCTCTCTCTCTCTCTCTCTCTCTTCTCTCCTTTCCTCTCCCGATGTGTCCATAAAATCCAAATGTAACGCCCTGAAAATCGGGGGTCGAACATAAACTCCACTCCCGAGTTCCAGAACATCACTTATGCAACAAAATGAATGATGTTTGAATGTTGACTGTATTCGTGCATTGAACATGAGTGAGATTAAGCCAAAGCAGCAGATCATACTCCAGAGACAGTTAAATTTGCAAGCGGAAGACTGTGATAGAAAGATAAAATATATAAACTATGAAGAGTCTCCAGAGTGTGATAACATTACCAGGTTAAATAATTACAAGTGCAGTTCTAAAATATACCAAATGTGAGGAAGTGTAATGCCTCCTATCCCAAGTACCGTAGCCCCGTCAATACAATACCAGGTCCTCATAGACCTGTCAGATATTACGTGTAGGAGAACTCCTCCTCAACATCATAGTAGTAGTTCGGCTCTGCTTCATAAGCATCGCCAACACCTGAAACTCAACAAATCTGGTTGGTGTTGCAAACACCGTCCCGTAACGTGGGAGTGAGTGATCAACTCAGTGGAACAATAAAGCATAGGTTAACATGTTATCAATTCAATCAAGCAGTAATGATAAAGCAGTACAAATCAAACAATTCTAACTACTCTTATTAAGTGCGAGAATGAAATGACATGATGCTGTATGCCCTTGCCAAACCACCCTCATGCGACATCATCTTACGTTCGCAAATGCTTAACTCCCTCAGTGCGCCACATCTACTAAGCACATGCGGTGCGATGATGATCATGATTACCGAGTTATTATTATTAGTCCATTTCAAACAGCAGTATTGGGAAACTAAGGTACCTCCCTTGTATCATTCCCAAACATGATCCATTCTAGGGTCGTCAATCCTAGTTAATCTCATACGATTTTTATGGTTTGAGAGGCATAGCGAAGGCATCGCAAAGGGCTCGTCACCCGTCAGCGCGGATACAGATCTCACCATATGCGGCTCAATTGTTGGCCGTCAGCTCGAGTATAGGTCTCACCGTACTCGACTCAATCACTAGCCGTCAGCTCGAGTACAGGTCTCACCGTACTCGGATCAACTCATACTCTAGTTGCTGTGAAAGACTCGTCGTCAATCACAGACCCTTGGAGTATACTCGAAGATACTATGGAGGACTCGTCGCCCGTCAGCACGAGCACAGGTCTCACCGTACTCGGCTCTCGCCGTAAGTATCGACAGCTCGAATACAGTGTCCCATACCACCATATTCGGCTCACGAGTCTGGTTGCGCAATGGTCACTACGGGGAGGCACATGGCCCCAGCGTAGGCCGACAACTCGACCACGGTGTCCCATACCACCATGCCCGGCTCATGCGTCTTAGCGGATCGAGGTACCATGGTTAAAAGGGGTTTCACTGGTAAGTTTGGTACCCTAGGTTCAAGCAGTAGTGTCCAAACAGGGTGAACATGCATAAGGCAGATCGGGTTACTTGACGAGCTTGACTAGCACAATCGCCCGTTGAGCTGCACGACATGAAGTGCATAAACAACTTCGTGTGGCCTAGCCACTGCCGACAGGCAACGCACGACTCGAGTTCGTCGAACACACCCCACGTGGCAAATGAATCTCAGCCACGAATTCAATCCCGTTACCGATTGCCTGGACTATAATCATAGTCCCAAACACAACCAATTGCAGATAGATAAAGCAGTAATGGATCAAGATTCAACTCATACAATCAAGTCTGATATTATCCGTTTAGGGCTGTCAGGGCTGTTGCACGCACTCGTTGCTCCGCTCCCCCATCACCCATGACGGATCATACAACGTAAATATAAATTTAAACATATGCATTACATAGTGAAAATCATGAAGCAGTTGAGCATGTTATGAATCACAACACAAGCATGATTTTGTACATGTTCAATTCCTAATCACACAACTATCAAAGAAGATCATACACATAGTTAAAAGAGGTTGAGAATCATATCTCAACACCCTTATACATTACAATTTACTAACTACTACTCATTCAAACATTTCAAGAAACACTTGAACTACATACATCACATACATGACATATGTTGATCACATAGGTATTAGGCCGAATCCTTCTACTAGGGAGCTACCCTAATTATAACACGCGTGCACCCACGACGGATAGTCATGGCAAGCATGGGTCCAAGTTCTATATTCATTCAGTCATTTCCACAAACACTTGGACTACATACTTTAACATATGTAGTGTATTGACCGTGGCGTGATTTAGGGCAAATCCTTTCGTCAAGGGGTTGACTAGTACGTTTCAATCATGTTCTTACATTCAATACACATGACAAACATAAATCATAAATCCATATTTACTTAGTCATTTCAACAAACACTTAGAATACACTATTCCAACATACATAGTGTATGTTAGCAAAAATGTATTAGGGCGAACTCTTTCACCAAACTAGTAATTTACGCATGTATAATATATTTATACAACAAATAATCATGGCAAACACATCTCCATATACATACGTATACGGTACTTTCTACAATACAGTATTTCTATATACATAGTGTATATTAGTAGAACATGTATTTGGACGAATCCTTTCGCCAAATTAGTATTTTATCCATATATCATATATTCATACAACAATTAAACATGTCAAACACATTTCTGAAAAATATACGTATACCGTACTTTCTACAAATACCTAGAGTATGTAGAATTCCATATTTTGTATCTTTAATCGAAACAAGAAACGGAAAGCACTTTGTACATGTGCAATTGCATGCAGATCATGAATCTATCATTATCTGACATTGAAAGCGTTGAAAACCATAACCTATACACCTAAAGTCCGCACCTTTTGTCGTAGAATCGCAACGGAATCGATAGGTTTGTTAAGCTTCCGTATTCGGCAGTTTGGCAACCTATAGAATGAAATAGGTTAGCTATTTCACAACCTACAACAGTATAAACCCCAAAACAGATTAGGGTTAGGGTTTCTTACCTAAAAACGACGCCGAAAACGCCGGAAAAAGCGTCAAGAAAGGGATGGTGCAGCCCGTGTGGTGGCAGGGAACGATAGTAGGGAGATTCTCCCACTTCTCCCTCACTTTCTCTCTCTTTTCCCTCTCTCAAATCCCAAATTCATATGGCTGTCATGAGAGAGGGTTTAAGGTCCTTATATAGTCTCACAACTCACCGAAATAGACTCCTGTTCAGGGTTACTGCTAATATAGGTATTTCGTCACTTTTCCAGCTCAAAAGAGAGGTTCTGGTGGCCCTCCTTGAGCCAAACGTCAGACTTAAGCTCACCACACATGGATCTATGTGGGATTACATTTTCGACTCGATCAGATTCCCAGATCGCATGTGGCGGACCACTTTCAGTTCAACGGTCAGTGGGTCACGATCCGAAATTCCAAGTACATGTAAATGTTTCTGAAATTTTTCCTGATCCAAGGGTGTAATTTGATCTGATTCTGACGGTCTAGTTGCTTAATACTGATGCGCAAGCGAATGGTGCCAGATCACTATTCCAGATATTTATTTTGTAAAGGGAATAGTGTTTTTCACACTCCCTCGCTCCAGATCCAAACGAATGGCCGTGGGACATCGGCTGGACCTGATTTTTGAGATGATTGTCAAGCCCAGTGAGGTGGTCCTAGTTCCTTAACTTCGTGTTAATCGGACTTCCGATGTGCGATCTAGACCTAATACGAAGTTTCATTTCATTCCCGAGAGCAGCCGGGAAATGAGTTTGGTTCTAAACTTTAGGGTAACCTAGAGTCACTGATTTTGCAAGTTTTGGGTCTTGCAGATCGTATTTAAAGTGATCCCAACGGATTTCATGGCTAATCGAGTTTTGCACTTAGTTAACTTTGTTAAATTTCTAAAGGATTTAATCCTAATTGTTTTCTGTTGAGATGGTACTTAGGCCTTTGTGGTTTGTATATAAAGTGATCCAAGTTTTACTACTTAGCTAGTTTAAGTTAGTGTCTAGGACGAAAGTGCTTTGAAAAATTGAAAGCACGAGGTAGTGAAGGGTGGGATTTGTGAAGAAAATGGTTTAAAAAGGGATTTGAGGCTTTAATTGAGCGTTTGAAAAGTTAATCAGGTGTTAAGATTGACCCAATGCCTAAGGATGTCTAATCCCAGGTTGGTAAAAATCCGGGATGTTACACCAAACCATCCAGATTTTTGGGACGTTCAGGCCCACTTGCTGGACGTTCAGGCCCATCCTGTTTGCATGGGTTAGATGGCCACTAAGGCCTGATTTCTTAGATGATTTTGTAAGGGGTTTGGGTCTGGAGTATATGTGGCCCATTTAGGTGAACCCCACTTTGTTGAATCTAAGCTTTAATCCCTCCATTTATTTTACATTGGGCTGGATATGGACAACAACATGTTGTTGTCCAAATTTCAGGCCCATTGTTGTATAGTTTTGTATGTTGTTGTAAGGCCTGTTTACAATGCCTTTCTTCTAGATTTTTTTTGGTATTCTCTGAGGTGTGGACCCCACCTTGATGTAGAATAGAGCCCACACCATCCACCCTTGATTTGAGCTTCATGGAGTAGGCCCAAGAGGGCTGGACGGTCCAAATTTTCTGGACTGTCCAGCAGTCCTGCATGCAGAAAATGCACATGTATCAACTTAGTTTGGGGATAATGGACCACTCTGGTGGACCCCACTTGTTGTCCATATATGGGTGCATGCAATCCACCCATTTCCCCTTTGATTTGGCAGGCCTAGGCCCACCCCATTGGGTGTACAAGATGGGGCTAGCAACATTTTTCCAGCAGCATAATTTTATTTACAACCTTGCTGTACAAATTTTTATTCTCTAAATGTATAGATGTATGATCTTTTCCATTACCTCCTTTGTGGCCCACCTTGTTGGAATCCACTTCATGTGCATGTGGGCCACCTGGACCAACATTTTTGGGGATTACCAGAGCTGGGCCAGCAACCCACCTACTAGACTTCCCGGCTGGGTTGACGTCCAACAGGGGCTGGCCGTTCCACCCCATGTGGCCCACCTTGTTGATGTGTATTGTCCACACCGTCCTCCATTATTGTGGCCCACTTGGATGTGGTCCATCCCATGGTGGGACGACCACAAGTGGGGCCCACCTTGTATGTGTTTTATGCTAGTCGTCCAACCCCATTGGGACTCCCAGATTTTTGGGGTGCTGTTGGACTGCCCAACATGTTTTGTGTTGTACATCCACCTTCCATCTGGTGGGGCCCATTGTATCATGTATGGGCTACCTTGAACTATGTATTTTAACCAGAAAATCTGTTTTGCTGAACTCTAGCAGGCCCAGGAAGTAGGTGGGCTGGATTTCCAGCAAGAGCCCAGAAATTGCTGCATATAGTTGTTTGTTTTGGGATTGTGAGGCCCACAAGGCTGAGGGTGTTATGTGTACATACCATACTCATAAATCTTTGATTTTTGGGTTTAATTAGTGCCTTGTGAGGCCCACTTTTGGGTTGATTTTGAGGGCCATAGTAGGCCAAATTTTTGGACGTCCAGGCAGGCCCAGATGGGTTGGACGTCCAGCCTTGTCATTCTCCATATGCAAGTGTTGCCCATTCCAGTGTGTTGGATGTTGTGGGCTAGTTGTAAGACCTCTATGGTGTATGTGGTTGTATCTTCATAGCCCATCCAATTTACCAACTTTTGGGCTGACCTATAAGGCCCACAATGTGAATGTTGGATACACCTTAACCATTTGATTTGGGCATATGGGCTGCCCATGAGACCCATCATAATGCATGAACTTGGTAGCCATTGTACTTGGGCCATGATTTGCCCCTTTTGGGCCGATGTTAATGTATGTAGGATTTGGGCCATTTTCTTGAGGCCCATCATGTAATGTAAGATGTATGTATTGATGCCCATTTCATTTTTATGGTTGTACTCGGGCCACAGGCCTTGTCTTGGCTAGACTCCTTGATGGGTTGCCTTCTTGGGGACAAATGGTGGTTGAATGTCTACATTTTGTACCCCTCTAGGCCCCTTTGCTAGGCCCGTTCTCATCTATTGGTAGTTAAATATCCACCTTAGACCTTGATTGAGCTCATTCTCACCCATTTAGGCCCATAGTATTGCTCTCTTAGTCCTTGTGGGCTACCCCAAATTGTTGGGCCCCCACTAGTAGTTGTGCTCTTCCTATTCCATGTAAAATTGTCTGAGTACCTAGACCCTACCTTGTTATGAGGAGAGTACAACATTAACGCATGGCATACTTAGTTATCATCATGACTCATTCCCATGTGCATCATGTGTGCTTGGTTGAGATGTGATTGGTCATGGTTTATGCCGTTGGGTAGGTTGTTATGGAACTCCCTGAGTGATTGAGTTACCCCTCTTGAGCGCGTTGTATGTGCAGGACTAATGCATGGTTGATTTGTATGATTTATGCATCTGGCATTGCATAGCATTATTGATATTCGCGCTAGCTTCATAAGGGCCGTAGCCTTCATAGGCATATCGTGGATGGCCAGATTTGGACACTGGAAATGTGTGTTTGAGCACTATAGGGCATGTAGGATGTCCTTGGGTGAAAGTCTCAGAACCTTCATGGTATCACAAGATGCTACAATGCTGAGACCGAGTGGAAAACATGAGCGCTGGTGCCTTTACCATTAGGCCGCGTCTTCCACTGTATCATGGTCGGTTGAGAGGGGGTGTGGCCTTACCCGCCTGAGTGAGGGGGCAATAGCTAGGTTAAGTTTGACCAACTCGTAAATGGGTCTGCTACCGTCGTGCCTTGTTGGTGTTGGCTGTCCACAGGCGGGTAGTAAGGTCTCGTACACTCGCTGGGCTATGCGGCTAGGAGAGCGGCAGTCAGCAGGTAGTGTATTTGACCCCAGTGATTCCCCAGAGAGGAACTGTACTGATATGTCGGATTGATATGTGGATGAGCTTGATCATATTACATATTGCATGAGGCATTGGCTCCATAGGCCCTGCCTTATATTGTTTAGCCTTGGGATAGCTGTTGGCACTCCTGCATCGCATTTCATTACCTTGTTATAACTGGTGGTGTTCATGGTCCTTGCTGCATATTTTGCGTACTCTGATATTACATTCACGGCACTGGTCTTACACACACTTACACCGCCCTCTAAGCTTTCAATAATCTTATGCACGATTGATGCGTGCAGGTGATTCTAGGCAGTAGCAGTAGCTGAGCAGGAGCGTGGAGCATGCCGTGGACCTTCTTGGAGTTGTTCCCTTTGAGCCTTGTACTTGTGAAAAGTTTAAATTCTTAGTGGATTTTGTAATGGTGTTCCTGTAGTTACTATCTGTGGTTATGATGTTATGATCTTAGATATGCTCTTTATGAATCAGACTTATGTTATAGAAATCCTCATTTTAGGATCACAGGATCGGAACCTAGTGAATGGGCGCCAGGAGCCGAGAATGGGGTACTACGGAGGCTGTCGACTCCGGAATCGGCGATCGAGAATCTTGTGAGTCCAGTCTCCGAGTCTGGGGCGTGACATATATTCCTAAGGATCCGGAACAGGCTTCATTCTCCATACTATCATATAGCCTGCTAGATTCCCTAGGGCGCCCAAATAAGTCCTAGATGGACTCCAAGATTAAAACAATCCTACTAGCAACCAATGGGGGCCCAACATCTTGGGTTAGCCTAATGCGAATAGATGGATCATGCAAATATCAATGAGGCCCAATGATTTGGGTCAACCCACTTAGAGAATGATGAGAATGGGCCTAACAAAGGCCTAAGGGAATGTCACAATGTGGACATTTAACCATCATTGCTGGCCCATTCAATGTGGACAATTAACTAAGATTGTTCCCATGGAGTGGCCCACATAGAGCCAAGCATATAGTGGGGCCCATGGCCTCACACAAGGGCCTCATATACAACATAATAGGCCTCACACAAGGGCTTAATGAAGTAGCCCATAGCCCTCATAATAACTGGAAAATAAATGGACTTCACTCATATTGTCTCATACATCAGTATTGGGCTTCTTGGGTCAGCCCATAGCCCACATACATCAAAGTGGGCCACATGGGGCAGCGTAAAGCCCAGAAAAATGCTAAGGTAGGCTGTCTAGTATATCCAACATGGTGGGTGTAACGACCCGAAAAAATTCGTACAAAGACTCGAGTACCACCTTAGGCAGAAATCACTAAGGACCAAATCCTTTAGAAATTAGAAGAAGATTAATTAAGTGCTTAACTAAATCACCTGTCGAATTAGCTTGGAAAACTTTCAATATGAACTTCAAGCCCCAAAATCAGTAGGATCACTGACGCTACGTTACCCTGAAACCTAGGATCAATCTCTAAACTCAGTTGCTCTCAGGAGCGCATTGAAACTCCGTATCAGACCTGGACCGCGCGTCGAAAATCCGATAACTACGAAACTATACCGTTATGACCACCTCACTGGACTTGACAACCACCTCAGAAATCAAGTCCAGATAATATGCCAAAACGCACAACTTGAGCCTGGAGCGAAGTGTGTGAGAAACGCGAATATCTTTAGAAAATGAACTCAGACTTTAGTGAATTGAGTCATTCGCTTACAAGCCAAATATAAGGATTCAGACCGTCAGAATCTAACCCAACTACACCCTCAGATCAGGAAAAATTTCCAACACACGTCAGTGTACTTGTGGCCCTGATCGAGTACCGGTGACCGTTGAACTGAAGCTGGTCCCCCGCGGTCGATTTGTAAATCCGATCGGACTGAAAACTTAACTTGACTAAGATCCAATGTCAGGGGACTTACTCCCGACCGTCTGCAGAAAAGGGGCCCCCAGATGCACTCCGTTGGGCCGAAACAAATGAGTTTTGGCTATAACCTAAGTATACCATGGCCTTGGGGCCATTCCCATCAATTCTAGGCCTATATAAGGACCTAAAACCTTCTCTCTCCCATTCCATACGAATTTCAAACCCTAGGAGAGAGAAAAGAGAGAAAGAGAAGAAGAAAGTGAGGAGAAGAGAGAGTGTGTGTGAGAGTTTGTTCCTGGAATTCAATCATACCCCTCCACGTGCTTAATCATCACTACTGTATCACTATACTGGCGATTCTAATTCCATTTTTGGGTAAGAAATCCTAACCCTAATCTGGTTTAGGGATTCAAATAGAGTAAATAGTGAAATAGCTAACCTATTTCATGCTATAGGCTGTTGTTGTGCAGTAGGCGAGGACTTAGTGTTTAAACCGAGTTCATTACGGGTCTACCGGCGAAAGGTGCGGACTATAAACGTTTAAGTTATGGTTTTTAAGGCTTTCAATGTTAGTTAATGATTTATAACTGACTTGATTGCTATCACATGCTTAGATACGATGTTTCCCGCGCTTTACACATATATATGAACTATGTTAAATATAGTGTATTCCATGTATTTGTTGATATGATTGAATGAGTATGGAATTTAGATTCATACTTACCATGATTATTCATCGTGAATATATGGTTGTTATACGGGTGACAACTCCTTGGTGAAAGGATTTGCCCTACCACCTGTTATAACCAACATACGTCACGTATGTTGAAGTGTGTAGTCTAAGTGCTTATAAAAATGTCTGAATGAATATGGAATTTGGATCTATGCTTGCTATGATTATTAACTATGAATATATGCTTGTTGTGTATGTGGAAACTCTTTTGTAAAAGGGCTTGACAGGATATATGTTATAACTAGTCTAATACATGTATGTTGAAATGTGTAGCCTAAGTGTTTGATAAAATGCCTAAATGAGGAAATGTTTGCTGGAATGTATTTAATGAGGGTGTTGACATAGAATTCTCAATTTCCTTCTCTATAATTACAGTTCCCTTTATGTAACCTATCTTACTATTATGTATTGTACGGATGAAATGCTATGTAAGATAACATGTGTATTATGTGTTTGTTGAAATGCTCAACTAAGATTTATATTTAGATTTGGTTGTCACATGTTGTCATTGATTATCACTTGTGAATGTTATCGATTGAAGTGTGATTGGGACTACAATGTAGTCCAGGCAATCGGTAATGATTCTCAAGTAGTGGCTGAGGTCATTTCGCCACACAATACATGTTCGATGAATCTGAGGCGTACGATGATTGTCGACAGTGGTACCATGTCGATCAATTCAGCATACGCTCGTACCAATCGAACTTGTCAACTAACCCGATTGGCCTATTGTGTGTTTATCATGTATGAACACTACTGCTTGAATCAAAGGTACCAACTTACCAGTGCAAAGCCCGTTTAACCATGGTACCACGATCCGTTAAGACTCATGAGCCGGGCATGGTAGTATGGGACACGTGGTCGAGCTGTCAGCCTACGCTGGGGCGAGGAGTCTCCCCGTAGTGACCAGTGAGCAACCCAAACTCGTGAGCCGAATACGGTGGTACGGGACACTATATTCGAGCTGTCGGCCTCCATTGGTGCAGCCTAGCTGTGGTCCCCAATCGAGTTGGTGACGAGCCTTCGAAAATAGACTGTCAGCTAGTAAGGCGTTGGTGGAGTGACCTCGAGTATGAAATAGGCCTACCCCTGCACAACCTGGCTGTGGTCCCTAGTCGGGTTGGTGACGACCCTTCGAAAATAGACTGTCAGTTGGTAGGGCGTTGGTGGGGTGACCTCGAGTATGAATTAAGCTTACGCTGAGGTGACGAGCCTCCCATAGCAACCTATGGTGTAAACTCGTGAACTTGCCTATCGTATGTGATTAACTAGGATTGACGACCCTAGATGGATCAATGTTTGGGTCAATGATATAAAGGGAGGTACTTTAGCTTTCCAAACCTGCTGTATGAATGAGTCTAATTAAGAATTTAGCTAATCACGCTCATGCACCGAATTGCATGTACCTTTGGTGTTGGTGTTGAGCACAGAGGAAGGGGAGCATGCCGCGACCATAAGAAGAAGATCGTAGAGGGAGTGCAGGCGAGGGCATGCATCATTAATTCATATCATGTTTGCATTAACCAGAGTTCTTAGGGATGTTTGATTGTATTGCTTTATCATTACTGCTTGACTGAATTGATAACATGTTTACCTTTGCTTTATAGCTTCACTGAGTTGATCACTCACTCCCACGTTCTCAGACGGTGTTTTAAAACACCAACCAGACTCTGTTGTAGTTACAGATGATGGCGAAGCTGACGAAGCAGAGCCTGACTTTTATGATGATGAGGGGGAGTTCTCCTATATGTAACTTTCAGGCGTGTCTATGTAGACCATGTTCTGATCAACCGGGTTACAGGGATGCTGATTAGTTACCATTACACCTTTTTATTTTATATTTTTGAACTCACGTATATCTATATATATATATATATATATTGTCCATTTTGGGAGTATACATGTGCATACTTAACCTGGTAACATGTTCACACTCTGGAGACCCACATCAATTTATATATCTTATGTATCTATCACAGTCCTCCATTTGCTTAAATCTAACTGTCTTTGGAGTATGATATGCTGATTTGGTATAATCCTACTCATGTTTAAGGCACTAATACAGACAACATCTAATCATCATTATCAATGTTGCATAAGTGATGTGCTAGAACTCGGAAGTTGGGCTCCTGCTCGACCCCCGATTTTCAAGGCGTTACAAGTTGGTATCTGAGCATGATTTGGATTAAACTGGACTTGGGTTATAGTCACACAACGCCCACTGACATACTTTTACTTAGGATGGTGCGATAAAACGTAGAAATGGTTATAGGATTCCCAGTTTCGTCGGTCGTTGGATTCGACCGAAACTGACCATCGTAGTTCACCCCGTAGGCCCCTTTAACCGTGTAAAACGATCCTAATCTCCCTCTATTCCGTCAATTGACAAGTAGGGATGTCAATTCAGTCTATCCCACGCGCAAAACACGCCAAAAGCGTGATTCCTCGCAAGATGAGGCTCGAATGTGTCTCGAACGAGTGCGGGAGGGACCATGTACCAACTTTAGATGGGATCCGAGGTGGGTCCCACGCTTTTTCGGCACCCCGGGGGGGTGGAAACCGCCCCCGTGCAGAGCCACCGCCCGGCAGACAGACCCGGGGCTGAGCCTCCGCCAGATCGGCGAGGCCCCACCCGGCCAGACAGCGCCCGGGCAGAGCCTCCGCCCGCCCGGCGGGTCCCGCCAACCGACCAACTGTGGGGTCCTCCACACACGTGTGAGACCCCTCTCCTTCCTCTAAAAACCCATTTTAGGGTGTTTTTGCAAAATCGCAACCCCCTCCACTCCAATTTCTCTCCCAAATCTCTCAAATCTCTCTTCCTCTCTAACCCATTGCACAAATCCATCTTCAAAGCTTCAAATCTACTTTCTTCATCATCACTAACTTTCTATCTCCCTTTCCAAGTGGCTCAAACCCCATTAACTCTTTCAATCCCTCTCAAATCTTCTTCCATGTCTTCCAAACACCATATTTTCCTTCATTTTTCACACCATCTCCCTCTTTTCTTCCCATTTGAGTACACAAATTCACTTGTGTGTCTCAAAACTCCAAGACCCACTAATCCATCCTATTCTCAACGGCTTTCTTTGAAGTGGTCACCGCCATCTTCTCCATCTCTACGCTCTTGTCTCTCATGACGAGGAAAAGAGCGGCCCCGAATGAGGTCGGGCCAAGCCAATCACGTCGTCCTACGAGGAGCACGGACGCCGAAGCAAGTACCAGTGCTGAGCAAGAACGAAGGTCCAAGCAGGACCTCGATCCTCTGATTCTGTTGGAGAGATCCTGACTTCCGAACATCGGTCTCGGTAAGTTCCACAACCACAAGGTCGGGTTTGAAGCACACGTCGATGAGAAGATGTTTGAGACGTATCCATTGATTGACTTCTTTCTGGAAAATGGGTGGGGGCCCATATTTGAGGGAAAGGAGCCTGCAAGTGCAAACACTGTGTGCACTTTTTATGCCCTCATTCAAAATCTGATATATGAAGCCCCTTTTGTTATAGAATGTGTAAAATGCTTGACAAGTTGAGTAATGCTATGCTAAATCTTACACATGTTACACCTTATGTTGTATATAGGGAATGCCTCCGAAAACCCCTTGAAGTGTGACTCGTCTTGCACTTGACGGATTGATTGATGGGGCATCTCCCTTGAACGGTAGCCATA
This sequence comes from Magnolia officinalis, assembly GCA_021015155.1. NCBI lineage: Eukaryota > Viridiplantae > Streptophyta > Magnoliopsida > Magnoliales > Magnoliaceae > Magnolia > Magnolia officinalis. The sequence continues at coordinate 32,572,591 of JAJHSJ010000007.1, forward strand.
CGGACCCTAGCTTGGGCCCGGACTTTGAGACGATGCCGGATTCACAACCGGCCACTGGCCCGACCAATGGCCTAACACCTTATGCACCACCGGTTCTCCAACAAAACCGTGTGTCTACATTGACGCCACATATACCTCAGTCGGCTTCTCCTCCCGATAGGTTGGAGCAGATGATGCTCTTGATGCAATAGCAGCAGTAGCAACAACAGTTTTTTGCCACCATAGCAAGGGCCCTTACCCAGAATATGAGCGTGGTTCCGCCTGCATCACCTACTCACCATGCTGGGAATATGAAAATCAACAAACTTTTTTACCGCTTTCAGTGTTTCCGTCCTCCCACTTTTATGCGTACTCACAGACCCGGGGAGGCTGATTACTAGGTAGATCGCATCTCTAAGATGTTGAAGCCGCTACACTACGCTAAGACAGAACAAGTTGAGCTAGTCACCTATATGTTCGAGAATGAGGCTAGTTTATGGTGGGACAGCATCTTATGAACAGTTCCCTCAGGACACGTGTGGACCTGAGATGCATTTAAGACACGCTTCCATGGGAAGTACTTCCCCCTCACATACCGTAATGAAAAGGAGGGCGAGTTTCTTTGCCTCCGACAAGGAGGGATGACCGTGTTAGAATATGAGAAGAAATTTACGAAGTTAGCCAAATACGCTCCTTTGATACTAACAGATGAACCGATGAAAATGCGACATTTTTCAAATGGGTTGCGGCCCGATATCCGCACTAAGATGTGTTGCGCTAGCATTCCCAATTACGTCGAGCTAGTCAACGTGTCTCTACGAGCCGGACAAGATGGAGACAGAGTTTCTCAGACACGTATACCAATGGGCCCGAGGCCTCAGCCCGAATCACAGCACCGGTCAGTCCTAAGTAAGAGGTCACATTTAGACTCGCCTCCCAGGCCCATGGCTCCGCCAACCTAGCAAAGGCGAGCGAAACGTTGGTGTACATATTGCAACAAAGGCGGACACACTGACCCCTTCTATTTCACCAAGATGTCGCGCCACCTTAGGAGATCGACCGTCAGCCACCACGTGGTATAACGACTTCACCCCTACAATCTGCACCACCAGCGCAGCCATATTACCGACCACATGTACCTCAGAATAGGCCACCTTAATGACCTATGACAGCGCAACCAAAGCATCCTCAACAAGCCCGTGTGCATGCACTTGCAGCTGAAGCACCTGAGTCAACAACTGCAACGCCTTTGACCTTTGAGGTCACTGCCCACATTCAAGGTACACCTGTTTTTCTATTGGTAGACACTGGATCTATTAAACCAATTCGTATGAAAGAATAGGCCTAACAATGGATTACAATACACATTATAAAAATAATATGGTAACTAGAGGTGACAAATATATTGTAAATAATAAAAGGGTCGAAACGAAAAATTTCTACAACTTCGAGTTGCCAATAGGCTGGTCATATCTTTTCGTATTAAAGTTTAGTATATGGTGTCTATTTAGGAATCATTTATAATCATACTATGAATTATCCTGTGATTAAATTTGATTATACGTAAAGATATATATATTTTTAGTTGTTTTTGTACAATTAAATTAAAACCCTCGAGTAGGATTGAGTTTCATAGTTTAATACTCCGTAAGTTCATGTTAGAGGCGGACTACAGTAAAATGTTATAAGTTTCTTATTTCCCTTGTAAATTCAAGGTTCATACCGCGTTGAGGAGATGTCCCTCTTCTTTCCTTTCCCGCGACCTTATGTTACTAGCATTCCAAACCTCTGAAATATTTTAGGACTCTCGACTCTTCCTTCGCTCTCGAAGTTAATGCAACCAAAGTGTAATCTGCCCATAACCCCTTAGCCGTATGATCGAAATGGTGACATACAAATATAATTTTAGGAGATTGAAAACCTTTCTAGTATAGTCTTTTGACTATGAGCACCATGGAAGAACTTATTATCCACCAAGTTAAACATAGGTTAAACAAGAACTCTCGTTGAACAAGACCCAAGGGACAACCTTATAGACATGAGGCTTAAATCTCTTAATGAATTATAATACTCCTTAAATACTTAGGATGATCAGGTTTCGAAATTTCATTCACGGCTTAACTCAATTCTTAATCCTGGGTGATTACCAAAGGACTCACTGCTTTGACTAAGTAGAAGACTAGGATCCATCAGGATTAGGAAGGGATATAACGTGTTGTCTGCCCTGGTCAGGCAGGCAATTGACATATCGGATTTGAGCCCACCACAACTGTCTTTCCATATTAGCCCGATCATAAAGAGTATATTATATCACCCTTAGGTAAACTTTAACATCAAACACTTAACAAAATAATAATGATTTGGACATTTATTTTCAAACCTCAAAGGTAGAAACTTTTAAGGGGGGTAGACCAATATGAGCTAGGCTGATGTAGTTATTATGTACCCTAACACATATGTAAACCTTTAAGTATTACCCTTAGGCAATTTCGGGGATGAAAATTTTCTTTAAGGGGGGTAGATTGTAACAACTCGAAAAAATTCATACAAAGACCCGAGTACCACCTCAGGCAGAAATCACTAAGGACCAAATCCTTTAGAAATTAGACGAAGATTAATTAAGTGATTGTCGAATTAGCTTGGACAACTTTCAATACAAACTGCAAGCCCCAAAATCAGTAGGATCGCTGACGCTACGTTACCTTGAAACCTAGGATCAATCTCTAAACCCCAGTTGCTCTCGGGAGCGCATTGAAACTCCGTATCGGACCTGGACCGTGTGTTGAAAATTCAATAATTACGAAACTATACCGTTATGACCACCTCACTGGACTTGACAATCACCTCGAAAATCAAGTCCAGATAATATGTCAAAACGCACAACTTGAGCCCGGAGCAAAGTGTGTGAGAAATGCGAATATCTTTAGAAAATAAACTCAGACTTAAGTGAATTGAGTCGTTCGCTTGTAGGCTAAATCTAAGGATTCAAACCGTCAGAATCTTACCCAACTATACCCTCGGATCAGGAAAAATTTTCAACACACGTCAGTGTATTTATGGCCCTGATCGAGTACCAGTGACCGTTGAACTGAAACTGGCCCCCCGCGGTCGATCTGTAAATCCGATCGGACCGAAAACTTAGCTTGACTAAGATCCAATGTCAAGGGACTTACTCCTGACCGTATGTAGAAAAGGGGCCCCCAGATGAGTTCCGTCGGGCCGAAACAGATGAGTTTTGGCTATAACCTAAGTATACAATGGCCTTGGGGCCATTCCCATCAATTCTGGGCCTATATAAGGACCTAAAACCCTCTCTCTTCCATTCCATACAAATTTTAAACCCTAGGAGAGAGAAGAGAGAGAAAAGAGAAGAAGAAAGGGAGGAGAAGAGAGAGAGAGTGTGTGAGAGTTTGTTCTTGGGATTCGATCCCACCCCTCCACGTGCTTAATCATCGCTACTGAATCGTTATACCGGCTATTCTAATTCCATTTTAAGGTAAGAAATCCTAACCCTAATCTGTTTTAGGGATTCAAATAGAGTAAATAGTGAAATAGCTAACCTATTTCATGTTATAGGTTGTCGTTGTGCCGTAGGCGAGGACTTAGTGTTTAAACTGAGTTCGTTACGAGTCTACCGGTGAAAGGTGCGGACTATAGACGTTTAAGTTATGGTTTTCAAGGCTTTCAATGTCAGTTAATGATTTATGACTGACTTGATTGCTATCACATGCTTAGATACGATGTTTCCCGCGCTTTACACATATATATGAACTATGTTAAATATAGTATATTCCATGTGTTTGTTGATATGATTGAATGAGTATGGAATTTGGATTCGTACTTACTATGATTATTCGTTGTGAATATATGGTTGTTATACGGGTGACAACTCCTTGGTGAAAGGATTTGCCCTAACACCTGTTATAACCAACATACGTCATGTATGTTGAAGTGTATAGTCTAAGTGCTTGTAAAAATGTCTAAATGAATATGGAATTTGGATCTGTGCTTGCCATGATTATTAACTATGAATATATGCTTGTTGTGTATGTGACAACTCCTTTGTAAAAGGGCTTATCAGGATATATGTTATAACTAGTCTAATACATGTATGTTGAAATGTGTAGTCTAAGTGTTTGATAAAATGCCTGAATGAGGAAATGCTTGTTGGAATGTATTTAATGAGGTTGTTGAGATAGAATTCTCAATCCCCTTCTCTATAATTACATTTCCCTTTATGTAACCTATCTTACTACTATGTGTTGTGCGGATGAAATACCTATGTAAGATAATATGTGTATTATGTGTTTGTTGAAATGCTCAACTAAGATTTATATTTAGATTTGGTTGTCACATGCTGTCATTGATTATCACTTGTGAATGCTATCGTTTGAAGTGTGATTGGGGCTACAATGTAGTCCAGGCAATCGGTAATGATTCTCGAGTAATGGCTGAGGTCATTTCGCTACACAAGACACGTTCGATGAATCCAAGGCATACGATGATTGTCGACAGTGGTACCATGTCGATCGATTCAGCGTATGCTCGTACCAATCGAACTTGTTAAGTAACCCGATTGGCCTATTGTATGTTTACCATGTATGGACATTACTACTTGAATCAAAGGTACCAACTTACCAGTGCAAAGCCCGTTCAACCATGGTACCACGATCCGTTAAGACTCATGAGCCGGGCATGGTAGTATGGGACACCGTGGTCGAGTTGTTGGCCTACGCTGGGGCGACGAGCCTCTCCGTAGTGACTAGTGAGTAACCCAAACTTGTGAGGTGAATACGGTTGTATGGGACACTTTATTCGAGTTGTCGCCTCCATCGGTGCAGCCTGACTGTGGTCCCCAGTCGGGTTGGTGACGAGCCTTTGAAAATAGACTGCCAGTTGGTAGGGCGTTGGTGGAGTGACCTCGAATATGAAATAGGCCTACACCGGCGCAGCCTGGCTGTAGTCCCAGTCGGGTTGGTGACGACCCTTCAAAAATAGACTGTCAGTTGGTAGGGCGTTGGTGGGGTGACCTCGAGTATGAATTAAGCCTACGCTGAGGTGACGAGCCTCCCGTAGCAACCTATAGTGTAAACTCGCGAACTTGCCTATTGTATGTGATTAACTAGGATTGACGACCCTAGATGGATCAATGTTTGGGTCAATGATATAAAGGGAGGTACCTTAGCTTCCTAAACCTGCTGTATGAATGAGTCTAATTAAGAACTTGGTTAATCACGCTAACACACCAAATTGCATGTGCCTTTGGTGTTGGTGTTGAGCACAGAGGAAGGGGTGCATGCCGCGACCGTAAGAGGAAGATCGCAGAGGGAGTGTAGGCGAGGGCATGTATCATTAATACATATCATGTTTGCATTAACCAGAGTACTTAGGGATGTTTGATTGTATTAATTTATCATTATTGCTTGACTGAATTGATAACATGTTAACCTTTGCTTTATAGCTTCACTGAGTTGATCACTCACTCCCACGTTCTCGGATAGTGTTTTAAAACACCAACCAGACTCTGTTGTAGTTGCAGATGATGGCGAAGCTAACGAAGGAGAGCCTGACTTTTATGATGATGAGGGGAGTTCTTCTATATGTAACTTTTAGGCGGGTCTATGTAGACCATGTTCTGATCGACGAGGTTACAGGGATGCTGATTAGTTGCCATTACACCTTTTTATTTTATATTTTTGACCTCAGATGTATATATATTTTGTCATTTTTGGGAATATACATGTGCATACTTAACATGGTAACATGTTCACACTCTGGAGACCCACATCAGTTTATATATTTTATGTATTTATCACAGTCTTCCGTTTGCTTAAATCTAACTGTCTCTGGAGTATGATATGCTGATTTGGTATAATTATACTCATGTTTAAGGCACTAATATAGACAACATCTAATCATCATTATCTATGTCGCATAAGTGATGTGCTAGAACTCAGGAGTTGGGCTCATGCTCGATCCCCGATTTTTAGGGCGTTACAGTGGGCCTCTTTGGACAGCCCATAGGCTCCAAAAATATAGTTGGGCCAAGTGTACAATATACCCAATGTAGTGGTTTACAATTCAACCCATGAAGTCCACCATAATAGATGGATAACACCTCACCAATAGGAATTCTAGGGCTGGATATTTAGCCTATCTAGCCCATTAAACATTTAGAAAATATGGGCAATCTGGCCCTTATATAATCAGATGAAGGGTGGGCCTAATAAGACATCAAAGGGGCCCAAATTCTACCTAACATGGTTATGTATATCATACAAGGAGGTGGGCCTGTTGCTGGACTTTTGGGCCAGCAGTAGTCCAGTCAATCTGGAGGTCCAAGGGCTAGACAGCTGAGGGTAAAATACATATCAAGTGGGTCCCATGTCTAAGGGGCTGGACAACATAGATACAACACATCAAGGTGTGCCTCACGTCCAAAGGACGGACGACGCTGATATAACACGTACACCATGTCAGGGCCCACTGTCTAGAGGGCTGGATGGTGCTGGGTACACATGTGTAGGGTGGGCCCTGTAGATGGACTGCGTGAATATACAACTCATACATTCAAGGCGGGTCCCACCGTCCAGATTGTTGGATGGTGTGGATAAGACCCATACATCTTGGTTGGCCCCATGTAGCACCGTCCAGAGATATATACATCAAGGTGGGCCCCACCCCCAAACATGCAGCACGTGTGGGGTGTGAAAATAGAATATATACATCAAGGTGGGCCCCACCCCCACACGTGCAACACGTGTGGGGTGGGCCCCACGTGCTGCCAAATGGTCAGACGGTATGGACATAACACATACCTCATGATCAGACCCAAGAACTTGCTGACGTCAACACAGCAGTTATATAGCTTGTGGGGTCTACCATCCACATGGCTGGACGGTGTGGATACAATGTTACATCATGGTGGGCCCCACCCCACTGTCCCATGTAATAAAAAAATGGACAGACAACGTGGGTATATAACATATACATTGTGGTGGTCCCCACCGCCCAGACCGCCAAACGATGTGGATATAAGACACATGCACGCATGTGGGTCCCACGCGCACATGGCCCACCTGGTTGGATCGAATTGATATTTGTGCTTTCCCTTCATACAATCTAGCAGTTGTTGCCGTTGGACATCCCATGGCTGGACGGTCTGGATGTAATTCATCCATCAAGTGGGGCCCACATACATGTGGCCCACTAGCTACATACATCATCATCATCACCATAATAAGAGAGAGAGAGAGAGAGAGAGAGAGAGAGAGAGAGAGAGAGGCCAATAGAGGAGGGACTCCGCCACTATGAGTCCCTCACATGATCTACACCATACATCACATATGGGTCCCATGCATGCATGGGCCCAACACAATCATAAAAAAATCTGAGGTGGGGATGCCATCCCCACCATGCAAATGAGGGGTCTAAATGACCCTTAGAAGGCATCGATTAGAGTAAAAACTATCATGGTGGGGTCCATGGAGAATGGACCGACCATGGCTCATGCATGCAAGAAGATGGGCCAAAGGCCACATCTAGGGGATCATGGAGGATCTCCACCATGGATTGGTGAGACTTCAAGTCCCCGTGCAACGAAAAAAGAGAGATCTAAGGAAGAGAATGAAATCTAGCTCTAGGGAGCACCCATTTTCAAATCTCAAGCTTCTTCTTCCACCAATTAGTTCCTAGTGGGCCAAGGGAGATATTTCAATGGTTGATTGGGTTTGGATGGTTAGATGAGGGTGTGTAGGAGCATGCAAGGGCTGGAATTTTGGAGAGCTTGGGACGTCCAAGAGATTGCTAGAATGGAAGAATGAGAATGAAAGAGGGAAAGAGAGAGATAAAGGGGAGAGAGAGAGAGAGAGAGAGAGAGAGAGAGAGAGAGAGAGAGAGAGAGAGAGAGAGAGAGGTAATGATGATGGCTAGTCTCTCTCTCCTAGCTAGGCATGATTTGTGTAAGAGAAGCATAGCTAGTGTCATGATTTGTTATAAGAAGGCATGAGGCTATGGGGGTAGGATGATGTCATCCTAGCTAGCTAGGGTGACATCACCCACATGATTGCCTAGGGAAGTGGGCATGGACACCATGAGTCCCATAATGATGATCAATGGTTGGGATAATGCGAGGGTCTAATCTCATTATCTAGACGTCGGATTGATGCACAAGACACGGCGTTGGAACTGTGGCGATAACGCGGTCGCAATGGCACAGGTCTTGGGTTGAGTCGACTCGGCTTTACAGGATGTGACTTAGGGTCGCGCGCAAATACAATCTACGGGTCGCGGGTTGCCGAAATTTGACGGGATGGATCGCAGGATCCTAAGAAATGAAATGGTCACTAGGACATATGTCTGACAGTGGCACCGAATTAAGTCCTAAAGTTGTTGGTCGATTTTGATCACTTTCGGTGGCACCGATGATTGTCTTCGGTTGCAGTCGGCGGGACCGAATGTCATATTGGTGGGACCGAATTAACTCCAAAAGTTGCTGGACTGTTTTGGTCTCTTTCGGTGGCACCGAAGGTTTCTTCGATGGGACCGAAACTGCCATTCGGTGGCACCTACTCCAACCGAAGTTGAGACAGATTTTCCTGTTTAAGTTTTTGTCCGGCGATTCTTTCAATAACTTTGAACCTAATAAAGTCAATTTAAGGAGATAGGATTCGTGAACTTTTTATGGCTTAAAGAGATGATCTAACTGATGTTTTCTTATTTGGGTCGAGATCATCTAAGGGGTATAAGTTTGTTTTTAGGATAAAAGCATCTTTTTACCTTTCGAGTGTTGCTTGGTTTTTCTGCTCCAGTTATGTCTTCGATCTTCTTTTTTCAAGGGCTCGTTGGACTACTTGACACAATAGTTCATGTGATTGACAAATAGGAGTGTAGGAATGAGTGCACTTACAGGAACAGCCTGCCCTATACCGTCGCTTGGTAGGTAGTCTTGATTACTTAACAATGAATAGACCTGACATCACCTATGCTGTACAAGTTCTTAGCTAGTTTGTTGAAGAAATCTGGTACCTTACATATGACAACTATCTTGAGGATTATTCGATACTTGATGAGTACCATAGATTGATCATTGTTTTATTCATCTACATCTCTTAAGCTTGTTGCCTATGCCAATGTTGATTGGGCATGACATGCTCTCACGCGTCAATCTACTATGAGATATTGCTTGTTTCTTGGCACAATATACCATGAGATACTGATAGTATCTTGGCACGATATACTACGGGATATTGATTGTTTCTTGGCACTTATCTCATGGAAGGGCAAGAAGTAACCAAATGACTCCAAGTTAAGCACACACGAAAGTTGAACATAGAGCAATGTCTTATTTTTGTTGTGAAATTGTTTGGTTATGTGAATTGCTTTTCAAGATTTGAGATTCCTCTTGCTACACGAATTCCAGTGCACGTTGATAACACCAATGCTATTCACACCCAATCCTTATTTTCATAAAAGAAGGACAAAGTACAGTCAGGATGATTGTCATTTCATTCTATTTTTTATTTAGTTGGGGCTTATTTCACTCCCTCATGTGCTGTCTTAGATTATATTATTGATATTCTAACCAAGTCTATGACATTTGCTAGACATTATTTGCTTGTTGGCAAACTACTGTTGATTGATCACCTACATCAGGGAATAATAACATTATCCATATTCTCATTAATTCTTCCCCATATATATTAATATATTATATTTTTATTAATATCTTTTTATGTATATTCATTGTAGATCTCCAAATTTTATTTGAATATTAGTAATTGATATAAAAATCATGGCAGAATTCTTTAATTTCTTAGTGTTATCGTTAAACCCAGCCGAATTTCTTAACAAGTGCATTAAATCAAAACAGGGCCATTATACGGTCGGTTTGTTTGGTTAAACCGTGGGTCTGGTCATCAATTGACAGCCAAAAGGCTCATCGTATTAACAACATGAATCATGGAACAAGTGTACCGTACCAAATTCCCAAAATCGTATCCGTCAGCAAACTTTACTATCGTGTTTGCTGGAGAATCCTAACCATCCATCCATGATTTGGAAAATAGGTGGCTATAAAGAAAACAGTGCTAACTTATTGATGGACTGGATCATCCATTGAGGATGATTTTTATTTGTAGGCATTGAAAGGTATGCTGAACATAGTAAACGGTCTGGATCATTGCAACGGGAACTAAAATTGCTCCTATGCAACTGTGAGCACCATAACTTGCTACATTCCAAGAGCACTGGATCATTGGCCTGCATGAGAATGAGGGCCGAAGTCACGCATCCGCAGATCGGGGGTCAGCTAATCTTTTGGGACTATTAATTAAGGTAGCGCGCGGCCTATACAATCATCAAAATCTCCCCTTCGGGCCTCCTATTTTCTCCTCGTTCCCGCTTCGACCCCCAAAACCCTAACTCAGCTATCTTCTTCCTCGTCGAACTCACCTAACAAAACATCGGTCCGTACGAAGGAAAAGCAAATACAGCAAACGATTTCTCTGGTAGAGTTTCTCGGTATTCTCCATTTCACGGTATTTTTTACGTTTTCCTAGGTTTTACTGTTGTAGTTCATATCTCGTGTCTGTTCTTTGATCTGTAGATGTTTACCTCGCTTCTTTATTATGTGAGACAAATAACTCGACGACCATATCGGTGCTTTATTATAGCTGTTTTCTCTTTTCATTGTAGTCTTGAAAATGTTGAGATGTGAAGAATGCATCTCTTCCGCCGTACACGTGGTATACATGCACGCCAATCTGGATCATCCAAACCGTTGCCCTATTCTGGATGGAGCATAAGCTGAAAACTGCGGCGTTTTGATGATGTTAACCGTTGGATTTTGCATGTTGAATCTGGACGGTTGATCGTTCCCCTTTTAGTACAGTGATTTACAGGTAAATGGTTTAGAGTCTGTGTTTGGATGCTGAAAAATAAATCATTTACAGTTTGATTTACAGGCAAAAAGCTGTGATTTCATTTACAGGCGCCCCATTTACAGCCAAACGGCTATAAATGGAAAGATTGGCTCTCCATTTACAGGACTTGAACAATTTACAGGCTATCCAAACACAAACAATCATTTACATGTAAATCATTTGCGGGTTACAGCCAAACAGGACAGGCTGTCGCCTGTAAATCATTTCCCACTTAAAACCATTTACAGGTATCCAAACGGCCCCTTAACCATCCATTTAATAGTCACTGACTCACTGGGATTCTGATCGGTCTGCTTTCTGGGCAACACTCCATCCACACTGGGTCTCGTGATTTGGATACGGATGCACGTATGCCACATTGTCCATTTGTAAGGTGGACGAGGCATTGCTTGCCTGATTTCCAGCCTTTTCATGTATTGAGGCCGTGTTTGGCTCCGGCTGCAATAAAAGTTCTTCTTGCCTTTTGGGTTTTCTACTCACTGTACCAAGATTACAAAACAACACTCATATTGTTCTGAAAGAGGCATTCCTATCCGATCAGATACAATGTTTCATGAATGACTCTTGAAATTCTACTTAGGTAGGAATTCTCAAATAACCGATCCTTTTTTCTTCTTCTTTTGAAATTCCATGCCTTAGATGGTGAGTTGAAAGTCAAAATATTTAATTCGAATAATATCCATGTTGATTCTTGATATAATTTTGAAGGGGAACTTGTAAAACCTAGGAAACAAATAGACATCATATTCTAGTATTTCAGAGCTTGCTTGGTTTTGTCTTATTGCATTGTAAGAGTCATAATGCAAAGTGCTTGCAAGTGATTGTTGAGAACAAACTTAAGCAATGGATAATGCCAAATTCTAAAAAGAAGAAGAAGAAGAAGAAGAAGAAGAAGAAAAGAAAAAAAAGAAGGAAAAAAAAAAAGAATGTGCCAAAATGGTTTCCATGCTCGTGATAGTTCCATATTCATGCAAATGTGTTCTTGTTAGGCTCAAAGGTATACAAATATTGTTAACATGTAAGTAGCGCAATCATGTTTTCAACCAGAATCAATGTCTCAATAACATGTTTGGGGTGCCATTCTTAAACCCCATTGGGTGGAATGGGTATTTGCCCAAATTTCCATTGAGCTTCTTTCTTGTCATACAAGAAACGACCCCAATGGCAATTGGGCACTGTTTCCTCCCAATGTAGGATGGGCTTTCCACTTCTCCCAAATGGAGAGCCTTTTGATGGCTATTTGGTAATTTTAGTTGCACCAAAAGGCCATTTGCATGCCTTTCCCTTTGAATCCTTAACTTGACAATTGCATCACTATGATCATTCTTTTGAGACGAATTACTAATGAAGTCCCATCTAATTTAAGAAGACGTGATATAGAAATCATTAGATGCTCAAGGACATGGGATCCTGTTTTTGGCGGGATCCGTGCCCTCCAAGTCAGATTCTCTGCACAAAACCGATGTTTTTCCGCGTAATTGCCATTATTGGTGTGTTTTTTTAGACTTCCATAATTACAATTAAGCGGAGGAAAGAGCTGATTTAGCATGATGGCTCTTACATGGGGGCCTTGAGGCCTGCCAAAATCGCGTATTGGCCTAATCCCAATTCGTGGGATCCCCTACCCAAATGGAACCCAAAATAGCCACAATCTTGATCTTACCTGCCCACCTTTACTTGCAAGTTGCGACATGTGGACATCCAATTCTCAAATTCAGCAGTTAGACTGCCTGGCCGGTTCCTATTTGGTATGGTCCCATCCCAGGTACATGTGCCTGATGAACTGTTTCAATCTTATCACAAGTACCCTGTCCACATGTGCTACAAGTAAGATGTGCAAGTAAGATTCACATTACTCTCCAATCACAATTACACTTGCACCTAGCATTTTCTGTAGCTCATAGGTTGTTGGCCATTTGCTCCTGAAACCATGAGCAGAAGGGACAAGAAATGGATTGTTTCCTTGGATATCAGATAATGTAATTTTGGCAAAACTGGAGAACCTAATATGTTTCTTCCATCGAGTGTCAAAAATTGCTTATTTGTGCCATTTTTCTCAACAAAACTGGTTCAGAGGCCCAGAAAATTCTGTTCTTGTTACCTTTACCCATGTAGGCGACGAGAGTAACAGTTATAAGCAGTTCCACACAATCTGCAGAAAACTGAGGCTCATATATATTGTGTATTTTCCAGGCCTGTTTCCTTCAATGCACTTTTGAAGGAAGCTGGCTAAGGTAAATGGATAGATCTTTTGCCAATATCGTTATATCCCATAACATCGACACTTTCTTTATGATAGATGAAAGGAGCTGGGAGAAATAAGAGCTTTGCAGCTGAACATAGGGATGTAGGGAGGGAGTGGGAGAAGTTGGGGTGGAGTCATGGGTATTTTGAGAAATGGAGGTTCTTGCATATGCTCAGGTCTTCTACACTCAAAATCAGAAAAGAGGATGACTGGATCAATATTTATTTCAAATTTATTATATAGCTGTGGAGCCTCTTGGAGGAAATGAGCAATGGAGCTTGTGGAGTAGCACCCACACAGCAAGGATTGCTATCTTGGTTTGCCTCATTGTTTTTGGGTTTGGTTTAATTATCTTCTCATCGAACAGAGTCCATGGTGTAGAGAAATATGTCTCCATAGATTGGGTTCCATTGTTAAATTGTGATTGGATTGCATCTTGATAATTATTTTTTATGCAGATAGACTTGTTCAGCCTTTTTCAATAGTGGCAATGAGTGGTCGTTATTCTCGCACTATATATGTGGGTAACTTGCCTGGGGATATACGAGAGCGGGAAGTTGAAGATTTATTCTACAAGGTTTGAATTTGCCACTGTCTTTGACATGTTCTTTAGTGCCACATGAAATTTCCATCATCAGTCATCACTGAGTGTCATGGTTAGTCATTTTGCTTCTGCTTTTACTGAAAATAGATGATCATGCCCTTCATAACCAGAATGAACTGATGTCTGATTTGCTGATTTTTTTTTTTTTTTTGGCTCTTATGTCATCACGTGCATGCTAGACTAAAGGACAGCAACTTTTAGTGTTTATCATTGAGAACAAAAATATAGCCTTTAAAAAAAAAAAGTTATTTTGTTCCATATCATGCATGAGTTTTGAGCGTAGCATGCGTTTAGAGTTTCTTTGGCTTTTTATTTTTTTTATTGAGATTTCTCTGTTTGATTGCCTGGCTAGGGGTAGCTTCAGGTCTTCAAAATTTCCTAGTATATACTGTATTCATATGCGTTTGAAATGCAATAATGTCAGATTGAGAAAGACCACATCATGTTGATGAATCGGGGATACTTCTAGATCCTGATTTATGGTCTGCAGTTAGCTGGCATGTGCAGTGGTCCTGGTTTGATAGGGTAGTCTTGTTTTCCTGGTTTCCTCAATATTACTTTTGGTTCACTTAGTCCATTAGTTCCAATTCATTTAGTTTGTTGGAGTTATTGGTCATGTTTCTAGATTCACTAGATTCAGTCTACTCATTTTACAAATATATCTTTTTCAATTTAATAGTTTGCAGTTCGCACATCCAGTCTATGGAGGTGAGGCAACATTGTCAGGGTTTAGATAGTTCTTTGGAGTGGAACTTGTTTGTGGACAGAAACCTGCATACTCGTTCCACCATTGTTACATGTGGCATGGGTGCCAAGTGCCAAAGTGTCCTAAAGTGTCTGGCATGGCAAACTTAAAATATCTAGGCATGGGGACACTTCCATTCACAAATAAATAATAATTTAAGTAAATACATCAAAATAAATGGAATAATGAAAACATTAAAGTTGAAGTAAATTGGAAAGAATATTCACCTAGTTCCAATAGAAATAAATTAGTGGTAGTTCAAACTAACAAATGATTGATTAACAAAACATAAAAAATCACAGATGATAATCTTAGGAAATAGTAATTCTTATGAACATCACTTGTTCTGTTAAAATATTTGAACTGAAACAGATGAACAAAAGAAAGAAAAAAGAACAACAAAGCATTTTTTTGTTATGTTGGTCATGGTGCCTAATTATCTATAGTGGAAAGTGAACTGGAATCTAGAGAGAGGAAGTCCATGCTGGTACTCTTCAAGAACAAGAGAATGGAGGCAGGATTGAGGGCTAACAGTGAGAGATCTCTGGCTTGACAAAAGAATTACATAAAAAAGAGGAAGGTGAAACAAAATATTTGTGTAAAAAAAAAGTTTGGACACCTCATTTAAAGTGTCCAACACGCAAATCACTTGTCAATGAGATCACTAGGACACTTTGTCTGTACAAAATTTGTAGTGCCATGTCGTATCCAGGAGTGTCCAAGTGTCCCAAGTGTCAGCACGACAAAATCCTTGAAAGCGGAAGAGTCAAGGTAACACTGCGTTCCACCATTCAGGCATATGCATGTCTTTTGGCTGATATGGTATCTACAACATATACAAGCAAGCAGGTAAGCGGTTGCTGAAATTCATTCCGTGGAAGCTTGGACAATATGTATATAACCCTGTTGAAGATATTATATTTCAAGTTGAAAAGCCCAGCCGTAGATGCAAACTTCATGCAAGCTAATGAAAGAGGAGATTCACCGGAGACAGATTTTCCAGTCATATACTCGGACAAGGTAAGGATATGGGGTCCTCCTTTCCCAAGACTTGAAATCAATATTTATTGCTGATTCATTGAGGAAAGAGGAGATTCATTGGAGACGGATGTCCTGGTCCAAATGGATTAGGGAAGGGGACAAGAACATAATGTACTTTGAGAAGTTTGCTAGTGCTTGTAGAAGATGTGTCTTTGATGGTGTCTTTATCAAGCTGTTATGCCTTTAAGCTTGTCTTATAAGCTATGTTTCTTAAGGAAAATCTTTAGATAAGTAGCCTTGATGTAGGATACAATTTAAGGGTCAAATTGGATAGTCTATAAGAGTTGGCATCGATATTATATTGGGGAAAAGTGACGTTGACCGTGCTATTGCTGATTATTTCCATAAGCTATACGTGGATGAGTTCTCTATCAAGACCCACTTGAATGGGCTTGAGTTTGAGAGCTTATCTCCGGAGAGGGCTGATCTTCTAGAAGCCAAATTCTTGTTAGAAGGAGCTAAGAAAGCAGTGCTCTTACTTATTGGGGATCGGGCCTTGGGTCTAGGTGGGCTTTAACTATATATATATATATATATATATATTTATACCATAATTGCAGTTTGTTAAGACATTATTCAAGAGGATATTATGGAGCTTTTGATGAAGTCCTTGACAGAGCTATCATCAACAGTGACCTCAATTCATCTTTCATTGCCTTGATTTGCAAGAAGATAGATGTCAAGGAAGTTAGAGACTTCAAATTGATCGGTCTAATTGGGAGGTTGTAAAAGATAATGGCCAAAGTCATAGCCTTGAGGATTAACTTTGTTCTTAGCTCCATCTACCCATTCCAGAGTTTGTTTATTGGCTAGAAACATCACGGATGGTTCCTTTATGGTGCATAAGTTGTTGTATGAGTTTAAGAAGGGCAGTAGGGGGTTCCTTCTCAAGATTGGCATGGAGAAGGTTTATGATGTAGGACAGTTAACCACTTGCTCTAAAAGCTCAAAGTGTTAGAGCATGGTGAATTAATCCATTTATCTCATAGCCCAGGCCCCATATTGCATGGGTTAGGACCTTAACCGAACCCCCCTCGTGGGCCCCAAATTACATGGGTACCGCCTCACATGAGCCGCTCACCTCGAGTGTGTCCCCTCATCCCATAGGCTACCCCACTCGAGCTCGGTGTGAAAATACCTCTGCATTAATGACCCCCGGTGAACACGAGACCTCCCGTTCTGATACCACTTTGATGCAGGGCAATTAACCAATTGTTCTAAAAGCTCGAACTGTTAAAGCGTGGTGAATTAATCCCTTAATCTCATAGCCTAGGCCCCACATTGCATGGGTTAGGACCTCGACCGAACCCCCATCGTGGGCCCCAAATCACATGGGTATCACCTCACACGAGCCACCTGCCTCACACGGGCCAACTGCCTCACACGGGCCGCCCACCCCGAGTGTGTCCCCGCATCCCACAGGCTACCCCACTCAAACCCGGTGTGAAATTGCCCCTGCATTAGCTTATGATTGCTTTAACCGAAATTTCCTCAGACTCTCTAATGGGTAAATGGAGAAGATGGATTAGATTATGCCTTTTGCATGGTTTTCGGTCTTGGTTAGGGGTGTACACGAACCGAGCTAGCTCGGTCAACTCGTTGACTCAGCTCGAAAAAGCTTGAATCGGCCTGAGCTCGACTCGACTCGACTCGGATCGAACCCAACTTGAATTGAACTCGGATCGAACCAGTTCGGTGACTTGGTTACTTTGATATTGATGTTACTCACCAAGTGTTTGATGAAATGACTCAAGGAAGTGTTAACTGGCGGCAAGGAAGGTATGTTTCATCAAACAAATCTCATTTTTTCTTGATTTTGATGTTGCTTACAAGGTGTTTGATGAAATACCTATAAAACTGCTGTTGGTGTTTTACATTCAGTGAGAATTTGAAGGTGCAGTCCACGTGTTTGTGAAAATGCTGCATAGGCGAACTTGGCTCGATCTTGGCTCGAACATGGCTTGAACTGGCCCGAGCTGCTGACTGAACCGAGCCGAGCTGGCTAGTTAGGCTCGAGGACCGAGCCGAGCCGAGTTTGAGTTGAGGTCAGCTAGTGGCCGAGCCGAGTCGAGATGAGGCCAACTCGACTTGGTTCGACTCGATATACACCCCTAGTCTTGGTCAATGGTATGCTAGTGGATTACTTCAAGGCAGTGTTTTGAATAACGTCTGTAGTGTAGTGGTAGTGTCTGTAGCATATCTACGAGTCGATGCTACGTAGCGTTAGCAAATGGTGTAATCCCCGGTAATGTATGCTACAAGCAGAGGTGTACACGAGTCGAGCTTGGCACAACTCGATTCGGCTTGGCCACTTGCTAACCCCAGATCGAACTCAGCTCGGCTCGGTCCTCAAGCCTGACTGGCCAGCTCGGCTTGGTTTGGTCAGCAACTCGGGCCAGTTCGAGCCAAGATCGAGCTAAGATCGAGACAAGTTCGCCTGTGCAGCATTTTCACAAACATATGAACTGCACCTTCAAAATCTCACTGTATGTAAAACAATATAGTGGTTTTACAGGTATTTCATCAAACACCTTGTAAGCAACATAAAAATCAAGAAAAAAAGGGTATTTGTTTTATATACGTACCTTCCTTGCCACCAGCCACACTTCATTGAGTCATTTCATCAAACACTTGGTGAGCAACAACAATATCAAAGTAATCGAGTTACCAAACTGGTTCGATCCGAGTTCGATTTAAGTTGGGTTCAATCCGAGTCGAGTCGAGCTTGGGCAAGCTCAACTCGGTTCGAAATTTTTTCGAGCTCAAAAAATCAGCTCGACTCGGCTCGAACTCAATTTCGAACCAAGTCGAATCGAGCTTTTTCGAGTCGAGTCGAGTCGAGCGAGCTAATCGAGCTAACTTTGCTCGTGTACAGCCCTAGCTACAAGGGGCATAGCATATGTAGTGTCGTAATGTACACTACATATATATTTTTTAATTACAAGTGATAATTGTATTTTGTATTTTGTACTTAATACTCTTAACCTGTGGGATATTAATTCCTTTTCATACTTGTGACTTGTGGTTTTATTTAGACTTTATTAATTAATGTGGTTTGCTTAGAAAGTTGTTGATGTGATAATGATTTGATTTGTTTTACATATGTGGATTGGTTTTTGATAAAATGATAATTAATAACTTGTTTGAATATGCTTATACTTGAAAAATGAATCATCTTTTAGGCATTTTTATGTTTTTTTTTTTCCTTACTATTTATCATATTTTTAAATTAAAAAATAGAAGTTTCGTGTAGCATATGCTACACGCTACAGATGGCTAAATGCTACGCGACACTCTATAGCTATTTAAAACACTGTTTCAAGGGTTAGAAAGGGATTCAACAAGGAGATCTAATGCCTTTAAAAACAAGGAGATCTAATGCCTTTAAAAAAATAATAATTTATGATTGTTACCAAAGGTCTCAACAAAATGTTAAAGAGGGCCTTAAACTATGGTCTCATCAGTGGTATGCACATCAGTGGAGTCCTTTGCCCCTAAACTCATATTCAATATCTAGATGATAGTCTCTTGTTTGGAGATGGTTGTCTCTAAAGCTCGAGGTTGTAGAGACATTTTATGCTGTTATGAGGTGGTGTTATGTTTGAGAATTAATCTGTTTAAGAGTAGTCCTTTTGGAACTAATTTAGAGACTCAGGAGCTTAGAATAAAGAAAGGAATACTTGCAACATTGCACATCTATTTGGAGGATCTTCATTTATCAGAGGGTTAAGATCATCTGATCGAATTAATTACTACTCCGCAGTGTTGTCATATGCGATCGCATAATTGCATACCGTGGCTCAAATTGCTTATGCCATGCAGGAAGTATGCCATGATTATGTGATGATGTAATTGCATAATCATGGCATACTTTAGTAGTATGCCATGGCATAATGGCCAACATTCATGTTTCTTGTAGATCATAAAAAGTTGTAAGTTGTATTGTATGCATCAACTCATCAAGATTCAAGTTATCAATACAATTTCTATATTTGTAGTTTTCAATAGTTAATTCTTTCTTAGTGTAACTTGTTGTGTATTTAAATTTGTTTTATTATATATAATATAATATAACTCAACATATAGATGGCCTAATAGTCAAACTACAATAAAATAGGTAAATAAACCCAATCCAATCACTAGTAGTAATTATACGCAGTTTTTCTTAAATTTTTAGTTTATTTATTTATTTATTTATTTTTTTACCAATTTTTTAATTATCAGAAAAAAGAAGAAGCCATCAGCCTGAGCGATCGCTTATGCAATTATACAATGGCATAAGCAATCATCCCAGGCTGATGGTTTATGCGCTTTTATGTGATTTGACAACATTGCTGGTCTGTGGCCAATCCATGGTGGAGTCCAAGATATAGCTGGTTCAAGCCATTATATATGTCCCATTTGCATGGAATGCGACATGG
The DNA here is from genome assembly GCA_021015155.1 of Magnolia officinalis. NCBI lineage: Eukaryota > Viridiplantae > Streptophyta > Magnoliopsida > Magnoliales > Magnoliaceae > Magnolia > Magnolia officinalis. Next base: position 32,592,569 of record JAJHSJ010000007.1, read on the forward strand.
GAGGACATTAATGTCCACGTGGATGGGTTGTATCATCCTTTGTATATGCTCATAGTTTATCAATTATATTCATAAAAAGTTATGGGCTCCGCCTAGAAGTGATGTGCCAAACTGTCTAAAGCATGGGTAAAGGAGGAGCTGATCCCTAGTGGGAATTAGTCGTAGAACTTTCGCATGGCAATCATGAGAATTCACATTTCAATTATGATTGGCAAAACATGATTTGTAAAGCCCAACCCCAAATACTTGGTACAAGGCTATGATGACGATGTTGTTCATGAAAATTACTCTAACCATAGAAGTTATATCCAATGTTTTAAATATCGAAGATATTGGCCGATATATCCCATGATATATCTTGTATCCCACCTATGCGATACGAAACATACAAGTGGTGCTGATATATCCCATATGTTCAATTTAGTGAGCATTTTCAATTTTCGATCCTTTTTTTTGTTGAAATTATGTTAAATCAGTGTCAAATGGTTGCAAATCCATTGGGTCTTCAGGTTTTGCATGAAAAATCATGGAGCTAGAGCTTTGATTTAGATATCCATTGGTTCTTCATGTTCTCCATTTTTTTTTTCTCTCGAAATTTTCCTTCAAGCAGCTGTCAATTGAGACTAATTTAGAAGTATTTAGGAGTATTTAATGAAAGACCATCACATACACTCTAATTTCGAAATTTGAGCGTAGGTGGTTCGATTTGGGGAAAATTAGGGAAAATTTGAAATTTCCCTAATTTCTCCCACATTGCTTGCAATGTTGCACTCCAAACATGAAATCAAGCATGTATGAGGGCTGATTTACTGATTTGTCAAGTCCTTGTCAATTTTCAGAAAATAAAATTCATTTAAAATTAAAATTAATAAAAGTTATTAAAATATATTTTTTAATTTCCCTTCATCCAGTTGTCAATTGAGACCTAATTTCAAAGTATTTAGGAGTGTTTGATGACATGATCATCACATACACTCTAAATGTTATGCATTCAATTTGAATATAGTTGCGTTAGTTCAGTCAGACAACGCATAGCTTAGGACCATATACAAAGGAAACCTATTATGTGCACTTCTGTTTTAAGATGATGTGCACTTCTTTTTTTGAGATGTTATGATTTAAAAGTGTGTATTAAGGTCTTTTGTTAACAATTCCTGAAGTTTCATTGAAAAATTCAACCATTTTCCCAATGTTTCCCCATGTTCCCCAAAAAGTGCAATAAATTACCCGATACAAATGATATATCCCGTGCGATAACTGAGATGTATTTATATCCCAAGGATGCGATACATAACGTGATACCGATATTTCGAACACTGGTTATATCTGCCTTTCATAATATCGTTCACCCATAATTTTGGATTAAGCTCTCTATAAGCATTATTGGGATTTCCTTTGCGAATATATTTAGCATATTGACCATATTAAATAATGTATTTTTTCTCTTTAATATGCCACAACACTAGATGTTCCAATGAAATTAAATCTTGATCTAGAAAGATAACAATTAGCCAACAAAAGTACCGATAGTTCTTTTGCCAATATATATATATTTTTTGAATACATCAATGATGAATGGCTAGACCATATTGCCAGTATGGTCTAGCCTTTCAATGACAGAAGAAAAGGTTTAGCCATTTTTTGCCTATCTGGATTTTGATTCATGGTGAATGGACTTGTAAGCTAGAAAAACCTGGATAGTATCTTCTGGTGAACTGGGCTGCGAGTTGCAGAAAACAGGTTTGCAGGGGCGAACTTTTCATCCCCCAGCTATTGATTAGTACTTTCTATTAGCAATCTGGAGTAAATTGCAATATAAATCAAAATGAACTGGCTCACAAATTGCGTAGGATATTGTGATTTGGGTCAATCCTTGATGAAACTATATGTTTGCTAATGGAATTGAAAGTTATGTTACTTGTCAAGTGAGAAACCAGCACTACTGTCATTAGGCTATTATCTGATTAATTTATTTTTTACCTCTAAATGAAGGAATAATTGTTGGGTTCCTTCTCTTGAATCTTTCTAATAAGTGCATGATCAACATGTTTTGTATCTACTTTAAATTTCCAGGGTTGAAATGATTTCAGTTTAGTTCAGCATTTAATAATTACAATTCCTCCAAGCTACTTAATCTATTTTGGTTGATTTCTTCTCATGCTAAAATGTTGAATGTCCTTTCTGCTAGTTAAGAATGTCGGATGTTGGTGATGGTTAGTCTTTTTTTTCTTTTTTGAGAAGTAATGACTATTGTGCAGTTTGGCCACATTGTTGAGATAGTGTTCTTCAAAAGTTTAGAAAGAGCTGGTTATTTGCATATCTGATTATCTTGTTTTTTATGGCTGCAGTATGGCCATATAGTGAACGTTGAATTGAAGATTCCACCTCGCCCTCCTAGCTATTGTTTTGTGGAGGTATATATTCACACCATGATATATGGTTGTTTATCTTTATTTATTTACCTAACATGACCTTTTGGTCATTTTTTGCTCGCTGTTGCACTTCTGTTTATTTGCAGTTTGAGAATGCTAGGGATGCTGAAGATGCAATCAGGGGTCGGGATGGCTACAGCTTTGATGGTTATCATTTAAGGGTATCTGGAATTTTCTTCTACATCCTGAGGTCTAATATCATACTTTGGTTGGTTCTCATTCAGTTCTTGTTGCAGGTTGAGCTTGCTCATGGTGGAAGAGGGCAGTCATCATCACTTGATCGTCGTAGTAGTTATAGCAGTGGAGGGGGTGGACGATTTAGTGGAGTATCACATCATTCAGAATATCGAGGTACATTCATAATGTTTCTACAAAATTTCTTATTTTATTTTTTGCATTATTTGAAAAAAAGAAGAATGGCATTTGTTGTTTGTTGTGGACTTGTAAGTGTGACTACTTTCATGTGCTCCCAAGCCTTTGTTTTTGTTTTGGACATAAAGTTGGTGGTCCCTGACTGTTCTGTTTAACTTTGTAGTTATTGTTCGGGGATTGCCTTCGTCTGCTTCGTGGCAAGATTTGAAGGTGCGTAATTACTTAATACATTGAGTCTGATGCAGTGGCATCTACCTCATTTGTGGTAAATTTATTTCAGGATCACATGAGGAAGGCTGGGGACGTGTGTTTTGCTCAAGTTTTTCGTGATCGTGATGGTATGCTTTATCATATCTGTTACAATTCATAACGGTTGATTGTCTGTGATGATGTGCTCTGCCTAAGTTCTTGTTCATGATTGCCATTATATGGACACATTCATTATATAGCCGCGACTCTTTTTGGTCCACAAGAAGCCTACTTAGACGTCAGGGGAAAAGTTATTTAAACAAATCCTTAATTAAATACACGAGCTATTTGTTATCCAAAGCTGTGGATGTGAATCAGGTCACTTAAAGATACACTCCCTTAAGCAAATATCTATCATTTACAGCCTATACATATAATTATTTAAAGCTACGTAAGAAAGCAAGAAATTGCATAAGATTAGCTCATTGACTTCTTTATTTTTAAGAGGATGCCATATAACATGCCATTGGCATGCCCGATGCCTATCCATATCTAATAATCTCTCCCTTGTGTTCCAAATGCTTCTATCACTCCTTTCCTTGTTCCTATGCACGAGTATCTGTCATTTTCCATATATATACATTTTTGTGCAGGTTTAGGGGTCATTGAGGTACTCCATATATTTTTTCAACATTGCATTTAGTGCTGAAAAGTCAAAGGGTGTTTTATGAATGTAGTTTCGATAAAAAAGTACGCCAAATACTTCAATTTACAAATACTTCCTGTTTATACTGAAATATTACGTATGGCGTATACCATGCTACTCCCTGTATATACTTTTAACATTGCATTTAGGTGCTGAAAAGTCAAAAGCATGTTATGAATGTAGTTTTGATAAGAAAAGCAAGTTAAATACTTCAATGTACAAATATTTAGTCCAAAGCGGATATTTTTATAACGAAGTATAAAAACCATGGTGTTCTGCCTCTGTCCAGAAGGCCCGTTGGTATTCATCTCCTTCTCTTTCATTAAATATTGTGCACAAATAGCTACATGTCATAGTAGATCCCAAAATAGATGATGAGTAGAAACTCAAGGAAGCAAAATAGTAACCAATTGAAAAATATATTGGTTACTACTTGCCTATGTTGGTACACTGGATGGAAGCAGGTCTGAAGGAAGAATGGAGGTTATTTAATCGTACCCTTGCTTCTGCTTCTGGTTTGTTTTTATGCTTTCCCTTGGACCCTGATCGCTGAGTGTTGAGAGGGTCACTTGCAATAGGCTCTTTTTTGTCGTAGCAGCAGCAGCAGCAGTTGTTGCAGTTATTGTTATTTTTTTGCATGTGGGAAGAGATTAGAATGGTATGATCAAGAATATGGTCATTCAAATATAAGAGAAAGTGATGGGGACCCATTAAGATGGTTCAACCATGTGCTAAAAAAACCAATTTTGGTTGAAGGGCCTGAAAAGAGGATGGTGGAAAGGCCTAAAAAGGAGTTGGATCACTCTGGTGAGAGTGGATATGAAGGCATGTTTACTTTTCAAGGATAGAGACGAATAATTCGTGAACTATGATTCATAAAGCTGACTCCAAATAGCTGGGAAAAGGCTACGATGATGATGATGACAATGCTGTGTTAATTCATGCTATTATGGTCCATGGCCCTTTATAAAATCCCATGAGTACACTTGCAAAAAAGAAAAAGGAAAAAAAAACACCCCTCCAGTGTAGTCTTCTCTGGCTCTTAAAAAACCATTCACCCTTTTCTTTCTTTTTTTGGGCTTCTTGAGCATTATATTTTGGTCAATTATTTAATCTTCTCCAGCATGCACGTGCAGTGGTCACACGTATTTAACTAGACATAACCAAAGCATCCTTTCTTTCTTGGATTATTAAGGATTATATATGTATGAGAGAGAACGGAAATTTTATTAAAAAGGCCCAAAAACGCGAAAGAATACAGGCCCAAAACACCACGTAGCCTATTAAGGATTATAGTTTGGCCAATTATTTAATTAAATCACATAATCAAAGGCATGTAGCAGGCTAGCACATGTCCATACTTGTGTGGAGAAGATTATACGCATACCGTATGTACAATCAGCAAACAAGTGCTCCGAGCAACATGTTTGTATTATCATACTGTTTCATAAATTTACTCATTCAACTATTCAAGAAAATGGTTATTTGCCCCTGGATGTATGTTACTACAATTACATGTAAACAAGTGGAAGCTTCTCGACCTGTTCAAAACAAATAAATAAGAAGGCATTGGTTGCCAACTGATTTTGGCCAAGTTAAAGATCAGTTGATGAATGTTGGTTTAATATATAATCTGTCCTTGTGGCATGTTCAAATCATCTATATGCTTGTACTGAAGTGGTTCTATGTGGTTTCAGGAACAATGGGTCTTGTTGATTATACTAATTACGATGATATGAAATATGCTGTAAGTAGCCTTACTTGGTTCTGCATATTCTGGCATTTTAGTGCATGACTGAAGTTTCCTAATTTAATGTTCTCTCATCAGATTCGGAAACTTGATGACACCGAATTTAGGAATCCTTTCTCACGGGCTTATATTCGGGTAAGTTTTCTGATAGTCTCTCCCTCCTTCCCTGTCTGTCTTGTCTGTGTGCGTGCATGTGTTTGGTGGGTGCGTGGATATGTTCACATGTGCGCACGCATGTCTGTACACCATCATCTTTTTCCCAGCAATTTGGGGTTGGCTTTTAAATGGTACATTGGCAAAAGTTGCACAATTGACTGCCCACCAGATGACCCTTCTCTTTTTATCTGGACTTTTGTCATGGGCCCAGATTGACACCACCCACATGCTAGCACAGTCCCACCTGATAGTGACCCCCCAAACCAACTTTTACATGCATCCTCCAAGGGGCTAGTACACGAAGTAGGGTTGTGGAGGGGCAGTTGCCAGGCAAACCACCAGGCACCCACACACATGAGAGGTCATGCACTAGCAGTTTTCTGCTCAAAATAGCAGGGAACTTATCGATATATGATTACCAACAAGATTCAGATGCTAGCACAGTCCCACCTGATATTGACCCCCAAACCAACTTTTACATGCATTCCCCAAGGGGCTAGTACACGTAGTAGGGTTGTGGTGGGGCAGTTGCCAGGCAAACCACTACGCACCCACGCACATGAGAGCTCATGCACTAGCAGTTTTCTGCTCAAGATTACCAACAAGATTCAGATGCTAACCTGGTCAGGCTGCACACTACACCATAGCAAATCTATTGCATGCTACCCATGAAAGGGAAATTGTGAACAGTTGATGTCTAGATGAACTCACTTAGCATGAAACTTCTCGTTATAATGATATAATGCAATATTTAATCTAGACCTGAAATCCAGAATCTCTCTGATAATGATTGAAAGCTTGCATGGTTTGTAATCTCTTGATGGTGCCCATATGGTTTCTTTGAGTGAATCTCCTTCCACTATTGATGATCCCCAAAAAAGATGAAAGTTCCTCCTAGATTCCCTCAGGGCCAGAGCTTTTAGTTCACATGAATGTACAAACCCTTCTGGACAAGAGAATCCAGGTTCATCTCCACCTTGTTATCTCTCATGAAACCCTCAGTTGGCCCCAAATTTCCACCAAGTGTCCCATCAAAGTTTGGTTCCACCATTTAGATAGTGGATTTTTACTTTATAACTGGCTTCTCCTGTTTTGACTATGCAATACATATGGACGTGCACCGCCTGTGTTTTTCTATGATCTAGATTTGTGCTGGATCTTGATTCTTATTGGTCACTTAATTGGCTGCTCCTAGAGCTGGGCAATCTTGACCCGATCCGGTGGATCCGACCCGATCCGACCAGATCCGACTCGATCCGACGGCCTGGATTGGTGCGGATCGAGTAGGACAGTTCAAATCCGAAGGTTTTTCAGGTCGGATACGGATCCATGCTTACCCGGACCGCTCTGATCGGGAATCCGATCCGATTGGATCCGATCCGACTCGACCTGATCCGGCCCGGAGTGGATAAACACATGCATTTTCACGATGGGCCCAACAGAGTTTACTCAGTACTAGTCGGGGTAGTGTATCCAAACCCAATCCGCACCTGGATTTCGCTTTGATCTTCCGCATTGAATTATACGATCCTAGGCACAACACGGTGTGTACCCGGGTTTTTATTTTTGGCCTTTACAACCCATCTTTCAGTGATCCAGACCATTGGTATTCTGGGTCCCACTGAGGATGGACAATCCCGAAAATAGTCGTGATAGGATGATCATATCCCTTAGATATATGGCCTACAAATAAACAGTTGAGAAGAGAAATTCAGCAACGGTCCACAATCAACTGAGAAAAGGCTGAAGACCCACTTCCACGATCTTCTCACATAGAAACTTTTGGGACATGTTCAATCCGTGGTATTCCTCAACAGAACAATGGACTGGATAACCTAACCACGGGCCCCACTTCTCATAACTAAAAACTCGAGTATACTGGCAACCGAGGATGCAATGACTTTCTCATTTCAAAATCTACACAACCCAGCTGCAGAGGCGGATTTGCTGGTGTACCACACACTAGCTGTTGTAGGTCAGTAGGTACGTGTCGTGTGCGAAGACTGGCGGAGATGGTTTGGCTACTCTCCCTGGTCGGTGCTCTGTGGGCCCTACCATGATGTATGTGTTTCATCCATTCCGTTCATCCATTTTACAGATCATTTTAGGGCTTTAGTAAAAAAAAATGATAGGGATACCAATCTTAGGTGGACCACACCACAGGAAAACAATAATGATTGGATATCCACCATTATAATACTCCTAAGGCCCAATGTACTGTTTATTTGACATCTAATCTGTTAATTAGGTCATAAGGAACCAGATTAAGGGAAACAATAAATATCAGCTTGATCAAAAACTTTTATGGCCTCCAAAACGTTTTTAATAGTCAACGTTCATTAAACACTGTTTCCAAAAATGTGGTCTACTTGAGATTTTGATATACCTCATATTTTTTTTTTCATAACATAAAATGATCTATAAAAATAGATGGAGGGTATGGATGAAGCACATACATCATGGTGGGGCCCACAGAGCACCGACCACCAACCAATGGCTGGTGGCAGGGGGAGTAGCCAGTTTCCAGTCGTCTGGCACTCCTCGAGCTCCGAGTTGTACGAACGGTTCAAAGAAGATCAAAGTTATCTGGGCTCCACAGTGATGTATTTATTATATCTACACCGTTCATATATTTTTAGAGATCATTATGAAGCATTATCAAAAAAATGAATAATATCCAAAGATCATTTGGACCACACCACAAATAGCAGCACTGAATGATTTTCACCGTTAAACAATTTGTGTGGTCCAATTGATAGTTAGATTTGTCTTATTTTTCGTCTCAAGACTTAAGACGAGCTTGCCAAATGAATGGACGGTTTGGATATAACACATACCCCATGATCAGACCCACAGAACACGCTAATGTCGATACCTACAAATGTCATGCATTACAGGCTGTGCTTGTGTAAGAAGCAAGTCACTGCTGTTTCGTGCAGTGCACACGTCAACGGCTTGGTAAAAACATGATTACGGTATATGGTGTTCTTTCATAGCCATGTGGGGCCCACCTTGATGGATATGTTTTATCTAAGCCGTTCATCGATTTTGAAATATCATTTTAGGCCTTGAAAAAAAACCTGATATATTAAAGGTTGAAGTGGACCATACCACATGAATCAATTGGATTAAATTATACAATCCGAAATGCACCTAACCCGATCCGACTCGGTTTTCCTGACCGAGTTGGACTCGGTTCGGGTCAGGTCAACCATCCGTCGGATCTGTCCGAGCCAGGTGTCCCAGATCCGGCCACGGATCGGATCGAATTCGGTTCAAGGCATTGATATTGCGGATCGGATCAAGTTGGCCACAATCTGATCCGATCAGGACTGATGCCCACCTCTAGCTGCTCCACCAGATGAAGATTCATTTTGACCTTGTTTCAGGAGGAATGGTAGAGTAAAAGAGATCCCATGCAACAATAGTTTATGAACACAAAAAAGTCTTCATTATTATGATAAACATTTTAATGAACTCATGCAAGTTGTCTTTTTTCTCAAGGACTAATTTGTATCTTTATTGAGATAGGCAAGTTGTCTTTTTTCTCAAGGACTAATTTGTATCTTTATTGAGACAGGTGAAACGCTATGAAGGGAGTGTACCGAGAAGCCACAGCCGCAGCCACAGTAGGAGCCGTAGTAGGAGCCCTAGTAAGAGCAGAAGTCCAAGACGGAAGAGGTATAACAATGCATTTAGGAACTTGATCTGGAATCCAACTTACATCGTATGCCTTTGTGACATTCTCTATGATGGCCTTTTTTTTTTTTTTTCCTGCAGCAAGTCATTAGAACATTCTCCATCTAGATCAGCTTCTAAATCTGTTTCATCAAGATCTAGATCTGCATCTCCTGCCAAACTGTCCAGGTATGTGGTGCTTCGAATGGTTGGTTCTGTAACCTTCATATACACAAAATACCATATTGATATGGCTTTTTCATCTCCATGACATTTTCATGGGATTTTCATCTCAGTATTCTTCGTTCTTAAATATGCAGATCGAGGTCAAGGTCAAGGTCAGCCTCACCACGCCCGGTAAACCCCTCAGTGTTTAAGTAACTTTAATGTGTTTGTGTTCTTTCTCCTGTGAATGGTTGCTATTGCTGCACTGAAAGATGAAGTACTGCTTTTTCTCTAAATATATAAGTCTTTTTGTAGAAACCATTTGATTCCTGTGATTTTAAATTAGCCAAAGGAGTCATTGCTCTTTATCATGAAATAAGTTGATCATGCTTTAATTGGTTGCTTTTCATAGATTTTTTCCCTTTTTATTGCAGAAGAGTAATTGTGCCTCTATGTAAACCATGGTATTGGGATTGACTCAGAAAATCAAGGATTATCAATATCTGCTTGCTGTTTTCGAGAATGGTGTCAAAATCCTGAAACTGGACTTGTTCTTTGGTCTTAAGGCTGACTTTGAATTATGCTAGTCATAAGCACATTGACTTGGCTAAAGTGGAGGTTCTCAAAAACCATGGTAGCATTAAAGTTGGAACAAACTTGTTGTTTTGTTTGTCTAAGATACCCCTGCTGAAGTGGAAACATGTTAATTAGAAGGGCGCTTCTTTTCAATTGATATCATGTTGTCTCCCACTTGCAACAAAGGGAATGGGCTAATCATATCTGATTCGATTGTGTCAACCCACATGCAACCAGACCCTATGTGTTTTGATTTATTGCTATAAAAAAAACATTATTATATTGTGCTATAATATTGATTTTCAGTGTAATATATTATATTACACACATATTTTAGAAAAAGGAAAAAAGGGAAAAAAGATCCATACGTTATTTTCCTTGTGTTTTTATAGGCCTAGACTATATATGTTCGGTCCATTCTTGACATGTGCAGGTAAAGAAGCTAGTCTAGAAAAATAGGATTGGTCTTACCACACGAAATATATGAATATTGATAGGTAAGAGTATCGGAGTTAGAAGACGAAACGAATGAGAGTTAAAATAATTGTGGGACCCACCTTTGATGTCCGCTGTCCATCATGTAGGTCTCACCTTTGTTGTGGACCGTCCATCATGTGGGGTCCAACCTACAATGTGGGTCATTCATCATGTGGGCCTACCGTTGATGTCAACCTTCCATCATGTGGTCCCACATTCAAATGTCCACCATCCACCATGTGGGCCCCACCTTTGATGTGGACCATCCATTAGGTAGGGCCTACTTGATGTGGATTGTCCATCATCTAGGGCCACACCTTGATGTAGGCCATCCATCATGTGGGGTTCACTTTTGATGTGATCGTGCATTATGTGGGCCCACTTTTAATGTGGACCATTCATTATGTGGGGTGGGAATTACTTGGAAAGTTCAAGTACAAACTTGTCTAAATATTAGTCCAACATGTCTACCCGCTTAAGCCAAATGAGTTCCATTTCAAGAAGTAACCCCTCTCAAACTTATAAAATCAGAGCTTATTTGCTACTTGCTAAACAGATAAGCACTCTAACTGGACTTTTACCAAACAGTTTAAAAGCATATTTTTTTAGAAATAAGCCAGTAAGCTCATATTTGTAGAGATGCCAAACACCCCCCTTAGACTTCTTACGTTGTAAGTAGTAATACTTTGTAGAATTGCATACTTGGCAATTTCATACGTATATGCTGGAAAGTAATATCTCTTGACCAAAGTCTTACACTCTTCATGTAGAAGTTTAACTCCTGAGAAATTCCATCATGTTCTTCTTTTTCTGGAACCATTCTTTCTAAAGTGTCAAGAAATCCGACCATATGGGGATGACATTTGGTTGTCCCATCTAGCATTTATAATATTTAGGATGGGCTGGTAATTACGTGCTTTATACTTAAAGTGCTCCATGATTTTGTTTCTAGTCCTCTCTAGTCTCCATTGCATCGTAGATATAGCCCATGGGTGTCTTTTCATCACTGTTGACTAATCACAACACACTAAGGGCCCGTTTGGCCGGTTGGATTGGAAGGGATTAGATGGTAGTGGAAGGGATTGCATGATAAATCCCGGGAATGGCTGGGCGTGCCAAACAGTGTAGGTGAACTGATCCAAATCCGATGGATCTTCAGACAATCCACTGACAACACCATCATTACCTTTAAAACCCATCCAATCCATCCTAATCCGTTCAAATTAGCCTGCGACGTGTTTGGTTCGTGGGATTGGAAGGGATCGGAAGCGTTAATCACCGGATTGGCCGGGCGTGCCAAACGGACTGGATGTATGAATCCAAGGATATATCAATCCCATGGATCTCAAGACAATCCGCTGACAACACCATCATTACCTAGAAATCCACGCCATCCACCGTAATACCATTCAATCCCTTCCAATCCACCCGGCCAAACGGGCCCTAAGGGTTTCGACGATTTTAAGGTCTGTTCTACTTGGTTCTAAAATGCTTGGGAAAGAATGGTTTGTTGGACTAACTTTCCTTCGTTCTTCTTTGATCATGGTCCATTATTCCAATCAGTTGACACTACAAATGACCTAAGTGTATCTTTCTTTGAAGTTAATCTTTGTAGTATTAAGAAAGCTGTTGCGAATCGGGTCATGGCTGGACGAAGCAAGTTGCACCTAAGGTGGTTTCTCATGTGATGGAGAAGAATTGCATACTTGTACATAAAAGTTGTGATTCTCCTAGCCTTAGCAATTACTTTAAGATATTATATACTTATATCTTTTAACATTAAATTAACACAATGTGTCGCGCATGGTTTTCAAAATAAACGTTGCCTCTTCTCTATATGCAGGTGATCATCAACTATATAATTAGTCGTGTTGTCCGTGATAACTTGGACAGTATATTCCTCTCATACCTTAACAACTACGCTATCTAAAAATTTGAATAAATAATCGCCTGTGTGGGAATGAGCCGATGCATCCATGGACTTTAAAAACATTGTCCCAGTTGGACAATTTACAAGAAAATATATCAATGTCCGACCGGATCTATTGGTCCATCCATCAGCTATTTTCAAGTTTTTTTTTTTTTTTTTTTTTTTTTTTTTTTTTTTTTTTTGTATTCGGAGAAAAAGTTTTTAGTAAACTCCATCTCTTTTTTTAGGCAACTCTCCCTCACTTCATGATAGGAAGGGGGTTTCAAGCCAGGTCTAAATTGACCTATAGCTTCAACCAGTACTTTGAAACTCTTCGTCTTCACTATGTTAAAAGTTACACTAGCTTGATACAGCCACTTTGCAATGTACTTGATAGCGGACACCCCATCCCAAGGTGGAGATATGGTGCATCCTTGGAATCACACCAAAATGCCCCCGCATTATCCACCCATGCTAGTGAGGAGACTCCAACACTGGGCTCCCACCCTAATACCATTCTGATAGTGGACAACCGACCATCACACCAAAGGCTCCAGAGCTAATGGGAAAGGACTGATTTATCCCTTATATGTAGGCAAACCCGGGTGAAACCTCCTTGTGGGCAACCCCCGCTTCGCACAGGTCCTTGAATCGCACGGTCCCATAGTGGGCCTCGTTTTGTGGCCATTTTGCATCTCATAGACCCCACCTTGTGGGCCACCCCACCTCACCCCACCCCAACGTGGAGATACGATGCATCCTTGGAATCACACTTAGATGCCTCCGCATCAATACTGAATCGTGGTTTTTCTTTTATTCTTACATCGGTTTTCTAAAGTAGTTTGGGTGGGTCCTTTGCCCCTACCCATTTGGTCAACCACATCTTCCGGATGTGGTCTACACCACCTATCTATAGGCCTTTGCCCATAGGCTCTTTCGGCTGTCGGTCTAGATCGCCCTGTGGATGTAGGTGGTATAGATTCATCCAAATATACTATGATGTCCTCATATGCTTCTCTCCATAAATTCCTCTTGTATAGCCGATGTGTCCTTTTTTTTTTTTTTCCGAGCATGCTTGTCCATGTATTCTATGATTTCCCTATGGATCTCTGGAGTAACATTGGGACATGCTCTTGCATTTGCTCCCAATGCGTGCACAAGGTGTTGTTTATGCCGACCAATACCACCGCAACTTATGAATCCGCATAGATCACACACTAGGGACTTTTCACTGGCACTTTGATAGTGTACGTACTTCTAACCCGGGTCATTTGACTTTGGCTTTAAAGTAGAAGATTGGGAAGAAGACATGATCACACTATGTAGTAGGGTAGAGTAGTAACTGTAGTGTGCTAGCGTATGAGTATGTGTGTATTAGAGTCTCAGACAAACAATGAAAGTATGAAACAACTACTAGTTAAATACTAACAAGTAAGGTTTAAGTACTAATTACTGGCCAATAGGTACTAAGCAACTAGTAAATAATACTGATGTAGAGAGAGGGAGAGACTAGAGAGTGTCACTATGGTCGTGGAGTTAACAATTGGGGAGTGAGAGGTCACAGTCTTGAATCTTGATGCTTGATATTGTAAATGAGTAGAAACTAAAAACTACAAAGTTGAAACTAGAAATAAACTAGAAACAAACAAGAAACTAAAAACTTGAAAGTTGAAAGAAAGTTGAAAGTTGAAACTAGAAATAAACAAGAAACTAGAAACTAAAAACTTGAAAGTTGAAAGTAGAAAGTAGAAAGTAGAAATTAAGAATGAATGAATGAGCCACAAACACAAACACTTGTACAATTACAATTTAGAAATTACAATGAAACAAAATAAAATTGAATGTTGGTTGACTTGACTCTTGAGTGTGCTTGCCACTTGACTCTTGAGTTGGCTAGTTGATTCTCTCGAGTCGGCTAGTTGAGTCTCTTGAGTCTTTTGTGTCTTGATAAATGATAAATCTAATGAAAGAAATCAAGAATAGATCACACAAGTTAGAATAAAGATTAAAAAAAGAGATTAGAATATAGATTATAATAAGAGAACAGAGAGAAATAGATTAGAGAATTAGATAATGGATTAGAGAAGAGAGTGAATAAGAAAATAAAAGAGAATGAAAAAGAATGAAAAAAGTAGGTAGGTAGTGTCAGTGTTTAAATTATCGGCGATATTATCGAAATATCGCCGATAATATCAGTATCGCTAGTCTATCGATATCGAAACCCCATTATTTCGTCTCTTCGGATTATCGGCGAAATATCGCAAATATCGGTGAAAAATCGGAGATATCGACGAAAATCTTGGATTATCGCCGATAATATCGAAATTATCGCACTGTAGCTACCAACCACGATCCCTATCATGGGAAAACTGTAGCCAACAACCCATAAATCCAATAAATAGGTAAGAAAACCCCTCTTTCAAAAAATCGGAAAAAAATATCGGAACTAAGAAAACCCTTCTTTCAAAAAATCGGAAAAAATATCGGAATCGAGAAGATCGCCTACTTGTTGATCGGAAGTCGGAGCTCGGAAGAACGCCTCGATCAACAGTGCCGGTTGCAGACATTCCGTTCGAATTTGCAGGTATGAAAATCCCCTTCGGCATCAACCCTCTTTCAAAAACCCCATTTCTTCGGCAGCGATCTCTCTTCCACTAAATTTTAGGTTTTTTTTTCTTAAAGAAAAACCAGCCCAAAGGTAGTAGATATATCTGGTTCCGTTTCATCGAGTTGAGTACAACAAGGATATATGATGAGGCATGCTCACCTATGCACATGCGCACCTTTGTACACGTGTCATGAGAGTGTAATCCGGACAGTCCATGTGATGCGGAATCACATGAAACCTCATAGGGACAAATTTCATCCTGATCTAAAACTCTGGTGGGCTATAGAAAAGAGCAATGCAAATCAAGGGATGAAACAATTTTCTTCTTTCATGGCTCACCAAAGTTTTGGATCAAAGTAAAAGTTGGGCCTTACAGGTTTCATGGGGTGCTGCATCACGTGGACCGTTCAGATTTTGGACTCCCATCATGTATGATGGGCCCACCAAAAAGTTCGCACCAGTTACGTACGAACTGGTTTGCAGGTGAGCATTCGGCGATATATGATATATCTAGATGCGTACGTTGGTACTAGAACCGTTGGATGTGGGTCAAATCCTTGGATCTAAACGGTTGATGTGAGGAAAAACACGTATGAAGGTAGTTTCCCTAAAAATCTTCAAGATGGGAAGATCCTAATCTTCCAATAAATGGCCCAATAAAACAAAGGTTAAGTACACGGTCCCTATTTAAAGAAAACGGTTAAATAATCAAAGTGTTAAAATATTTCAATCTGTGAGTTTTAGTACTGGTTATACCCAATCCAAAATGGTCCATTCCTCTAGACGGTCTGGATCATAGAACATGACCACGGATCCAATGGTTATAACCTCGACCTAGCGTATATCAATACATCCAGATGTACCGGGAAAACACACGATTAGTTTGCCAATCCGCGCGTGTATAAAGGCAGCCCCTTCCACTGGCCATCGCATGTGAGGCCCACCATGATTTATTTATTTTATCCACTCCGTCCATACATTTTAACAGATAATTGTAGGCCTTGACGAAAAAAAATGAGGCATATCCAATGTTCAAATGGACCACACCACAAGAAACAGTTGAATTGAATGTCTACCGTTGAAAAATATTTGGAGGGCCACGAAAGTTTTGGATCAAGCTTATATTTGTGTTTTCCCTTCATCCATGTCCGTATGATCTTATGAACAGGTTGGATGAAAAATAAACATCACTGTGGGGCCTAAAAAGGTTTCAACGGTGGAAATCATTATCCCCACTGTTTACAGTGGTATGATTTACTTAATCTTTGGATATGAATCAATTTTGGGCTCAACCCCTTAAATTAGATGGAAAAACGGATGGACGGCGTGGATATACCACATACATTCAAGGTAGGCCCAAATGAGTGGTCAATTATGTTTAAACGGTGGTCACTGAATCTCCACTATTTCTTCTCGTGCGGCTGCCCTGAGTTTTGGATCCACATGATTTTTTGTCTGATGTCCTAAAATGATCTAAAAAAATGGATGAACGGGGTGGATTTTTTAGAAACATTATGGTGGGCCCCATGTAGCATCCCAGTGCAGGAAAGAAATTCCCCCTGGACGCGGATTAGCTGCTGGCGGGTTTAGTAGGGAGAACTTGCTACCGAGGTGAAGTCACCAAGTTCTATAGGCCCCACCATGATGTATGTGTTGTATCAACACCGTCCATCTATTTTTCTAGACCATTTTAGGGTATGAGACCAAAAATGAGGTATATCCCAATCTCAAGTGGACGACATTACAGGAAACAGTGTTGAACGAACGTAGATCAAGCTGAAATTTGTGTTTTCACTTCATCTTATCATACAGATAATTCAAATTAAAACCGTCCAAGTTCTGTCTGCTAGTTTAAATGTATCATGAACCAAAAATTACTGTGATTTGATTATCTATCTATCAGATTGGTGGACCTTTATTGGATGGTTAGAAATGAAAAGCATCCAATGGTCTTATCTCAACAAACAAGTGTCCATAAATCAGCATCTTGGATTGTTCAAATAATTTGATTTTTGGAGGTTCCAAAGTTTAGACAGTTAAATTTGAATTAATACATACGATGTATATCATTTTTTAGTGCATGTGCATGTGTATTACGAGCCACCTCGTCACTCTATGTGGGGATGAAACATGGCCAAAAATGTGTATTTTTTTTCATTTCATTTACTTTTGCATGTCTTAATTATTATAAGCTTGCATTTGTATTATATAAACTCATTTTGGTTACTATTTGAGTGATTTCTTACGACAATGCATGCCTTTTGGCCTCATTAAATGGAAACTTCTAATTTAATGCATTCTTTTTGCAATTTTTTCATTCCTGAATATGTAAGTATGTGTAATTAGGCATGTCCTGAAGTTTCACTGAAAAATTCCACCATTTTCTCCATGTTTCCCCCTTTTTCCCCGCATTTCCGGTTATCGGCGATAACGATATTATATCTTTATCTCTGGCTAGCGAAACCTGTAGCGATATCGACAACTCGAACACTGGGTAGTGTATGTAGTGAGTCTTCTTCTTGCTTCTTGATTGCCTTCAAGTGAAAATAGAGACTAAGACTAAGAGAGATTATGGAAGAGATTAAGACTCTAAGAGAGAATGGAGGGCTTTAGAATGATGTAATGAGAGCAAGAGAGTGTATAAGAGCTTAATGAAGATATGTTGCAAATGGAGAAGGGGGGAGTGCCTTTTTATAGGCAGAAGCTCCGAAAAAAATGCTCCAATGGTCAGATTTCTGGAGTTTGTGTGATCGTTAGAGCTGTACACGAGCAGACTATGGCTCGAGTACTCGCTCGACTCGACTCGGAATACTCGACTCGTACTCGACTCGCCTGAGTTAGAGCCGAGTACGAGCGGGTTTTCACTGCTCGTTTACATTACGAGTAGAGTACGAGTCTATCGGTACTCGACTCGGTACTCGACTCGGTACTCGACTCGTACTCGACTCGTACATGTGTATTATATAAACGCCCGAAAAAAAAAAACCCTACCCCCACCCGTCATTTTCCCGTCCAGCACTCAACTCGCTCAAACCCTACCCCACCCCACCCGTCGTTTTCAAACCCTACTCGACCCCTTCCCTCCCAGCGAGCATTCAAAAATTTCTCTCCCTCTCCCAGAGCTCGTCGCTGCCACTCGTCCGGTGCCTCAGCTCTTCACTGCCACTCCTCCGGTGCCTTAGCTCTTCGCTGCCATCGCCCTGCCACGCAGCTGCCGCCTGCCGGTCGTCCCTCTTCTGCTCGCCCGGTAAGGCCTGGGGTGGATTTTTTATTTTTTGTTGCTAATATATAGTAGAAATTGCTAATATAATTGTGGGATTAAGATCGATGGAGGAGGATTGAACGCCCGGTCGGTACGATTGAACTAATATGGGCCTGTTTGGCCGGGCGAACTGGATGGGATTAGATCCAATTTTAGGGCGTGTTTGGCCGGGCGAACTGGATGGAATCCAATTTTAGGGCCTGTTTGGCCTGGCGAACTGGATGGGATCCAATTTTAGGGCCTGTTTGGCTGGACGAACTGGATGGGATATTGGGATTATATCCAATTTTAGGGCCTGTTTGGCCGGGCGAACGCCCAGTCGCCCACCATTAAAAACTTCTTGGGGCCCACTGACCACTGTACTGTTTACTTGCCTCCAATTTTGGGGCCTGTTTGGCCGGGCGAACGCCCAGTCGCCCACCATTAAAAACTTCCTGGGGCCCACTGACCACTGTACTGTTTACTTGCCTCCACCTCCAGTTTTAGGGCCTGTTTGGCCGGGCGAACGTCCAGTCGCCCACCATTAAAAACTTTTTGGGGCCCACTGACCACTGTACTGTTTACTTGCCTCCAATTTTAGGGCCTGTTTGGCCGGGCGAACGCCCAGTCGCCCCCCACTTTTAGGGCCTGTTTGGCCGGGCGTGTTTACTTAGATTTGGATATGCTTCAATTTTTTTGGCACACATTAAAATGAGAGGGCAAAATAGATAGATATACAATACATACATTGAATTGACTTAATTTACTTTATAAATGACAATTTACTTTTTACTTTGTTAGTGTTAAATGGCACCACATTAAGATGTCTTTGGCTTTTCATATGACATATTGTTAATTGTTATTAGTTAGTTATATGATAAATGTCAATTTCAGCATGCTCCTTTGTTTGCATAGATATGAATTATTTGTATTGTTCTAGTTGTAGACTTGTAGTATATAGGATAATCAGTTGCCCATTTGAAGATTTCTATGTTGCCAGACATAGATTCAGTGTGTTCTTGGATGCATAGAAATCGTTCAAATTGTCCCTTTTTGGACAGTTCAGGGTTAGATAGATTGTAATGTCTTCATTTATTTCAATTTAAATGCATATGCCTGTTCTGGTTTCGTCTCTCCTTTTTTCTCTGGATATATTTCATGTATTTATTTTCGTCGTCAAATGTCCACACTTTGTGTTGATAATTGACATGAGAATCAAATACAAGATTAATATATTCTGGAGAGATAAGGGGAGATGCTGCCGGAATTTCGGCGTAGCATTTAAATTGGAAAATGAAGCATTACAATCCATCTAACTTTGAATGGGTGACTGATTTAGACAGTTAAGTAATTATTCCCGTTTAGCGGTCTAGCCGTCTAGCCATCTAGGACTAGGACCCTAGCCCCTAGGTATAGCCGTATAACATATCAAGAATTTTATTTTATAGATGGCTAGTCAAGACGAAAGCCCAAATACCCCTGGAATGGGTGCATCGGCCACATCTCCTCTAATAGTAGAGGGAGACACAGACACGTCAACCGCATGCAAAGGGAAGAAGAAGAGATCAGCAGTGTGGGATGATTTCGAAGACGTGACAGTTAACGGTGTACAGAAGATAAAGTGTAATAACTGCAAAGGGTTATTCAGCAAGATTCCAGGAGGATCTACGACACATCTAATTAGACATTTGAAGACGTGTCCTAAGAAAGCAAGACTCCCTCCTCCCGGCCAACAGACGTTGTCATTTACGAAGTCAGAAGGGGACGACTCCCAAGGCGTAGTGTCCACTCATAAGTTTGACAAGGAGAAGCTGAATGAGTGGTTTGCTAGATTAGTGATTTTGGAAGAAAAACCTTTCAGAATGATTGAAAGTAAAGGGTTTAGGGCTTTCTGTCAATTCCTTAACCCTCGGGTCGAGAATGTCTCCCGCGTCACAGTGCAGAGAGAAAGCATGAAGATGTACGTAAAGGAGAAGATGAAACTGAAAGAAGTTTTAGCTTCAGTGAACAGAATAGCTTTGACTTCTGATTTATGGACGGCGTCCAATCAAAGAAAAGGATACATTTCATTAACCGCTCACTATGTCGATAAGGATTGGAAACTATGCAAGAGAATTTTGAACTTCAAACACCTTCCTCCTCCACATACTGGTTTACTTATTTCAGATTGCATCTACAGTTGTCTAGAAGGCTGGGGCATTGAGAAGAAAATTTCAGCAATAACTTTAGACAATGCTTCAGCAAATGACAGTGTCATTTCATGCTTACGTAACCAGTTCAGGGCTACAGGAAATTTATTTTTTGAAGGAAAAATATTTCAGGTTAGATGTTGTGCCCATATTATAAATTTGATTGTACAAGAAGGGCTGAAAGCAATCGACGACACTATAGAGAACATAAGAGAAAGTGTGAAATATATAAGGGGGTCGCCATCAAGGCTGAGTGTATGGAATGACATCATCCAACGTTTGAATGTGCCATCTAAAAAAACGTTGAAGTTGGATGTCTGTACACGTTGGAACTCGACCTATGAAATGTTAGATGCGGCAATAGAATTACAGCTTGCATTTCCTGAATATGCGGCGCGTGACAGAACGTATTCTTGGTTGCCGAGCACAGATGATTGGGTCAAAGCACAACAAGTTCACACATTTCTCCAAGTTTTCTACGATTGCACGAAGATTTTTTCTGGGAATCAGTATCCAACCGCGAATCTGTTTCTTCCGTCTCTTTGGAAGATTAAGGATGCTCTGCAGAAAAATGCCAGTGCGGGTCCAGATTTCATACGTCAGATGACAGTTGGTATGAAGACGAAGTTCGATAAATACTGGCACGAATGTCATCTGTTGATGTCCTTGGCAGTTGTTCTTGATCCCCGTTGTAATATGGGATTGGTTAGCTTTATTTTCATGAAGCTTTATCCTACTGAAAGAGCGGCAGCAGAAACGTCTAAGGTTCGTGAAGCCCTTGAAGATCTATATAAATCGTACGTTAATACTTTACCTGCAGTGGGTGTTGAAGAAAGTAGAGATGCGGATATTTCTGTACCTGGTAATCCGGATGTGCTAAATGAATACATATCATATTTGGCACAAGCACGAATGGGAGTTGATACTAAGGAATCAGAGTTAGAAATGTACCTCAAGGAGTCAATCGTAGTGCGAGCTGAATTTGATGTGTTGGAATGGTGGAAGATGAGGGTTAATGAATCAAAATACCCTACATTATCTGTGATGGCACGGGACATATTATCAATACCAGTTTCAACAGTGGCATCAGAATCCGCATTCAGCACAGGGAGCAGGGTTGTGAGCAAGTATCGAAGCTCACTTTCGCCAAACACAGTTGAAGCATTGATTTGTATGCAAGATTGGTTGCGCCCGATATGGGGATGAGATATGAATGATGATGATGAAGAAGAGGAGATTGAGATTCGTGATGAGTCTCTACCTACAGATCAGTAATTATTTTCGATTTTTCAATTTTTTTGGCTGAATGTTGAATGATCTGTAATATTATTTCACTGCAACTGCAAACACGAGGAATGTAGTTTGGAAGACTTTGAATCATTGATATTTATTTACATATGCCTGTTCATTTACTTTTATTTTTGAATTTTGATACATTTATATTGCTTTCTTTTGTTGCTATATCAAGTTCAATTTATTTATCAATATTCTGATTTTTTTATTAAAAATTGAATGTAGATATGTCGTCATCTGAGCCATCGACAAACATTTGGGACTATGCTTCCCTAGTTGAATCACCGCCACGGTCTGGAAAAACAAAGATTAAGTGTGGTTTGTGTGGCGCAAAGTTTGTGCACAAGACTAATCGTTTTCGCCTACACTTGTCATGTCGAGGTGGTGATGCAAAACCATGCCCCAATGCCCCTAAGGATGTCCAAATTCTTTTTCAAGCCCTGTTAGATTCGAATAGAAAGCCTTCCACTCCATCCAAACCTTCTGCTTCTGGATCTGGTACACAAATGACATCCACAAAAAATGTAGAGGAGGAAGCCAGATTAAAAGCTTTGGAGGAAGAACAATTCCAAATCGCCATAAAACGCAGTATGGAAGATGCTTCTAGACTTCAGCGATATTCGAGTCAAAGACAACACGATGTTGAAGCAGGGTCAAGTTACTCGTCGAGTACGACAAATAAGAAGAAGAAAAAGAGTAACAAATTGAAATTTCTGACTCGTCTCGGTGAATTTTATAGGGCATTGGGTACTACATACAATTCTTCACATAAAGCAAGTTTGAAAAATCTAGTTGAAAGTGTAGAAGAGCACGAAGGAAAAATCTCTTCACCTTCTGACTCAGAGGAAGTGAATCAATTTGTATATGAAAAAATAGATAGCAGTTCCGATGGATCAGATGACAATACAGGAACAGGAAGACACTCATCTTATAGAGGTTATTAGTTATAAATTGTCATTTTGAACAATGTAATGTAATTATGTAAATACGTTAATGTAATTATGTAATAATATGTGCATTTTATATATTTTATTGTTTCGTTTAACTTTTCAATTGACAATCGAATTGAAATTCAAATTAATTTCAATTTATAACTTGAACTTGGCTCAAAGCTCGAACTCGTTACTCGAAAACCCTACTCGAATTGGGCTCAAATTCAGACTCGGACTCGAACTCGCCTCGAAAACTCGCACTCGGTACTCAACTCGTGTGGTCGTACTCGGACTCGACTCGAAAACTCGGCCTCGACTTGACTCGTTTACTACTCGTACTCGGCTCGTACTCGGGCGAGTAGAGTACGAGCAGGGGGTCATGCTACTCGGCCGAGTAGAGCCCGAGTACGAGCAGCGGTCGGTAGTTAAGAGTCGAGTACGAGTAGGGCAATACTCGACTCGACTCGACTCGTGTACAGCTCTAGTGATCGTATATGCCATAATGCAATATGTGATCGTACGCTATACATATGTATGGCATTATGCGATTATGCGATCGCACTTGACAACATTGGTTGTAGGTAGGGTTAGACGATGGAATCAAGAGATGATTATGAGAGGTTAGGGATGAACTAACTAATGCTAGAAAACGAAGATTGGATTTTTTCTTATGCAGACAAAACGATCAATATGTAAGTATAGTAAGGTTATACCAAAAGAGAGCTTGATTGTGCAATAGAGGTTAATGGTTATGGATGTTTGCATTAAGAGATGGAAGAAAGGCAGTGAAATTAATAGGTGCTTAAAACTAGGTGGTGGAATTTAAAAGAAGAGAACAATCATCATCATCTAAGCCTTATTCCAATTATTCAAGGTTAGCGAGAGAATTATTGTTGTCAAATAGCATAAGCGATTGTATGTGACCCAAGGCTATGCACATATGTGATCACACAATTGCATATGCCATCACACAATTGCCACAAAAAAGTTACAATTTTTATTTTTATTTTTATCACATAAGCGATGGCATAATCACATATGCTATGGCAGAATGTTCAATGTTCATAAAATCGCATATCTCACTATAACATATGCGGTATAAGCTCCAGAATGGCATATGCAATTGCATTAGTGCTTATATGATCGCATACGACAACACTGGGGAAATCAATGTTATTCATAAATAAATAGATGAAAGAAGGAAAGTGGAATGTTGAGGAAGAAGTAGATGATGTTATGTGGAATGAGATGGCCGAGTACAATAGGAAAGTGGCGAAAGATGTTTTAAGAGTATGAAGAGGGAAAAGCTAATCATATAAGGAAACTTGGTGGTGGAATGACAATGTACAAAAATAAAATAAAATGGGTCTTTACTCTTTGCTCGGGTGGTAGACTCTCAGGAGTTTCAACTCCTGGGTCAAGGGTTCGAGTACCCATAGGTGGTGAAATTCCACTAGCATGAGTGCGTGAGGTGTGTGTGCATGTGTAAAAAAAAAAAAAAAAAACAATGTACAAAAAACTATTAATGAGAAATGCTCATGTTTCAAAGCCAGAAAATGGATTATAAATAATGAAACTTTTGAATTGTATAGGAATGCCAAGCAGATAGCTAAGAAAGTTGCAAGTCGGGTTAAAATTTTAGGTTTATCGTGATCTTTTGAATTGGGAACAAGAAGGTGAGAAAAATCTTGATGCAGGACATGAAATCGGAATATGATATGCAAGATTTCGGGCTTAGATCATACTAATTTAGAAACAATAACATAAAATTCCACATCCCACACAAAAGTCCAAACATTCAAGCAAAGGGGAATCTGTACGGGTCTAGGCCTACACGGGCTATAGGACTAGATCAATAAAAATTATGGACCAAACAATGCTCAAAGGGAAATAGAAATCAACCACACATGCATAAGAATCAGTCCCTAATCCAAGGGATTCCCCAATTTCAATTCAAGGAACCCTAGGGTGAGAAAATGGGCAAATAAATTAGGGAAAACGCAATCTAGGGTTAGAGTTTATGAAAAACAGGTATGAGAGGGTAAAAGAGGACAAAAACCTGATCCAAAAGACTGTTCCCGCTTGTGGACAGCGGGCCTGGGGCGCTCGCATGTGCGCAGGTACCTGACCGCACGTGCGAAGGGGCATCGATTGCGGAAAAGCTCTCATTGGCCCTGGTCGGCTAGGGGTACGCTCCAAAACCCCAAAGTTTCGGGTCGATCCGAGTTACGGCTTGTGCGTGGTGCTCCGCCGAAGCTTCAGCCCTCATGCAGGGCCAAAATCTGAAATTCTACTGTAAAGAAGAAAACTGTTGCAACAAAGGATGAATTTGAAGCACGGATGGTGGAAGAAGATGAAAAAAGAGAGATGATAAAGGATGGGGGTGAATCGGGGTCGATGTGGCTTCGCACCACAATAGTTAGCCCTTCGAAAAGGGAGGGCTTCGCATCCACTTTTGAATTCTTCCACAACTCACTAAGAGAGCAGAAAAATAAAACATGAATTTTATTAAACTTGAATGAATCAAAAGAACTACAAGGGGTGCCTATTTATAAGGAAAACCCCATACCCCAAAACTCGCACCATGTGCGCAACTTATTACTTGGCGATGAAGTAAACTAAAATAAAAACCAAATAAAGAAATCTAAAGCGTTCACAATGTTTTAAATAACATGAATAAGCAAAACCTAAAATATGAAATTAATTCGACTAGTGGGTCAGGATCACGAGATCCCATGATGCGCTTTTCTTAACTATCGGGTCCACTCTTTTGAATCAAAACTTCGTCTTCTAGCTAGGAGGCCCTCTCTGGACGTCGTCATCGAGCCAGATCGACGGTGGGACCTTCCGTACCTACATGCGTAGGGGGGGCAGTGTGAGTGCGCATGATGTCCCCATCAGATCTCTTCAAACTTGTGAAAATCAAAGAGAGAGGAAGGGTAGGGACCTAGATCATGTTAGATGCATTAAGAGCAATGACCAAGGGTACTGGCCAAGGACAATGAGATAATGAAAGGTGGAGATGCTACTTTCAAAACTTGTTAAATGATAACCACCCAGAAAGCACGTGGATAAAAGGAACTCTAAACTCAAATGACGTTGTAGATACTTTCATAGGATTAGGATATTTGGAGTGAAAGAAGCATTAAGAAAGATAAAATTAGGATGATGCCCTCGGACCAGATGGTGTACATGTAGAGGTTTGAAAGTGTATGCGAGATAATTGTGTTATTTTGCTTGACAAAGTTCGACGAGATTATAAGATCGATGAAAATGCCAGATGAATGGAGGAAAAGTATCATGGTACTAATAATAATAAAGGAGACGTAGAGAGCTGCACCAACTATCGTGAAATTAATCTTATGAGCCATACTACAAAATTTTAGGAGAGAATGATTGAGAGCGAAGACTAAGGATTAGGATATTTGGAGTGAAAGAAGCGTTGAGAAAGATGAAATTAGGATGATGCCCTCGGACCAAATGGTGTACATGTAGAGGTTTGAAAGTGTATGGGAGATAATTGTGTTATTTTGCTTGACAAAGTTCGATGAGATTGTAAGATCGAAGAAAATGCTGGATGAATGGAGGAAAAGTATCATGGTACATATAAGAATAAAGGAGATGTAGAGAGCTGCACCAACTATCGAGAAATTAATCTTATGAGCCATACTACAAAATTTTAGGAGAGAATGAGTGAGCAAAGACCAAGGCATGAGGATAGCAGAAAATTAGCTTGGTTTCATGCCAAGGAGGTATACTGCTGAAGTTATTTTTCTACTTAGACAATAGATGGAGAAATATAGGGAGAGGAGAAAAGATCTCCACATGGTCTTTATTGACTTAGAGAAAGCTTACGATTGGCATATAGGGTCCCTAGAGAGAATTTGATGGGGGCGTTGGGAAAGAAAGTAGTTTTGAGAGTATATATTGACATGATTAAGGATATGTATGAGGGAGCTTAACAAAATTGAGACAAGTGAGTATCCAATTACGGTAGGCTTGCATAAAGGGTCTGCATTGAGCTTGTACTTTTTTGTGGTTACGGATGATTTGACGAGGCATTTGTAGGAAGAGATCCTAAGGTATGTTGTTTGGAGATGACAATTTTGATTGACAAGATGAGGGAGGGCATGAAAACACCTAGATCTATGGAGGGTGGTGAATCTAAAGAATTTAAAATTAGTCAGACTAAAACAGAGTATATGGAGTACAATTTTAGTAACAATAGGAGTGGAAATAAGGAATTAGTTAAGATTACTGGCCAAGAAGTTTCCCAAAATGACCACTTTCGATATCTTGGGTCAATTATTCATGAGAGGGGAGGGATCGAGAAGGATGTTACCCATAAATTCAAGCTGGGTGGAAGAAATGGAGATGTGCCTTGGGAATTTTATTTGACCGTCGTCTACCACTCAAATTGAATGTGAAATTTTATAGGATGGCTATGAGATCAGCGATGTTTTATGGGGCAGAACTTTGGGCAGTTAAGGAACAACATGTTTATAGGATGAGTGTAGCTGAAATGAGGGCGTTGAGATGGATGGCAAGACGAGGAAGGATGGGAATTAGAAATGAATGCATTTGGGGGAAAGTAGACTTGGATGGTTTGGTCATGTGCAACAGAGACCAAGAACTTCTTTTCGGAGTGAGTTGGTACAAGTGAAGGCTCTAAAAGGGCAAGGCAAAGGCCGCAAAGGACATGGGGTGGGGGTAGTAAGAAAAGGCTTCATGAGCTATGGTCTAACTGAAGTTCTGATCCTTGATATAGTTGAAGAGCAGAACAAGATTCATGTAGCCAACCCCAGTTAGTTGGGATGAGGCTTAGATGATGATGATGATGACAGTCGAATGAGCAGCCATCTGCATCAAACCAGTACAACTCACGATAGAATGGCGGGAGTAGTCTAATCACTAGGGTTTTTGGACTATAGCACATCCACATGGTTGCCCAGCTGATCTACATTCCCAGTCATCAGACATGGTTGCCCAGCTGATCTACATTCCCAATCATCAGATATGTTAGCCCATGTACCGTGAGAAGGTAACTGCATTGAATGTTGTTTCATTGACATGCATATTAGCATTGCACTTATTGTTTTGTATATGATTAAGTATTGTTGTGCTGAAAGCTGCTTCTCTAAGCTTCAATGCATATTGTAATACATATTTTAAAGTAGGTTTGAAATTAGACGTTGCCTCATAAATGAACTGTGATGGTGAACATGTTGCGGTTTAAAACAACCCCCCCGATTTGCACGATCCAGATTATGGGTCTTTTGCGACCGGATCGCTATTTTGTGACCCTAAATTATGGTTCTATACTCTCACTGAGTAAGTTGTAATCCAAATTTATAGCTACGATGTAGTGATTTATATTTCCATTTATTCAGTAGCATGCATATAATAATACCATGCATGTCCATAATAATAGCATTCTTCATTTCAAAATGTAAATTGCAATATGAATTCAAATATAAAAGTATATTGCATATGCTTAGTGTATGTATTGAAGCAACCCACATGATTCTACTCCGAGCGTACCATGTGTTGGAGGAAGTAGCGTACCGCATACCCCTCCCTGTACCATGTACTGTATCCTGTGATCCAGTTAACTTTGGTTTCAAATGTAGTGTAAGAACTGTTTGCCGATACTCTCTGCATCTTCATTCTGGCTTGGAGTGTAAGAGCAGAAAAAATTGAATCACGTCTAATGTTCTCTTTGACATTATCCTTGCTCGTGGATGTCTAAAATGCCCAGAATTAGAGTTGTCAATGGACCAGCGATTTGCCAAGCAGGACAAACCTAATTACACTTCATAGTCTGGGGTGTAACCAACCCAAGCCTGGCCTGTTGTCAGTCATTACCTAGAACTGTGTGCTCGTTTTTGTTTTTCCCTGGCTTAGGAATGTGAGCATAGGATAGTTGATAGCTCTTACGAGTGATGTTGTAGTGAAACTCTCATATGCATTCAATTACTCTAGCATTGAGATTGTGTCCCCCTCAATTTCTAGTCCTGAAAATGAACTTCATGCTGGTTTACTGTGGTGTAAAAGTACCATACACAATATTGCATGCTGTTGTGCACTAGATTTAGAAATAAATGCGTGGACAGTTGTACTGCATGATATGACCTTCAATTTATTTTCTTGCTTTTGATGCTTCCCTCTCCATACCAAAAAAAAAATTAAAAAAATTAAAAATGTCATGCATAGGACATCTGGGCTGTGAAAATGGTGTGCCTCACTGTGATAATCACTTGGTGTGAAAATCTGGCTGATTCGCTCATTAGGCAGCCCATGCCTGCACCTGGAGTTGGGCTTTCAGAACTCCATGGGTTTCAATGGTGTGGCCACCTAATGAGTAGATGACCGAATTTTTTGGGCTACGTGATCTTCATGGTGGGACTCACCTTTTGCATGACTTAGACATCATACATGTGGCTCGTTGGTGGGAATACAGTGGATTGTGTAATGATTTCATTTAAAAAAATGACGGCTTCTTTTCAAAACAATACCAACAATGATAATACTAATGCTGACGTGTCCAGCTCGAGAGTCAATTTGTTTAGTGTGTTATTAATTAGAGGGAAGGCCTGGGATTGAGTCCTGCTGGCATGATGATGAACAAAATTATATATAAAAGAAGCTAACACTGATGATGATGATGAACTTACTTTTGACGACCTTGGTAGGGCAGGCTGTGTTGATCTGAGCAAAGTTAGCATAATCAAGTCTGCGGTGGGTGTCTATGGCCACACCAAGTATTTGCAAAACACGTCATCTTATACCAGTGTAATCAGGAATTTTTGTTTGGGGAACTCGAATGAAGAGGAAGCCGAGTTTGTAAAGGGTCCTCGTCAATATTTTCCAATTCCTTCCCTAGGAAAGATAATTTTTGAGGGTCATTCCGGTAATGGAAAATATCTTGGGATGCAAGGAAGAGGACCCAACGTTGAGAAATTAGACTCACCTTTAAGGCTTTAACTTTCACAATGTTTATGACTTAGAAGTCTTGAGTATAAGAATTTTTATTCACCTGTGTTGCAAGGGAGACATGTTACAACTGGCACCTTAGCCAAAGAGGTGTAGCATGGTTCCCAAATTTGGCTTTTGTGGATCAAGTTGTTCACCACTGATATGAGGTCGAATTGCCTCAAATTGGTCTGTATTGGGCCAATATGAGTTGATAGAGCCATATTGTCCATGGAGGATGCTGGTATGCATCAGGCGATACGTATAGTATCGGACTATACATCAAGCTTGGGGTGTAGGGATGGGTAGTCTTTGTTTTTGGG